>MU004199.1:367166-1046737 GCA_010093605.1 Lophium mytilinum | reverse complement strand
ATTATAGAACCTCTAGACTATTAGAAGGTTAATAATTAATATAAGTATAATAGTAACTAGATCTTATTAGCTTTATTAAGAGAAAAAGCTAAACTATTATTAGAAACTTACTATAGGCCTATAAGGCTTTATAAGCTAAGATACCTAAGTACTTATAAAAGCGTAGAACCTTATAACTATAGCTAGGGTCTAAAGAATTATTACCTTTATTATCTCTACCTCTTCTATAGAGTAAGCTAGAGGCTATAGAACCTAGCTAGGTATTAAGTAATATTATAATACTAACTTAGAGTAAGAAGAAGCAGCCTAGAAGCTAAGAGAGAGAGAGTTCTAATAAAGAAATTAATAAAGAAAGATAATAGTAATAAAAAGAGAAGCTATAAGAGTCTTTAATAAACCTTTAAAGCTAAAAAAAGCTTAAACCTTAAAGAAGAAAGTTAAGTATAGAAGAAAAAGTATAAGAGCATTAAGAAGGCCTTATATATACTCTAGATTCTTAAATCTATTACTTTTAGATTACTACTTACTGCTCTATAATATACTAATAGCTTCTTAAACCTATATAAGATTATAAGCTTTTTACTAGATTATAAGGGACTTTATAAGATCTCTAATAAGCCTATTATTAGCTATTATAGCTCTAATTATATATTAGAACCTAATGCGCGCTAGTATACTAATATTTATATTACCTTATAATTCCCTCTATTATAAATACTTTATAATCTCTTTTAATTCTTCCTTACTATTAAGCTATTAAATATTCTAATGCCTTTATTATCCCCCCTACTAATATAGTAGCAGGCCTCTAAAGAATTCTAAACCCCTCTTAGGTATATTACTATAATATTACTACCTACTAATGCACCTTTTATAGTATTATATGCCTCTAGAAGCTTTAAAGCTTCTAAAGAAGCTAATAGCCTAATATACTAATAGCGCATAGTATAAAGTAGTAAGCGCAACGTACTATTATAAATATAATTTAATAGTAAATTAGATCTAAAAGAAGAGGATATAGAATTCTTAATATATAGTTAATATTTAGATATTATATATATAATATATAGATCTACTATAGAAACACCTTTCTATATAGATCTAGTATAATTAAGGCCTGCATAGGCCTCTCTAACGTGTATATAGACTAGCTAGATTTCTACATAGAATTGACATCTATTGTCCTCCAAATTCTTACATCACGTGATCGGAAATATCACAAGCCGGATCCCATGAACCCTGATGTCCTGCATGGAGCCCGTCGAGGAGAAACCCCTCCGTGATGTGGGGCCTGGCTCGTCACTCTAGAACCCCATGTTCGTCGGTGGGAGAGAGCCGAAGGCTACAACAGCAATGTCCTGGCTTCACCCAATGATTCAGCCTTCTAGAGTCACAATCGGCAAACTCAGCAACCGAGGGGCTGATTGCGGCGAGTTCATGTCGCGGCTAATGCAAGACATTATGGCAAGTTTAGGCTGACGTATACCTTGGGCGAAGTCATTATGATCTCAGCGAGCGGATCATGATGGCTCCAGATTTGGCCGCGCTAGTATCGCAGCTCTTAAAGATTATTATTCTACGGAAAGGCAAAAGTGTGCCATGCTCGACGTATCATCACGATAACTATGACGGCCCATGTCGGAGGACCATCGGCAGGACCGACGACTGACCAAAGGACCTCGTCTACTGCTGCAAACCGTCTGGAAATCTTCGTCGGGAAGTGCAAATGGCTCTTGCGAGGATTGAAAATCGTCACATTCTTTAAATGTATCAAGTGTTTCAGCTGCATAGCTTGGTCGCTGTTCAAATTTCCTTCATATCGTTGACATGGTGGCTCGGTGATCATATCAAAATCGAACACACCAGCCCGTATGTACTCCAGCCTGGTTCTTGGTGTCAGCACTGAAAGGCTCAACATAGCTGCACTAAAATATCCTGTACGGGCCGCTTATGGAGTTTGTTGAGATCTATTTCTATAGCTTACTTCTCTCAACCTGTTATGGAATCGCCACTAGACAGACCTACAGATCACAAGGATGTCATAATCTACGAGACTTAGCTGATCTAAAGCCTACGATTATTAATGGTGAGGGGGTGGAGAGCCCATCAGAGAAAAAAAGGCTCGTCCCTCGACAACAAAGTATTTGATGGTTGATCCTGAAAGAGAGCTTCCTGGAATAGTAATTGTCCTCGCTAGAAATGAGACTACTCTTTCATGATGGTACCGGTGTCAGCAATTTTGGAGAATCTTCCAAAGACCATTTCTACATCCGCCTACGGGCTCTGTCAAGCTAGAACCGGTGACTCAACGACCTCATGTGTCAACATAGACCCAAACAAGTTCAACTTGATAGATCTGCTCATACGAGGAGTCGTGACATCCTACCTTTCGTTACCTCGATATGTCCTTAATGGTTCTCGAAACTCGAATATCCATCACTCGATGAATCGGGCAAAATCTCGCAGAAGCAGCGCTGAACGGCTCCTTCGAGATAATCGATCAAATCAATCGTTCACAACCCACACATGGGCGTAGCCACATAGAGCACCCCACGGAGAAAACGATTATTATCTTCCAGCTAGGCTGAGCTGGACATCACTGCCCGATACCATTTTTGATGGCCCGGGAAATTAATACGTATTACCTAGTTATTGATATGATCGGGGGTATCCTGCTCTCGACATTGAGAACAGGAAAAGAGACTAGCGTCCAGACCAACGAAACTAAACCCAGAGGGTGCAATTCCACGTGGAGTCTGTCGAAATCGTTCATGGGACACAAGAATGGAGTTTTCCGACCAAAGTAGGGATGAACTAGATGTGAATTAGCAGCTGGCTATGGATTCGCCCATATCGAGCTGACAACATCCACGTTCATGAACTGTACTTTCAATCCCGGATCGACAGTTAGACGTCGCCACCGCAGCCTGTGATGAGTTGAAGGAGGCTGATACAAACCTGACAATGTGGGTTTGAAAATACTCTATAAGTCTGGACAATAGGATTCGTTGCTGTTCGGCAATAACTTTGCTTGCTTGATACCACTGTAAGGTGTAGCCAAGCTCGTTAGTGGGCTGAGAGTCGAGCAGCAGTCAGGTTCGCACTGCTTCGGAGTCGGCATCGCGCTCCTCGATGTTTGAAAGCCTATTGGCAGAACCCAAGCAGCGGTAAACGGGTGTGCATAGACGTCTGGGCTATGCCTGCAGCCTTGACGGTGTTATGTGTAGACGGGTGAGATCTTCTCGTCTACATATAGGCCTCTTCTCGCAGATAGTAAGTTGAATGCCGAGTAGATTAGAGGGTTATCCCGCTCGAGATGCTTGAGGTCGATCATACATCCAGGTACAACGTCAACATGGTCTCGAAGGTATAAATGAAGCATAGCTCTATTATTTCGAGCAATTTATCAAATCGATGGACCAGCTCTTCCGGCTACGCCATCTATCCCAGGATAACAATCTACCGGATCCTCGAGTCTTCATGCCAATGCGCCCCAACTAGCTACAAAAGAAACATTAGTGGGAACAGTATCATGGTACTCAAGAGGAGCAACGCATCGGTCTCATGAAGAGAAAGATCTGAACCACAAAGTCTTCCCACTCACACTCTCAATATCACTCGCACTCAACCAATCGCGAACTTCGATCGCGCCCTCAACCACGGCCCACAATAGTATAGCACCCACATCCCAACACAGCACAGCACCGTACATCCCGCCAGCAGACTCACACCGCCATCGATCCCCAGACTCGTAAACATCGGCGGCGCATACAAGATCGCTGCGAACGCGAACAAGCTGCGAGCGAGCGAATTCGCTGCAAAAAGCGAAGCCGCGTACTTCGGGTACGACAACGGCACGTAGATAAAGATGACTTGCAACGTCACATACATGCCACAGCTAACAATAGAAACGCCAAGCATCGAAACGACCCAGTGTACGGAAGAGCGGGAGGTCCAAGCTGCGGGCGACGAGTTAGCGGCAAGCAAGCTTGAATTGTGTTGTGGAAGGAAGAGACGTACCGAAGATGAAGAGCCCGATGGGTAGCGCAAAGCACGATACCAGCGCCGGCTTCAAGAAGTCTTCCAGCTGCTTGATGCCGTTCTTCTTGATGCCGGGGTGGATCACGTACTTCCAGTGCAGGAGGTATGCTGGCGCGATGATAATCTGCCCGATTAAGACGGACATAAACGCTAGCGCCATCGCGCCGGCGCTGAAGTGATAGACGCCTATATACACCAAGGGAAACGCTTCGAAGAAGGTGTAGAAGATGCCGTATAAGAGGCCGGTATAGAAGGTCGTGAATAGCATTGCCGGATCTAGAATGTTGATCTCCCACGGCTTGACTAGAGCATCGAATGCAATGGAAGAGATGGAAAGGTGTGATTGGTCGATCTCGGACTGCGATTTTATGGCAGGATTGCCGGTCGCGGCTCGCAGGCGTCGGGCGCGGCGGAGGAGGATGGTTGATGCGGATGTTTCGGGGAGAGCAACGACCATGAGGATGAGGACGGGGCCGGCGAGCATCAACAACTCCCATTGGCTCCAGTGCCAATCGAAGTGCTCGATGCTGAAAGTGGCGAGGACGGGGCCGAGGGATGGACCACAAGAGGCTAGAGAACAGTCAGATGGGTAGATTAGAGTAAGACATGCAGCGGTCTGACCTATAGCCGACCAGATTCCGATGATGTAGGTCATTTGCTCGCCGGGGAACTGAAGTGAATGAGTACAGGTAGATATTCAAATGTTAGTGTTTGGGTGCTTACGATATCTTGGAAAGATGCTCCTGCCGTTGCTAAGCACGGCGAACCTGGTGACAGTCAGATGTGATCTTCATGCTTCACCGCTGGAAATGTCGTACCAAAGAACCCGAGGAGAAATCTCAAGACTAGCAGCCCGGCAAAGTTCTCGACTAGAGATGTCGGAATAAGGAGGATAACGAAGATGAAGAAAGTGATGATGTATGGTGTAGTGCGGCCAATGGCGGGGATTCTAAGCGCTTTGTTAGTATAGCCCATTGAAAGTACACGCAGAATACTGACTCGCTCAAAGGTGAGAATATCATGGGACCAATTCCATCTGATCAATAGGTTAGCATCTCTTTGCGAGGTTGAAAATTACAGGAAACCCACAAGCAAGTACGTAAAGAGCCATTCCTAACGATGAGGCAGTCAGACCAACTCCAAAGTCTTCCATCACACCCTCCTGGCTGGATGAGAAGATAGCCGCGCCTAGATATACCGAGAGCGTATAAAAACTGACAAGAGAAAGAGTTAGAGTCAAGTTCAAGAGTTAGACCAGGTTTTGAGCGTACCAAATAATAAGTGCGACACTGTACTTCTTGACCGGGCTCCAATTCAGTGGATTTTCTGCATCATCTAAAATATGTCAGTTTTTACAACTCGAACGCAAGTGACTCAGAGCGATTTCCGTACCCTCTGAATACCATCCGACTAATAGAGTGCCATCTTTCGATCTCGTCACTGTTCGATTCGCTGTATTTGCTTTCTCCAAGTCCACATCGATAGCAGAAGCAGAACCATCACGATCTCGCGACATTGATCGACTATCAATAGCCGCATTTTTCGCAGAATCTGAATCGGGGGGCGCCTGGAGAAAAGTTGTGTCGAAATTGGGCTCCTCTTCCGGATACTTCAAGAACTTGCCTCTACTCGCATGATGGATGAATTGGCCTAGGCTAGCGTCTCGTAGGATAGTCATATTCGGCTGTATGAGGTGAGTATGTGAAAGACCAGCACAGACTTGGGATGAATAGATGAAAGATTTGATCGGAGGTCGTACTCTTTAACGTACGAGGAATCCATCTCACTGATGGTTACTCACCACCACATTGAAACCCCGTGAATGGGTCTAGATAGGTACACATAGGGTAATGCAAAAGAGCCAATCAGGGCCCGTCAAATGCGGGAAGCCTAATTAGTAATGCCGAAAAGCTGACCAACCCAGGGTTTTTTCACGGAATTCCGTGTATTCTTTCAACGTCCCGTGTTGAGGCTTACTGTCCCGGAGCACGGGGTACCTGCTAGAGTTCAAAAGTTGCGGATGCCTACAAGATTGAAAAAGCAGTCGAAGATTGCACAAACCATGGACTCCGTTAGCTCTAAAATAGGTGGATTAGCATGCGCTCTTTGCGGCAAAGGGTTTGAAAAGGGTACTGTCATCTCCATCGTAGGAAGCCTCGCTAACGAAGATAGAATCTAGCTATAAGCGTCATGGCTACTACTGCCGATCAAAGCAGACCGGGAATCCAAACTCTAGGAAACGGTCTTGCACTTCCTGTGTACGTGCGAAAACGCGCTGCGATGCCCAAGTACCACGATGCTCGAAATGCGAGCACAGCGGTATTAAATGTCGATACGATAAGGTTACGAAGCGGGGTTCACCTGCAAGTGACTCGGACATACTTTCAACAAGAAGCAATAGCGACTCGATTGCTACTTCGCAAGCATCAAAAAGCCCACAAGCCCTCCTAGTAAACAAAGAGGAAATGTTGGACGGGTTTATGCAATTAGAAGATGACGGCATGTCGATAGACCTTGCCAAGTGGGCTCCGCAGATTGACCCAGGGTTCTCTATCGATATGACTTTTCCAAACATCTCCGAAATATTTCAGCCCAGCGTGAATGATTGTATCCCTCCGGAAGGGTGCATCTATCTTGCAGATCCAGAATCACTCCCCTTCAGACCGATTGTGCGACGAAAGATGGCCAGGTCTGGTTCCGAGATGTCTTCTCAGTTTTTGATCCGGATCATTCGCTCGTATCCTGAGATGATGCTTCGTAGGGAGACTTTCCCACCATTCATTCATCCGCAATATCGAACCTCCAGTGGTGATATTCCGGAGACTTTAGCGAACTGCATGAGCGTAGCGCAAATGTTCACTACAAGAACAAAAGAATCCAAAAATTTCATGTGGAGAGCTATCCAGATGGAACGAGACCGGGTTTTGACGAATGTAAGTGATGCAATTCCTAGACTAATAGAGACCTGCTGATTGGTACACAGCTCCATCAATTCGATGACCGTGAGCTTTGGGCTGGGATACAGGTATTTCTAATATACACAATCATGATGGAGATTGATGGTGAATTGGAGAAATGGAGTATACACGTACCGCTTCTTCCAGCATTCAAGGTAAATAGTTCTGCTCCCAGGTGCATCGAAGCGCTCATGACCAACCTGTGTAGGCCATCTCCGACGCAATAGGAGCACAGGCATTCGGAGATGTAACATACGACAACCCAGCAGCAAATATTGCACAGTCAGCTCCCTCACCTTCGGTCGATGAAGAGCAAATTTGGCAAGATTGGCTATTTGAAGAGTCAAAACGACGGTTCGTATTCCAGCCACATTGTCGGATATAGAAACGCTGACAAGTCATAGCACTCATGTGCTCTTCAAAATAATCATGATGCTTATAGATATCGAAGGCGGATTGCACTGCCCAAGGCCATCTCCAGTACCAGAATTCATGCTCGCGCCCTTACCTTGTAAAAAGGCATTATGGGAGTGTAGGACATCGCACGAGTGGCGCGTAGAGATAGACCGCAGTGTTCAAGAGCGGGAGATTTTCGGGCTAACCGAAACTGGGGAGCTGATGGTTTTAAGAGAAGGATATGATGGATTGAAGAAAAGTTCAGCTTCCTGGGAGAAATGGTTCGCGGGAGTAGATGGATTCGGAACCTTAGTGATGCTTACTTCGGGCCTCTTGTAAATCCTGTCCATTTGCCAAGTTAAGTCATATGCTATCATGAATGTCGAAAAGTGAATGCTATTGCAGTGTGATACAGCGCAATCCCTGACTTTCACTCGAATGGCTTTGCGATCGCCCGGTTCTAGAACCTCTTTTTTTTCAGACCGGCATGCTAGGCCCAAAGAATCCCAGTTTAGAGGAGCACTCACTCAAAGTTAGGTATTTGCTAATTCGCAATTTATTTTGGTTTCAAAATGGCCGTTTCGAGGGAAGGTTGTTGGCAAAAGGTCCTCCGTAGAAGGACGAAGTGGATATAAAATACGGCCCAGGTTCGAACCGTGACATCCCCGCATTTACGCTGATCGTGATAACAAACAAGCCTGTCACCCAAGCCATGAGATGATGGGCTGGCAGTCGTCGCTGTGGGGTATGGATGAGCTTCATCACATTAAGGATGTAGAGTTGATGGTTTTGACGAGCAGACCGGAAAGTGATAAACTAATTATACAATACACTATGCCAGAGACGGTAAGGTGTCCACGCTAGGCTTCCCTTAAACCACCAGCTGACTTGTGACGTCCTCATGTAATATATGAACACTTCAACTAGCCATTTAAATGCCTTTTGCTCTCAAGATGCTAAGTCCAACATTCTCGAACCCTTTCAGAGATACAGCTTGAAAACTGTGCTTTGTAGCAAAAGCCCCAAACTACTTTCTAGGCTAAAAAGCAAGACGACCATCCAATCAAGCATCTCAATGGACTCCTCACTAGCAAAACTCCCTTCGAGTCTCCGATCCTCGATATTTTCTAGCTCCGACCTCAAAGCCCACCCAGCTATAAACGCCGCCTTAACAGACCTCATAAACTCAACCTTCCACCAAGCCAAAGCCGCGAATCCCAGCCTATGGGACCCATCCCAAATCCGCCCCCGTTTCCCCTCCCCTTCCAGCCTAACCACCATGCTCGGACAGGCCGGTCTATGCGCCGTAATCTTCGACTCCATCAACGGGACCGAAGTCCCCGTAGCCACAGCCAGCATCATCCCAAACGACAACGCCGAGCTCGTCGGATCATACTGGGACGAAGGGAACTTAGTAAGTTCTCTTCTTCTCACAACCAACCAATCCTCCACCTCCTCACAACACCCCTAACCCACCCCCAGCCCCTCGAATTCGAACTCCGCGCCGTCGTCACCCACCCCTCTCCCCGCTACCGCGCGCACGGCCTCGCAACCTACTGCTGCACCCTCCTCACCTCCACCATCTCCTCCCTCCTCCAAACCAGCGCATCCAGCACCCATCCCAGCTCACCACCAAGCACCTCTTCCCCCTCCCCACCCTGCAAAACCTTCCGCCTCCGCCTCCACGCCGCGCAAGCCGAATCCGGCGCGTACTGGCAGCGCCGCGGCTTCCAGGAAACGCACCGGCATTCCCTACCCATCGGGATGGGGGGGTGTAAGCAAGAGCGCACGATCGTGAGTATGATGCGGCATGTCCCGTTAAGCCCAGGTAATGGAGGGGTGGCAGGGTTGAGCGAGGCTGAGGTTGAGAAGTTGAGGGGGTTGTTGGGGCCGTATTTTATGGGCCGGACGCTGAGGGAGGAGGCGGTGGGGCGAGAGCCGGGGCGGGTGACGGTTGCAACTCGTGTAGGGCCGGAGAGCACGAGGAATCAGGATCTGGCGACTACGGCGGCGCTTGAGGCTTTGAGGGAGAGTTGTCGGAACATGTTGAGGGGCAGTGGTTGAGTATGGTGAGCGTAGGAAAAGAATGGGCGAGCGTGCTTGATATTGCTAGGATTGCTTTGGTGCCTTGTAGAAGCCTATATGTGATGTCTAAGTCTAGGCCATGCCCATCAGAGCGGCGTAAATTGCTGCTGATCGAAGGATTTCGCTGTCGTTTCGGGATAGCTAGCCCTAGCATATCGGAAATTCAGCAGAAAGACCAGGACCCGCCACTGTTGGCGACGTACCGTCTAAGAGCTGCCTCTATCAGACACAGAAAGTCAGCTTAGTGAATCAAGCGAGTGCGTCACACTCAACAAGCATGAATGAGAAACAAATAACAACAACTCGCCATGAGGGGAGAATATGACATTAGGCCTCATGCCCACACTACTATTTTACACTTCCAGCAGCTGGCCTCTTGGCCCCAGCGGTATCTTCCTTGTTCAAAATTGCAGCACGCGGCTTCCTCCTGATACTCCCCCACACTCTCCCAATCGCCATGATAAAACGTCAGAGCCAATAAACGGAGAAAGGTGTGTTGAGGTCGTAGACATAGCATGAGAGGTGAATCAAACAACAAGGCTATAGGTACAAGTAAAAGGACAGGGAAGACGCTTTCTAAATCCCAAGAACCGAGAGGATGCAAAAGACAGAACCGCTTTTTGAGTGCCGTGAGAGAGCCCAATTATGTGAGAGATGGTAGACATCGAACTTTAGCTAGTAAAAGATCTATGGCTTCTTCTCGCCCTCGGAGCTCTCACCAGCCTGGCCTTGCTCGCCAGAGCTGTTGTTCGAGTCTGACGCGCGAGCCTTGTGCATCTGGTCAAACAGGGTCAAGCTGGCGGTTTGGACCTCATCGGTCTTCTCCTTGAGCTCGGCGGCGGTGGCAGAGCCCTCGCCAGACTGGCTCTTGGTTACGAACTCGCGGAGGTTGGCAATCTTTTCACGGATCTTCTCAGCCTCGGCCTTGTCTAGGCGGTCCTCGAACTCCTTGAGGGCCTTCTCAGTGTCGTTCAAAACGCTGTCAGCGCGGTTGGCGGCCTCAATGGCGTTCTTGCGCTCCTTGTCGGACTCCTGGTAACGCT
This sequence comes from Lophium mytilinum, assembly GCA_010093605.1. Taxonomy (NCBI): domain Eukaryota; kingdom Fungi; phylum Ascomycota; class Dothideomycetes; order Mytilinidiales; family Mytilinidiaceae; genus Lophium; species Lophium mytilinum. The sequence continues at coordinate 1,036,215 of MU004199.1, read as the reverse complement.
CGGCGTCGCTGACCATGTTGTCGATTTCAGACTCGGAGAGACCGGATCCAGAGGCAATGGTGATGGACTGGTCCTTGTCGGTGGACTTGTCCTTGGCGTGCACGTGCACGATAGAGTCGGCATCGATGTCGAAGGTGACCTCAATTTGGGGGACACCACGGTGCGCTGGGGGAATACCAACAAGCTGGAAGTTGCCCAATAGCTTGTTGTCACGGACAAGCTCACGCTCACCCTGGTAGACCTTGATCTCGACGGCGCTCTGGAAGTCAGCGGCGGTGGAGAAGACTTGCGACTTCTTGGTGGGGATGGTGGTGTTGCGGTTGATGAGGCGGGTAAAGACACCTCCGAGAGTCTCGATACCCAGGGAGAGAGGGGTGACATCGAGAAGGAGGAGGTCAGTGACCTCACCGGAGAGGACGGCACCCTGGATAGCGGCACCAATGGCAACAGCCTCGTCGGGGTTGACAGACTTGGCGGGGTCGCGGCCGAAAATGCTCTTCACTGACTCGGTAACCTTGGGCATACGAGTCATACCGCCGACGAGGATGACCTCTTGGATATCAGTAGCCTTGAGGTTGGCATCCTTCAGAGCCTTGCGCACTGGCTCGACGGTCTTGGAGATCAGGGGGTCAACTAGCTGCTCAAGTTGTGACCGGGACATCTTGGAGTTGATGTGCTTGGGTCCGGAGGCATCGGCGGTGATGAAAGGCAGGTTGATGTCGGTCTGGAGCGACGAGGACAGCTCGATCTTCGCCTTCTCAGCAGCCTCACGGATTCTCTGGATGGCCATGCGGTCACCGGACAGATCGATGCCTTGCTCCTTCTTGAATTGCTGGACGAGGTGGCGGACGAGGGTGATGTCGAAGTCCTCACCACCGAGATGGGTGTCACCGTTGGTGGACTTGACCTCGAAGACGCCGTTCTGAATCTCGAGGATGGAGATATCGAAAGTACCTCCTCCAAGATCGTAGACGGCAATGACGCTGTCGGTGGACTTATCAAGACCGTAGGCGAGCGCAGCCGCAGTGGGCTCGTTGACCACACGGAGAACGTTCAGACCTGAGATCTGACCAGCATCCTTGGTGGCTTGACGCTGCGAGTCGTTGAAGTAGGCGGGGACAGTGACGACGGCGTTCTTGATGTTCTTGCCCAGGTAGGCTTCAGCGGTCTCCTTCATTTTGCCCAAGACGAAGCCGCCAATCTGAGACGGCGAGTACTTCTGTCCCTGTGCCTCGAGCCATGCGTCACCGTTGGAGTGCTGGACAATCTTGTACGGGACCTCCTTGATATCGCGCTGCACCTCAGCATCGGTGAATTTCCGGCCGATGAGACGCTTAGTGGCGAAGAGGGTGTTCTCCGGGTTCACAACAGCTTGTCGCTTTGCAGCGATACCAACGAGACGCTCGCCCTCCTTTGTGAAACCGACGACGGATGGTGTTGTGCGCGTACCTGCAAAGCATCAAGTCAGCAACGGCCGTTTAAAAATTGGTGATGAAGCAATTTTACCTTCCGAGTTCTCGATGATGCGCGGCACCTTGCCCTCCATTACGGCAACGGCGGAGTTGGTGGTGCCCAAGTCAATACCAATGACCGAGCCCTTGACCTTCTCCTCACCGCCATCAGCGTATCCTCTGATGAAAGCTGAGCCGAAAGGCTTCCTGACGGCAGGCGTCCATCGTGCTGCGGATGTGGCCCGGGGCAAAAACTGATGGCATGAGGTCAGAGAAATACACTCAAGCTCTAGGGGCAAGAAACTCACCGATCTTGATATCCTGGACGACAGCATGATGTGGGTAGAAAATTGCAGACGCCGCTGAGGGTGGACTCTGAGCAACAGGGGGAGACAGGAGGGGGAGAATTGATGGGGGAGTGTGGTGGATGAAGTTTGGATGGCGACTCGGAAGAGCTCTATGTAGGCGATGGATGGCGATGGAAACGAAATTTCTAGATGCGTGGTCTGTGCATTGAGGTCACGTGCAGAGGTGCAGGCCGAGTTGCCGAAGTCGAAGAGCTACCGAAGTGCGGGAGAGAGGGACCACGGCTGCGAACACGGCTCGTGATGCCCTCGTCCGGGTGTTTGCTGCAGTCAAGCCGGCGTTTGCGCGGAGGCATCCATCGTGGTCAGCGCTACGGCTCTCGTATAGCTTGCCTCTGCTCACGTGCAGTGAAGTCGTGATCGGCATATGGCGTGAAGCAAATGGAGAGCTCGCAAGAGGGCTGACGGAGGGCAGTCACCTCCAGTCCACAAAGCCGACCTCGTACAAAGCCCGCTCCACCACCAAACACAAGCCTTACAGTCCTCGTCTGATATAGCTACTTCCCGTCGAGCACGCTGCTCCGCGCAATTCGATTCTGCCATTTCACTCTCCGCCGTGCCTCAGCGCTGTGACGTACTTTGACGCCGCGCGCATACCACTGTTGCCCCAGGCCCCTCCATCCTCTGCGCCCTTCAGACCATGCTGTGCACCCCGAACTGATACACAGGATGGCCGTTGACGACTTTCTGTATGTTGCATCCCAGCCTCTGCGCCCGAGGACATAGCTCAAATGACGCATGCTAACCTCTGCAGGTGCCGCGACACTGACACCTTCGTCCTGCCCTCCAAGACCTTCTATCCGCTTTCTATACCCCTCTCGTCAGTTTGCCTCTCACCTGCACTCCCGCGATTGTACTGACCGCGCCCAGACACTACCAACTGCGGCACTTCATCAGCTCCCCGGAGCAGGACCTCATCTACTACGCAAACGGCCAATATGTCTACTGCCTCAACACCGTCACCAAGACTCAAACCCTTATAGCTACACTTACCTTCGATGCCAGGTGTACCGCTGCCGGATATGGCTGGGTCTGCGTGGGAGGAGCCGAAGATGGCTGTTTTGCCGCCATCAAGGTAGAAGCCTACCCTCCGCCCAACCCCACCGACGTCGATGCCCTGTTGCCCCTGGATCTTCCTAATCGCACCACTATACCGCCGCCGCCTACTTTACGCTCGGCGAGTTCTGTTCGGGTCGAGAGGATTGGTTCGGAGATTGTCAATTCAATATCAATACACAAGCTGCACGGGGAAGCAGAAGAGGAGGATGAAGTGGTTGCAGTTCTCACCAGCAACGACAAAACGGTGCGCATCTACTCTTTAACGCAAAGCGTAGAGGTCGCTGAGTTGAAGCTGCCGTTTGCGATGAACCATGCAACCATATCTCCGGATGGACAGCTCCTGATTGCTGTCGGTGACTATCAGCAGGTCTTCTTTTTCGAACGCTTGAAGACACCGCGACCGAGCATGATGAAAACACCCGAAGGTCGGCCCCAATCTCTGCCTGTACAATGGTCCAACTTTGCAGAGGCGCAGTTATATGTGCCACCGGGCTCTGTCGTCGCAGGATACTTCACCACAGCCTGGTCACCCTCTGGGGCTCTCTGCGCAGTGGGGTCTGAATGCGGGTACATAACCGTCTTCGATACTGAGTTACTAAAAGAGTGCGATTATGCCGAGGATGCAGTCGTTCAGGTCGTTAAGTCGTCCCGACCCGACTCCACGGCTGGCCCCGGTGCCGTGCGAACCATGCTCTTCTCCCCTCAACCCTGGGATCTCCTGGTATGGAGCGAGGATCAAGCCAGAGTATGCGTCGCGGACATTCGCAGCGGACTGAGCGTCAAGCAGGTACTCGCCTTGGATCCAATGGACGATGATTTGGAGAAAATCGACATCGCAGACTTCGACATTGAGATGCCTCGAGAAGCACAGCAGACCCAATCGGAACTACGTGATATAAGTGACGAGGCGGATTTCATTCGTAGATACCGCCGCGCTTTGGACCCAGAAGTCCACACGGCAGCATCGAACTATGCGACGGACTACCTCGAAGCAGCAGCGGACCGACGAAGGCTCCATCGCCAGCTTGGAGTGGTGGAATCTGACAATGACCCTCACGGACTGACCCCGGATGAACGCCAAGTTCTGGATGCGATCATGACGCGACAGAGGGACGGACCCCGCGAAACTGGAACACCACGCAGCATCCGCTACCCGAATACTAGCGATCTAGGACTGTTCAGGACGGCCTTCAACAATTCCTCCAGCGAGCGCAGCGAGCGAACTAGCGCAGGCCAGAATACATCGTCACACGGCAGAGGGGACTTCACAGACTATGTTCGCGTGCGTAGTCTGCTGCGAGAGCGAGCCGAGCGAGCCCTAGATCCAGAACGGGCCTCATATCAACCACGGCGACAAGCGTCGGTTGTTCTCTCGGGTGGTCGTTCCAGCGCGGCCAACAACGGCAGCACTGATAGCCTGACTGGCACACCAACATCACGGTCACCAAACCCAATACCGCCACATGCAAGGCGCGCTGAATCCTCAGAGTCGTCATCAAGCGACCCGTGGCGGACGATAGAGGCTGCCATGGCGCGAAGCGCACTGCCCGAATCACTGCCGCCACGAGCACCAGCGGAGCCAAGCCAAGCGCACCGCATACGCCAACTGCAAGCCGCGCGGGATCGCATCAGAAGCCTGCGAGACCACCCAGGCAGCGATTATGAAATCGCTATGATGCGACAGGGACCACGACGGCAGACGGCTGGCGCGCACGATCCTCGCAGTGACCCACACAACGGCGTGAGGACCGCCGGGCTCGCCATGAGCCAAGATGGACGCAAGCTGTATGCCGGCACAGAAGACGGCATCTTCGAATTCAACATCAACCTCCGGGAACGCAAGCTATTCCCCGCTATTGTGCCGCGATAGGGGGTCTCTTTTTGCACATATGAGGACGTATTGGATGGGGATGAGCGTAACATTGGTGCCGCTTCTACTTCTTCTTCTTCTTTGGGTCTGCCTTTTCCGTCCCGGTTCTCGTTTATGTCCTATACTCATGGAGCTTCACGAGGTTATGGGTTCATCGGCCTGGCGTTTGGGCACAAACAGCACGGGGAGCACGCAGGAACGCATTCTCTGCTCGTGGATGGTTTTGGCTCGCAATACCCCTGGCTCTAGGTAGCAAAATTCTATTTGGGGTTTTTCTCAGTCTTTGAGGTATCGTGCCGTGATGTAATCCATGTTGGAATGAGCATACTGAGGATTCCGAATTTGCTTCAGTAGGCGCCTGTACATTCGGATGTTTTTAATTGTTACTTTTTCTGACGGCATATAAAATTTTACGAGTGCCGGTCCCAGACGGGTGTGTAATTCGCAAGTTGGATGAGGCTCAAAACACACCAGTCAGTAGAAATAAGACTCATGAAGTTGGGTATCTGTGTTTGCTCCTCGCAGTAAATTCAACTATGGTTTCGCTTGCAAGAAAGATACTTGGAGCTGGTGACGCTCGGGGCACACGGGGTGTTCTTGGTGATGTTGGCCTCAGTTTGTGCCGCCAGCTCGCGCAGCGATTGCGCCATCGGAGCGGTGACTCCAGGCCAAGTTCACCACGACTAAAGTTACGCCTTCTAGCCATGTACCTGCAGCATCCGTAGCCCACATCTGACCTGTCCATCCTTCCCCCGGACTCCCCAAGAAACTCCTATATCTTCCTCCTTCCGCCCGCAATCCCGGCCGGCCCTCCATAAACCTCTTCTCCCGCCGCCTCACAAAGAAATTGCCCCTCCATCCGTCCCCTAACGATACCCCATACCTTCGCCCGCCATGTCATCCGGATCCTCGTCTCCACCCCCGGAGAGCTTCAAGGACAAGGTCACTGGCGTAGGGAAGGCCTTCCGCGGCCTGGATCTCGACGGACACGACCTACCGCCCAGCCCAGCGCCTTCGAGTCCTCGAAATGGCAGGAAATACGCTCTGGCGACCGAATTGGTCTACACCGAGAGCACCGACCAGTACAATGCGTCCAGCGTGCCCATATACCAGGTACATACTCAACTCGAAGGCCGTTTAGAGGCCTTGGTCACACGCGGAAGCTCTCCGTAGAAGCCGAGGACGTTCTGTCGCAATGAACGATGCTAACTCAACACCACAGTCCGCAACCTTCAAGCAAGAATCAGCAACTGGCGGCGGCGGAGAGTATGACTACACACGCTCCGGCAATCCCACACGCACCCATCTCGAACGGCACCTGGCCAAGATCATGAACGCCTCGCGCGCTCTCGTCGTCTCCTCCGGAATGGGCGCTCTAGACGTGATAACCCGCCTACTTCGCCCGGGCGATGAGGTCGTGACTGGAGATGATCTCTACGGCGGCACAAACCGTCTTCTGAAGTACCTCGCGACCAATGGTGGCATCATTGTCCACCATGTCGACACCACCGATCCAGAGGCCGTCCGCAAAGTCCTCTCGCCCAAGACCGCCATGGTCCTCCTCGAAAGCCCCACAAACCCTCTCATCAAAATCGCCGATATCCCTCGAGTATCAAGCATAACACACGCCGCCAATCCTTCAGCCATAGTGGCCGTGGACAATACTATGCTCTCGCCACTCCTACAGAACCCTCTTGATCTAGGCGCGGATATCGTCTACGAGAGCGGCACCAAGTACCTCTCTGGCCACCACGACCTGATGGCCGGTGTGCTCGCCGTGAACGATCCTGCATTGGGCGAGAAACTCTACTTCACTATCAACGCGTCCGGCGTCGGGCTCTCCCCATTCGACTCCTGGCTGCTTCTGCGCGGAGTAAAGACCCTCGGCGTACGTATGGAGAAGCAACAATCGAACGCGCAGCGCATTGCAGTCTTCCTCGAGTCCCACGGCTTCAAAGTACGCTATCCCGGCCTGCGGTCACACCCCCAGTACGACTTGCACTGGAGCATGGCGCGGGGCGCGGGCGCAGTCTTGTCTTTCGAGACCGGCGACGTCAATGTCAGCGAGCGAATTGTGGAGAGCGCGAAGCTGTGGGCGATTAGTGTGAGTTTCGGATGTGTGAACAGCTTGATCAGCATGCCGTGCCGCATGAGCCATGCCAGCATTGATGCGAAGACGAGGGCCGAGAGGGCGCTGCCTGAGGATATTATCCGGCTGTGTGTTGGCATTGAGGATGTTGAGGACTTGCTGGATGATTTGAGTCGTGCGGTAAGTTTAGTCATACTCTAGCTTTGAGACACCTGGGGACTGATGTATATGATAGCTCGTCCAAGCAGGCGCGGTAAACATCTTCCCCAACGGCTTCCGTGCGATCAACGCCGGCACGCCATCCGAGTCCGAAGAGACCGTGGCAAGCTCAAGCAAGAGCGCCGAGACTTCTGCAGCATCGTAGGCGATTTCACTATCACAGAGCAGTGGAGCGTGCAGTCGAGCTCCCTAACTCGTACATACTAGCGCGGGCTGCAATTTTGAAAACCTGGCACAAAAAGGACTTGTAAGCAGGGGATATGTGGCGTTTGGCGTCTCTGTTCACATGTTAGGTATCGATTTCGGCTTGGGCGTTGAGCATGTATTGACGAAGACTTCTTATCACCTTTCTTATCAAAACAAGAGGGACAGAAAAAGCTCTGGAAACCATTTGGGGTGGGTTGAAACGCGTATTTGCATCTAGAGACATCTTAAAATGGATTGGATCTTGCATTTGTCTACTCATTGCTGGATCACGTCTAAATATTGTCTCAGTCATGATCTTCAACGCTTTCAAGCAAAGCTAACTGTCATTCCCTCACTCTAAGTTTCTTCACTGTCTCCTTTACCTTATACTAGCAAGCATCAAGCTTGATCTACAGCCGCCACCACCACCAACCATAAACGATGAACAACAAGCTAGCGTCTCGCCCTGCAAATTCAAATCCATCACCGAGCTCTCTGGCGCAGTTTGAACGCCGCCGAAACCCCATACTTTCTCTTTCTGCCATGTTCAATTTCCACCCAGACACTCCCATCGCGGGTCTCGCCGGCCGATTTCGCCGACCCCCAAGTCCTCCCAGACAGCATCGATTATGATGTTGGAAGGTATATACCCCATTATGTGAGAGTGTGCCAATTTTTGAACCGCTCCTATCTCCATTCGAGGCCTTGATGGAATGAAAGAAGAAGAGGAGGAAGATGGATGGGATGTTTTATACTCGACGGAGGGGGGGCGTCACGTGTAATCAGGCGCTGGCTCATGGCTTGGCTGCTGATGGGGAGACAGGGGATGGGGGAACGGAGATAAGGGGTGGAAAGTCACCAGACGCTACTGGGAGGGATGAGGTGTGTTGATAGGAGTGGGATGGGAAGACCCTACGATCATCGAAGCGTCAACGTCTTCACCGCGCAACCGATACTAACTCCCTCTCTCCCACCCTATAGATCCACAACAACACCTCCACCTAACACACGCCACAACTCCACGGCTTTGACAGACTCCACCATCAACCATCGACGGCGAGCACCAGCCAGCCCAGGCAACCCCACACCACCAACTCCATTTCGGGCGGCGGAGTAAGCTTTTGCAGTCCCCCTCCGCTCCCATTCAAGGCTTCTTTGGATACTTTGAAACCCCGGAGCTCCAACCGCAGCATGGGGAGAATTGGCTTTTGGTGTTGATCCCCATGGGAAGGGATCCGCGTGTGTTGACTCCTCCCCTGCCTTCTTGCGAGAACTTGAGGAAGGAAGATTGAGGGGTGGGGAGGGGGGTTTATATAGAAGATGTGGGAGGGGGAGCACGTCGGGCACGTGTGTATAACGTGATTAGAGAGGGCGGTGAGAGAAGGGAAGATTGTACATGGTAAGCTGGACTGCGTGTTGACAAGCCTGAAGGAAGATCTTCTAGCAAGGTATGATCCCGAGAGACCTCGAAGGTTCGCTCTAACGCGACGGCATAAAGCTATTCCAATTGAACCCCTATTGAAATGTCCAACATTGTCACCGCCCGATCCATACTCAACACTACTCTACCCCCATCCTATCAATAGCCACTTATCTATGACAGTGCACTCCACCACCAACCAAACTCGATGAAAATCAACCTAATTCAAGTACACTAGAGTACCAGCCACCGACCGACCTCATGCCGTCGTTATATTTCCACAGGTAATACCACCCACGGTCCATAGGTCGAGGAGGAAGAAGAGTTGCGCTCCCGAGTTCCTGGCACCGCCATTCGTAATGCGGAATGTAGGGTTAATGCACGCAATTCATGACCGGAAGGCCCTGGGGGGTTTGCTCCGTCGCTTTCTCTGTGTGAGACTAGACTGAAGAAAGGAAGAGAAAGGGAGATAGGGGATGTTTTTATATGTTAGTTTAGGGGTGTTCACGTGGTTCGTGCGTGATGAGGTTGTTAGGAGGATAGAGGCTGGAGATTGAGTGGGAAGAGGAAAGGAGGTAGCTATAGAGCATACAGCATTCATCTTATAGAGCTCCAGAAGCTACCTCCCTAGAAGTAAACATGCACTACTTATATTATTGAGTTTCTAAATCTCCACCATCTATTCTATCGCACATCACCATCCTTCCGCAACGCTGTCTTGAACCCATCCCATTCTTAAACACAATCAACACACCGGCAAGGTTTCTATCATCACCGCACTCGAATAGACCCCCTCTCTCCGCCGGACACGACTCCATCGGCCAGAATGGAGAAAGAGTTTGTACACCACGCTCTCTCCCATACATCGAGTTCCATAGATATTTTGAACACACTCACACTCTCCCATGATTTCAGACTTCTTAACTCTTTGATCTCCGCCCTCCAACATCCCTAGTGATTTTTGATCCATCCCCGTCTCCTTGCGAAACCTTGATGAAGAAAACTAAGTTTCGAGGACCGAGCGGAAGATTTTATACCTGGACCGAGTTATGGGCCACGTGAAACACGTGGACGCACCTAAATCCAAGGTCAGAGGGAGGTTTTCTCGGCTTAATTTCCTAGGCGGTAAGGCCGCACTCACTCTTTCTTCTCCTTCGTTCTTCGGAACTGTCTAAGAATGATGGTAAGCATCAACCACCACCAAGCCCCCGGAACACCGACCAATCCACCTCCATCGTGCTTTCTGAACCCCGTTTTTCACACCTCGACCACTCCTATCGCTCCGAATTTCGACTCCGATTGATCGTCCCAGTCCCCACCGCATGAGCGGTGTCGTAGATCCGTTTTGCAGCTCTCGCTCATCACTTCATCACGATCCACTTTTTGATTCTACTCTCTAGCCCTCCATGAGAGAAAGAATCCCGCCCTCCAGCACATTTGACTCGGGTTAGCCATGGTTTTGTAGCTCTCGCCCATAGTATGCTATTGTGTCGGTTTTAATCCCACCCCCGTCTCCTTGCAAGACTGTGAAGAAGGAAAGCCGGTTCTTGAGGAGTGAGCGGGAGATTTTATACCTCGTCCTCGGTAAGGGGCACGTGGTGCACGTGCTGACCACGAAATCAGCCTTCGAACGCACAGCGGTGGCGATTCCTCTGATAGACAAAACAAGTCTCATCCTTCCCCCTTCTTTCGCTAATCTGCGATATCGCAAAGAAATGATGGCGAGCATCAATCGTTATATACCCCTCAGCACACCGCCCAATCCATCTCTATTGCTCTTGGAATCGTTTTGTTTTGAATGGAACAAACACTGTTCCCAACCTCCACAACATGGAATTTTCTCCCGGGCGTTTCTTATCCACCTCTGTCTCCTTGCAAGACCATGAAAAAAGAAAGATGGACAGGAGTAGGCGAGAGATTTTATACCTACCCTCCAGCAGGGGCCACGTGTTGCACGTGCTTACCACATGATGAATCCTAGAAACGGCTATTAATTCGTTCTTAAGCCAGGTTCACCCCTAGTCTCTTCACCACGACCCTCATAAGTGAGCATAGATGATGCTAATCCTCGAAACTCATTCAGGTTAACCACGACACCAACTTCAGGCCAACTCCAGACCCAGCATAAAGGCTCACCATGGGGTATTTGGACTACCATCTTCCCACCACTGTGACGTAATCAAGCTCATCAATCCGGGGGGTCCGACTCCATGGAGTGAGCCAATAACTCGAAGTGTTGATCCGATTCCATGAAGTTGAACCTTTGATACTTTTGATCCCACCCCGTCCCCTTGCAAGACCACGAAGAAAGGAAGACAGAGAGAACTGAGCGGGATATTTTATACCTACCTCCCAGCAGGGGGCACGTGGTGCACGTGCTAGCCCACTGACTGATCTCAAAGCGGTTAGCGAGTCATTCGTGTATTGAATTCACGTATCGTCCCTTCATCACGACCTTCACAATCGCGGACAAATGATGCTGATCACCAAGCCAATCCTTCGCGGCCCAGAAACACCCACTTCAGCCCAAAGCACGACCCCAACTCCATGAGACATGTCGTATCCCTGGTTCTAACACCACCTACACTCCCATAGCAGGCATGAGTGCCTAATTTTGAAATCTAATCTTCCCAGAACCAGGACATGATGATATGCACATCTGCAGTTGATCCAACTCCATGAACCAGCAGAAATTATCCTTCTGATCCACCCCCGTCTCCTTGCGAGACCATGAAGAAAGGAAGACTAGAAAAAGAGCGAGCGAGGTTTTTGTACTCGTCGGAAAGGAAGGTCAGGTATGGGCATGTGACCAGACTGACGTAAGCAGACTGCTGGAGTGCGATGATGATGGAAAGAGGAGTGCAGGGGCGTGCTCGTGATATACTGGATACCAAAGACACCGGGGCACCTTATAAAAAAATTGAAAGCTTGAAAGAGAGTAAGAGATAGTTTGTAGATTTTGAATTGCCGTGTGCTGCATGCTTTCCCGAGCCTCTAATACAATAAATACCTATTTCACCAATTACTAGCCATTCATTGCTCGTCATCCATGACCTTCGCACCCGAGCGCCATGTATGCCATGCCTAACCCCTCTGGTCGACCTCAAGCCTCCAGACTTCGTCTACCGACTTCTTATTCCTAAGCTTACTATTCATTTGCCACAAGTTTTCACCGCCTCGCCACCTAACTATTCAGATAATTCCGGACAGCCCCTTGCAGCCTCGTTGCCCCCTCGCCGAGCAAACTCGTCAGATTCTCCAAATCATCACCTGCCGTAACACCAAACTTCCTTACGAAATCCTTGGCCGCGCCCTCCAGATCACCATAATCGTCTTCCGGTACATCGTCTTCTGGACGGCCGAAGTAAGCGTTCGAGGAGATGGCGGTGGCGCCTTCGAAGTTCGAGAGGTGTGCCTTGGCGGCGGCTTGAGTAGAGGGGTCGTACGCGGCACGGCCGAAGAACTCGTCCGAGGAGATAGATTTCTGCGTGCCAAATTTTTGACGGGCGTATTTCTCGGCGTCATCTGCAGTTTGTTAGCATACTCTTAAAGACAGCCAAGTGAAAAAGTCATATCGTACCCTCAGCAGAACGGCTCGTGCTCCCAAACCCACCCATCTTCTTCGCCGCTGCTGGCGCTGGCTTCGCGCCACCAACCTGCCCGAAGCCCAACCGTCCCATACCCATCCCCAACCGTTCCATCTCAGCACTGCTGCGCTCCGGCTTGCCCGTCGAGCCAAAGCCTCCACGTGCGGGCGCGACCGGGGTCGGGCTCACGATGCCAGGTAGTTCCTTCTCGGCCGCTGCTTTCCCTTTAGCAGCTTTAGCCGCTTCTTCTGCTTTCTCGGCTTCCGGGTCGTATCCCAGTTTCTCGATGCGTTCGGCCTCTTCGCGTGCTTTGCGCTCCGCAGCCTCGAAATCCAGCGCCCCATCCGCGGGTGTCAGCTTCTTAGCACCCAGCTTTGTCTTCTTGGCACCTAGGATATTGGCTTTACGGGGGGCGGCGCCTGCGGTTGTTTTGCGGACCGCGGAGGCGGGAATGGCGCGTGGGGTGGCATCCGATGAGGCGGTGAGGGGAGATTTGGGGCGCGCGGTGCCGTTTCCGTTCGCGGGGGCGTTGAGGAAGGGAGTGCCAGTGCGAGAGCCGCTCAGGGGCGTACCGGTGCGTGAGGGCGGGTTGGAGGGTCGTTTGATGGCGGGCTTATCCCAAGAAGAAAAGAAGTCATCTTCGTTGTCCGCGGGGGTGTTGGTACCGCTAGGGGTGTCGGTGGCTTCTGTTATTACAACTTCGTCAGGGAATCTAGGGGATGTTAGAAGTTGATATGCCAAAAGTGACTGAGACATACTGTCGTGCATCAGCAGCACATCTTCTCGTCAGCTCCTCCTTGTATTTGGTAGCGGCGTTGGAAGTGTATTTCGTCTTGGGATCTTTGCTATTCAGCGCGGCGGAACCGCCGTGTGTTTGGAAATATTTGGTGGCCGACTCATTGCCGCCAACTTTCATTATCCGTAGCTGATCCCATTGCCAGACTGTGTGGTCGAGTAAGCCATTGCTCTGTGTATGATCTCACTCCACGTACTGTCGAGATTCGTTGACCGCACAAACGAGATGTGCACGCCCATGTTCCTGTGGTTTGCCGAGCAGTCGAGGCATAGGTAGATGCCGAAGGGCACCGACGACCATGTCGGGTTCTTTGCGCCGCAGTCGAAACATATCTAGAAGCCAAGGTATCAGCAGCGTGCGGAAAGGGATGCGGTGGGCGGTGGAGGGGCAAACTGACCTTGTTTGCGGGCTTGAGCTTCAATTTCTCGAAGATTTTCTGCGACTCGTTCTTCGTGGCGAGCGCCATGGTGGACGGAAGGCTGTAGCGATATACAGAGGGTGTGAGGGAGGGGAGGAAGTCAGGGGTGTAGAATGTTGGATGGAGATACTTGGCCTCTCCCGCTTTGTTCAGGTTAGATACGCGCCTTAGTCATCTTACTTTACGAGATGCCCGACCTCGGCCAAGGCCTCTTCACTTCTGCAATATGCTTGCACCATGACTCCAACAATACATAAGTTGACCTAATCAAATGCCAGCTACTAGACAACCAAGTGTAGTTAAAGATGCTGCGACAGCAGCCCTGCTGGTACCGTAATGCCTTCTTTCATTCATAAGTAGAATCTAATTTCCTATTGGTCAACAGGTTGCTCGTTCATCAGGGCATCGAATGATCGCAGCCTGGATCTACGTGCCAGCTGGTGTTCTTATTGTTCTTCTTGCATGTTTTGGAGTAGAATCCCTTATCGGTCTAAGTTCCGTCTCCTTTCCCGCATCAGTCGCGTGTATGATAATACTCTTCTTTGCCTTGATTATCTGCGAGTCACTGTTGGGGGATAGAAAGATCAAACGCGTCGTGAATTTAGTAGATGTGCCAGTATGCTTCCTCTCATATAGTGACTGCGTTATGCTTGCTTATTCGTCTTAGGGAGGTTTCGCTCTCCGCTACATTAATATTCTTTTCTCTCCTTCATTCATATTGTTGCCTTTAAGTTCCCCAATTGGAGGCATTGAGATAGCGAAGATCATAGGAGTGTTTGGTCAGTATCCCTAACCCGGGAGTTCAACAAATACTGAGTCTTTCTCCAGTGATCGGCTACTTCGCCATGACAGCGTTCACAGCCTACTTAGTTCGAGGCCTCCAATACATTCTCGGGACTTCGAAACGAGCAATGACAGAAAGAGCTGAAGAACTAGGTACACGCGGAGAGGACATACCACTTACACATAGCCGGAGCCCCTCAGAGCCTTCCACGGAGCCTCCTTCGGTAGCTCCATCTGTACTATCCCTGTCATCACCGATCGAAGGACTCCAGGCGCCTCTTCGAGCTCAAGACCCTAGTCAGATCACAGGAACAGGAGGGCCTCCGGAAGCAACTCCAATGCTACCCCAGGAGTCTAGCACTGCAATTCGTCAGGATCCAGTCCCACTAACACGCGCCCAAAAATGGGCCGCCTTCATCAATGTACATCTAGACACCCTATCCTATATCGCCATCTTTGTCTTTATAGGCGTTCCAATCTATTATAGTACCAGCTACGCGATGCCAATTCAGCTCTCCTTCAATATCATCGCCTACTTCATCGCCTTGAAGCTACCAGCTAAATGGCGCCGTTTCCTCCATCCCGTCTTAGTCTCATCTCTTATTACTGTCCTCGGTATTTGGATCTTCGCGCTTATCCGTGGCGATAGTTTGACGCACGCGCTGCATGCCTACAAAACAGGCACGAAGTACACGCAACTATGGCAGGGCAAGGCTAATCTTCCGCGCCCTGGCGCTGGTGATCTCTTCGGCACGATACTCGATGTCAGTATTGTTGCACTCGCGCTACCAATGTTCCAATACCGGCACGAACTTCGCAGACACGTGAGACTTTTTTCAGTCCTTCGCTCTTCAAATCTTAATTATCTTCTTTCTTCCATTGTGAGCAGAACCTGTCCTAACGCCCCGAATACAGTTCCTCCCCATCCTCCTTCCTAATACCCTCCTCGCCCTCGCCTCCCTCTTCAGCTACCCACCCCTCTGCCATGCCCTCGGCATTGCCCCCACCCGCTCTCTCTCCTTCGCCTCGCGCAGCCTCACCCTCGCCCTCGCACAACCCGCAACCGCAAACCTAGGCGGAGACCTCAGCTTAGTCGCGGTGCTGTGTATAGTATCGGGCATCCTAGGTGTCTTGCTTGGGCCGGCAATGCTGAGGATCATGAGGATACCTGATGGTAAATGATGAGCATTGGTCGTGTCGAAAGGACAGGAGAAGAGCTAATACGTATGTGGGTAGATGATTACATCACGAGAGGCGTGACGCTCGGTGCGAACTCGTCCGCCATGGCGACCGCGCTACTTCTCGCGTCCGATCCACGCGCGGCAGCGTTCTCGAGCCTGTCAATGAGCTTGTTCGGGACGGTCACTGTAGCGTTGACATCCGTGCCTGTAGTCGTTAGAGTTGTGGCGAGGCTGGCCGGGGTGGAGGGATAAGTTATGTCTGGCTGGAGGTCTAAGATGCGTAGCAGAATAGATCTCTTTTACACACCTCTCAGTTACGCCTACTCCCATTACTCCCATTACTCCCATTACTCCCATTACTCCCATTACTCCCATTACTCCCATTACTCCCATTACTCCCATTACTCCCATTACTCCCATTACTCCCATTACTCCCATTACTCCCATTACTCCTCATTAAGCCCTTGTTACTCCCGATTGAAAGCAAGTATAAAACATTCGGTACGTAAATAGGCGCTTACTTCCAACACTCTTCTTTACACGGAAAGCGTCGACATCCCTGAACGTCCAAAAAGCGTGTCTCTACTGCCATCTTTTCTAGGCGCTTGACGCAGTATGACTGGCTCCACCTATCCTAGAAAGGTCAAAGGCTATGTTTGAGGCTCCATAACGGCTATCAGACAACAAGCTAGAAAATTTTGACAGGTATTCGTCGTCGGTGGGAGGACCCTGTATGTTCATAAGAAGTTAGTAGGAATGTCGTGGATTGAAGAGCGCGAACCAGACGCAGATCGCGAACGCGTTTCCAGCGCCTGGATTCCACCAGGACTTCAAAAACTCATCACAAGTCGACCACTCAGAAGTCACCGAGGCACCCCCGACAGCATTACATTTCGCACGTGCGTATGCCAGTAAACCGACATAATAAAATCTGGGTATCTGAACTACCAAAAGCACAAAAGTCGCCCTTCCGATAACAAGAACGCCTCCATCTCCTTAACACTTCCTCTTCTCAAGTCTTCATCACATCTCTAAAACCCGACTCCGACCTCTTCCGCGGCGTCCCACTCTCGTCATAGTAAATATTCGGCAAGCTCCGCTGCCGCCTCTGGCCCGGGCTCCTCCCCTCCCTACTCCCTCTCCGTCGACTCGGCGGTTGACTTCTCTTGCGGCGATACCGACCCGGACTCGGACTCGCGCTTTCGAGAATTGGCGAGCGGGTGCGATGGCGGGAGCGCTGGCGCGGGCGGCCGCGGAGGTTGTGGTCAAGCTCCGCGTCACTGCGGCGGCGATCACGTAGTTTGGGAGGCGAAGGAGACGGCGAAGAGGAGATGTGGCGGTGCTTGCGGTGGTGCTGGCGGTGGCGGGACGCAGATCTGCGGTGGTGGCCCCGAGATGGGGATTCGGAGCGGGCGGGGGAGCTTGAGGTGGAGCGGCGGCGTTTACGGCGGCCGCGGTCTTCAGAGGTGGTTGCGGAGGCGCTGGCTAGAGTTTGAGCTTGAGGGGGTTGAAGCTCTCCGCAATGGCTGATGAGGATGGGAATGGTCGGTTGACCGTTCTTTTCCCGCGGAACTTCGAGGATGCGGTCGAGGGTGGTTTGTCCGGAGATCAGATGGCCGAAGACGGTGTGCTTGCCGGTGAGATGAAGACAGGGGGCGAGTGTTATCAAGAATCTGAGGGCTGCTTAGTGTGTGGGGGAAATGAGGAAGTTGGTATAGAGGCACTGCTTACCGACTGCCGTTCGTGTCCTTGCCCCAATTTGCCATGATAAAAAGGCCTGGAGCATCAATCTCCTTCCACAGAAGGTTTTCTTCCTCAAAGGTATCGCCATATATCGACACGCCTCCGGTTCCATCGCTTTTGCTTGTGTCACCGGCTTGAATCACGAAGTTCTCTATTACTCGGGCAATTGGACTCTGTCTATAGCTTAAGGGAGGCTTGGTTCCAGTACATAGAACACGGAAGCTGGAAAAGAAGATGCCGTCAGCCATTATCTGGGCTGAAATACCGTGGGAGGCTTACTTCTCGCAAGTCCTAGGTGTCTGGTCGACAAACAGCTCCACCACAAGACGCCCAATCGGCTCCGTGCCTGCACTAAATTCAAGAAACACACGGGGGCGTATAATACTGGGCATCTTGACCGTATTTCATGGGAATTTGAAAGATGCGTGTTGTTATAGAAAGTAGAGTAGTGCCGAAGGAGAGGGGGAAGTGGAGAGCTCGTGTGACGGAGGTGTGCGCCTGACGAATGACATGAGACCTCGATAATACTGCCTGGGCGGTGTGAGAAGGCCGAAACTCAACACCAACCGGCTATGCAGATCCCTGGCAGCTTTGCACATGTGACAGGAACACGTTGGAAGGTAATTCTGATTAGCATTATTCGGCATGCTAGCAGCCCCACGACTCCACCTTGCTGCCTGCTTCGAAGCTGAAGACTAAAGCAAAGCGTTCCTTAGCCCTACAGTTTTTACATGAAGCCATGATGTGCTTTCTGTACTCATATGTCGGGGTATTGCAATGGGACTCGTCCGCCCCATACGGGCATGCTTGCTTTTACTGCCCCTTCTTGGCGTTTCTCTCCGCCTTCTTCAATGCTCTCTTCCTTATTGCCACGTGCATGCCTCGATTCTGGTCCACAGCGAACTTATTCAGAGTCCCAACAAATGTAGCGAGTGCCCATTGCATGAGACCATGGCTCCAGTACGGAGTGCTTGTGAAGCCAATGCCTTGGGATCCGCCGCTACGGCCAATCTTGCCCAGAGCCGCAGCAACGAACTGCTTCG
Organism: Lophium mytilinum; assembly: GCA_010093605.1. Lineage (NCBI taxonomy): Eukaryota > Fungi > Ascomycota > Dothideomycetes > Mytilinidiales > Mytilinidiaceae > Lophium > Lophium mytilinum. Next base: position 1,018,005 of record MU004199.1, on the reverse strand, counting down.
GGCTGGGAATGGTGGCTGATGTGCGCCTGATCTTCGACATTGCCGTGGCAACGAGGTATGAGGTAACAAGCTGGACCCTTACGCCTGACGGGGCAAGCTCTGAGCCTAAGGCTGTCGACCAGTGCTGCAAAAATGCTTTGCTGCCGGAGTAGGTAGCGAGCAGCGGTGTAGGCAGCACTCCAGCGAACGAAGCCATTGTCAAAATAAGCCCCCTCTTGCGCTGGACCATGCCTGGAGCAATGAGCTGCGTGACCCGTAGTGTTCCCAAGCAATTGATCATGATGATGTCTGTCATCTCCTTGTGTGGTGTCTCCAGGAAAGGGACCGGAATGGAATGGCTCAGCCCAACGTTATTTATGAGTACGGAGATGTCGAGGCCCTTGATTAGATGCTTGAGGCGGCCGTAATCGATGTCGTCGTTGCGGACAAAGTCCATGGCTAGAACCTTAGTCTGGATGCCAGCATACTTGGAGGAGATTTCGGTTGCGAGGGCATTGAGTTTGGATTCTGTACGTGAGACTAGGATGACGTTGAAGCCCTTCTTCGCGAGTTGGAGGCTGTATTCTTTGCCAATGCCGTCGGAAGCGCCGGTGATGAGGGCCCAAGAGCCTTTGGGGCCGAACTTGGAGAGCTATGACTTGTTTAGAGAACGACAGCTAGTTCTGGAGTGCTAATACCTACAGGGATACCGGGAAGGACGAACAAGCTCAACAAGACGCGGACGAAGCTGAGTACAGGCTTGCTGATGGTGTAGAGCCCCGCGCACAAAAGTGTGGAGAGTACAATTTTGCCGAGAATGGACTCAGCATCAATGTGGACGCCGAGCGAGTCGGTGACCTGTGATAAGAAATCCATGGCGTGTTGTGGGCTTGTTGGGACGTCGGCGACGGTGGGCGATCGTGTTGCTTGCTGACTTTCTAGGAAGCTCGGACCTCCTCAATGCCAGAGCAGGAAAACACACTTCGTATCTGCAACAAAAAAGAGGGGAAGTCAATTCGCTGGTAACTGTGTACGTCAAGGGAAGTGCAGGGTCTGTAGAGTACATGTGTCCTCCTGTCTTTCCTCTGTTATCATTCTCTAGAATATTCCAAGGTTCGACAACTATCACTTCCTGAACATTTGCGTTCATTGCAAGCTTTGACAAGTCAGATACGAGTGAGCAATACACATTTCACAAAAGCTAATCAATGTGCTAGCAGACGGTCTTTTAAGCAAGACATGGTTGTTTTCAGAGTCAGCTCTAAGAGCCGTACACTGGAAACATGGGTAGACGATGAAGCGCATGAAACAGTCTTTCGCGGATCTGGACAATCACATCACCGCCACTGACCAATTCAGTCCGCCTTGACTTGGGGTATCAATAGTCAAGGTGAGGTTGGACGAGTCTTCTTTCGTCGAGTTGACTCTGTGTACAACATGGACGGTGTTAATCAGCACCCTATATTGCTAAAGAATGTTGCTAACTCTAGAAGCCCGACCATCGGCGCCCTTAATTAAGTGGATACTTTGCGGAACTCCCTAAGGGCGAACTTAGTTATTAGTTGTAGGTCTTCCAGTCTTAGCTAACCCACCCTAAATGGCACTTAATTATCTATAGATACTAGAATTGTATTATCTAAAGAGCGCAATGACCTCCTCTATTTAGAGATCTTAGCTAGCGGCTGTCCTAATAGTTCCCTAAAACTAGGATTCTTGGTGCAGTCTAGAGAGGTAGCCGGCAGCCGGCAGTTGCATGTAGTATGTTGAGAGTTATGACTTAGAGGTGAAAGAGCTGTGACAAGAGAGGGATCGTAAATTTAGAGAATATATGCGTGGGAGTTTAATAAGAGCGAATTAGATGAACTTTGGAAATGTAGTGCTTAAGTGACCTAGTCTTAAGGTGAACCATGGGTCTTATACCCCATCCCCACCGACGCCGGACACGTATGGGAACATGAAGATGTTAGTTAACCCACCAGTAAGTGATCTCCACAAGATCCCGAGTAGTCTAGAATTAAACATTCGCCCACAGGCCACCCTCGTTGTTGGCGTATTTCACATTCAAACGTTTCAATCCCGTTACACGTCGAAAGAAAGATGTAAAAATTATGGTGAAGAAATTGCACCTGGTCGGACACTCCGACGTCTGCATCCCGTGGCCCGTCGCATTTGGCCCTACGATATCAATAAGAATACAACTAATAGGAAGCTTCGGGTGATAAGAGCTGTAGCGATACCCTCTAGGCCTTTCGTACACTAGCCTAGCACCGCCTGGGGTCCTGCAGTACCGTATAAGAGATTGGAAAAGGACAATTATAACAAGATCAAAAGCTATGTGAGCCATCTCAAACGGTGTCAGACCCTCCTCCCACACAGTTTGTTCAATAGAAAGTCCGAGGGTTGCGCCACAACGGGCTAAGGGCTATCTTGGTGTTATGTCTTTGCCCTGGTCGTCGCTCAAGACAACGACGCCGCCACCAGTTCCAGCCCCCAGCGGCTCATCGGGCGCGATGGAACATCCCATCTGCATACGGTCGCCAACCGCTTTCACGGGCAAATATCTTGCGGAAGCCTTTGGGTCTGAAGTGATCTCGGTTCCGAAATCCTTGCAGCCAGCACCGTTGAAGAGTTCTGCCTTCAGGCCATTTCCTCTGCAAAGGTTTCTTAGCCGTCTCTTCGCCTTATCCCCTTTTTCAGCCTTGGACAAGTCTCTGGCAGAGATGATAAGTGTTGGCAGACACGATGCCAACGTTTCTTCCAGCCGTCGACGCCACACAGAGATCCAATTTTATTCCAGCCCGGAAGTTTCAATTAGTAAAAAAAGAATCGATCTCAGATTCTCCCAAGCTTGGTGCGTCGAGTGATGAGAGCTGTAGCGAAATACTTGAGCAACACATGCCCTTGAAGGCTTTTCGTGCACTAGCCTAGCACCGCCTGGGGTGCTGTAGTAGGTTAGAAGAGATCGGAAAAGGACAGATTTAACAAGACTCAAAGCTTTGTGGGCCACCTCAAACGGTGTCAGACTGTCCCTCAAAGGTACACAGTGTGTTCAACAGAAAGTCCGAGCATTGCGCCTTGTGTCATATGGAGTATAGCATATTGTTATTGACAAACACATGATTTGCGGGGCAATGTTCATTTAGTTAGACTTCGGTAAAAAGATCTCACACAGCAACTTGCATGTGTTTACGAAGATGATGTGTAACTTATGGCTTTATATACCTATGATTGTAGAAGTGAGGGGAGACTCTATACTCCAGACGGCCCCCTATCAAACCCCTCGGCAAAAACTGCCCTCGCCATCCCGAATCCCGGCTCGGCTTCCTCACTCCACTCAGGGTCCATCAACATCACCACCATCCCAATCACTCTTAAACTCCCAATCGCACCCACCTCCCCTCAAAAAACCGCCTAACGCCACAATGGACGCCCTTTCCGCCTACCTCCCATCCCACCCAGGCCTCCTCCCAAAATGGCTCCTCCTAGTCCGCCTCCCCCTCCCTCCCTAAAACCCCCATCTAACAACCCCAGGTCTCCGCCGTCTCCGTCGCCAACAGCATCCAATGCTACCTCACCACCACCTTCACCGCACGCGTCTACAACGGCTCCCCCACCGCCTCTACCCCACCAACCCCCAAAACCCGCTCCGCCTCCAAAAACCCCAAAACTTCAACATCCCCCGTCACGCCGCTCTCCTCCCGCACGTTCGGCACCTGGACGTTCCTGAGCAGCGTGATTAGATTATATGCGGCGTATTATACGAGCGATCCCAGGGTGTACGAGCTCGCGTTCGCGACGTATGCGATTGCGTGGGGGCATTTTATGCTCGAGTGGTGGGTGTATGGCTCGGCGAGATGGGGGCCCGGGTTGGGGAGTCCGGTGGTGGTTAGTAGTACGAGTTTGGTGTGGATGTGGGTGCAGTGGGGGTTTTATGTGAAGGCTTAAGCGGTGGGGAGGGAGGATGGTTAGAGAAGTTGTTGTGTCTGGGCAGGGGCAAGAGGTTGTGTTTATGTCGGAGGGGTTCTGTACCATAGAGATGTATTTTGGTGGGAGGGTGGCACATAGGCACATGTACTGGTTGAATTGTATATCATGCAAAAGGGGATCCTCTATTAATTGGATATTGAAGTGAATCTATTCTATGCTATGCTAGTTCAACGCCTTCCTATACAGCGGCCCCGCGCAATCCCGTAACCGTGCTGCTGCTTGCTCGGGCGTGATGTCACGCTGCGGTTCCGCGAGCATCTCGTAGCCGACCAGGAATTTCCGGACGGTTGCGCTGCGGAGAAGTGGTGGGTAGAAGTGGATGTGGAAGTGGCTGGCCTCGATCTCTTCGTCTGTTCCCTCTAGTGGTGCTTGATGCAGGCCCATGCCTGATTTCCTTGTTAGATGCTGATAGGAGAGGTATGGAGAGGGTCACGGGACTTACTGTAAGGGAATTGGGTCTCGAAAAGGTTATCGTATCTCCTCGTCACCTCAGCAATCGCCTCTGCTAGCTCTTCCCGCTCCTTGTCGTCGAAGTCTACGAGGGCGCGCTTGTGCTTCTTGCTCACGATCATGACTTCGAAGGGCCAGACGGCCCACCAGGGACATAAGGCCAAGAAGGAGTCGTTTTCGAAGACTACGCGCTCCTTTTTGGTAGATTCAAGTTGGGCATATTCTTCGAGCAGATTCGCGCCGCCGTGTTCACAACGGTACTTCTTCAGCTGCTCGAGTTCCATGCTTGGTTCTTCCGGTAAGCTTGTCGTCGTCCAGACTTGGCCATGGGGATGAGGGTTCGAGCAGCCCATTGCGGAGCCCTTGTTCTCAAAGATCTGCATGTAGCGGTACTGGGCGTTTGGTTTAGATATGCTCTCGTCATGGCCGCCATTTATGACAGCCTTGTTCAATTTTGCAAGCGGAGAGCTGGGACTGAGGTGAGCGGTGTAGAGATGGGTCCAGGTGTTTATGATAGGTACAATGTGAGCCACATCGAGATCTGCTAGGGTGAGATTGTGGGATGGCGAGAAAGTGATCACATAGCATTTGCCAGTGACTGATTCAGCGCGCAGAAGACGACTGGCAAGACCTGACTCGGAGTCAGCTGTGGGGAGACTCATTGGGATTGGATTGGACATACTGCCATCCTTGTTCTCGGGCTTGTACTCTTCCTGTTCGTCTTTGACGGCGCTGTAGTCGTTGACGAATACGAATGTTTTTTCATATTTCGGGTTAATATCCCCTTGCGCGCGCTTGTTCCCCGGACACAGATAACACTATACGTGGTCAGAAAGTCAACACACGTGACAGTCAATTGAACACTCACTGAGGGGTCATAAGCTGGCAGTGTAGTCTTCGTGGGGGATTCTTGCTGGCCTCTATACAGACATTAGTCCTGCATTTCACGGTAATCCTTGGAGCATATCCTTACTGCCATGGTCTCTTCGTCCTATGCGGGGATACTAGAACCCAGCTTCCCCGCAGTTGATTGTAGCGCCTATGCGAGATGTCGTCTAGAATTGAATCTGGCATAGTTAGATGGTCGAAGTGAACGTAGGAGTCTCGCGAATAGGAAGCAGTCGGAAATTTATAGGACAGGAATTGGAAAGATTGCAGAAACGACGGCGGCGCAGACGGGCCGTGGAGTGACGGAGGCGCAAACACTCGGCCGCTAAAGTGACAAGCTTTCTCGAGGGCGTGAGGTTGGAACTGGCGCTCCCACTGCTACTTGGAGCATCGTATCCGCTGATCACGTGCTGCTACTCTATCGCCCCGGTCTCCACGTTGCAGAACAGAGCTCCATCAAACGCCTGATATCACGACGTCTCCACCACCCTCGCCACTCTTCCGCAGCCATGGCGGCCATGATGCCTAGCTCGTCGACTTCTTCGCAAAATCCATACGACTCATATGACACCGATGCCGTGGAGCGAGATCTCATCGACCCCGATGATGGTAAGGAGCTGCCTAGCGACAATAGCTTGGTTGATGCCAGACTAACGCTTTTATTTCCAACAGCTACACTAGATGACCTCGATGACCCGCTGCAATCTACATCCGACCGTGCTCCTCTTACCGGCAACATCCAGTCGCGCGGCAATGCCAATGCGCAATCCTACCTGACTTCCTCCATCGGCGGCGAGGACCGTCGTGCGCCCACAAACACCTTGGACGAGACAGTATGGGAGACGCTGTCGCGAGACCTGTTCGCCATCTGGGAGAAGATGAAGCAGGTGCTCTACCCGAAATATCTGCTTGGTGGTATGATGAACAGAGGTGGAGGGATCGCAGCGGCCGAGCGAGGCGAAGCTGAGGGATTCGGCGTGGACGGCATTAGGGGGCTGGTAGGGCGATGGCCGGATGCCGATGTCATTCTACAGTCGGGCATGAGTGACGGGCTGCGAGACTGGGACCTATGGTAGGTTTTACACCGTCGCGCTGTTGGACAGACTGCTGATTATGTTGGTAGGGGCCCACTACTATTTTGCCTGCTCCTCAGCTTCTTCTTGTCAAGAGGAGCAAAAGAGAAGCAGAAGCCGCTGGTCTTCTCCGGCGTTTTTGCCCTTGTCTGGATAGGAGAGGCTGTGGTGACGATGCAGATCAAGCTTCTTGGAGGGAACATGTACGTCTACGCTCTGCCATGCAATCGCTCACAAAACTAATCACCCTTCAGATCTTTCTTCCAGTCTGTCTCCATCATCGGCTATACCCTGTTCCCCCTCGTCATCGCGTCGCTGCTGAGTGCCGTCGGTCTGCACCCCATTCCGAGAATACCCATCTATTTGATCCTCGTCGCTTGGTCACTGGGGGCGGGTGTAAGCATATTGGGCGGTTCCGGGGTGGTCAGAAACCGTGTTGGAATTGCTGTATACCCGCTGTTTGTTTTCTACATCGCGCTGGGATGCTTATGTTTCATAAGCTAGTCGTATCTTTCCTACCTGTACTATTAGACTTCATCAGCGCAGGCTCTGGGATACCCATCGCTTATGAGCGCGTATTCATAGCAGGCGTTTGGAGGGCGTTTTGGCGGAGGCTGTAGAATATCCAGCTGAATGCTTGGCGCAATTAACAGATGAACCAATTGGTAATTTCGCTTTTAGCGGTGACAGAAACTGGTGAAACCACAGAGGGAGCCACACGTGGTCGGCACTGCTCAAAACACCAGACCTAGACTATAGCACACCCGTTTTGACTTGAGAAGGCCAATAAGCGTCCAGTCTCTGACGGGTGAATACGTCAATTCTGTCGCTCGCCGGCGCGGAAAGTCCCCCACCAGCCATAGCACGGCCACCACGCCATCATCGCCTCGTCCCCTCATCTTCCCAGGCCCACCACGAACCACTCAGCACCGCCCTATGCGCAAATCGTCTGCTCCGGGCACCCGCCATCGCGTCTGTGTGCCACCACTTGGATTTCGAGGCTGCCGTTGACCGCATTGAACCGCGGAGGCTCAAGGCCTGCAGGGTTTCCCGTGCCAACGCCAACAAAGCCAGCAAAGACGCCCGCTTGGACCGCCAACAACACCTCTCCGACTGCTGCACGCCGATATTTCCTTCTCCAGCGAGCAGACCTGCATTCACCGATTCCCCGCCTCGGACCGCGCCCTTCGTGTCAATTTCAAGCCTCGAGTGCGCCGCCGCTGGTGGGCAACTCTTATCGCAGTCCTGTGACGGCCACTTCCTCCTCTGCGCTCCCAGTAAGGACCTCGATGCCCGCAATGCTGTCTTATCATCTCGAAATATCTGCTGGTGCTAACGTATCTGACCTGCAGAAACCTTTCGCGGCTCGTCGACTTGACTGCCGACCACCAACACTCGCACAACAGCACTACCCATACCCGGCTCGTTTCCTGGGCCGCCGTTCTGCTCTTCACTCTTGGATATATTGCCGCTCGTCGATTTGCTTCGGCGCCCATCTATATCCAGCTCATAGGCGACAACCTGGATGGCGCGTTCGACGCCGCGCCACGAATCCCCGCAGCCATTCGCGAAGATGAACGATCAGGCTGTCCACCCCCGGGTCGCCTCCTCGGCGTCTCTGAACGCCAACTCCGCCACCAACAGCGATAACGAAGGCGGCGAGAAACCAGTGAGGGAGAAGCTGAAGGCTACCACGATTGATGGGCAGCCGGAAGACGCAGGAAGTCCTGGGGTCGCTATGGGGGACGCCGAGGACGACGCACCACCAGCCGTCGAGAAGAAAATTGGAAGAGACGACGCTCATTCTGGCTCTGACAGCGATAGAGGGAGATTACGGCGCAAGAGAAGTTTTGATGATATCGATGGAGATCAAGGGCCCGACAGGACCCCCGAGAAACCAGAGCGGCACACCCGCAAGAAGTCACGAGACATCAAGGCTGGCGAGTTGGAGCAGTACAGGAAGTCGTCTGGAGAAAGTTCCGTGTCTAGGATCAACGAGCAGGATGGAGACGAGCCCATGAAGTCAACGGAGTCACGCCCCACCACCCCGTCGGATACTGCAAGCAAGGTCGAAGGCATGATCAGCCCCAAGAACAAGCGCAGTCGGGAAGAATACCAGCAATCCGATAAGGACGTGCCCGAAGCAGAGAAGCTACCCGCTAGCATTGTTCAAGCTGCAGAGTCGAAGACTGATGTTCCTGAAGAGCGTCAGTCGAAGCGTCATCGCGACAGCAATAGCCCGAGGTCGTCCACAGAAGATGAGAAGCCAAATCAGGTCAAGGTACGTCGACTACGTTTAGTCCAAACGTGCTTCTGCTAACTCTATAGCAGATCCCCCCCGGATCTGGTTTTGCGAACGTTTCCACAGCCTCTCCCTTTGCTTCGATTGGCAGCAAGCCCTTGTCCGGGTTTGGCTCTTTCGGTGCCAAGACCAGCGACGAGAACACCACAGCTGCTGGTTCTAAGTCTCCATCCTCTACTTCTGCATTTCAGAAGTCTGGTCTTGCATCGTTCGCATCGGCAAGCTCTCCATTTGCCTCTCTTGAGAGCACGGGGTCGGCGTCTCCTTTTGGTGCGGCCGCAACTACTAGCAAACCCAGCATCGGCTTTGGAGCCCCGACAAAGTCGCCCACTTCGTCTGAAAGCGGCTTTGCCGCCCTTGCTTCGTCCGGGAAGTCTGCGTTTGGTGGCGATGCACCTTCTGCGTTCGGCGGAGCGCTACGGAGCGGTTTCGGTGGCGGATTTGGAGGCGGCTTTGGAGGCTTTTCGAAACCTGCCGGATCGAGCTTCGCTGCTCCAGGAACGTCGGAGATCACAGGACTTAGCGACAAGCCGGCTAAACCATTCGGTGCTCAGGAAGACGACGACGAAGATTCGTTGTCTGGAGATGACGACGACCAAGAGGACGCGGAGTCAAAGACCTATCACTTGGAGGAAGGTGGTAGAGACAAGCGATTCTATGTTCAAGAAGGTGAATTGCCCAATATGCCTCTCCTACCTGACCTATGCTCATCTAGTGTACAGTTTCCACCGGCGAAGAAGATGAAGATACTGTCTTCTCTAATCGCGCCAAGGTTTACAGCTTCTCGAAAGATGAAGAAGCCGGAGTGCGTGGGTGGAAGGAGCGCGGAGTGGGAGACCTCAAGCTCAACGTGCCAAAACGAAAGGCGACGCCCAATGACGATGATGACGGCCGCCCGAAGAAGATTGGCAGGCTGATCATGCGTGCGGAAGGTTCTAAGCGCCTCATACTCAACTGGCCTCTCAGGACTGTCGACAAATTCGGCACAACAGCGGGCGATAAACCGACTGGGATGCAAGTGTTCTTCTTCGGCAAGTTAGTTGGATCTGACCTGATTGAAACGATTTCCCTTAAGGTATGTATGCTTAACATGCATTCAATATGGACAGAAGCTAATCGAGGTTGCAGATGAGAACTGAACGGGCCCAGGAGCTGTGGCAGCACGTCAAGGACCTCCAGAAAGATCTTTAATTGCAGTTCCTTCGACGTTTCCCCGCGTCTTATCCAGTTCAGCCCGTACGCCGTTGCCAGGATTTACAAAACGACCTTGGATGTTTCACGACCCACGTCACGATCACGAACCATTGAGCATACCATTCCATACCACAAGCCAAAGCGACCCCAATTCGTTTCTACGCGCTTTTTCCATGGCCACATCTGCATTGTGGCAGTATACCTCATGTGTCCCGCTTAAGTCTCAGATCCATATCAAATCCATCTCGTTTCCGTCATTACAAACGACTAGACCAGCAATGACCACCCACCCTTCCATCTTTCTTTTCGTCAATCATCTCGTCTCGCTAGGGCGTATCATCGGGGCGCTACCAACATCAGGAACGCATCTGGGGGCTACCAGGCGGGGAGGGGCAGGAGGCGCTGTTTTTGCGTATGCATTATTGAAAATGGGACACCTCAGCAAACCCCTGAGCACCACTCCCCTTTTGGCGGAACTCTACCACTTTGCTGCGGCTTTGGCTTCTTTTTGCGTTGGCTCCTTTTGGCTCTTCGGCTTTGGGCTTTGGGTTTTGGCTTGATGCAGCGGGCTTTCTTTTCCTTTTGCGGAAGGTGGCATTTTCATGCGGCGAGGGTTATGGATGTTGTTTAGACGAGAGATGGTGGCTAGCCGATGGTTAGGTATAAAAATGCATCGGTGTGTACTCATACTATGGGATCGCTGCTCTTATTGGTGTTGTGCGCACTTCAGTTTGATATCTGTCGACTTTACAAGGTACCTTTCCCCTACCTTTATTGCTTCATTGTCTCTGCTTATATGGGATGATGTCATCCCATCTGAACTTCGGAGCTAGAGTGCTTCCAGCTGGATGATGACCGAGCTAATTTCGATGGGTTGACGTCTCAAGGTCACGTGTCACTAGGACGTTCAACTTTAAACCAACTACCATCCCTAAGCTTTAAACCACTAAACAGCACAGAGGTACCGCGAGCCAGATGATAGACATCTCCCATACTAGCCCGAAGTTCTCCGCGCCGTCACCACCAGTCCACCCATAGGATCGATCTCAACGAGACTTTGGCATGAGGAATAACCCCAACAGCTCTCGCACTGGCACATGTCTCCTTCCAGCCCAAGCAATCTTCTCGGATAGCGGTCAGACTGAACATGTATGCTTGAACACATCACTCATTCTATCCACAGATCTTGAACCAATCACAACGTCCCTACTTCCGATATCCTCTCTCTCGCGGTATCAGCTGGAATGCTCACCACGGCGACGTAGCAAGAGATTAAAAAGAAGAAATTGTACTAGGCGGTATAGAATTACAAAAGAGCCGACGACTAAAAAAAGTAAAACATTCCAAACAATGGGAAAGGCAGGTCGGCACATGCGAGATTCGGACTCCAGCCAGCAGAAAAAAGGCAAAAAGTTACATTCACCCCGGTGGTGGCAAGGCAAGGAGGCTCCGGTTAGATAGCCGATTGCTAGTTGGCTTCACTAGAGCACATCTCGTGCCGCTGTGACTTGAGGAAGCTGAGGGGATTTTTGAATTATATATGTGGCAAACGCTCAGCCCTGCTTAGGGTTGTTTATACCAATGTTACCTACCGCGTAGCGGAAGTCTATTATAGCTAATAAGGTGCGCTCCCGCGCGTTTCTCCAGCAAATGAAACGTTGAACGTGTTTATTTTTCTTAGCTTCACCATCCACAATCTGCATAGCCCTATGATACGAAGTATGATAAGTAATAGGTTTAAAAGGCTCCGATGATGGAAAAGGTACTTATAGGGCGGTCCTCGCCGTATGCGTCTTTCTATGTGTTCATTCGCAGGCCAGCGGGCGGCTCATAGGTGTTCGATATCTTCTCGCCATAGCTTTCGGGCGTGGGAAGGTTATCCTTCATCTCTTCTTTCGTCTCCCCCTTCCCCTTCCCAAACCACGACCACGTCCAAATCTCAACACACCACACTATATTCGCCACCAGCTCCGCCGCCACCCAAAACCAAGCCCACCAACGCGGCCCCTCCCAAGACCACGCCCACCGACGCTGCTCCCCCTCCTCTCCCCCTTCTTCAGTATGCGTTGCAAAGTAACGATCCCCTCCCAACACAACGCAAAACGCTAACAGCAGCCACATCGGCAACGCGAATCTCATATTTGCAGACATTACTCTCTTCCTGAAGGAGGGGGCGGGGGCAACGTGTGGTGCTATCAGAACCACCCAGCTGAAGAAAGCGCTAACAGCTAGGACGAGAGTGCAGATAGTAGGCAGGGGGCTATCGTTATAGCTGAGTGCGATGAAGCCGGCGGTCCAGATGATAGAGGGCGGGCTCGGGGGGCGGTCGTCATCCTCCTTAGGCCCTGAGTTGGTCGGCTGGCCGTCCAGTTTCTCTTTCGTCTCCGTCCGCTTCCTGGGGGTTTTTGACATTTCGCCAGGGGTTTTGGGAAAGGAGGATGTGCGTGCTGTCGCCATGTTCTTATTGAGCATGGCAGAGGACTGAAGGACCCGATTATCGAGGCTTGTTTGATGATGTTGATACTGAAAAGGATTGGGATGGGATGGGGTGGGATTTGAGATGGGGCTGGCGCACGGCTATATACTCGGCGCAGTGATGTTTAAGGTGAAGCTCCCACTCAATCAATCGCGCACGTGGGCTGCTTCTACAGGGTTTATTATGCAGTCTTTGTGGATAAGAAGGCTGGGAGCGTGGACGCGTTCACAAGCGCGACTGAAAAGATGACCGGAAACTCGCGTCGTGGGCTCCATGGGGAAAATGAATGGGGGCCGAATGCTGGGTTTGAGGCTGGGATTGACGACTGCGCCACATGATTTTTGAAAGCCATGCAAATCGTCGATTAGAACTCCGCAAGGTCGAAATACCTTTCCACGAGCTACACGTCCCAGTCTTCTACAAAGGCTCTGTGGTCTTGGTATACAGCTCCTGATATCCATCGTTAGACGAAGCCTCTCCTCAGACCATCCCTGCTTAGCCCCTCGCCGTACTCGTCCCTATCCTTCTTCATGAAAATGGTCGCGTGACACAGGTACGACGTGAGTGATAATGATTGATTGCATGGCGAACTATCTATGGGCGGTACCGCGGCTATATGTATAGGTAGCGCCAGGGCTGGGAGTCTGACCAATACGGCTATCCCGGTGTTGACAGCTCCCACTTGTTTTTTCCCGCCACCTCACCGGTGACTCTGGCCTTTTCCCCCCCTCTATCAACACTGTCTCGGCCATCGCATCCTACTAACTTATCGAATAAATGGCTCAAACCCTCCGTAAATACAAGTACTCTAGCTTGCCGGATAACGACACTTCGATTCGATTGCTGACGCTTTGCCGTGGATCTTTTCCTGCAGAAATCTGCATCCTCCTTCATACTACGAAGATAGAAGACAAAGCTACACATCAGTTCGAGGCTCTCTCATATGTCTGGGGCTCCGCCGATCTTGCCGAGAATGTCGTAGTTAAGACATGGGGAGAAGAAGACTCTCATTTATCAGTCACCCGGAATCTGGCTGAAGCTTTGCGTTACCTTCGACACGAGGACTGTAATCGAGTTCTCTGGATCGACCAAATATGCATCAACCAGGAAGACTTGGTGGAGCGCAGCACACAAGTGAAATATATGGCTGCAATCTATTCCGGTGCGCGTCAAGTACTGGTCTGGTTGGGACCTGAGGCAGATGATAGCTCTCTGGCGCTTCAGACGCTTGAAATGCTTAGCTCCAAGATTGAAGTTGAGTTCGAAACGCAGACCGTGAAGTGTGCACGGGACCATCCCTCTGAGGAACACTGGGCAGATCCCCAGATAGCCCTGCCATTCTCAAAACAACAATGGGTGTCGATTTGTGCTTTGATGTTTCGCTCCTGGTTTGAAAGACTTTGGATTTGGCAGGAGGTTCGCCTCGCTCAAAAGGCAATCCTCAGTTGTGGCTATCATCAGATTTCGTGGGAAGCTCTCAAGAAATCTCTGGCCTGTCTCAGCGCGAAAACATATCCGCTCTACCTCCAGGATCGTGGATACTACTCTCGCAGGGCCCATATAGACGATTTATGCGACAGTCGGACGATAGACTTCATACATGCTGTACAGGATACTAGAGTAGCTAAATGCACAGATCCTAGAGATCGCATTTATGCCCTGCTGTCCATATCCCTCGATGGAAACTCCCAATTTCAGCCAGATTATACTAAAACAGTTCCTGAGACATACCGGGACTTCTTCGCCGAAGAGGTTCGAAGAACCGAACGGTTGATATTGCTCAGAGATTGCGAAGCTTACAAGAGAGAGTATGAACTGCCGTCGTGGGTTCCTGACTGGTCAAAGCCGAGAAGAAGTTTCTTGTTAAGCGCGGGTTTAGCGGCCTCACACACGAAAGCAGACGTTGTATCCTTAGGACAAAAGATGATGACGGTGACCGGCGTATTCTTGTCATCTGTCAAACAAATCTCGATTAGCAATATTCAGGCTGACTCGGATGACCACGATATTAGCCTCAATCTAAGGAGGCTTGTGCAAGGTCTTACGCCTCCAGGGTTTTGGCGGACGAACCCAAAGCAGTCTGAGCTTTTGTGTAGTGCGCTTTGCGCAGGCGACTTCGCCGATTGCTATCATCCTGTTATGAAAGGTCGGCCACGACTTGGAGAAAGTGTAGAAGCTCTACCTGATCTCCTTGGTGTCGGAAAGAATCATGTAGGGACTTCGCCACAGAAACCATCGGTATCAGCTTTAATTAACTGTATGCGGCTATGCCTTCCTGGCCGAGCTCTGATTGAAATCGAGGCCCCCGTTGGAGACCCCAATCTTCTTTTGGGACTCGGTCCGTCATGCGCAGCGCAAGGCGACATTATTGCTGTGCTGCTCGGATGCTCAGCGCCTATAGTGCTGAGACCGAGCATCGATGAAACATACCAAGTCGTGGGAGAAGCCTACGTCCACGGTGTCATGAATGGTGAACTGCTCCTAGGGGCTCTTGACAAGGGTGTCGAACTCATTTGGAAACGGGATAAGGATGGGCTGCTATCTCCAACTTTTCTTGATCGGAGAACTGCCACGATTACAGCGGAGGATCCGAGGTTGAGCTCCACAGCTTTGCCGCCTGGATGGAGCAAAGAACTCGATGAATTCGGCCTACCATGGTTTTGGCATGACGACAGTGACGAGGGCACTGAATGTGATCCAAGGATCGGCAAAGAGGCTTTACTTTCTCGGGGCGTCAACTTGAGGACCTTCACACTTGTATAGTACCTAGTTCCTCCTCGACCGTGATATCGCTTAGAAAAGTGAGTCAATATTTTCTGTCCGCTACTGAAGTAGTAGCTGCTGAAAGGTTGCAGAAGCAGTGGCAGACTTGGTCGTCTCTTTTAGCCCTCAATGCGTGAGTTCGATGCGATACGGTAAGCAACACCAGGAAATCCTATTGGTACCCAGTAGCAGGACTGGATGTGCTTTGACGACCGCACGCAAACAGCGAATAGTCTTTCGAGGAGGAGGCTCTAAGGGCTGTGGAGAAACTGTGAACAATACCGGTTCCCACTCAAACTGTGGATTCTTCTAGCTGCGCGCTGGCTAGCTATACTCTAATAGCTCCAGTGCATCCGTCACTAAACCCCTAGTATACATGCTGTTATGAATAGAGGGCACCATAAATGATGATGCTTCATGAATAATAGTCTCCATCATGATGGCATACCCTAATCTTCACGAAGTACCCAGTAGCTGAGATGCCCAAGTAGGGGCTTCCAAATGCGCCCTTAGATGCAATAACCATCAGTCCCGAATTCCTGGACAGTTCCTCTTGATGACCAACAAGGGAGGTATCCAAACGCCTATATCCCATCTTCAAAAAGCACTGCTCTTTATCTGGCCTCCTGAATTCCGCCTGTCGACCACCGTGGTTTCTTAGCGCCCGCGACTCTCCCGCATATCCGACTCATTCCCGGTTCGTTGCAGCAATCGTATTTGAAGTATCGGCGGTTGTCTCCTTCGTCGGGATTGACACGGTCCGCGTCGTTCTGTTCGTCCAGCCAGAAGTCGTGGTTCCAATCTGGTACTAGATTACCTGAGAGAGGTTAGCAAGTGCTCATCGATAAATGGCCGCGTTCATTTACTGACCTATGTGGAAGTTTTCGTATTCGACTTTCCTCTTTTGGCTGGACGATAGAGTAGACGCTTCTAGACTGAGCCGAGACGGGATATTCGCTGACTTTAAGCCTAGTGGCTGGCGAACGCTACGTTGCTGTTCCGGAGATGGCGAAGTTGCATGCTCGTACTTCACGAGCGCCGAAGGATGCGGCGTACTCCTCTTCGGCATTAACTTCAGTGCTTCCGCACCCCCTTCCTGCTTGACCGGATTGATCTGTGGCATTTCGGGAATTCTGAAGCTGGGTCTGTTCCTAGGTGACTTCTCTTTCGGCAATTGAAACTCGGGCTTGATCTGTGGTTGCGATGCAGGTTTGGGAGGCTGCCGTGTCACCGCAGCCGCCCTAGCTTGCCGTAGTGTTGATTGCGCGAAGGTCGAGTGCGGTGCTAGACAGCGAACGGCTGCTCGGGCGAGGGATGGAGAAGAGTAGCATAGGTTGAGGAAGACGTCGCGGATGGCCAGGACGTCGGCGGTCATGATAACGTTGCGCAACTGCTCTGTTTGGGGGACGGGAAGGCTCACTGAGGATTGCTGGAGAGGATTGTTCGGGATCTGAGCATGCTGTTGACTTGGCCGAGGGACATAGACATTCGTAGAGGGCTGTTGACGTTGGCTGTTGGTTCCTTGAGACTGCTGTAGACCGCTAACGCGCATTTCTCGCAACCGTTCACGTATAATGCGTTGCTGCTCTTGTTCCTGCCACCCCTTTCTCGCCCGGTCTTCTTGCAACCGCCGTTCTCGGTCCAGCTGTGTCTGGTCTGGTGTCCGGGAGTCTTCCCTAGTCTCTTTCTTGGGTTGAACAAGGTGCTTCGACCCTCCAGTATGCGAAGGCGCAGTGCCCCGCTTGATAACCTGGAGCACATGCCTGAACAACTCTTCCAAGTGCTCCGCCGGCAGCTGCCCCAGATCCAGCTTCCTCTCTTCCCCAAAGTTCCCGCGTCGAATAATCTCCTTCGCCTTCTTCCGGTCTGCCCCCTTCAACTGGCTGAAATGCGCGCCAATGTATTGCTGCAGCTCGAAGGATCGTGAAGACATGATGTATCGCGCTGGAGGTCTGACGGCATCGGAGGTAAGAGGGAGGGAGGATCGATGGGACGGTCGCGCGTTAGATCCGGCGGGGCTCGAGGGGGTCAAATCTGCAAAGGATATGTCTGCCATTGTGGCTGTAATGTTTATGCCTTCATGATGGGGGCGCGTGGTGTTGATGTTGTGGAAACAGGGGTAGCGTAACGCGAGTCAGATCGGGGCCGGACAACGGGTAGCGTGATTCGGTACCGGAGCTGTGTGTAAGCTTAAATCGACCGTAGGTTTCACTTTTGTTTCCCTCTACTGTCACCCCTTATTATGTTTGAAGCAAGTGAGTTTAGTCAGTTAACTGCTTTGGCCTGATAGAAACCTCGCTGTTCGTAGGTAATCGCAATACATAGATTGATTGGCTGTTCGGCTACGCTTAGATTGAACGGTGCTCACCAACCTCCACTGCCTTCTTGAAAGCCTTCCCATTTCACAGGAGTGAATAGCTCTGATAGATCTCTGTGGCACTCTGCTGTCATTCCTCCCGTAGAGACAGATGTTACACATTGACTTCCCTTTTCACCACGGAACTAGCACAGCGAGTATTACGAAAAGCTCATCTGTTCGACAAATCTGCGCCTACGAGGGCCAACACTTGCTTCATCGTTCCAACATACAATATGCATTCTGCATATTAAATTCCGACATGAATACTGCAACAAATCACTTTGCACCTGAGGTTTCCAATCAGAATACTCCTCCCGTCAAAGCTTCCCTGAAACCTACATCTTTCTACTCCTACACGTCACTACCTACTGCACGGATGTCGGGAATACTGCATAGATAGGCATACCCGACCGGCGCGTTCCTTGGATTAAGAGATTGGGATGAGCGAAGACTATCAGAGCGGTGAAAGAGATTATGCGAAGTAAGATAAAATGAAATATGATAGCTTATATTGGCAGGCGTGCTACGTACAATACTTTGGCAAGACTCGCTGAATCGATATCTAGATTAGTCAGGGTGGAACTCACAGATCCACACCCTTCCAAAGCCAACAGCAATGCCAACCGTGTTCCCTGACACAGCTGAGCAACATGGCCGATACTCCGAGGGTAACCAGAGCACGTTCTTGTTTTCGTATGTTATCCATGTCCCGTCAGTGCTGACGCCTCCCCCTAGATAACGAACATGCTGCGAACCTGAGATCGCTGATGGCGAAGAGACTGGGAGCGTAGCGAGAGCAATGGTACCAATGTCGGTACGGAGATGTAACCCAGTAATATCAAACCAGATCTTACCAACGTCTTGGCCAGTATCAATTGTATGTACGCACGCACCGCTGCACAGGCCAGTATCAACTGTATGTACGCACGCACCGCTGCCCAGATCCCAGACATTGACCATGCCGTCGCTCGATGCCGACGCCAGCCGAGTTGAATCGCACGAGAAGGCCACGGCGCTGAGTTTGGTACCGTTCCAATTGGTATGGGCATGCAGCGTTAGCTCGCATTTGCCACTGTTGAGGTTCCAGACTTTGACGGTGTTGTTATTGTGCGTCCCCGCCGACGCCAGCTGGGTTGAGTCGTGCGAGAAACATGCGGTCCAAACATATTCCCCATGGTTAAGAGTATGCTCGCATGCGCCGCTGCTGAGGTTCCAGATCTTAACGTTGCGATCGGGCGATGCTGTCGCTACCCGGGACGAGTCGTGCGAGAATCTCACGAGCCAGACATATGTGTCAGAAAATTTATACCCCTCGAGCGACAGTTCACACGCACCACTGCTGAGATCCCAGATTTTGATCACGCCATCGGAGGATGCCGACGCTAGCTGGTTTGAACCGTATGAGAAGTCCACGCCGCTAACTTCTTTGCTATGACCTTTTAGCGTCTGTTCGCACGCGCCGCTAGAGAGGTTCCAGATCTTGATAGTGTTGTCGTCCGATGCTGACGCTAGCCAGATCGAGTCGTGTGAGAAGGCTAGGGCTCTAATAGACTTGATATGACCCTTGATTGGCTGTTTGTGCACACCGCTGCCGAGATCCCAGATCTTAATGGTGTTGTCCCTAGATGCTGATGCCAGCCGGGTTGAGTCGTGGGAAAAGGCCACAGAGTAGACATCATCGCTATGACCCTGAAGCGTCTGTTCGCACGCGCCGCCGCCACTGCTGGGATTCCACACCTTGATAGTGTTGTCCCATGAGGCGGATGCTAGCCGGGTCGAGTCGTGCGAAAAGGCCACTGAGGTAACACGGTTGTCATGGCCCTCGAGCGTGTGCTTGCATGCGCCGCTGCTTAGATCCCAAATCTTCACCGTTTCGTCACTCGGTGCTGCTAGCTGGGTTGAGTCGTGTGACAAGGCCACCATGTAGGTCCAACCGTCTGTGCCCAGTGTCTGGATGCATGCGCCGCTGCTAAGATCCCAGACGTAGATCTGGCTTCCCCCGGCTGTTACCAGCCGGGTCGAGTCGTGCGAGAAGGCCACCGTGTACGCATAGGCCTTAAGCGTCTGGTTGCTTGTGCCGCTGGTTAGACCCCAGATCCTGACCGTATCCGTACACGCTGCCGCAAGCCTAGTTGAGTCGTGTGAGAAGGCCACCGAATGGGCCCTGTCACCAGGGTCTTTTGTCTGCAAGCATGCGCCGCTGTTGAGATCCCATACTTTGACCGCGTCGATCGATACCGACGCCAGCTGAGTCGAATCGTGCGAGAACACCGCGGTTGCGACTTCATCGTCATGGCCTTTGAGCGTTTGTTTGCACGTGCCGCTGCTCACATCCCAGATCTTGATGGTGCTGTCTCTCGAGGCCGATGCCAGCCAGGTTGAATCGTGTGAGAAGACCACAGAGGCGACGCTGCTCTCATGGCCCTCGAGAGTCTGCAGGCAAGCACTCCATCCGTCCAACATTGCCGGTTTTATCGTGATCCAAGTAGGTTCCTCATCTTTGAACAGACGTCGGATCAGGCTTCCTGATGGGCTGAAAAGCAGAGCAGACGCATACGCCTGCAGCGGGCTGTTTTCAATCGCGCTCTTGTGAAATGCTATGAATCGATGGGCATCTTGCACCAGTTGACCTAGTGCAACTGCACCTGCTGTCTCCTATCTGACGTTAACTCGGGTGACATGGGACTGTGTTGCCCGCTTCGAACTTGCCTTGGCTAGTTTGTTCAGCTTTGCTATGGAGACTAAACCTTTAGACATGTCCTTGCAAAGACTAAGAGCTTCCAGCCAGTAGAGAAACTTCGTTCTTAAAAACATTTCAACTGCGCCCCCATCAAGCAGACAAGCTGCGTGGCTTGCCGAGGAGGTACAGAGGTGATCTGCCCAGTAGGCACAAGAGTAGCGCGACGCTGCCAACGGGTCAGGACTTGGTTGCTCGACCTGCTCTATAGGACACCCCAACACCTTCAAGCTGTACATATCGCGTCGCAACGTCTTTGACAGGATTTGGAGAGACGTTAAGAAGAGACTGTGGTGAACGGCTTGACTTCCACAGGGAAAGACCTGATAAAATGCTTTTGCGAATAGAAAGTCCTTTGCCGACTGATGCACGAAGTAGACCGTGTCATTTCGCACGGTAAGGTACGAACCACAAAGACCAACAATCTCCCGTATCGTCTCTGGGTCAGCCACATCCTCAGGCATGCGAACGAGAACGGCTAGCTCATCCAGCGTGATGGGTCGATATACGATCGCGACCGAAGCCAAGATCTGCTTACAGAGATCAGCATCGTCGAGACTGTTTAGCTGCTGCATCATGCGCTCGTATAGTGAGTCAAGTCCGGGTGGGAAGGCGCTTAGCTTCTTCATGACATTCCGCTGTGGGACCTTTTCAAGATTTTGGCATACCAAGGCGACCCAGAGAAAAGTGTCGTTCGAATTTGCCGCAAGATGCGCTTGCACGTCGGCCCGTATCTTGTCATTGTATCGCTTCTCCCGTGCTAGCCGAGACACCCTTTGCTCGATGAAGACGTTGACGGCCGTTGAGACGGACTGTGCGTTGAGCTCGAGGCTTAGTCTCACCTTATGGCCCACCCCCTCTAATTGCTCCTCGATGTCTGGCCAGTTGCGGCTGGAGAGAACCCACTTGACTCGAGACGACACAGCTTGTTGCGTGACGAATTCTAGCAATTTTGACATGCCATCAATGCATTCATCAAGTCCATCGACTATGAGCCACGTATTGCTTAGATTTGGGTCTTGCAAGACGTTTGTGAAGACATCAGTCAAGGCAACCCAGGCGTTTGCGTCCTCGAAGAGTGCTTTGCCTGCGTGATCGTGCTTCTTCTGGATGTGGGCGACGAGCGACGGCTGCTGCTCGACAAGCATGTACAGCAAGCCTCGCAGCACGGCTGTGGCGTTGTTGATGCGCGAGTCAGTGGCCTGGCAGAAAAAGAAGGCAAGAAGATCCGGCTTAGCTTTGAAACTCTGCAACTCGTCGATGATGCCGCAGAGAAGCATCGTTTTGCCCTTGCCAGGATCGCCCTTGATCCAGAGCAGTCGGCTCTGCTCACCGTCTCGCCATTGTTGAAAGTCGGCGTTGCTAAGTATCCAGCGGTATGAGTCTTTTAGCAGGCCGCCCTTGGTGTCTTCGATACGTTTCTTGTCATCGCGAGGATCAGTGAGGCGCAAGTCTTGGATGCATCTGCTCAGCCTGTCGATCTCGTCCATAAGCCGTTTGAACGCTCCGCTAGTTCCTTCTCCATAGACAGGGGATATGTAGACGCCAAAAATGCCCAACAACGAATACGCTTTATCTTCCTCGTGTTTAGTGTGGCGGTGTTGGATCCACGACAGTCGCTCGTTAACGCTGAATTGGGTAAGGGGAGAACCTCGAAGAGCTGCAACGGGTATACTAGTTGATGCGCGGATATGCTGTTCTAGCGATGCTTTATTACCAAGCCTTGTTCCTTCTTGAGAGAAGAACTCGACCAAATCTGGTGCTAGGAGCTCTTGGAGCGTCCAACCCCGGGTGAACCATCTGCTTTGCCGGAACTGTGGCTCCCACTTCGGGGTACTAGCCTCTTCCTTACTTGGCTCACGTGTGGAGCTAGAAACGTCTGACATGTAAACGTAACATCGTGTTGCGTTATGGTACCAGCGGAACATGGAGTTGATGGCGTGCGAAAGTTCAGCCTTGTTGGTCTTGTCAATGCACGCAGTGTCGACCCAAAAGTATTGCAAGCCGTCTTGCTTGGCCTGCTCTCCACAGAACCGTATTTTAGCATAGCCGGGCTTCTCGCTGCCGGTGCCATTCGTCAAGTCCTCAAATGTGACCTCGTCGGTATCCGTTCCCCAGGTATGCGACAGTACCGCATAAGAGGGGATCGCATGACTGCCGTCCAAGTCTTTAGTGATATTGAAGCCGCCCTGATTGTTGCATTGCAAAAGGCGCATCGTATGCGTCGAGCTCTGACCGGCACATGCGGCAAGGATAGTGATGCGGTAGCTCAGCTCAAGAGGTGAGCACAGCAACTCGATTTTCTGTTCAGAGTATCCGTCCAGCGATCAGCACTGATGCGTCTCCATAAGAGCAAAGCATTGCGCGATGCCGAAGAGGCGTATCTGAGGCCAAGTGCGCGGCGATCCGGGCCAAGGTGGGATGGTTTCGATCACGTGATGTAAAAATTTGGAGGACTCGATTTCAGGTAGGAATCTAGCAAGGCTATATACGCGGAGGAAGGGCCCGTGCGGGCCTAATATTCACTAGACTCAATTGTAGGAAAGCGTTCCTACAGTAGATTAATACATCCCGTAACGTTACACGATGTCAACCTAAGATCGAGGATTGCACACCAGCACCAAGAATTATGCCAGATTAAGCCTCGCCTATTCTCGGTGCTTGCTGCCATCCGGATAATCTCCCGCGTGCTCAAGAGGCGCTGCAAGGGTCGCAAGGCTGAAAAAAACTTGGACAGATCAGCTCGGGCTAGTATGTGATCCTTGTAGCGCACCGACTAACGGCGCTTGGTGGAAATTGGGAGGGAGAAAACCTCGAAAGCGCCTGCTGGGAGCTTTCCCGATCGATCTACCGGACTCTCAAATCGGACGTAGGTAGTCTTGATGGCAGACTTTCCCTTTCAACCTTTGGTGCACCTTACCTGGGCTGCTTGGCTGCTTTCACCAGTCCGCTTGAGATTTACTCTGCCTCCTCAGCCCCCTCTAGAAGAAGATTTCCCCATCACCTCTCCGAATGCGGCAGCAATACCCCGTAAAGAAAGTCACTGGTGTGTTTTCCGGTGAACACATCCTTACTTTCTTCCTACGGGTACCCTAGCAAGTTTCTCTCCACATATGCTTTTGATAGGCCTTCGTCTTGGCCCCCCGGTATACTCTGCGTAAATCGTAGCTAAGCCTCGTCCGAGAGGCCCCAAGTTGAAGATTGGACCAAAGAAAATCGCAGAAGCAGCAGCTCGGTTGTGACATCCGAAGCGCGAGATGTCCAAATGCAAGGGTGAAGATATCGCAACACGAGCATTGCATGAGCGAGTGTCCGTTCTTAGATGTTTTGACTTCCCCTGGGCGCCACAATTTTTATATGCTAGTAAGGGGGTCAGTCGGTCCACTGCGTACATATTCATAACATCCCCATCGGAGCCTTGCTGAAGAACGCAAGTTTCTGTCAATCCTTACTGTCGCTTCATACTGTCGCTCCAACCCTCTTTATTATCGTCGTTATTCTCGTTCCCTACCAGCGTAGCACCGCAGCTTTACAGAAGGCTTTAACACTCATTTTCACTCAAGATGCTGGGAGCAAAGACGAAACGGTTGAACCACAACAAGTTCATAGAGGTCAGATCATTTCCCGAGGAGGACAACCTCACACTCGCAGATTCCACAGACCTCAAGAAGAGGGACGACGCAGACAACCTCCAATGGATCTTTCCGCCCGGCACCACAGACGATACGAGCGATGTTGCTGCCGGGTTTGGTCCTGCATATCCGGAAGATGTGATCATAATAGAGTACACTCCGGAGGACCAGACGCGCCAGATTAACCTGTATTGTGACTGGAACGACGGCAAGGGAGGTCAGTACTGGCAGCATCCTACCGCGCCTCACACCAATCACTAACCCCACGAAGCCTTCCAAATTGCGACTCGAAACTCCAACGGGTCTCCACTGTTCTGGCATCTTATAGAAACTGCCAGCCTTAAGAACGGGCAAGCGCCTGCATTCCATTTTGCCTTTCCCGGCGCATCAGCCGGTAATGACGACTACTGGCAATACATGCCCACATCAGCATCTTCCTCGAACATATGGAGCGCTTCTACTGAGGTTGGGCCTGCAGCGAGCGCAACAGCAGCCGCGAGCACTGCTCAGCCAGCCTCGAGCGCAGCCGCAAAGTCGAGCGCAGCAGCTCCCACTTCATCTACAACTTCAGTTGCAGGCCAGCCAACCTCATCTCCTAACGTCAGCTCAGCTACTCCTAGAGTCGTCACAGTTACCGCAGCAGGCGGCTCTATTGTTGTCCAAACCCAAGCCGCAGTCACCTTCAAGGTTCAGCATTCAGGATCAGCTTCGGGCTCTACCTCCTCTGCCACCTTAAGCGCATCAGGCACCGCTATCCCAGCCAAAACGCACAAGTCCACCACTCATACCACAGCCATCGCCGTCGGCGTAAGCATGTTCGTAGCCTTCATCGCGGGCCTCGCCATGATCCTGATATTCCTCCACAAGCGGCGAAAGTCGGCGGAGAATTTCCAGGCTATCTCTGACACTTCACGCCCCGGCACGAAGCCCACAGGGTCAACACCGCAAACTCTGGCAACCAATGGGCGCATGGGCGGACAGGGAATCGAAATGGTGCCGAGGGAGAAGAGTCAGTATGTTGAGCCTTACGTCAACACCATGGAGCTTGGAGCAGATAGTGTGCATCGGAAAGCCTATCCAGCCCCAACACCAGCGTCTGGGTACCGGAGTGAGAAGAATTTTCCGCAGGTGGCGGAGATTGGAGGACAGGCCACGAGTCCGCAACAGGCGTATCCGGCTGTGCCGCCGACGTATGCGTATGAGATGCCAGCGCAGTATGGACAGCAGAGTGGGGGATACAAGAATGAATTGGCGTAGTGCAAGGGACAAAGTTGTTGCCATAGGTTTGTAATGGCTGGTTGTGGCACCGCAAAATCTCGGTCGACTACCATGACCACTATAGCTAGGAGGATGGGCGGTTCCACAGCTCCAGCAGGCATCATAACTTGATGGCCGGTAGGCTGAGGGAAACATTCCAAGCAGACCTATGGGGAGGAGTAGAGGTTAAGAAGGCGATGTCACGTTTCCCTGTACTTGGTATCTTTGAGTTTGGAATCTAATACCCCTTTCGATTATTTGATTTTAAATGTTTGCCTTGGCTAGGCGCAGGTTTCAGTTGACGAGACTGGAAAAGCGAGGCAGCCAATGAGATCTTTGGATGCGTACAACGCCATCAACCCCTATACAAGGGTACATGCAACCCTAATTCAAAGCGGACGTCAACGCTCTCAAGATAAATACCATCATGCCCCACGTTCAACTATCAGGAGATATTCAAATGCGAGAGTCTTAATGCAGAACTACTGCTACATTTCCGCCAATACCGAAATTCCATACACAGAAGGGGGCCGGGACTGGGTCCTTACCACTCTACTCGCTCGCTGGAACCGCATAGCAGAGGAACGAGCTTAGGAAGGGAACAACTTCGTATATTTCTAGCTGGAACCCTGTGGTCTCGCCGGATGGCCGCGTGGAGCCTGGGACGTCACGAGGGGCGTTCACGGTTCGCAATATTGCGGCGGACCGTCCGTGCATAGCTTGATCTGCCTTCTGCAGCATGCGTAATCTTGGCCAGGTAGGCAACAGCTCAGGCACATCAGTGCCACTCAACAATTTTCCAGCGTCTTCATGATGGCGACGCAAAGCCAAAGCGGCCGTGGTGGGTTGGCAACTGGGCCGCAAGTCTAGCATGCGCGTTTGGCTCGTTTTCGAACCAAAATGGATCGGACACCCACGAAGCAATCGCAGGTATGCACTCTATAGTGTGGGCGTGCCTGGGACGGCCCGTAGCCTTTAGCCTTGTCCCTGACGTTATCAACGGGCGTAGAATTGCGGTCGGTAGCGTCATGGCTCAGGAACATTAGATCTTGGACGGATACTAAACCTTTCCTGTCGCTTTTCTTTTCTGCTCTTTCGTCGTTCCACGCCCATCGCTTCCTCTCTGCATTTTTAGCCTAGTCTTCTCGTCGCTCATTATTCTTACCCATTGAACTCCCTCCTTTCTGTGCAACTGTTCTGCAACCGGCTACTGCCGCATCGGCACAACACAAGCCCACCACTGTCATTCGTCTGAGCTTCGAAAACCCATACCTCCGCGGCGAACAGATTCTGTCGATGGCTGATTTCAGTGGTCTTTCTGATCAAGAAATCCTCGACGGACTGCTCAATCGGTATACTATTGGCGAACTGGGTCGCTTGGGTCGCCATATCCTCAGCATTGATCAATCTCGTTCGTAATGCCCATCAAGAGACCCTGTTTGCTGATAACTGACGAAAGTATATCAGGTCAAAATTCCGTCCACTCCTCTAGACCAGATTCATCGGTCTCGACCTTTTCGTTCAGGTCTGACTCGTCTCTGTCAGGATTTCATCCTGCATCCAGCGCCTCTAGCATCCAACCTGTTCGTCGGAGCTGCGACACGAGTAATAGCAACCTCTCGGTCACCTCACAATACGCTCATAAACCACATCTCCAATACCGGTCTCCCCTCGGGTCGGATCCAGCACTTTACGATCCCGGAACACAGCCGACAGGGTTTCAGCCTTATGGCGCAAACTCCGCACTCCCGAGTACTAGCCATCTAAGCCAGACTCAGCCGTTACTTGAAAGTCTTACTGTCAACATCCAGCAGCCCAAGGATACGAGCGAACAACCAAAGAGGCTCCTATTCTGTACATTCTGTGCCGAACAAGGTATTCAGAGGACAATTACCTTCAAAACGAAGTCCGACTGGAAGAAGCATGAGACGAACTTCCACGAAACAGGATATGAGTGGCGGTGCGATGTTCCCGGATGCTGCAGGATATTCGACCGTGACTGCGATTTCCTAAGACATCATCAGCGAGAGCACCCACGTACCCCATACTCTACCGACGTCAAAGTGGAACTGCCAGAAAGGGTGGCGTTTGGTTGCGGCTTCAAGGGCTGTAAATACGTGTCGTACGAATGGGATGATCGGTGCACCCATGTTGCCAAATGTCCCTTCTTCTTTGCTGGCGCACACTGGGATTACTCGACTAAGATCCGAAATCTTCTACGACAAAATTCGATTCATGCAGAGTGGAAGAGGTTTCTCATCAACTTCTGCTATATCTACAACGTAGATCGTACCGAATTGCGCTGGACACCCAAGACCTCGAGGACACTCCGGCAGAAACTTGAGTGCAATGACATTGATCATCTCCAAACTTTCTTCATCAATGCTGTCGAGCTCGGACTGGGCCGGGTCCTGGTCACTGACGCCGCTACGCCTAGGTTTCATGCTACCCTAGACGAGAAGCTATCCGTAGCCCAACAGCCTCATGTGCAGTATAACCCTACGATTCCTCTAAATAGGAGTAGTTCTGTACCCGATCAATACACTTATGGAGACACGGAAGCGCTACTAGGCAACACGCATAAGATCACTTCAGGTTTGGATCTGCAGGACGACACTTTCGACCATGACGAGATTCCCTATTCCATACAGAATGATACCTTGTCCCAACATCGTGTTAGCGTCGCGATGCTCGACGTGCTCGACGTACTTCACGAACCGTGGCCCGCCTCAGAGTCCATCGAAAACGTGGATGTGATCGCCGCTCACAACCCACTTCAAGAGCCAACGACTATCAAAACAGCTTTCGTCAACCCAGGCCAACCGTCCCACCCAGTCACCGAACCGGCTTATCAATATGCCGACCCTCTTACGCAATCGCGGTCAACTCCCGGTCAGCGGTTCAAGAAGTCAGTCAAGCGAGTCAAGAGCAATTTGTCATCCAAAAAATCGCAGCATTTCCACCAAGGCATTACTTACAACCATCCGGACATCCCTTTGGGGGCTCATTCGCCTAACATGAGTTCTGTAAGCTCACGTTCGACGGGTGCAAGTCGCGTCGATCTTGGCCGCAGTGTGAATTTTCAATCTTAACGCTAGCATATGCATATACTCCAGCTATTTACGTTTTCTCACCACCAATCACTCTTTCCTTTTGCTCTATCTATCCTTCATCCCTCCGTGGCTCGTTTTCGAGAACGACCAGTATTTGCTCACATGGACATAGCCTTCCATGGTTGATTAAAACACGTCTAGTCCTTCAATTGCTCTTTTATTTCTATTTAGTCTCAACTTTTTCGGACTCACGTTTGTACTGATCTGGCAAGGATCTTTCATTCTGTTCTTTTCTTCGCCTGAAATTCTGGGTTTGGGTAGGGGCATCATGGGAAGGACTACGGGCGCTCCTTTCTATAAGGAGTTCAAGGTCAGTCACTGGGGTGCATGGGCACAGAAGAGGAATAGGAAGCGATATCATGTTCAGGAGTAGGTCATGGGCTAGGTTTGGTGGGAGCATTTTTGCATTGGACATTGAGCATTGGGACTTGGGCATTTATAGACTCGGTCGGATATCTCGGGTTTTTTTCTTTCGAACCTCGAAGCGCTCGATCACGGCACCTCGATGGTTTAGTTACGTGAACCAACTATCCTTAGGCTATTTCTCATTCCACATACTTCCTCATAGCCATGATAAGGCTGATCGTCCCAACTAACTCACCGATCTCTAGACGCCATAACATCACGCAGATTACCATTTAACGCTTGGTATCACCGCTCATTATCACTCGCGTATGGGCCGTTGCGCAACATCTTCTTGATTCTATAACGGACTGCACTCGAAAAAGCAGGACAAAGTAAAATTGGGATATCATCTCTCTGAACAGCCACATATACCAGTATGGGCATATTTATACCAACGCAAAGCAAACGCCGCTACAAAATTCTCGTACAAACTGCCGTCTCCTTTATAACTCCAGGGAACGGCAGTAGATATCACTATACTCATGTAAAAACCAACCCTGACATCACAATCCCTCAAACCCTCCTCCTATGCTCTTCCAACGGCGAACTCCCCTCCATCTCCACCGGCCTCTCCGGAATCATCGCCCGCGGCGAAAACAAAGGCGGCGAAATAGGTGATCCCACGTTACTACAACAATCGTCAGCAAATGCATTCCACCAAAACCTCTACTCATACAACTCAAGATAATCACTCACCTCATACGCGGCGGCACATTAACAGGATACGGTCCCATCGGCCCCTCACCCCACTCGGTCCCCACCTCCCTCACACTCCCCCCTGCGCTACTAGCCCCCCTCTTCACCCCGGTGTACCCATTGTACTTAATAGCGCCCGGCGCGTACATCGGCCCCGCACCCATCCCTATCTCCCCATCTGGCCGCACGATCGTAGCTTGGCTCCTGCTTAAGTCTTTCTTCAGCGTGCGTGAGCGCCCGACGAAGAAGCAGAGGAGGGCGCCGAGGAAGACCACGACGGCGCCGGCGACGGCGATGCCTGCGATTGCGCCGGCGGAGAGGGTGGCGTGGTGGGTGGGCACGGATGTTTGGCCGGTTGGAGAGGTGATGGTGCTGGTGCTAGGGGAGGGGGAAGAGAGGGAAGTAGGCGATGAAGACTCAGGGGGAAAGGGGTCGCCGGGTTGGAGCATGTAAGAGGAGTTTAGAGCGAGGTCGCGTTGGGTAGTTAGGGAGGTGGTGGCGTTGGGGTTTATCACGCCGACCATACCGTAGTCGATGCAGGAGCCGACGGCGGAGCAGTAGAAGAAGATGGGATTGGAGTCGTTGATGCGGAGGGTCCATTTTGGGGGCTGGATTGGGTTGTCAGTATGCGGACGGGTGAGTGTATGCGCTGTAAAGGAATATCAGGCCTAGCTCTTGTTTCTTGTACTTACGCTTGACAGGATGGCATCGACGGGGTGGAAGCCGGAGAAGAAACCGACTTTCCCTTTGCCGGTCATTTCATAGGGGATGCATGGATGCTCGTACTCCGCGCGCACGACGGAGTGGTTGGGAGGGAAGAAGTCGAATTCGATGATCTTTAACGCTTGTCAGCTTCGAAGAAGAAATCGTCGGGATAGGGACCAGCGTACATCTCCAACATTCGCTTGTGTAACATCGGGCCTGAACTTGTGGTCGCCATCTCCGACTGTAACTGTGAAAGTCCGCGCTGCCGCTGACGATGTCTTTGATGTGGATTTAGATTGCGCTGTGCTCTGAGCGAAGCCAGATGGCAAAAGCTGGGCTACACCGAGGAACAGTATAGTAAGGAGGCTAGGTGAGGGAGCCATTTTGATCAGGTTGCCATACGAGTTTATTTCGAGCTCGTAGAATCGAGTGTGAGTACCTGGGCACGTATGGTAGAAACCAAATTCAAGAAGTAGAAGGGCTTGGGGCGTGAAGGTTCATTTCAAAAAACGTGTTCCTTGTGCATGTGCCTATCGTTCCAAGGAAGCGTGGCCCAGGTCTTTGTACATGACCCACCGATGGAAGCCACTACGAAGCCATGGCGGCGGCTAGACGCAACTCTATCGCCTCAATGAAAGCTTGATACAGCTCCGACGTTGGGTGCTATGCATAAGTAGGATCTAGATATTCCTCTTCGATTCCAATAGGTCCAGACTTTAGATAACCAGTATGATCCCAGTACCAACGACATAGGAAGCATCACTGAGAGACGCTCTACGATCTCTCAATAGCCGTAGACTCGAATACAGGGTGCGGAGCCTGTGGGGGACGAGGAGTTTGCCGTTTGCCGAAATAAAGACAAAGACATGATTGCGCAATCTCCGGGTAGGATAGTCTTCGCCTAGAAGGTAAGTATCAAAGAGGCCAATGAGCATTATGACAGCTGAAACACTCCGAACAATGAGAAGTGTGGTTGTCAAAGAGAGTACTGGCCCTATGGGAGAAAGGACCTAGTGAAACAACATCCATCCCTACGTACCGAGAAAACTCATGTACCAAGAAAAGCGGCATATTTACGACAGGCTTTTGACTCAACGAGGTACACTGTGTGACTAGGGACAGACTGATATACTCTTATTTCAGTTAAGAAAGTAGCCAAAGTAACCTTAACGTGGACACAGACATCAATATAGAACCGAAATATCCTTTGAGCATCATTAACGAACGTCGTAGTGCTGCCTAGCGTTTAGAAAGAGACAGTGTCCCATGATGTTGCCATCTGATTATCGTCCGTTTGTAACAAAGCCAAGCGCACATTTCGAATCTACAGAAACATTCGGATGGATAACAGACCCAGCAACCCAATGAATAATGAAACCCCATGAGCCTAGAAGCGAATTGATTCTTCAGGAACATGTTTACAGTGACAGCACCTATCAGCACACGATTAATGCTCATTATGGCTCTGGGAAAAGCAGGAAGCACAATCGCGAAGTGGCGAAGGCCAGCCAACGCCAACATACAAAGCCTTGTCTTCCTCGAAATTGCTATACTTGGGCCTAGAGTAGTCAAGAGCATAGAACACCTGCTCACTTTCCATTCTATGACCGGTGCGCAGATGTCTTTTAAGATTCTTTTCCGTAAAGTACGACATTTGGCCTGATTTGCAAGAACCCATCGCACACTCATAGCGGCCGTGACAATCCTCCATATGCGATTCTCGCTGAGCCGCGAAGACTGTTGTAGAGCAATGGTTATGAGAACATTTGAAAAGTTGGTGCTTCTCCTTAGCATGCTTCATCATCTTGTCTTTGCGGGAGAATAGCTCCTTGCAGTCGCGTTCAGGACATGGATATTCAGACTCAGTGCCATGAATACTTGCTGCGTGCCTTTTCAGGTCGCATGCCTTCCCGAAAGCCTTCTTGTAAGAACAACCTGGATGCGTGCAGAGCAGGGGAGTGACATGCATGTTGCGGATGTGGGCCTTCAGCGCTGAAGGAGAATGGAAAGTTGCCTTCGAGGCACAGCCTTGCCAGTGACATTTCTGCGGCCCAGACCACTCGACGTCGATAATGGCCGGTGCAAGTTCTGCGACAGTCGCAATGGTTGAGGTAGATGCATTAGCTACCGTGGCTGCACAATGTGCACTGAATGCCATGGTTGGACCAGATGCATCAATCAAGCCGAGGTATGCAAGACCTGGAGATCGGGGTTTAGAGCTACACTGTGCGCCTCGTTAGCGTTGTTTAAAAAAAAAACTCACATCCATTGGTCCAATTCGCGAAGCGTGCGCGCCCTGTGGCACGTCGTCTTCGGGGGTCGCCGGATTCGTTGATGAAGGAACGCTGTAGAAACTCCCAAGAGAAGGCTGCGCTAATCCCCGCATCTGAGACTGAGCAGCGAAGTTGTCAAGCGTCTGGAATCTGTCGTTCGGGCTGCGGAAATCTCCAGCAATAGGGTCCCACTGTCCAGTTCCTTCGAAGCTCGCTACTCGGTCCATTGGAGCACAGGCGCCCAGAGCTGAGTGCTGCGGTGTTCCAGATGGGTCAACTCCAAGGTTCCCGGCGGCGTCATCTATCATGTCGAACTGTTGATTCTGTGCGGGAGTGTCCATGTTGTTCCACAAAGACGGTCCAGCTTGCTGAGAGTCGGCTAGATAGTTCTCTTCGAGATCGTAGGAGGGTGGATCGACATTTGAAGTGATGGGAGACCCGCCAAACAGTTCGAGGTTGGGCATGTAGTCTTCGACGAATTGCTGATAAGAGAAGTCATACCATTGTTCAGAAGACATGGTACCAAGGCCGCTGCGAGTTTGATTGCTGGTGGTAAAATGAAGACGTGATTGATTATTGCGAGTAAAGTTGGGCAGGTCGTGAAGAGTAGATTGTAATGAACGCAGGATAAGGAGGCTCAGAAACTGAGGACGTGAGTGTGCGCCCTCGAGAAGGCGCCCTCGCACAGACGCCCTTCAAGTGTATGTGCCATGCATGGGCTGCCACGTCGGTCTAGCCTATGAACAGCACTTAGTGTCACGTGCTCAGACCTGGGTCCGTGCAGCAAGACGTAAAAGTACGTCCGCTAACATGCCCGACTAGGCTGAACATACTGGTATTGTAAGAGCTGAAACACTCCGAGCAATGAAATATTTTTTTTATCAAAGTGAATACTCGCACCGTAGGGGGGAAGACATAGTTGACGAGGCAGGGTATATACATAAAGTATACTAGCTGTTATATGAAGTACTATCTCATCATTTATATACAAACAGCCTATTTGGAGCGAGTAGTATACGTAGATAGAGAAGAATAGAAGGTGCTGAATAAGCAATAGACCGGAATAGTTCAACTGTGTTCGCCAACAACAGCTGAAACTGACATCCCGGTTTCCCTTCCCCTCACTCAAGCATCGAAAGATGGGCGATGGCGCGAAACGCGAGACTTGTCACCATCTTGAATTTGGCCAGGAATACTCAAATACAGCCTTGAGCCGAACGATCAAACTTGCCAGTCTCAAGCAAACCGCGTCACAAGGCTGCACAGCATGCGCCGCTATCCAAGGCGCCCTTGACACCTATCCTGAACCCATCGGAATGAGGGAGATTCGATCGCTCCGATCGTCTTCGAAAACGGTAGGTGGCCCCTTAATTCTAGAGCCCACCGGGTACACGTCGCCCGGCGAAGATCCGCTGTATGTAAAGAATCTAGAGCTTTTCATACGACCAGGTAAGCCTCATTTCACAGGGTTTAGAAGAGTCCACGAGCTGTTTCAAAGCGTCTATGGGTACATGGGAGTCAATTTCTGAGCAATCGCAAGGAGATCAGCTGGTCTGGCCAGCCATTGGCTACGAGAGAGATGTATCCGAAGACTCCTCGTCCCCGGAGGCACTTGCACTGGCGCAAGGCTGGCTCAAAGATTGTCTCAGTGGACATCCCGCATGCCCGGCATACGTTGAGAGTTCTCTCCCTACGAGAGTGCTTCAAGTCGGCTCCGACACCATGAACCCTAGGCTTCATGTCACTAATGGAGCATTGGGAAAGTATGCCGCGTTAAGCTATTGTTGGGGCCCGCCTCCGCACCACTGGAAGACGACGCCTTCAACACTGGAAGATCGTACGACGAGCATCTCGTTAACTGAACTCCCGAAGACGCTTCGAGATGCAGTCATAATCACCCGCGAGCTGGGAATACCCTACCTCTGGATTGACGCTCTCTGCATCATTCAAGATTCCGAGGATTGGGCTAGCGAAGCTGGAAAAATGGGTGAGTATTACAGTAACGATGTTGTTACAATCTCTGCCGACGGCTCCACGGACAGCCACACTGGATGCTTCGTTCGGGGCAACCGACGATTCTCTTCCGCCGTACCCGTGGTCTTCGAAGGCAAAGATTCCGCCATTCGTGTTCGAACTTGCAGCGCGTGGCCACTTGATGGTGCGCATCCGCCGATGGCCAAGCGGGATGGCGGTAAGATCACGCTCAATACAAGAGGATGGACGTTGCAAGAGCAGATTCTTTCACCACGAATACTGCATTTTAGCGCGTATGAGGCTGTTTGGGAGTGTGCGTCTGCAATGCCTTGTGAGTGCAAGTTAGTACCAGATAAACCTCTCCCGATGCGATTGAAAAACCGGTTGATTATCGAAAACACTATACCGAGGTCGGCAATCAAGGACAACACTCCGAACGAAAGGAAAGGACTGATATTGAGGTGGAACCAAGTCATTTATGACTATACACAGCGAGACCTAACTCATGCAACGGACCGCCTACCTGCTGTATCCGGCCTCGCTGCAGTGATGCAGACGCGAAGCACTGGGGACGAGTACGTTGTTGGCTTATGGAAGGAAGGCCTTGCGATGTGGCTTTGCTGGCAAGCACTCACACCTCCGGGTACCGGGTTGACGGCTCGCGCGAAACCTCCAAGCAAGAGACTCGAGAAGTACTGTGCCCCGTCATGGTCCTGGGCGTCCGTGTCCAGTGTCGTAGAGATGTCATTGCAGGACCGTGAGATCCTGTATGAAGGCGCGAAGGATTCGCCAATAGAAATCAAGCTCAACGTCCTCTCCATCTCATGTACTCTAGCTGGGCTAAATCCATTCGGGAACGTGAGTGCGGCGGAATTGCATTGCAAAGGAACGGTCGTTCCCGTCGTTCTGCAGCAGACAAATGCGACGAGGCAGCTCTACGTCGTCAGTGAACGCGCGGCAGAAAGCAGGAAGCCGACCGCACTGGTATACCGCGACACCTACGAAGAGAACGGGGAGATCGAGATCGGGAAACGGTATTTCCTGCTAGTCGTCATATCTCATCGCCCAGCGCGAAATGATCCGCAATATCGCTCGCTCGTGTACGGGCTTCTACTGCGGAAGCAGAGCTTAGAAAAGTATTATCGGGTTGCGCTGGTTGTTGGATACCCTAATGATGCGATCGGTCGGTACTTCACTGAAGATTGGGAGGCTGTTGGCGAGATGATGGAGTTGATTCTTGTGTAGCTGCACTCTTTCATAAGAATTTCTGCTCCACACCATAGACCGACGTACTTAGTCTCTTCGTTGATGAGGTCAATATCTAACCCTCCCACATTAAATCCGTATGCAACTGTGAGACATAGTCCAATGACTTTCAAAGTTCGACAGAGGATGAAAAGCGTGTTGCGTGGAAAGAGGAATGAAATTAGCTACCAAGAAAACAACACTTTTTTTCTAGTTTAGAGTATGTCATGAAGATTTATTTTTACTGCAGTAATTGTGTCATCCATCCACTCCACCCCACTCCAGTTAGCTCCGTTTCAACAACATCGCTGATTGAGAAGTGTTGTTGTCAAGAAACTACTCGCAAGGTAGGAGGGAAGACTTAGTTGACGAGGCACGTTACTCAAGTACATACCATTTCTTTATATCACCGCAGGTTACTGCGCTAGCTATCAGGAAAATGCTGGTCTGCTAAAGCGGGTGAGAACCTGAACCGCGTGTTACACAAGATCGCTCTAATCTCTCTTTGCGGAAAAACCAAGTACAGGAGCGGGGTTGAAGCTGTTGCCGGCTCAGCCTCTTCGCCCCACTTGGGCATCTTCTTCTTTTGAGTCGCGATGCCTGCTAGATAGTCGATATCCTCAGAAATGGGAGGTGTTGCAATGTCGTCAACGTTTATCTGCGATGAGTGTAGGGGTATTCCCTTGGAACTCTTCGAGAAGTTTCCCTATAATGCAGGGTGTACGTATCCATCCATTCGTTCCCCTGTTCATGTAGCCTACCCTTGCTAGAAGTAAAGAGTATCCTTCATTCTATTTCTCACGCTCGTTTTAAAAATCAGAGGTACTGCTACGAACAACAAGCACAAGAAAAGCAATGAAGAAGCTAACTGATACGTTAAACATTATATCCGACGCTTCCTTCTGATTTCAAGGCGATGGATGATGCGCCGGTCAATAAACGAGCATGGTGCTTACAGGAGAGAGAACTCTCACCGCGCCTAATACAATTTACATCTCGCCAATTCGTCTGGCGGTGTAACTGTATTCGAACAAGCGAAGTAGAGTTGTATCATGAATGCTGGGATAATGTCTTACCAGAAATTAAGGTTTCTGAATTATCCAAAAGACTACCTGCTGTCCTCTCATATTATACCCGGGCCGTTCGTCATCGGGTTGGCCCCGGAGTATTACCTTGGGGTATGTCTAAGGATGAAAAACGCGAAGCCCTTTACGAATATTGGTATGGTATCGTGGAGGAGTACTCACAGCGGCTTATAAGCAACCCAGACGACAGGCTTCCCGCGCTGCAAGGACTCTCCGTACGTCTCACATCACTACTAGAGGACTGCTACCTTTCTGGCCTTTGGGAACGAAATGTCCATAAGGGTCTTTTCTAGTTTTCCAATCCGAGAACTCCACAGAGACCAGAAACGGGTATCGCCCCTAGTTGGTCGTGGGCTAGCGTGAATGGGCCCGTTTCTCATCTATATCTTCCCAAATCGGACCGTGAATCATGTCCATCAGCCACGATATCCGCTCTTCGGTGTATTGGACAAGTGCATGGGTATACATAGCGCTCGCTGCAAGCGCTCTGCATAGAGGGAAAATCTTTCGAGGTTTTGGTATGGAGACGTGAGGAATATTATTGGTTGACAGCCGCACCTATTCGATCGGCTCGCCAGCGCGACCACACAGGCTAGACACTCACTCTGAGACACAAGAGATTGACGGCTTCGTTAGACTTGACGCAGCTGAAGACACGCAAGAGGGCAAGATAGAGTCCCTGCATAACACTGTGCCGTTGAACGACGTGCTATGAGTGACGTAATAAGCGACTGGCGAGTGTACACAGCTTATGCGACGACAATAGACTTATGAACAGTTGGGTCCCCTGATTCAACTCTGCGATCCTGCAATAAGCTCGAATGGACGGCTTTGGTCTCTTTTACCACTGCGTATGGTACCTCAATCAGCTCATATAGTGGCAAGCTAGGAGCCCATATATACGCGTTCACCACTGCTTGGGGTAATCTCATAAGCCTCTAGACATCTAGGCGCGATTTCAAGGTTCTGGCAGTCTAGATTAGACTGCTGCTTGCCTCACTGCCAGCTGATTAGCCAGGCTACTCCTCCCAGTGGTATTAACCGCGCAGGATTGGAGCCGAGTTGTAATAATTTAGTGTGCCCAGACTGACTATACATTAAAACATGAGGGTATTTCGCAAGATATGGAGGGTACCTATTTGGATTGACAAGGCCACTCCTAGCGCTAGTAGAGCGCAGAATAGGTGTATTACCGAAACACTCTGCCTCTGGGGTAGCCTGCATGCTGGAGTGTAGGCCACGTCTACAAGTATCGGGAGAGGTTGACTGGGCTAGTGACTCGGTCGGATGCTCGGAAACAGAGGCCTGGACCCCATCTGAAACAGTCGAGTGCGCTTGCACCCTGTCCACTGGCTCGGACTTGAACTTGAACGGCGAAGACTTGTTGTTGAATGGCCTCAAATAAGAGCGGTCTTTGGAGACCTTGATGGCGCGAAGGCGCTTGCTCTTCTCCTTCGCACACCCAAAGATCAGATTCTGGAAGCAAGTTGTAGCGCGGAAGGAGAACTTACGAATATTTCTGATTCGATGTCATCATCCAGAGTGAGCCTACGCCTTGTTTCATTGTCGTAACGTTGCTGTATAGCTGCAAAGGTACCGTGGCCCTTCGAGAATTGATCCTTGTTCTCTCGAAAACCCTCAGCGTTGGCTTCTCTGGCCTCGTACAGCTCGGCCAGCTCCCTCATCAAGATCAGTTCTTCTTCGGTCGGGACGTCCTCCATGGTGACTACCCAAGATCTTGTCACCTCTAAATGTTGGTGATGGAAGTGCTGTGATGGAAGTGTGGTGATGGAAGTGTGGTGATCGAGGAGGAAGCAAATCCCACAACACACACGAAAGAGTTCGCGAAGCGAGAAGAGTGGGGCAAATATGTGGAATTCTTAATATACGGTTAATATTTAAATATTGTGCATGTAATATATAGATCTACTATAGAAACGCTTTCCTATATAGATTTAGTATAATTAAGGCCTATATAGGCCTCTTTAATATATATATAGCCTAGCTAGATTTCTATATAGAATTAATATCTATTATTCTCTAAATTTTTATATTATATAATTAGAAATATTATATCTAGTAGCTTAGTTATAGTTCTAGCCGCCTTTAAGGCCTCCTTAGAGGGCTATTAGGTTCTTAAACTTAATAGTATAGAGCTAGCTAAGGCTATATTCTTATAATTAACTCTTAGTAATAATAAAAGATATTAGCTTCTATAATTAGTAGAATTTTTAGATTATTATAATAATACTAAGCCGTATTAATAGTTTCTAAAAATTAACCTAATTAGTAATTAATAATAACTATTAATAATAGCCCCTAATTAGTATTAGGCCGGCGTTATAGTATAACTACCTATTATAAATATTCTTATAAAAATTAAATAGTATAGATCTAAAGAGCCCTTAGCTAGAATATTACTATAGGATTTTTCTATCCCTTTTAATACTTCTACGTAACTAACTACGCGTTCTATTAGCTACTAAAGCAAGATTAATAGCAGGATAGTAAGAAGAATAATATTATAGCTTAATAGAGCCTAATAATTATATAGTAATTAGAAATCCTTATAAGTTAATTATAAAAAAAAGGCGGAGGAGTCCTTTTAAGAATTCTCCCTCTCTAATAGAATATTAGAAAGTATTTAAGAAAGAAACTTAATATTACTATCTTAGTACTCTTTTCTTACTCTTTACTTTAATTATATTATAGTTATTAACTCTTTTCTACTCTTTCTTATTCTTAGATATTCTATAACCCTTAGCTTTCTTTTATATCTAGTAATAGACATTATTATTCTAATAGATTACCTTCTAACCTTTAAGAACTCTTCTAAAGGCTCTCTTAGTTTAGTACTATATTTTATAATCTATCTAATCTAATATTAGCCTTATAGACTAAGTAGGCTACTACTCTAGAACCTATTAAGCTACTAGTTTAAGGTTCTCTAATTATTTATAGTAGTACCCTAGCCTATAATCTAGGGCTTACCTATTAAGGGCTATTATTTATACCTTCTTTAGATAGCTATTAATACTTCTAAGCCCCTATAATAGAGTATATAATAGATTACTAGAGACTAGAACTCTTTAGTTCTATATTAGCTTCTTCTATATAATAGTAGTAGACTACTATACTAGAATAGCTATAAGCTATAGTTCCTAATTACTATACCCGTGTTAAGAATATATTAGATAACTTCTAGTAGTAGCCTACTTCTTAAAGTACTACTAACTTCTAGGGTCTATTATCTAATACTTTCTTAGATTATTTAATACTAGACTATAATAAGCCTATATTAAAATAAACTATATAAAAGCTTTAATAAGCCTTTAAAAGAATATTAGCTATAAGAGAACCTTATTTAATAGCGCTACCTAAAGTTCTTATAAGAACTCCCGCTATATAGTTAGGCGAAGTTAATAATAATATATACCCTATCTAGATAGTTTAAATATATAACTTTATTACTATATAAGTAGACGCCTATTAATAGGTTTACTAGTAGATACTAGAAACTTAAAAGATTTAGCTAGCCGGTAGCTATATAGCTAGAACTATAGCTATTTAATAGAACTAAGATATTTAATAGCACTATTAAGGTAATACTAAGTTTACTATATTAGATTAGTTTTTTACTACCTTTAGCCGCCGCTATAAGAGCGTAGATACACTAGAGTAACGCTAACGCCGCTTTAATAAAATAGTATAGATAACTAGTACTTATTAGTTCTTTAATAAGC
This sequence comes from Lophium mytilinum, assembly GCA_010093605.1. NCBI lineage: Eukaryota > Fungi > Ascomycota > Dothideomycetes > Mytilinidiales > Mytilinidiaceae > Lophium > Lophium mytilinum. The sequence continues at coordinate 977,669 of MU004199.1, read as the reverse complement.
TTATTAGGGCTACTTATATATACTCTCTTAATATAGCTCTATTTAATCTTAAAGTATATTAACGTGCCTGCGTAGATTTAAAACCTAGCCTTAAGTTTTATATTAACGCCTAAGCGTAGGCCCCTTCTAATTTTAATAAATAGATAGTGTAGGTTGCTACTACTAATAAGCATTAGATCTCCTAGTATAAGAGAATAAGAGACTATTAGAGCCGCCTTAATACTATCTCTAGGGCTAATAAAGAATTAGATAATAATTACTTCTAAGAAACTAATATTAATTCTAATAAATATAAATATCTAAATACTAAAGATAATACTAAACTTAATACCTTTAAAGGTAGAAATACTACTAGATCTTAAAAACGCGGTTAAGGCTATAGTAGATATAGTAAAGGTAATACTTAATAGAATACTAATATATATAAGTACTATAATTATAGTAAGAAGGGCTATATTAAATGTAACTATACTTAGCTAGCTAAGAAGCTATTAGAAAACTAGGAGGGTTAGTAGCCTTAAAGTAACTAACTAATCTAAAAGATAAGACTTCTACTTTTTATAAACTTATAATAGAAAAGGATTAGCCGCCCTTTAATAATTCTTCTAACTAAATTATTATTAAATTAATAGAAGAAAGAATCTACTACCTTAACTCCCTAGGTAAATATCTTTTAGAATATAAGGGAACTTTAGAACTATCTAACTATTAAAAAAGAACTACCTTCTTAATTAACTATAGCGCTAATTTTATCTACGTATTATTAAAGCATACTTAATATTAGCTAAGAAATATTAAAATAATAGCCTCTAAGGTAGTTAAACTCTTCTTAGGTGTAACTATAATTAGTATAAAAGCCTTAGAGATTCTATTTAAGATCTATATACTATTAGATACTCTAACTATATATATTCTAGACCTTAAAGAGTATTAATATATTCTTAGTATAATCTAGCTATAGTAATACTAAGCTATTATTAACTTCTTTACTAATTCCGTTACCTTATAAACGCAGGTTAGCCGCAACTTAAAGATTAAACTAGTAGCTTATTAGCTTAATATATTAAGCCCTATTATAGACCTTAGTCTTTCTAAACTAGAATACTAGGGTTTTATTAATGCAATATTCTATTAAAAGTATAAGAGGCTCTTAGTAGATAAGCTTAATTCTACTTACCTTTATATTATAAAAGCTTCTAATAAACTAATACTAGATTAGGTACTATAACCCGGCACTAATCTACTATTAGAAGATAAGAATTTATTACCCCTAATTAATTATATTACTACTTCTATATAAGAGAAGTTTTAAGAGCTTCTTAAAGAGTATAGACCTTATTTCTATAATATTCTTTCTAATATTCTACTACCTAAGTATAGATATAACTATTTAATTAATACTAGAGATATAAAGCTGGTAAATAATACTATATACCGCCTCTTATATTATTAAATAGAGAAATAGACCTAATAGATCTATAAGCTACTAGAACAGGGCCTTATCTAAGAGTCTATTAGTACCTAGAAATCTCTAGTTCTTTTTATTCTAAAGCTAAATAGTAAGTAGTAAATATATATTAACTATAGAGCACTTAATCTAGTAACCTAAAAGAATACCTACTCTCTACTATATATTAATAACTGCCTATAGTTATTTAGGAAGGCTAGGTTCTTTACTAAGATTAATTTAACCTCTAGATATTACTAGCTGCGCGTTTATTAATTAGATATCTAGAAGACTACTTTTAATATAATTAAAGGGAAATTTAAATTTCTAGTTATATCTTTTAGCCTCTATAACGCTTCTACTACCTTTTAAGCTATTATAAATAATACCTTATAACTATACCTATATTAATTTATGCTTATCTATATAGATAATATTATAGTATTTTTAGAAATATTAAAAGAGCATCTTAACTACCTCTAATTATTATTTAAAGCTCTTAGAAAGAAATAACTATTTACTAAAACTAATAAGTACTTAATTACCTAAGAAACTATTAAGTTCTATAGCTATATAGTTTCTTATAGAACTATAAAACTAATAACTAATAAACTAGATACTATTTAGTATTAGCCTATTTCTACTAATATCTATAAGGTCTAATAGTTTATTAGACTAGTAATATACTATTAAAAGTTTATTAAGAACTTTACCTATATATTAGCACCTCTCTATAAGCTTCTAAAGAAAAGTAACGCTATAATATAAAAAAAAAAGTACTAAGCTATTATATAGAATATTAGCTATTAAATTACTTTTAACTCCCTTAAGTAAAAGCTTATTAAACGCCCTGTGCTCGCCCTTATTAACTAGTTAAAGCCCTTTTAAATTAAAATAGACGCTTCTAATTTTACTATTAGAATAGTCCTTCTTTAATAAGAAGAAGATAGTAAGTAGTACTCTATTATATTTAACAGTTAAAAGCTTAATAAAGCTAAATTAAACTATCTAGTTTATAAAAAAGAACTTCTAGCAATTAAAGAAGCGCTTAGAATTTAGTAACACTATATTTAAGAGAAAGAATTAATAATTATAACTAATTACTACTTATTATAATACCTATAAACCACTAAGAAAGCCTTACTAAGGCTTACTTAATAGATTAAGAATTTCTAGCAGTATAACCCCATAATATAGTATTACTTAGAAGCCCTTATAATAGTACTAGACGCAATTAGTAGGCGCTCTAATTTTATCTAAGAATGCCTTATAGCCCTCTCTAAGAATAAAGATTCTAATATAGAGTATATTAAAGATTTAAAAAAGTTTCTTATAATAGGCCTTAAGCCTACTCTCTCTAAATAGCTATTAGAGGCTAAATTAAAATAATACTAGCTTTACTACTAAAAAATCTATCTATCCCTATATTAAAACTTTATAATTTTAAAAGAAGAACTATGCTATTACTTTTATAAACCTAATAGTAATCTAAATCTATATACTCTTAAGAATACTATACTATATATTATACCTTCCTATTATTAATAGATTCTTAATAGGACCTACTAGCTAGGCTACTTTATATACTACGGCATGTAGAAGGCCCTATAAGTATATAGCTAGTAGCTAATAATAAGTTATAATACTAATAAATACGCTTATAAGTATACCTTATACTAGCTAGTATAGAAAAGAAAGATTATTTATAAACTAATATTTTATTAGGTTAAAGATTAAGATCTATTTAATAAATAGGGCATTAATTTAATTAGTAGATTACTATAATTAATCTATGGGAATTACTAGATTATTACTGCTATTAATTACACTATAGGTTAGCCTAAAGCTGCAGCGCTTTCTAATACTTAAGCTAAGACTATAGTAATATTTATCTATAAAAGAATCTACTACTAGTATAGTTCTCTAGTAGCGTTTACTTCTAATAATAGTTTAAACTTTCTTTCTAAAGTTATTATAGTACTATAAAAGCTTATTAAGACCTGCTATAATATTATAATGCTATATTACTCTTAGGTAAATAGTAAGATAGAGAGGCTTAATAGAGTCTTAGAGAATATTCTTATAAAGCTAATAATTAATTAAGATATAGCTATATAGAATATCTAGTTACTAGCTATAATATATATAATACATACTTAAAATACCTTCTATAGCTATACTCCCTACTACCTTATATATAGTAGACGTCCTTAAGTATCTAATAATACTTTAGTACCGGCTCTTAATAAGACTGCAGATAAAAAAGCTAAATTAAAGTATTATTTAGCCCGCATTAGAAAAGTTTAATACACGCGCGCACTAGTAGAAGATTAGCTACTAAAGAAAGTAATTATAGTAGGCCTATAGAATCTATAACCTTTATCTAAGAAGCATCTAGTTACTTAATAGAAGATTAGTTTCTAGATACTTCTTTAAAATAAGGTTAAGAGGAAATTTAGAGTAAAATAGTTTAGTCTATTTAAGATTATTACTACTTATTCTCTTAGTATCTATATACTTTAAACGCCTACTAATTAAGTATTAAAGAACCTTATTTATAGTAATAGGTTAGTAAATACACGCATTAATACTTATATAAAGTTTTAGAACTAAAAAGACTCTAAATATAGCTTAGAACATTCTAATAATATATTAGAAGATAACTAAGTACTTTAAAACTAAGAGGATTTTAATAATACTAATAAAGAGCATACTATATATTAAGAAGAAGTTAAACCTAGTAATAATGCTATTATAGATGTATTAGATGCAGATAATACTAATAGAAAGCTATAGTCTAAGTTTACTATAATTTCTAAAGTAGAATAGAATTAGAAGATTACTAAGTATTAATTAAAATAGCAGTATAAGGGCGCGGAGCTCTTCTAGAAAGGGGAGAAGAATGCTTAGAAACTGCCTAAACTAAAGCTATATTAAATACTAAGAGATTTTAAAGAGAGAGTTCTTAAGAGAGACTAATAGGCTACTAAGAAAAAGAAACCTAAGAAGGGTTAATTAACTATTATACTAGTATAGGTTACTAGCTTTATAGTTATATAATATAAAGATGCAGGTAAAACTACTATAAATACCTATTAGAAAGTTTATATATATAAGCTAAAGATAAGTTAAGATAAGCTTAATATTCTATAGGGAACTAGTAATTACGCAGCACCTATAGAATAACCTAATAATGCATTAGTGCTAGCTATAGATACTAATAATAGAGAACTATTAAAAATAGCTTAAAATAGTAATAGAATACCTAAGAGTGTAAATACTACTACTTAATTATCTAATACTGCGCACTAAGATAATAATAAGTATAATAGGGATACTATTATTATGCGGCCGAGGGGTAATACTATTATTTAAACTAATAATGCTGCAGAGCTATAGAATAAAGGAATTAACTTAAGAGCTAAGAATACTAAAATGCATATAAATAATAAGTTCTTAGATAAGAATACTAGCTTTAATATATAATTAGAGAGCTTCTCTAGTAGTAATACTAGTATAATAGATATTAAAGATAATAAGAATACTAGTAGTAATTATAAGTTAGATTTAAATAGTAATTTTAATGCACCTATAATATAACCCACCCAAGCTCTTAATATAGAGTTGCGCGGAAGAAAGTGCAAGAGAGCTTAAATAGCGCTTCTATCTTAAGCTAATAGAGTATTAGAAGAACTCTATATATTTATTACCTAGATTTCCTTTATTAATTTAGATTTAAGCGTTTAATTCTTTATTATTACTTATTTAGCTATATTTTATCTTTAGAGAATTAAAAAGATAATAAATTTAAGAATCTATATTAGAGATTAACTAAGCTAAGCTTATACTTCTATTATACTTAACCCTTCTTATATCTAGAAGGGGAGGGAAAATTAACGCTTTTCTATTAATACTAGCTAAGCTAATATACTCTTAGTTCTTCTAGGTAGCTATTCTACTACTAGAACTTCTTCTACTAGAACTTCTATAGCTACTACTACTACTAGAATAGCTATTATTATTCTTCTAAGGCTATTTTAGAGGCGCGCTCTAAGTTAATATATTTTAGCTATACTTACTAGCCCTATTCTTCTAGAGAATAGTATTTAAAGAGCCTATCTAATACTAAGTAGAGTTTAAAGAGGTCTCTCTAGTAGAGTTATTATTATTACTAATAAATAACTAAGATAAGCGGCGGCTTAATAGTATATTAGAAGTAGGCTCTTAAAAGCGCTATAAAGAACCTAAAGAAGAATAATAAAAGATTAAAGAAGTTAGAGAAGTTAAAGGCTAAGTAGGAGAGGTTAGAGAGTATTACCTTAGACCTTAAGTGCTAGAATCTAAAGTAGCTATATTTTCTAAACTTAATACAGCTATAGATAATTACTAGAAGCTAGATCTTAAACTAGAAGCCTAAGTAGAAGTACTACTAGAGCCCTATAGGTAATATTAAGCTATTAGAGATTTAGAAGTATAAGAAATACCTAGATTATATAGTAGTATAGTAGTCTTTCTTTAAATTAATTCTATTAGTAGCTATATAGCTAAGGCTAAGTATACTATATTTTTAGCTAGGTTCTTAAGAGATTCTTAGTTATAAAGAGAAGATATAAACTTAGTAATATTATAGTAACCTTATTAAATATAAGCCCTAGTAGTCTTCTAATAAGCTATTAAAGTCTATTCTTCTATAATAGATATTAGCTAAGTTTTAAAATACTCTAAAAGTAAAGCTAAACTTATCTTAGAATAAATAAGTCTTCTTACTACCCTGCTAATAACATTCTATATAGAATTCTTAGTAGAGAGAAGAACTATCTAGATTATAAGCTTAAATATATTTACTAAACTAATAGTCTTTTAAGAATATTTTTATTATATTATTTCTTAGTATTCTCTTAGTAGTTATTAAGGTTAGGGGTTATTACATGCACGGATGTTACATAATCTTCGGGCTAAGGGTTCTTTCGGCGCGCACTTAACTATGTAGTAGGCTTATAGCCGGAGCCTCTCTTCTCTCTACGCAACCTTATTAATAGAAATATAACTCTTTTCTTAGCTATAAACCTAATACTAGGTTGCGTTATTCTTTAAAACCTAGAAATATAGAAACCTTAATTTCTTTTTATATAGCTATACCGCTATATACGCGCGCACCTATATAGGTGCTGCTAGCTTTAAGATTTAGCTATATAATTACTTAATTACTAACCTTAAAACTAATATATTTCCTTTTCTTACTTACTTACTTACTTACTTATTTACTTAAATACTCTCTTCTTATTTTCTATACTATATAAAGCCTAGGCCTTACTATAAATAACTAGGTATAACTAACCACCTTAATAATACGCCCGGTAGGTAACCCTATAACTCTAACATTCTATAAGGTAAGGGGGGAGTTAGTTACTAGAATATTAAGAAGATATAGAATAATACTTAGGGCGACATCTTTAAAGAAGCGGATAAGAAAGTACTACTAGTAAACCTTAACCGCTTAGCCTTACGCATAAAGAATTAATAAAACTGTCTAACTAAGTGGCGTAAGTGCGTTAGTAAGCTACTTAATATAGCTATAGTAGAGGCGCTTAATACCTAGAACTTCTATACTATTAAAGTAGACTTCTAGAATACTAAAAGCCCTATTACCTTTAACCTTCTTCTAAATTTATATAATATTAAGGACCTAACTATAAAGCTAGAAGGTACTATATTCTAGAGCTTATTTAAGTTCTATTAATAGGTAAACTCTAAGCCGCTTAAAGCCTTTAAACTGCTACGCGTGCTAGTTAAGAGTACTAATATCTATATTAATAACTATAGTGCCGGCTTAGAGAAATAGAAATATATATCTATAAACCTTTATAAAAAGTTTAATAATATAAATAAGAAACTTAGGGACTTAAAGATTTAGCTTAATAACTCTAAGCTTAGCCTCTAGGCTATATAAGCCTACATATACAACCTCTAATAATAATAGTAATAGTCTAAACCTGCTAAGATAACGTCTAAAGAACCCGTTTATTTTAATAATAATAAGCGGCGCAATAATAACGTTAACTATTAGCGGATAAACGGTAGAGCCGGAGAATAACCCCTAGATAGGCCTAATAACTTTAGTTATAATAGCTATAATAATAATACCTATATAGAGCCTATATATACTTCTTCTACTCTATATATAAATCTCTACAGCGGTAGTAACTAAGCCCGCCGCTCCGCCTCTCTATATAATAAATAATTAGATAACTAATATTATAATAATAGCTACTATAATAGCTATACTCTACTATATACTTAACTACTATTATTAACGTTCTACTAGCGCACCTACTGCTGGCCGGACCCGGTTATATTTAATGGAGAGGACCTAGACGCATATTTAATCTAGTATAGTAAGGTCCTTACTAAGATTTACTACGCCTTTTCTAATAAGATAGATAACTATAAGCTTAATTATATTAAGAGCGTCCTCTTAGATAAACCCTTTAAGCGCATTTAGGTATACTGCTATAATTAGGTTATCTATAATAAGATTAACGCCCTTTATTCTCTAGATAATAGATATAGTAAATATAATATTAAGGCTAAGGCCCTAATATAGCTAGAAACTCTTTATATAGATAATAATTTATTTACTATATTTTATAACCGCTTTCTAGATATTACTAGTAATCTTAACCGGGGGGCCGCTAAGCTTATCTATTAGTTTAAGATACGTCTTATACTATACCTATAATTTAAGCTTATTAATAGAGTAATATATAATTACTTTAATAACTTTATATAATATATTTATACTATAGATATATAGAATATAGCCTTCTAGTAAGCTAAGAAGTATAATATTCTTATCTTCTAGCCCCGTTAGGTTACGGCATTAACTACGCCTACTTAATTAACTTACGGCCGTGGCTGCAGCTATAGCGGCTACTTATCTACGCCTACTATAGATACTAATACTATAACTATAACTATAATAACTTCTTCTATAACTTTATTAACTACTCCGCGCGCATCTACTATTATAGCCGCGGCTAGTATAGAATAATGCTTGCACGCTATAAATCTAGTAGATAAACTAGTATATATCTAGAGTATTAGTAAGCTTACTAAAGCTAATAAGAAGAGAATATATATAGCGGGCGCTTATAACTACTGCCGCTGCATTAGTTATTATATAGTGGATAATAACTGCCCTCTTTAAAACTTCTCTATCTAGATAACTAGCGGCCTTTCTCTACGCGCCACTAATACTACGTTTTCTAGCTAGAAAAATAAGTAGTTCTTAAGTATAGTCGCGCCTAAGGACCCGTTATAATTAATTATAAACCTACCCTATTATCTACCCTATTATTAACCCTATTATTAACCCTATTATCTTCCCCCTATTCTATACTAACTTTCTCTAAATGTGGTAACTTAGTTTCTACTAATAACCTTCTAGAACTATAAAGAAAGAACTAGAAACTATATAAAAGCCGCTATAGGGGTACTAAATATAGAACACCTAAAAAGTACTAAATAAAGAAGGTAGTAAAACCTCTACCCTAGTTTAATACCCCTTTCTAGCTATAAAAGGTGCTAGAGTATATTAAGAATAATAAGAGCTAGCTAGAACTTTATATTTCCGCCACAGCTATTATATATACTTAGCACGATATTATAAAGCTCTAGCTAAAGAAAGGTAGTTAGTACTTACTTTCTTATTCTATAGCCTTAGATAGTAATTAAATTATTTATACTTACTCTCTCTCTAATAATAGTATAATATTCTTTTTTATTAATTAATTATTTACGCGTAAATATAAAATCTATTATATCCCTCTTAATTCCCCTTACTACTTAATATATATTAATAATTCTAACTTCTTATAATCTATTATATATATAGTAATTATTAATATTACTATAGGCTTCTATATAAAGTAACTAGTCTACTATATTATAGACCTAGGCTATATACCTATAGTTCTTAGAATAGATTAGTATAAAACCTATAATCTAGAAATTAACTTTATTAAGAAAAGCTTCTACTTCTATTAATTATAATGCTGTAATCTATACTACTATAGTAATAGCGTACCTATAAAGATTTTCTATAAGGGCGCTATATAACCTACTAGGCTAGTTAAACTTTAGTCTATATTTCTATTTATAATATCTATTAGTTCTATAGAACGCTATATTTACCGCGCTAAGTCTAAAGACCTTATTTAGATCTATAGGCTAGAGTTTATCTCTATACTAGATAACTTCTTATTTAATATACCTATAATAGAATACGTTATAAGCGTTCTAGAAGAGGGCGGCACACTTAAGCTCTATACCTTATTAGTTAATAAATATAATAAGTTTATAAAGGAATAAAGGATGTATTTATCTAATAAACTTTAGAAATAGTTAGATAAGCGTTTCTATTCTTAGGTTAATATATAGTTATAATAAGAAGTAGAAAACCTACCCCTATACTATAACTATAACTATATAATTCTTCTATAGCTAGACGCGCTACTACTTAAATATAAGACCCGAGCAGTATTAGAGGAAAAGAACTGTATTATCTATAATAAACTCTAGAAGCTACTAGGTAATAGTTTTATTAAGAATAGCAACTCTTCTACGCACGCGCCTGTACTTCTTATTAAGAAACTAGATAGAACCTACTAGTTCTATATTAATTATTATAGCCTTAACGCTATTACTATAAAGAATTAATACCTAATTCTAATTATCTAGAAAACGCTTAACCGCCTCTATAAGGCTAAATAGTATACTAAATTAAATATTATTTCTACCTTTAATCGCGTATATATTAAATCTAGTAATAAATAGAAAACGGCGTTTATTATATAGTACAGAATATTCTAATCTAAAGTCTTAGGATTTAGTATATATAACGGCCCTAGCACCTTCTAAATATTTATTAATAATATATTACGTAAATATTTAGATAACTTCTATTTAGCTTATATAGATAATATACTAGTATTTATAGATAGAACTAAAGAGGACTATATTATCTATATATAAAAAGTTCTAGACTAACTATATAAGGTAGGCCTCTTTCTTAATATTAATAAGTATAAATTTCTTATTAAGCGTATTAAATACCTTAGCCTTATTATTATAACTAAGGGCGTTAAGATAGATCTAGAGAAAGTTAAAGTAGTTACTAAATAGGCTACTTCTATATGCCTTAAGAATATTTAGGCCTTTTTAGGCTTAGCTAACTTCTATAGGTAATTTATCTAAGGCTTCTTATAACTATATAAGCCGCTTACTAACCTCTTATAAAAGGGACTAGATAGGCGTATCTATTTTAAATAGATATTAAGCTACTAAAAGGCCTTTAACGACCTTAAAATAGCGTTTACTACTGCGCCCTATCTTAAATACTTTAATCCTAATAGGAAATTATATATTAAAATAGATGCATCTAACTATATAGCCGTAGGCGTATTCTTATAGCTATATAATAATAGTATATAGTACCTAGTTACCTTTTACTTCTATAAGATAATACTAGTAGAGTGTAACTATAAGATCTATAATAAGAAGTTACTTGCTATTATTCTTACCTTTAAAGAATAGGAACTATAGTACTAAGGTAATAGATACTAGAACCCTATCTAAGTACTAATAGATTACTAAAATCTGCTATACTTTATAACTATGTAATAGCTTAATTAGCGATAGATACGCTAGCTATAGATTCTTTTAGAAATTAATTACGTTCTAATATACTAGCCTAGCTACCTAGAAACTAAACTAAATAGTCTTATATATTATAGCTAGGACCTTCTATAATCTAATAATAATAAATAATTCCTATTTTAGTAGTAAACTATAATTAAGATAAAGAATCTTACCTCTAAGGTATTAAAAGAACTCTATATCTATACTATAGATATTATAAATTATACCTAGCCTCTATATAAACTTATTAAAGAGGCCTATAATATAGATAAAAGCGCTTTCTAAGAAAGAGGTAGTAATCCCGATAATAAGTTAAATAACTACCTAGTCTACTATATTATAGTGCTTAAGCAGCGCAGTAATTAAAAGCTGCCACGCAATATTCTAAAAGATAAGCGCGTCCAGCTATTAATAAGTAAGCTAGAGGTTACTAATAATAAGCTATAGGTCCTCTATAAGAAATCTAGATAACTATTTATACTATAATTAGCCGCACTCTAGCTAAGAATCTTATAGCTAGGCTATAACTATACTAGCGCAGGATATAGGGGCTACGCTAATTACCTATAATAGATTTACCCTAGCTACTACTAGCCTAGGTTTACTAAATTAATTATAATATATATTAATACCTATTAATGTTATTATAATATTAAGCCTTCTAATTTTACTAAGTAAGGCTTTCTATACCTATTACCTATCCCCCTCTATTACTAGCGTAATATTGCTATAGACTATATAGTTAACCTGCCTATCTATAAATATTATAGGCGTAAGTACTATTATATACTAGTTATAATTAATAGACTCTTAAAGAAATATTACTTTCTCCCTATTACTTCCCTAGAAGTAGATAAGCTTATAGAGGTCTACTTCTAATAGATCTATTAACTCTATAGGCTACTAATATCTATTACTAGTAATCTAGGCATATAATTTACCTCTAAGTTCTAGCAACACCTCTACTATTAGTTATAATTATTGCTTAATACGTCCACCGCCTTCCACCTAGAAATAGATAGTTAAATAGAAATTGCTAATACTAATATAAAGAAGTATCTATAAGCCTATATTAACTATATATAGAATAATTAGTATAACTTACTACTCTTAGTAGAACTTATTATAAATATCTATATATTAGCTACTATAGGCCTATTACTATTCTTTACTAATTATAGCTATACTTCTTACTTAGAGCTTAAGCTACTAACTACTAATAATAAAAAGATATCTAAAAATAAGGAGATTAAACGCGAGCTAGCTAATAATATAGCTTAACGCCTAAAGGATATTAAGATCTACCTATAGAACTATATTATATAGGCTTAGAAAGAATAAGCTTACTAAGCTAACTACTACTAGAATATAGTAGTAGATATACGCATTAATAATATAGTCTAGCTTAATGTAAAAAATATTAAACTAGATCGCGCTAAGAAAGCGCTTAATAATAAATTTATAGGCCCCTTCTATATTAATAAGGTTATTAATTAGGGCGCCGCCTTTTAACTAGACTTACTATCTAATATAAAGATATATAATGTCTTTTATCTATTACTACTCTATTTTAATATATTTAAGCCTATTAAGGGCTAGAATTACCCGGAATCTATACTACTACTAGAGCTAATCTAATAAGAGGATAATAATAAGCTAGTAGAGGAATTTATAGTTGCCTAAATTATTAACTTATATATTAAGAATAATAATATTTAATATAAAGTCTACTATATTAGTAGTATAAGGCCTTATTAATTCTAGTAACTATCTAGAAACCTTAAAGGCTGCCTCTATAAGGTTTTTAACTTCTATTATTATAGCCTATAGAAACCTAAACTACCTACTTACTTTATTAAACTAAAGGACTAGACTCTACCTATATAGTAGAACCTCTAGAATATTACTATATTATTATAATAGTCTAGTATAAACTAAGATTCTGCGCCGCTATTAGATAGTAGAATTAATTTAACTAAGAACGCCTACCTATATAGTTTTATTAGCACGCTCTATCTATATATAGAGCTACGCCTATATTAGCTATCTAATATATAAGTTTAAATAGTAAGTCTTTTTCTATATCTAGTTCTTATAGAAGCTTAGGTTTTAAAGGGGGGGTATATATTATATTATTTCTTAGTATTCTCTTAGTAGTTATTAAGGTTAGGGGTTATTATATGCACGGACGTTATATAATCTTTAGGCTAAGAATTCTTCTAGCGCGCACTTAACTATATAGTAGGCTTGTAGCTAGAGCCTCTCTTCTTTCTATGCAACCTTATTAATAGAAATATAACTCTTTTCTTAGCTATAAACCTAATAGTTTTTAAGTAGTAGTTATAGGCCCTAAAGATAGAAGAAGCCCTAGAATTCTTACTATAATCTACTCTTAAGCCTAAATACTATTTAAGAAGCCCTATAAAGTATAAAGTATAGCTATAGTTCTTATTTAAAATTAGTTTATTATCTCTAATATTACTAAGAAACCCTTAAAGTAGTATATTTTTCTAAGCTCTACTACTACCTTTAAACTTTAGGGGGTATTTAGTATAGTTTAAATAATTAGAAGCTATAGCATAGTATTAAAAGGCTTAAGAAAGTAAAATAGAGTTATTAAAGGCTATTAGCTATATATAGTATAGATTATAGAACCTCTAGACTATTAGAAGGTTAATAATTAATATAAGTATAATAGTAACTAGATCTTATTAGCTTTATTAAGAGAAAGAGCTAAACTATTATTAGAAACTTACTATAGGCCTATAAGGCTTTATAAGCTAAAATACCTAAGTATTTATAAGAGTGTAGAACCTTATAACTATAGCTAGAGTTTAAAGAATTATTACCTCTATTATCTCTACCTCTTCTATAGAGTAAGCTAGAGGCTATAGAACCCGGCTAGGTATTAAGTAATATTATAATACTTACTTAAAGTAAAAAGAAGTAGCTTAGAAACTAAGAGAGAGAGAGTTCTAATAAAGAAATTAATAAAGAAAAATAATAGTAATAAGAAGAGAAGCTATAAGAGTCTTTAATAAACCTTTAAAGTTAAAAGAAGCTTAAACCTTAAAAAAGAAAGTTAAGTATAAAAGAAAGAGTATAAGAGTATTAAGAAGGCCTTATATATACTCTAGATTCTTAAATCTATTACTTCTAGATTACTACTTACTACTCTATAATATACTAATAGCTTCTTAAACCTATATAAGATTATAAGCTTCTTACTAGATTATAAAAAACTTTATAAGATCTCTAATAAGCCTATTATTAGCTATTATAGCTCTAATTATGTATTAGAACCTAATGCGCGCTAGTATACTAATATTTATATTACCTTATAATTCCCTCTATTATAAATACTTTATAATCTCTTCTAATTCTTTCTTACTATTAAGCTATTAAATATCCTAATACCTTTATTATTCCCTCTACTAATATAGTAGTAGGCCTCTAAAGAATTCTAAACCCCTCTTAGATAATATTACTATAATATTACTACCTACTAATGCACCTTTTATAGTATTATATACCTCTAGAAGCTTTAAAGCTTCTAAAAAAGCTAATAGCCTAATATACTAATAATGTATAGTATAAAGTAGTAAGCGTAATATACTATTATAAATATAATTTAATAGTAAATTAGATCTAGAAGGGAAGAATATAAAATTCTTAATATATAGTTAATATTTAGATATTATATATATAATATATAGATCTACTATAGAAATACTTTTCTATATAGATCTAGTATAATTAAGGCCTATATAGGCCTCTCTAATATATATATAGCCTAGCTAGATTCCTATATAGAATTGACATCTATTGTCCTCTAAATTCTTACATCACGTGATCGGAAATATCACAAATACTTGGCAAGTGAATTGCCACGAGGCACGCACACCGCCGTCTCCACCGCCGTCTGAGGTGGCTTGATGCCCTTTCTAAAGCTTGAGAAAGATCGAAACAAAACTTCTTCGATTTCAGCAAACGTGCCAGGCCACCTTAGACGGCGATAACGGGTGTACACAGAGATGGGAGGTCTGTCCCACAGTTCGATGCCGCTTCCCGTCCAGAACAGGACTGGCCGCAAAAGGTTCAGACTGGCGAAGGAAAACATACTGGTCTTCTCGCACTGCTTGTGGTGCTCCAATGCGCTTTTAGATGTCGAAGGCCGGTGAAGTTTCACCACCCCCAGAAGTCGGATTCCCTGCCAGGGCACCTCGGCAGGTGGTAATAGATGTACGCATACATGGGGAGGGGTTCCCGCAGCTCTGAGGCCCCTCCCCATCCGGAACAGCACACGCCTCGGAAAGTTGAGTCTGGCGAATGAAATATTGCTGGTTTTCTGACACTGCTGGAAATGCTCCAATACGATTTCCGATGTTTGAGGCTGATGAAGCTTCACCATTTGGAGCAAGTGGATTCCCAGCGAGGGTGTCTCAGGCGGCTAAGTAAAGTGTACACATCCGAAATCGATAAGTGCTCCGGATTCCCGAGACTCCTCAAAGAACCACAGACCGCGGCAATTCTGTGTCCATAGATCCATGAGGAGGCAGTGAGGTGTCAACTATTACGAAACAAGGAGCTGTAGGCCGTGTACGTGATGTATTGGATGCTGATAATGTAGAGAAGAAGAGGTCTGGAGGACGGTGAGGCTGTAAACAGGAGGCGCTGTGCGCCTACTGTAACCCTCGCTGCTACTCCCTGGCAATGGTGGAGGGATAGAAATGAGGACCTGGAAAGTATGTTAGAGCAGTTCGACGGTTTGAGCGGTTGGATTGAAGATTTGGGGCTATAGGGCGAGGACGGTGCTTACCACTTACGCAAGTCGTCGGATGCAGCGACTTTTGTATTATCCCAAGGACCAGGAGCCGATGAAAGTGGAAAGAGGAAGAGACTGGGTTGAGGCTCGTTTGCTGAAGGAGTGGAGAAGATGAAGAAGGAAACTTCGGCTCAGCAGTCAATATATATAGAGTGCAGGTAACCAATACTGTTCCGTATCTCTTCAGTCATCCAGGTAACCATTGAAGAATTCTCTTTAGTAGTGAAGCGTAAATAGCAAGGAATCTCTCTTGTAATTTATACAGCTTGTTGTCATGGAATGAATCTAGGTAGTGGATAATGATATAGATTCGTATCCCCTTCCACGCTTCAACCTACCGACAAGACGCACAACCCTTCTATCCCACTCATTCTCGACGACGACAAGCGTCCTTGATATATTGCATCTCTGGATCTTTATGATATAACCCACTAGCTAAACGTACTGACCCGTAATTCCCCGTCCGACCCTCGAATCTACCAGCCAGACATACTAATACCCTATACCCGTAGCGTCTAGCGATCAGGAGGCTCACCGTACCGTACACGTGATACAACTGTATGCGTCCATGACTATCATGACAGTGATTATATATCTCCCGGCGAACTTCTTGATCATCATGATCATACGGGCAACCTCTATCCCGCACCAAGCACTCTCGTCCATGGACGACGGAGTAACAAGTCATGCGAACATTACATTCATTAACGATGATGCAATTGTCATCATGTTCGTAATTCTTGCACTGACGTTAGCGAACATCCTCAAGACTGGGAATGGAATACAGCACTGATGACAAACCTGACATGTCTTGATCTTTGCACACCCAACCATCCCGCAAGGATGGCCGGATAGAGTACAGGGACACTGGTCTAATTCGCTCGACGGCGATGGGACTGGTGACGCGTGCGCGGTAATCTGGTCTGCGATTGGCGACCGTGCGGGAGATTGGCGGACCACAATCTCGTCGTCTGGCGTTTCTGATCGTTTGTGCGGAGAAGAGAAGTGGGATGGCGGAAATCTACTGGCAACCCTACAGATGTGAGCAACGATAAGCATTAAGAGTGCGTGAAAGTACAATGGACAGGAAGCTTTGATTCACCTACCTATGCGTATCGTTCAAGAGCTCATTATCCGGACGGGGTCGTTTGCGTTCAAGATCGCGAGTACGAGGTAACGATTGCGACACAATCACGCTGTCATCATCGTAGTCTGTTGAGCGGGCGGTATCCTCATCTCCTGAATTGTCTAGGATGTCGTTCTCGCGCCCGTAGACGCAATGCCTATTTCTCTCTGATGCTTCGAGCCTTGAGTTGGACTGAGCTTGACTGGTGGATCGTCAGAGGGCGCACAAATAAAGCGACACACATGGAGAACTTACCTTCGTAGGCGCTTGCCCCATGCTGCCTAACAGCCTTCAGTTGATCGCTAATAAGCACCTTCTGAGAACATAACAGGAGAGTAGTATTATGGTCCGTCCCGCCTTGGCCCACGGCCTTGATGGCAGCTTTCTTCTGGTACCATTCTTCTCTGTGTGTCTGTCGCAAGTGCTGTTGGAAACTTACCCATTTGTTGTACGGACGAAGGTTGTATGGTTTTGGGTGTTTTGGGTAACTATTCGCGTTGCAAAGTTTGCATCTTAGCTCAATATACTTGCCGTTGGAGCGTTTGACGACAGTTGGCAGCGCTGGGAAATTGTCCACTGAGACCTGCACTCTAGTATGTCTCGGTTTTTCGATTTGTAGGCGGGTTGAGGTTTTCCTCTTCTTCTTAGCTCTTGCGGTCCTCGACTAATCGTTTCTCAGGTGAGTTTGAAGTTTCATCTTCATCTCAGGAGCGCCGGGTAGGCCCATTTCTAGCGCCTCAACCTGGGCTGCTGAGAGTTCTCGTACTTTGCAGCGTTCGATAACGTGCTGATAGTCCAGGACTGCTGTAATATCATGGCCCCAAAGATGACGGCGGAAACCTATAAACCCTCTGATAAAGTTCGTACCAAAGCAATTCCTGCCGCAGATGTCGCATGCAAGCTCGACCCAGCTTCCATCATGAAGGCAGACAACGTGCGGATACTTCGGCAGATAGGAACGCTGGCCGGTGACCCCAGGAAGGGAAAGTGGGCTGTCCTCGTTTGAGGGTTGAGAGTAATCTGGATCGTCTTCTCTTCCTGAATCGGCTGACTCGTCTGAGTCGTTGTCTCCATCGCCAAGATCAATTACTCCATCGTCAGTGGGGATGACTACTGGAGCTCCCCAATGGTATCCCACCTGCAGGTTTGCATTCCCCCTCGTTTTGTCGGGATTTTCGTAGGCTCTTGATGGTGTAGAGCTGGCAGTATTTCGTACTGAGGAAGATGAAAAACGGGACAGCAGTGGTGGAGCCGGGGACACTTGATTCTTGCCACTTTCCATGCCCAATTGAGCTGACGCCCGAGGGAATGGAGCCTGCAATATCTCATCCGTTGAAGCTACCCGGGATGATTGGCTTCCAAGCCGATTCGCAGAGCCTTGTGTTCGTATCGAGCGATTCGTGCTTGTTTGCGACGGGCCGAAACGATCGTTCTCGATTCGCGATTGTGTTTCCAATTGCTTCGAGGTGGGAGTCCTGAGACTGGGAGGGGCTGCTAGCAGAGATTCGCGAAGGCTTGAGCCTCGAATTGTACGTTCTTGCTTTCTAATTGCCTATAGCGAGATTCAGGTCACGATCTAATACGCCCCTACTGCGCAGAAACTTACAGCTTCCGTGACAACCTTCTCTACTTCTCCTTGCTCCAAGTCATCCTCTAGAGAATCCAATTCTTCTTGAAGACGCAAATATTGCTGTTGGAGCTTCTGAAATTTGCTAAACTTGCGCTCTTGTAAGCTCAGCACGCTAGCGCGTTGATCACGGATGAGATTGAGCTCGCTTGCAGGGTCCTCCATGGTGTGGGACACAAAATTGTTCGCAGATGAATCGATGATCAACGTGAGAAGCGTGACAAGGAAAAGAGCCAAGCAGATGAGCTAGCGGCAATGAAGTAGAATGAGAGACAGGCACACAGGAGCAAACTTGCAACGGACACTCAATCATACGGGTTGCCGTCTGCTCGTACACCGCTCCTGTATCCGGGGAGGAGACGGCTAATGACTTAGTGGTCGCGAAAAAGCAGGTCAATTCTAGGCAAGCCAAAGACACGGACATATGTTGATTTGCAATGCATATTAGGTAGGTTGACCGACTTGACAAGGTCTCGACAGCATTGACGGAATACGGCGGGGCAGACAAAGAACTAGAAATTGACAGAATGAAAACAGGCCAGGTGCCTCTTACGGATACGACCAACATCTACCATAGGTGTTTTGGATCTATCATATCCAACGACGCGACTCTCGGCCCGTAGCTAACACGCTCGATGCCAGCAACCGGAACTCTATCGCAAAACCTTCACATGTCGATAGACCGACAAACCACTTCCGAAGCTGGCATGGCGGGTCTGCTCACATGACTAATCTTTCATTCTTCGAACAAACTCGCCCATGGGTGGTAGCGTATAAAAAACCGTTCGATTCAGTCTTCAGTCGGCTTCTCAGCAACGGCGGCCCCTTCACTCCTCCTCTCCATCGCGAAATGAATCCCCCTCGCCGTCCACACCCCCGCCACGACAAGTGCACCAGCCACAACACACAGAATGCTCAACGTAATCGCAACAACAGCTAGGCTCTGGCACCAAAGCGCCAGTGTGATGGTTTCCTTAGCACCAGTCGAGAAGATCGTGACCAGAAACAGCCCAAAATGGCCCATCCAAATCGCCATGAATCCCGGCGCAAACGAGTACCGGGCCAGGAAGTCAATGCCGACCAATTTGCCAGTGACCGTCATGGTGACAGCTGCGACCAGTAGTGAGGGCGCTAGGGCGACAAAGAAGAGCACGATCCAAGGGATGTAGAGGAGGATGCCGAGGAACCAGCTGAGGAGGGAGACGACTTTGGAGAGGGTGGCTTGTAGCGCGGCGCCCAGGCTGGTAGTGTCGGATTGGGGGATTGCTATGGGAGGTGCCATGGTGGAGGAATGTGGATGAAGATGGGTTGGTGTAGAGAAGAGGATCGAGGTTGGAATTTATGAGATGGAAGGTTTCCGGTGAAGATATGTCGACTGATGTCACTAATCCCTGCGGTTGCGCCTGGCAGGATTTGGCCCCAACGAGGCTTAAAACGATGACCTCCATTTCCTCAAGAAGGCTATGGCTATACTAGGCACCAGTAACCTAGCCATTGTTCAGCCTCAATTACAAGTAGGTACCTGAACGTATTTGCGTCAGATCGAGCTTAGTTCGACGGAGAAATTGTGGTGGGTTGTGTCTGCCTGGTCGCCTGAACAGTAAATTTTCATCAATCTCACCAACTAGTATGAATAGAAAAGTATATCAAACCTACTTGATCTCATTTTAGATGGTCTATCTCGTAAGCTGAGGAGCTCAGAGAGCTTCAATATCAAGTCCAAATCGAATCCTGCAAAAACAACTATCTTCAAGGCATATCTCAGAACGAGGCCACTCCAACATCAGAAGCAATACTCACACCAGCAAAACTCGAAAATTGACCTGATCTAGACGGCGGTTGCATTTTGTCTCTGCCAACAAAGAGCGGCCGCGGAACGTACAGCTATTTGCGACACAATACCCGAGTCATCCCCGCATCTCATCCACTCCTGACCGAGGCATAGAATAGCTGACGCCATAATCTCATCCACATTGCTCAAGATTCCAAAACATCAGCAAACCGCGCGGCCAGCGAAAACACCGAGAGAACCCCATAAAGAGCTTTAGAAACCACGCATGTCGGTGAAGCTTGGTATCCCCATCACCTTCGCACTTAGCATCGCGCGACCAACCGTAATAAGAAACTTCAATTTCAATTGCGTCATCCATCCCGCAACCATCCCCAGCCTCAATAAAAACCCCAATATCACAAATCTCTCCACACGCACTATACATACCAAACCCAAAATGACCGAATCCACCACCTCCCCCCTCACCGGCCTCTACAAACCCACCCAACTCGCACGTCTCTACTACGGCCCCGGCTCCGTCAAAACGCACCTCCTCTCCACCCTCCCCACCCCCACCTCCAAAGCCTTCATCATAACCGGCAACTCCCTCGCGACCAAAACCCCCCTAATCAAAGACGTCGAGCACCTCCTCACCTCCACCCACCACGCCGGCACCTTCTCCAACATCAAACAACACGCCCCAGTCGCCGACCTCGACCGCGCCACCGAACTCGTCGCGGAGGACAGCGCCATCGACACCGTCATCAGCATCGGCGGCGGCTCGCCCATCGACTCCGCCAAAGCAATCTCGCACCGCACGCACGCGCGGACAGGGAAATGGCTGTATCACATCTCCATCCCCACGACGCTGTCGGCCGGGGAATGCACCTACATGGCCGGCTACACGGAAGCCAGCGGCGTGAAAACCGGCGTTAGCGACGAGCACCTCGCGCCCGCGGTGATTCTTTACGACGCGAGTTTCGGGCTGCATACGCCGCCGACGCTGTTTCTCTCGACCGGCTTGCGCGCGCTGGACCACGCGGTTGAGTTGCTGTACCACGAGACGATCAGCGAGATGCCGGGTAGAGTCATGAGTATTAATGCGGCGGCGGCGCTGTTTAAGTATCTGCCGCTGTATAAAGCGGATCCGAAGAATGTAGATACGATCACGCAGCTGCAGCTCGCGGCGTTCGAGAGCCTAGGGTTCCGCGGCACGAATGTGAAGGGCGGGTTGGGGCTGAGTCATTCGTTGGGGTACGCGTTGGGGAGTCCGTATGGGATCCCGCATGGTATCACGTCGTGTCTGACGCTGGGGCATGTGGTGAAGCTGAAGGCGGCGGCGGATCAAGGGGCGGCGAGGGAGGTGGCGAGGGTGCTGCCGGTGATTGGGGGGAAGGCGAGTGGGGATGATAGGAAGGATGCGGAGGAGGTGGGGGATAGGATTTTGGAGCTGGTGAGGGGGTTGGGGTTGGAGAAGACGTTGGGGGGGTATGGGGTGGGTGAGGATCAGGTGGGGATTATTGTGAAGAGGGCGACGGGGGGGTTGGAGGAGGGGGAGTTGTTTGATAAGGTTGCTGCGTTGGTGAAGGGGTTGTATTGAGGGGTGGGAGAGTGCGGTTGGGGATAGGAGAACGCGTTGAATAGATCGTGGTATAAGTTTGGGCACGCCTTGCGACTGCTTGGGGGGCCGCAGTAGGCTTTAGAAACTCTTGATATAATGTAAAGGACAATGCAGTGGAAATTACACTACCTGTCGCCTGATCAAAGGTATGATACCCAGAGCACTCCTCACAGTGGTATCGACAGTTCAAGAGCGAAGACACTGCATTCGGAAATAGGTATGCAAATAGATGGCCGAATTCCGGAAGGATAGTTGTGTAGTAAAGCAACAACGTAGTAGCTTACTATCAACCACCGCATCCAGTCTCTACCATTGGTGGAAACCCTACGTGCAACAAACCACAGTCTCATGCATGTGTACAGTACATAATAGCTCGACGCGTTGGGCCCCAAATTAGCATCCCCCAACTCGAGTATAGCTTCCGCCCGCCGCCAACAATAGAGGGGTAGGTCCTACAAGCCTACCCTTTTTTGTGTGCTACCCCGCTGACCAAAGCCGCACAGCTGATGACATGATCGCACCCCTCACCAGCAACATCGCTCGCACACACCTTTAGCCGGATAACAGTGGGGCTCGATGCTGCGCGGCGCCGGCCAAGGCAGATGTGGCATGTGGTAGCGTGTATACCGGTATGCAGCCAAGGACTGCTGATGCTGCGTGCGCTGGATAAGGCCTGATATAGAGGGTGATAGTGCGATAGTGCCGGGCAGAAGATACGCGAGTGCTTGTATATGCATCTGAAAGCCAAGCGTTCTGGCATGCATGCATGCGTGTCTGCGGTCAAGGGTTCTGGGGGTTATTATATGCTGAATGCGTATCTGCGGTCCTAGATGGAGACGGTGATAATCTAGTCGCGCGTGTCGCGGAACTAGCAATGCGATGAAATGTAAAGAAATGCAAGCGTATGCAAGCGTATACAGTGTTGACCTTGCGACCAAGGGCCTAATCAGGCTGCGTGATGGACAGAGCAGCTAAACACCACATGAAGGCGATACTAGTTAAGGCTGAGGTGATTAGTTAGCCTAATGATATGATAGAGGGTCCACGGCGGGATAGTGCAACCACAACGACCTCGGGAGCGGGGTTGATTCCCATAAGGCTAGCCTATCACGGCGTCGCTGGATACTGGGGATTTCCGAGGAGTCGTTGAGGCGCCACATCGCGCGGTGGCCTGATGATTGCAGCAAAACAGCGGGAGACGTTGCCGGGATCCGATGCTATTTCCTGCCATGACGTAGCCATAGCGCTTTGGTAGACGTGGAAGATGCGTACAGTAGCTGCTCGCTAGTGATCTATATTTGACGACGAGATTGAGAACGAGTCGAGGGCGGTCGGCTTTGAAACTCGCATAGAGCACGGCGTCGAAAAAAATAAAGCCGAGGTGCCGGTATCGCAAGCGTTCATTCAGGCGGCCAGTGAAACCCACTCTTCCCGAGACCCTGATCTGCACGCGAGAAGCGATTCTCCACATCCACAGGGCGGGAAGGATTAGGGCTGGTCGTGGGAAGGATCACGCTGGTGCGTTACCGTAGGGTTAGACGAGTAGTGACACGGAACGCGGTGTGTCGACGATGGGATAGAGATGGGGATAGTGGGATACTGCTTTGGGTGAAAGTTAACCAGGCCTGCTATATTAATAGGTGGGCGAATGCAGTAGATTTCCTGTCCGGTCCTGCACGAGACAGCACCCCGGCCCGAGTAGGCCAAGAGCAAGGAGCGAGTCGTACAAGCTAAGACCCACGAGGGCAGGGCTAAGCGTTGACCATGGGAGCGAGGCAGATAGCGGCATGTCTAAAGGCGTGTTAAGGTTACTATCAGATGCCGCATAAGACGAGTAGAGCAGGTCTACTCTCCCCGACCCTCGGCCCCGGCAGCGCTAGCCATTTGACGGGTGCGGTAGTGCGCCCTGTGCTTGGCTGCTCCAGAAAAACACCATGCAGCCGTCCCGAATCCTTCGGGCCGATCGGCGGGCGTTGGGGAGAGATGGGCACGTCGGGCAACTTCAGACGGGGTCTTGAGCCTTCGCGCTGTTCGGGTTGCGCTAGACAACGGCACAGAGGCAGATCGAGTGAGATTAAGACGACGAGAACAGCAGCGGCGGAGGGAGGACGGGCATCAGCTGTTCTTAAAGTTATTTCCAGCCTCGAGTACCCGGTACTCCGGATCCGGCATGCCGTCCGACACGCCGTCCCACACGCCTTCACTCGACTCGAACGTCCTCGCCGTAGGGACGGAGCACGCGGTGTTTCCGAGCCTGCACCGCTGCCGTCTGGCGTTTTGGCTCGTGTCGACCAATCATTGCGCTGGTGCTATCCCGTCTCTTGAGCAGCTCAGGAGGTGGCCATTCCCCTCGATGGCACCGTGTCTTCGCGAATGCTAGCCTACCGAGACTGCGAGCTCAAACGGCGTTTGGCGTGACGGCAAATGCCTATTTAAATGGTTCAGCGCGCGGAGAAGCGAGAAGCGCCGCTGATACGGTTTCTATTTTGGATGCTGTGGCTGCAGCTCTCAAGCCGCGCACGGGCTGCCGCAGCTTCACCGCGTCGGCGGCGAGTAACGGTCGCGGGGACGCTTCAGCTGTCGACAAAGAGTTTTCGGCGGTAACGACAACAGGCAACTTGATCCTCCACCGACCCGGAGCTGACGGGCGTGTGGGCGTAACGTCGAAACCTGTTGAGCTCTTTGTCTGCGGCCGCGTGTCCCGGGCTGTGAGGGACCAAAAGACGCATGAGGGGTGATGTGCTTGAGTGGAGGATAGGCGGGCGGTGACGGAAAGTATCGCGACGGCTGCTTGGGCGGGCAGACAGTTCGTGGCGGCTTCTCCAGATTACACGAAAGGGCTCCGGGGGACTAATGCGGGTGTCTCTTGCGAATAGCTGCGTAGTGGTGCGAGAATAGCATGGTGGTGAGCGCAGGGCTGTTTCCATGCTTGTCAGGCTGGCCTTCAGCCCTACCGCCTGCAACGGGCAATTGATGCTTCTCGAAGCCGGTCACTGCGCTGTCTGTGCGTTACTCATCTGCCCTCAACTGACTAACGGGATGCAGACGAGCCTTCATGCGGCATGGCGCGATCGATTTTATCAGATACCACGTTGGGTGTAGCGTTGTGAGGTGCATGGTTGCGGCACAGGGAGCCATTCACTGACCACTCGCTGGCCACTCAGGCTGGCGCGCCCCAGTCACAAGAATAAACACCACCGTTTTATCCCCGAGGGTCCGCCAGCGCGCCGAGCTTGCGCAGAGCCAGGGCACGCCCGCTGCAGGGCTCAGAAAGGTAGAGCGGCGTCGTTGATGCCGCCCTTAAGCTTTCCCTGGCCTGCTGCACCCATGTCCCGCCTGCATCAAGCCCCGTCAACGCGACCAGAGGGAACATTCCGCCATTCACGCCCGGAGCACCGTCTGACGCTGTATAAGATCGAGCCCGTCCCTCAGATCGATCGCGGCCTCTTCTTTTGACTTGACCACCTACAATCAGCCCTTTGTCCTCTCACCCAACATCTATCCACAGTGCAACACTAGCAGCCCTACCACAAATAGCCTTGCCATTACTGATCCGGATACCAATTACTGATCTGCTCTTGACAATTTCCACTACTTGTTGAAACCACGTTTCTTCACCGCTCTGCTTCCTCATCCTCACCTCACCCTTCCACAACCTCCAAACCTCACAATGGACTCCCAATCATTCGACTATTGGCTAGCGCAAGGGAACTACCTCCCCCCGCACCAAACGCAAGTCTTCGAGCTCCCCGCAGACCTCTCGCAAGTCCCCAGCCTAAGCAACTCACCCGTAAGCATCCCTCTTCCCCCAATTCCCCCCTAAACCTCAATCCCCACCTCCTTCTCACCCCGAGAACCCATCTCTCTACAAAAAAACACAAACCAACGATCCTAACAGTACCCCGAAAAGGTCTCGGCAACCTTCGACTCCATCCCGCAACCGCACCCCCACCAACTCTACCAACAACAATACCCCCACATGGCCGACGAGCTCAACTTCTCCTACCAACTCCCTATGACGCCCTCAGACTTCGGCAGCGCGGACGAGAGCCCCTACTGCAGTCCGCGGCCGCGGCAGACCGAGCTCAGCTACCCCCCGCCCCAACCCGCCGAACGCACCCACACGACCAGCGGAGTAAGTCCCCCATCACATGACCCAACCGAGCTACATCAGCTGACCCATCTCCAGCGCCGCCGCGCCCAAAACCGCGCCGCGCAACGCGCCTTCCGCGAGCGCAAGGAGAAGCACGCCAAAGACCTCGAAGCGCAGCTCGCCGTGCTGACGGACAAGTACCGGCACCTGGAGTCGTCGCACGGGGAGCTGAACGCGGCGTACGACAAGCTGCGCAAGACGATCGAGCTGCTGACCGCCGACGATGGGGAGAGTAGTGTTGACGCGGAGAGCGAGAGGGGGACGCCGAGCGCCCAGCAGCAACAGCAACGGAAGCCGAGTAATGCGGACACGCTGCGGAAGTTGCTGGATATATTGCACGGGGAGGTACGGGTAAAGAGTGAGACTTGACGACATGTTTTCATGCTTTCGTGTCTTTGTTGTTCTGTCCCTGTTTTGCGAAGCGAAGCGAAAAGGGGGGATGGGGGGTCTTCTGATTGTCATCACTTTTAATGAGGGATTTCAGCGGGTGTTTTGGGTGTTCGGGAGGGATAGGGGGGTTATCTGAGGTTGGGCGACTTCCGCGGCCTCCCAGAACCGTTTCCTCGACGGCCGCCTACGGGCTTTGATCTCTCACGAACTTGATCTATGAGTTTGCGATGTAGCTAGAGACAACAAATAATTTGGTGTTTGCTACCTTATGATCATAACCTCTCTCACCTGTTTTCACGTGACCCGTTTTACCATCGCTCAATCCACCACCACTGCGCTCAACCGCAACCCCCAGACTCCTGAAACCCTCACAGAAGCAATGATAGCCGCTAGTAGCATTGGCAAATGGAGACTGGGACCATCCCTATCCCCACCTCCCCCAGACTCCCTCACTGATCCCTGGGTGGGCGGGCTATCTCCCACCAGCCTCACCCAGGCACCACCTGCCCCCTCCATCCCACAAGGCTGAGCGCACCCGCAACAGCTGCAGCGCGCGCCGCCGCCGCCGCCGCCGGGTAGCCGGCACGGACACGCGCCGTGGCGATGCGATGGGGCGACACGCGGTGCGGGATCGCGGGAAAGGGATGACGAGGAGGCGCATCGCGTGCATGCAGCGAAGGAGACTGTTTATGCAGTGTGCCGGGCAACGTCTAGATGGTGTGTTGTGTGACGAAGGGGATGGGGCAGCGAATACGGGGTGTGTGGGATCATGGGGTGTGGTGGAGTGGAGTGAGACGGGGGGTCGGTAAGGGGATGGGGGTATTTTTAGATTGTATTGGAGAACGCCCACCCACGGGAATAAGGGTCAGGGTTTGATGGGGATGCAGATTGGTGGTGTTCTGCGGTTCGGAGATGATGGTGCGGTGAGGCCAGGGGATGAAGAGGGAGAAGGGGGTTGAGATTAGGATGTGCCAGGTGAATACGGTTGATGTGCGGAGATGAGTTGTTCGTGAAGCGTTGAGACACGGGCGGGTAGGCGTTTGAGATACGGGATTGCGAATTGCGGACTTGGCTCGCCAGCCGTTTGGGGAGTGAGTGTCGAGGCGAGGTAGGGCTAGACTCCGTGGGCGTGGGTAGAGAGACGGACTGGGGTTGGGCCAGGGAACGATTCTGTTCCTGGATTGGGACGTGCATGGAAGGGCGCTGGTGGAATCGCCGAGCAGCTAGGTGGGTGCTAATGCAGGCTTGAGACTGCAGCGTGCGTGATTGGGGTGGTCCTGGTGGTGTTTGCTGAGATCGCTTTGCCGTTCCTGAGATTGAACTCTCTGCGCCAAAAGGGCAGGGTACTGTAGAAATTGCCCAGCGAGTAGCTTGGTGAGTACCAGTACGTACGAGACAGTGCCTAGAACGTGAGCCGTTGGGTTGGTCCCGGGAGTGTTTAGTGAGCATGGCCAGTCAGTTACTCGCTTCATGTGGAGACTATTTAAGGCGGTTAGCTGTGTGAACGCCTGAAACCCTGGGATCCTAGTTAGTGTAGCCTTTAAATATATGCATATGTCAGATGTAATGTTGGGCTTAGAAATTGTGGGACGAAGGCTGAGGAGTTGGAGTTGGTCTACTTAAGACTAGCTACCCCCTGGACTCTGCTGCCGCGCATAGGGGGCATAACTCGCAATCGATATGCATTTCGCACATGTCCTGTATTCGTCCCGATTCTTGCTGGTTATAGTGGCTGGAGAGGACTTGAAAGGTGTAGAGCGCTGTAGGAACCCCTCTAATGCAACAAAATAGAGCAATCACTTCTCCAAGATACCCTTAATCATACTTCCTAGCTAAGGAAGTGCCCTTTATTGTTAGATCTGTGGTGTAATGCATACTTATAGGACGAGCCTAACTATCACCCCCCTTTTTACTATATATTACCCCCCTTTTCACTCTATATTACCCCCTCTACTTTTAACTAGCTCCGGGCCCGTATTTATATTATTCTACTAATTAAACTTACTTACTTAGCCCTCTTATACTTAATTTAAATTTAATTATCTATATATTCTCTCTCTTAATATATTAATACTACTTTCTCTACTTTATTACTTTATTACTATACCTCTATAGCTGCCCCTCTAGGGCCTCTACGCCTCTATAGAGGAAGGTATAAAGTCTATTAATATATAGATAAAGTAGAAAGGCTATATAATTATTAAATATAATAAAAAAATAGATAAGTATATACCTCTCTAGATATATAAGGTAATAGTTTAATATAAATATATAGAAGAATATAAGCTAGCTAATAGAAAGCGCCTAACCTATTTAAAGAAGTCTAATTACCTTATAAAAGAGGCCTTTATAAGAGACCTACTATAAGATAATTAGCTCTTTAAAATTAAGGTTTTAGCTTATAATTATAAGGCGTATAATACTAAGAATAGAACTCTAGCTATATATTAAGATCTTAATAAAAAAACTATTTAAACTATCTATAATTAGCTTAATAGAGGCACGCCTATAGAAGCTATCTTTAATAACCTCTTAGCTAAAAGTAAAGATATAACTATAAAGAACCTCTATAATAAGCATATATAGTAGAAGAAAATAAAGCTCTAGAGCCTTACTTTAACTTAGGCTATACTTAAGGTACTTAAGAAATATAGTAGTAATAACCTAGATACTTATTACTACTATAAATATAAGCTAGATAAAGTAAACTAAGTTAAGTACTTATACTTTATATATTCTTAGAGTATTAAGATATTTTAATACTATCTAGATATTATTCTTCTTAATTATACCTATAAAACTAATTACTTTAAGATGCCGCTCCTCTATATTAATAGTATTAATAATTAGGGTAAGAACTATAAGCTTAGCTATTATTTCCTTCTAGAAGAAGAAGAAAAGAACTATATCTTTATAGTATAATAGCTTTACCTAATATACTAGCGCCTAGGAGTTTTACTAGGCGTTTTTATTATAGATAAAGAGCTTATACTTAAAAATATACTAGCTAAGTTCTTTTCTACTATTTCTTAAATTCTATATAAATAGCACATATAAAAGAATATTACTAGTAAGACTATAGCTATTTAGAAGGTAGATAAGTAGAAAGTAACTAATACTATTAATATATAAGCTCTAGTATATACCTCTTAAGATTTAATAGTAGCTAAGATAGAAGCTATTTAGAGAAATAGAAAGAAGTTTATTAATAAGTTTAATTTCTACCTTATAAAACCTATAAGGCTCGCGTTTAAAGCTATCTAGAAGAAGATAGAAGAAAACTATATATATAAATAAGATCTAGTTAATTACCTTACTAAAGAGTAGTAGCCTTTTTAATAGTAGATTACTAAGTACTATACTACTTTTCTACTATACTTTAGAAATACTATAATCTTACGCCTAGAGGGCTTAAATAGTAGTATTAAGTTCTATCTTTAGATCTTAACTAGTAACCTCTATAATATTATTACTCTTCTCTCTTAATATATTTACTACTAGAGTATAGAGCTAAAGAATAAGCTTAGCTACTAGTATAGAGCTCTATAGTATAGTATTTAGATTTCTAAGTTTAATAAGGTTCTTTAGAAGGTTACTAAGTAGAGCCTAAAGCTACTTACTAGCTAGATTAAGAAGGTAAAAGCTAATAATTTTAACCTAGTATATAACGGGATATTTAGGGGGATATATAGTATACTATACTATTATAAAATATACTAAAAACTATATACTACTATAACCTCTATATATATAGTTATTCTAGAGGATATTTATTAGTACTAGTAGTTTAAGTAGCCTATTCTAAATAAGATAGATTTATCTATAGATTCTCTTCTTTTTATTAAGGCTCTAGCTATTATACTACGCTATAAAGGGCGGCTAATAGGCTCTACTATATCTTATTAAACTACGCGTAGCTATAGCTATAGCTATATTTATATACCTATAAATATAACTTAGTATAATCTATCTTAATTTAAATATAATACTTAATAGAATCTAGTAAGTATAGCTTAGCGCGTATAATAATATAGTAGAGGGCTAGAATTATATAGAGGAATATTATATCTTTAGTAAGCTTAAAAGGCTACTACTTATATAAAATAAGTAGTAAGTATTATAAGTAGATAGAAATTAACTTAATTAATATAGATTAGAATATAGAGTAGCTAAATTACTATAATAGGCGTCTCTATAGGCACGCTAGAGATTAAGTAGACTATCTAGGTATTAAATAATTCTATATAGTTTATAAATATAGCGCTAAATTACTCTACTAGATAGATAGATACTCTAATAGCTACTTAGGGCTTAATTTTCTTAGTCCCTAATAGCTAACTAGGCCCTAAAAATACCCCTATATCTATACCTAAGAAAGAAGCTACCTATAGTAAAGAAACTAGAGAATATTTAGGTATAAGGCTATAGTATATAGGCCTAGTTAGTATTTCTTTTAGCTAGTAATTAAATAGTAGCTATCTAGGTACCTTCCGCTTCTAGACTAGCTTTAATAGATAGAGTAAATAGACTTCTAATAGCTAGTATACTATAGTCTTTCTATTTTATAATATATACTTACTATTTTACGCAGCCTTCTATAAAGTTAAATAAGTAAGTTTAATTAGTAGAATAATATAAATACGGGCCCGGAGCTAGTTAAAAGTAGGGGGGGTAATATAGAGTAAAAAGGGGGGTAATATATAGTAAAAAGGGGGGTAATAATTAGGCTTATCCTACTTATAGAGCTATACGTTGAAAAGGGTACAGGACGCTTAAACCCACGAGAATCTATCTAGCGGCGGCGGCGGAACGAAATCGCGGACTACCTCTTTGGGCAACTCTTGGCAGCTGTAAAGAGCTTAAAAAGTGTGGAGTCCTGTAGACCCCCCTCTATGTCAACGAGCTGAGGTGACGAACCCCTAAAAAGCCCCTTAAAAATAGTAGTAAACCGTGCGAATCACCTCCCGGTGTCAGATTCCTGGTCCGGGGTGTGGTTGTGGAGCTATCTATTAAAAGGGTGCGGTGGGCTCGAGATCGTGGAAATATCTTTTCTCGGCGACGGCAGAACGAAGTTGCGGAGTTTCTCTTCCTGGCAACTCTTGGCAGAGAGTGTCGTGAACACTTTCCTGTTGGGGTCCGTTTGATTGGTGAGAGCATTTGAGACAACCTGGAACATACTTGCCTACCTACTTACTTACATATACACATGAAAACAACGTACGCCAGTCAAATTCAAAGCACTTTTCAACTTACTAATATCGATTACGACTCACCAATCTCTTCAATGACCTTCCTCAAATTCTGAATATCATGCGCAAACCTCCCTAGGAACAAACCATCCACGCCGTCCTTTATCTTCCCAAACGTCCCCGGTCCCGCACTACCTCCATATACTATCCTCGTAACCCCCTTCCTGCCCTTTGCCATCGCTCTAACCTCTTTCGTTACGTTAACAACATGATCTGCGTCCGCAGGCTCTTTCGCTCCAATTGCCCACACCGGCTCATACGCCAGAATCACCTCAGCCTCCTCTGGCACGGCGGCTAGAACTGCCTCAACCTGCGTCCTACACTCCTCGACCGCCGCTCCCACCGCCGCTGATGCTATATTCCCATGCGTCCGCTCCCCAATACACACCAGCGGAATCAACCCATTCCGCGCCGCCGCACCCGCCTTCAGCGCAACCTGCGCGTCCGTCTCTTTGAATATTGCGCGTCGCTCTGCATGGCCGATTTCGACAATGCGCGCGCCGACTTGCTGGAGGGTGCGAGCCGAGACTTCGCCGGTGTATGCGCCGGAGTCTTCCCAGAAGCAGTCTTGTGCGCCAAGGATTATAGAGGAGGGCTCGAGAATGCGCGCGGAGTCGGCGAGGGACACGAAATCGGGAATGACGAAGAGGTCGACGCGGTAATTCCAGGCGAGACCGTCGAGCTCGAGCACGCCTTGGACATAGCGGAGGGTGGAGGTCAGGTCGTAGTACATTTTGAGGCTGACGCCAACGAGGCGGCGGTAGGGAGTGGTGGCGGTTGTCATTATGCTTATTTAGACGGGCTGGAAATTACAGTGCTGAGCAGATCTTGTACCAATGCGTTGCTGTTGTTCAATGCGTTGTGTGGTTTAATTGTGGTGTTTGAATGTGACGATGTTGAGGATTCGGGAGTCTGTTTTTGGCATCCCGGCTGATCACGTGCTCTTCACGAATGCGAGAATGGCGGGGTCATTCCAGGCACACTGAACATGGGAGCCAATGAGTCTTGATGGCTGAAGCGGTCCCTGGACGCCCAAAGATTGCTGTCATGTTTATTCGACGTGGGCGACAGGGCCAGCGCACCCCACACTTTGCAGGACTTTTCCCGTCTTTAGCGGCCCGATCGGCGTCATTCTTTGACCTCCGATTCAAACTCCGAAATCTCTCCACTCCAACACTACAACACAAACCCCCCCATATCCCCCCATATCCCCCAGACCCGCCTGTTCGCTCGATATTCGGACCGGTGTTTGCGGTACATGCATCGGCAGCTTGCTGATCGTTGGGCTCGTGCGCGGTACTTTGGATAGCTGGCGCTGGCACACACACGGAACCGTGCAGCCCTCAGCAGTGGAAACACCCCGGCGGAGTGCGGACGAACGATTCTTCCCTATACCAGTCCTGTGGTAAGCTGACACGACACCGACTCCGGTGAATTGATACTCAACCACGGTTCGAAACCAATTGGTGACTCACTCCATCATTGCTAACGTCTGCTCAAGAACATTCAGTAGCGTGGCGACTCTCCTTCACATACCCATTGCTACAATTCAAGTTTCTCTCCATTCACAATGCATATCTCTCAGATGCTGGAGCAGTCGCGGCGGAAGAACAAGTCAACCTTCTCATTCGAGTTCTTCCCGCCGAAGACAGCTCAGGTAAGTCCAGCACTCGACCAGTCAGTGGAGCAAATACTCAAATCACCAGGGCGTTCAAAATCTCTACGACCGTATGGACCGCATGCACAGCTTCGGACCTACCTTCATCGACATTACCTGGGGCGCCGGCGGCCGCATGGCACACCTTACGAGCGAGATGGTCAAGGTCGCCCAATCTGTCTACGGACTCGAGACTTGCATGCACCTTACATGTACAGACATGGAAAAATCAAAGATTGACGAGGCACTGAAGGATGCATACAAGGCAGGTTGCACAAACATTCTCGCCCTACGAGGAGACCCTCCTCGCGAGAAAGAGAAGTGGGAGGCCACAGCTGGTGGTTTCCGCTACGCAAAGGACCTTGTTAAATACATTCGGGACACCTACGGCAACCACTTCGATATCGGAGTCGCAGGGTACTCGGAAGGATGTGAAGACCAAGACGACCACGAGCTTCTCCTAGAACATCTGAAGGAAAAGGTTGATGCCGGCGCTACCTTCATTGTCACTCAGATGTTTTATGACGTTGACATCTTCCTCGACTGGGTCGACAAGGTTCGAGCGAGGGGTGTGACCATCCCTATTATCCCCGGTATCATGCCAATTCACACTCATGCCGCTTTCATGAGGCGAGCGACGTGGACAAAATGCAACATCCCGACAGCATGGACCAAAGCACTAGAGCCAATCAAGAACGATGACGCCCAAGTACGAGAGGTCGGGAAGACTCTCATTGCAGAGATGTGTCGACGGCTTCTCGAGGCCGGCATTCTTCATCTTCACTTTTACACCATGAACCTCGCTCAAACCACTCGTATGGTGCTAGAAGAACTGGACTTGATGCCCGACATGTCATCCCCAATTGATAAGCCTCTACCATGGCGACCATCTCTCGGACTCAACCGCCGAGAGGAGAATGTACGCCCAATCTTCTGGCGAAACAGGAACAGGTCCTACGTTGCCAGAACCCAGGACTGGGACGAATTCCCCAACGGTCGCTGGGGTGACGCTCGTTCTCCCGCTTTTGGCGAACTTGATGCGTATGGTGTCGGTCTCAAGGGCACCAATGAGCAGAACATCAAGCTCTGGGGAAGCCCCACCTCAGTCAAGGATATTGCGAATCTCTTCGTCCGTTACATGAGCGGGAAACTCGACAGTTTACCCTGGAGCGAAGCACCAATCTCCAAGGAAGCCGAGAGTCTTCAAACAGATCTTATCAATCTCAATACCCGAGGTTTCCTTACCATCAACTCCCAGCCTGCTGTGGATGGCATCAAATCTTCCGATCCTGTCCTTGGATGGGGCCCTCACAATGGATACGTCTACCAGAAGGCCTACCTCGAGGTTTTTGTCTCCCCGGAGTATATTGCAGAGGTGATCACCAGAATCGAGCGAGATCCCGATATGACGTATTACGCTGTCAACAAGGCCGGTGACCTCAAGACGAATGCACCTGGAGATGGACCAAATGCTGTGACCTGGGGTGTATTCCCCGGGAAAGAGATTGTACAGCCTACCATTGTCGAGACTGTCAGCTTCCTCGCCTGGAAGGACGAGTTCTTCCGACTTGGTCAAGATTGGGCAAATTGCTACAGCTCGGTTAGCCCGTCCCGTTACGTTGTGGAGGACTTGATGGATACTTGGTATCTTGTCAACATTGGTGAGTTCTTGGCGCAATTTTCCCTTCTTCTCCACGACATATACTGATAGTCGCCATAGTCCACAACGATTTCCATGTTCCGCACGGTATTTTCCCTCTGTTCGACGGACTCGAAGTTGAAGACATGGCAAAGCCTCTCCATTCGACTAGGGTCGTAAATGGAGATGAGAAGTCCTCCATTAATGGCGCAGCTGCTCATACCAACGGCGTTAACGGTCAGGAACTCAAGAACTAGCACCGCATAAAAAACATTTTTCCGGTTTCTTTTCAAAACATTCAATACCTCTATTAGCCCACCTTATACGGCGTTTGTAGGATCTCGTTTCCACTTCTTAGCATCTTAGAGGGCGGCGACCCTCTGAAACGGTTGCATTCAACACCGGGACCCCTTCGTCAACCAGAAGGGGTAAAAGTTGTGATTTCTCACATATTGCATTGGCAGGCGTCTATTCAACCTTGACGGCTCATGATGAAGGTATGATAGAAACGAAGTACGTGGACAGGAGAAGGAATTAAAAGGCAATCTTTTCGAGATACCCAGTTTCAGCGCCCTCAACGGCGCTTGTTTTCCTTCGAGGTAGAGCTATATTAGTATTTTAATGGCTTGACGGTGGAGTGAAATATGATAGTCCGAACGGGAGATCCGTAAGGACGTGAGAGTTCGGACAACTAAACTCATTCTTTCGTTCATTCTCTATCAATTTTCCATCCGCATGACTTGCATGACTCCAGAAGATTTGCCTACCACGCTGAGCACAATTCCGCCTTACATGGTTCTACGCCTGTCTGCCGCTGCTTGTGGTGCTTCAATGCACTTTCAGACTGTGAAAGAGATAAAATCTCCTTCGCTTTGGGCTATGTGAAAACCTGCTGAAGCACTCCAAGCAGTGGCAGACAGGTGTACACACAACCACAGACGGCAGGATGCTTGCTGAGTGTGCCACTTTTTCCATGCCCAGCGTGCCTACATAGGTAGGTCGGCAGCTAAGTTGTTCCTTTCCGATCATTCATCTTCACCTCCTATGGGTGACCGTTCAGTCCAAGTGAAATTCTTCACCTCTCTACCGTCTTCGCTTATCACGCCATTACGGGCACACTTATTGCACTAAGTGGCGCTAGTTCACTTCACCCTTTCGGTGACCTTTATGTACTTCTTCTGCTTCTTGTCCTTCTTTACTCCTACACCACCTCGCCTACGAGTCGCTCGCGACCTCAGACAACGATCATGGATTCAACGTGGGTACAGCAGGAGCTTTCCAATGTCCTTGGCATTAAGCAGGAGAAGATGGCCGAGTTGGAAGCACTGCGACAAGAGACTTTTCAGAAGCAATCGCTCATCGAGGATGAGCTAGAGCAGCTGTCATTGCGGGAATTCGTAAGTCACACCCGCCCCAATTCACAGCGCCATATGGATCAGTGGCTCCAATGGAGGTCAGATCGCTGCTCTGTGGCTCTCTTATTGCTTCTTCGACGCCACCGTCTGGGGAGGCTTAGAGGGTGATGAGGGCGTGCAAACGCATGGGACAGCTAGTCTGATTTGCGCTCTGTCGTCAGCGTCATTGTCTTTCGCGCTTCAATTCTGACGGTGTTTCGTTTCTAGGAACTGCGTAAGCAGCTTCGAGAGGGCCGGCATTTGTCTTTGACTGTGCACTCGACACCCTTGTACGGCTCCAGCATAGTTCAACATGGCCGCCAACAGGACGGGAACTATGGCGGATTTGCAGGCTTCACGCCACCGACTAGTCCGGACAAGCCGACTCGTAAGAAGTCAATGAGTGACAAGCAAAGCGAATTCCCCGTGGACATTCAATTCGTCACCCGCAGCCAGAATGGAGCCTACCTCAAGGCGTGCGGCATCGTTGTCTATGCTAAGGGCATCTGGTACGAATTGAGATGTTATATATGTGGTGGTAACACGATCACGACTGTTCGAACCGGAAGCTATATCAACGGCACCCTAGGCATGAGGAAGCATTTGGCGCACTGCCATGACGTGAAGGTCGCAGACATCTCCGAAACAGACGGAAAGGGCATAACTCCCGACGATGAGGTAGTCCGTCTATGTGCTATCCGCCAGTTGTCTCCCATGGAGATACGCGCACTTTGCCACGGCCTTCCCGGCGCCGTGGCTATCGAGAAGATTCGGAGCAAGACTACCGACAAGATCGAAGCAAAGGAGGTGGAGGAAGCTGACACGCCAGTCAAGCTACTAGGCATAGTTGATGGGCTACCAACGATTGTCAGATTCTCCGACGGGTCGATGATCGAACTGCGCTGCTGTCTATGCGGCGCGAACTGCTATGGTTCTGCCAGCCTCAGATTCTACAAGGGCGTAGAAGGTTTCATTGCGCATCTCCGAAACACCCATAGCCAGTATTACCAGGATCTCGAGGATCCGATTCTGACCAGGAACGAATGGGCCATCCAGATGTGCACGTATCGGAAGCTCACGCAGGAAGAGGTGGAAAGGCTCAAAGTCGAAGGCGCGGAAGGGTACAAAGGTATGCATGACGTTCGCCCCGAGAATTGGTTGTGACCACAGGCTAACGATTACATAGTCAAGTACTTCGAGGACCCTGATAAACTCAGCAAAGCTCAGGAGCCCTCTGAGGATGTGGAAATGGGAACTAATGGCTCTGGCGACGGCAAGGCGGCCGTTGATGCGGGTGATGGAAGCACGGGCACTATGATTGGCTCATCGCAAACTCGTCGCCAGTCAAAGCGACTTCGTCGCAGCATGCCCGAGCATGGCTCGGACGTTCAGACCCCTGATCCTAGCATCCCTCAAGACATCGACGAGGTCCAAACTTTCGAGATGCCAAGCTTCGACATTGATCAATTTGATCCGTTCATGTTGTACTGTCCTTGCACCATTTCTGGACATCCATGCGGCGGCAACTGCATGGGCATCAAGGTGTGCACTGTAAGTCGCAAATCCAATCAAACACCGAACGTCCTATCTAACTACCCATCTCAATAGCTTGATACACACGATAACCAGTGCGCTACCCACGACCACGTCGCCCGCCCGACCTGCTTGTCGATGGTCTTTAGCACAAACTGTGCGGCCTACGATAACGGCTATTGCTTTTACGGCCATGATGACATTGAGGCTCGACAAGCACTTTTCCGTGGGCACGTATGCAATCAGCATTAGCGCGCGCATTCTAGGCGTCTATGACTGGGAAGAATTGTGCAGCGGAGATGTCTTGAGATTTGGACCCACTGGATTGGGTTGGATACGGGGTAGTTGTAGCGGCGTTGTCGCGCAAGTTGTCGAACTGTTTGGGATCTCTAAATCCTTGGGCTAGTTTGATCCTGATGGTCTTACACGGTGCCGAAACAAGTTGTTTGAGACAACGGGGTGGTAAGGTTCTATAGGCAACCTGCAATCAGAAAACTTCCTCTCTTGGAATGGGCTTCTAGAGACCGCGATTTGACTGTTAAATGATACTGCCTTTAAGATATCGGTGCACGAAGCGTGGTCGGTTATCCGGGATCCTGTTGCTTGATCGCGTCTAGTCCTTGGAAACGCCTATGTGGAAGTTGGGTGGCGTAATCCGCTTCCTGCACTATGTAACGCGTTTGTTACACAGGAAAGCCAACAAGGTACACACCTGACGGGCTGTCGCTGTACGTAGGCAACAACCAACAGCCCTTAGACGCATCCTATGGTCAGTCTGCAGGCGGTTTAATGGGAAACACGGGCGGAAGTCCGTGAGCTCGAGCCCATTGGTCCAAATCAGCCCTTTCTTAGGAACCAAAGCCATCCTGCCACCATACCTACTCGCAACGATAACGAAGAG
Source organism: Lophium mytilinum (assembly GCA_010093605.1). NCBI lineage: Eukaryota > Fungi > Ascomycota > Dothideomycetes > Mytilinidiales > Mytilinidiaceae > Lophium > Lophium mytilinum. The sequence goes on along the minus strand of MU004199.1, from coordinate 938,637 downwards.
ATACGTCTAGAGGCTGCGTACATCCTTTTCTAATTGGGCATCTTGCTGACCAGCCGATGAATTCCGACACTCCACGGTAGTGAAAGCGTAGACGCCCGAGCCCAATATGTAGTTGAAGTCAGCCTTCCACTGGCTTGAAGACTCTAGTGACACATGAGCAGCAGCTAGGGATCAGCGACTGGGTGAGTGCATATCTACGGGAGGCGCAGATGAAATATGGGTCCATTATGCAGCTGAGCGGTAACTCATCTAAATGTTACACGTCACTTCTAAACAGCTAGCGCGTAGATAGGTATGCTGGCCGTTCTCCGGACTTGGACTCTAGAGATTCTGGCTTCCCCGTCCTCCATCTCCCTGCAATTTTCATTCAAACCCTCCTTATTACAAAATGGAAGACCCTATTACCCAATATGATACATTGCGCAGCCAACTCGCCGAATTGAGTGATTCTCTCGAGCAGAAGTCAACAGCGCTGCATAAGATACGAGGGCATACCGAACGGATATCTGCGAGGCTCAAGAAGCTCCAGAAACGAGAAGCAGACTTAATCCGTCGGGATACAGAACTTGAGGATGAATTGGAGAAGATCGAAGAGAGGAAGCTTGTGGGTCTCATCCCGGCTCTGACGTGTTGAGTTCAGTATGAATTGCTGACCTTTTTCCAGGACATTGGGAGACAGATTTTTGTCAGTCACTTTATGAACGAGCCCTTCCGTCTCTTCACTAACCTTGATTGTGGTTTTAGGTCCTCAAAAAGCGAGAGCGCGCACTCCGCAAATCTCAAGTCCCGCATCGGCAAAATTTTGCGACGCCACCTCTTCAGCGCGATCAGGCCGAGTTGACACTCCCTGTCGTTAATCAAGCTGCCCCTTCGAGAGCTGCCTGCAATGTCAATCCTACAAGCTCTCGTAGGATGGCTGATCCCGGATCCGAGGATGACTTTGATGGTTCTGATGACAACCCCGGGTTGGAAGCACCAAACCCATCCGAAATCATAGGGCACGACGATACCACAGGCATCAGAACTGAACACGGGACTACGTACCTGATCGACTACTCCCACGTCACCCGGCTAGATGACGGAAGCTGGGTTGAATTGCAATGCGGTATTTGTGGTGTGAACTATCACGGCAAGAACGACTACTACAAAAGTCTGAACGGCTTCAAACGCCATCTTAGCCGATTTCATCAGATACCAACCCTTGCAGACGACCAAGTCGTTGCTCACTGTAAGATAGTACGTCGTTTATCCACTGACGAAATCGACGCCCTTCGACTGGGGCTGCCTGGCGCTCTAACCATGCGTAAGATCGCGGGGAGTACTGTCGATCAGACCGCTCCTAACTACAATGCCACCAACGGTAACAGTGGCATCAATACGATGCAGACTTCCACGGATGATATCGTGTTGAGACTGTTCCCAACCATCATCAAGCTCCCGAATACGAAATACGTCGAATTGAGATGCAATGTCAACGGTTGTGGGATCAATAGCGTCAACTACAGGGCGAACCAGGCGACCGAGTTCAAAGGTTTGAATGGATTTGGAAAACATCTCAAACAGTCTCATCCGGAAGAATGGGACGCGATTACCGACTGCGTAACGTACTCAACTCGTGGTCTGCCGTCTCCTGCTGAGCGAGTCTTGTCTCTCTGTAGTCAGCGTGAGCTGACCGACAGAGAGGTGGAAGGAATTAGGCAGCGTGGTAGAGAAGCGTACAAGAGTAAGTTCCACTTCATGGTCTTTTCCAAACGAAGCAAACTCTGACCTCTCTTAGTAGACTGCAAAACAGCTACGCGTAAACGAGATAGGGACAGGCATAGAGTAACGCGCTCAACCTCTGACGACGACGAAAGCGCAGATACTGCTGATGAAACCGAGAGCGACTTTGAGGGAGACAATCGCGTAGGCATCAAACGGGCTCGTCAGAGCAAAAGTGGGCAGTGAGTCTAACCCGAAGTCCCTATGGTTGGTGACGTGTGCTAATCCATTTGATGGTGGTAGGGACTCCTGTAGAAAGCCTTCACGTCGAACAACGACTAGCATCCAAGACAAGATTACGGTGGACATGTCCCCGCCGAGACCGAATACAACGCAACACCAGTTAGAAGACTACTGCCCATGTAGTCTCTCGGGCCATCCTTGCAGAATGGCCGGCTGCGAAAAGCCAAAGATCTGCCTAGTATGTTTACATCGTCATTCATCCCAAGCACACTGCTGATCGTGTCCAATCGACAGAATTTCCCGCACAGCGATGCCTGCAAGACATCCGAAGACTGCCATCTGCGGCCCACTTGCACTAATGTTGCCGCCCTTCAGCATTGTCACCGGCACGACTGCCCAGATGGTCATGATGATGCTGCTCTTAGGAGGGTGCGGTTTCAACATAACCATACCAGTCACTAGCTAGAGCTATGGCGACGTTGCCGCGCTAGGGTACCGGTCCGGTGGTAGTAACGGCGACGAAGTATCTCAATTTGTTCTTTAGGTTTATACGAGTATCTCGGTTTATCACCTCTTGGTCGATCCCGAAATGGTATATCCAGACAAATCTCTACCCGGTCGGACTACGGGTAGTCATGACAGCAAACCCTTTCGGCTTTTATAGTATTTGGTAGTATCAATGCAATATTTTTGGTGTACACCGTCAGCCTTATATACGCTAGCTTCGACCTTCTACTAATTTATACTTCTAAATATCCTGATCTACCCGCCTTCTATAACGGGTCGCTTAACGCAACTATTAAGTGCCACTAGCTTTCTGCATTCATCGCTACAAGGGCTAGTTCCGAGTTTTGGGTAGGGGTTTCCCTGACGTATGTCTCTCCTATAGGTTATCCTTGTCTTTTTCTATCCAACTTATCGATAATTTCCTACTAATGACCTAGAGCCTGGGATCGGCCCTGAATAAATGGGTGTCTGCGTAAAGGGTTAAAGACTCGGCCGCCCTAATGGTGGAGGCGTGTTGGCATGTATTCGTAGAGCGCAAAACGCGTGTCTCCCACGCCCTCCTGCTGCCAATTATATTCTACCTGTAATGCTCTCGCTGTCTTTGGAGAACTGCAACCACCACCGCGTAAAACAGCCGGCCAACCGCCGGGTAAGGTAGGCCAGCTGGTCGACCGACCGTACATACCAGATACCATAATTCGACGTCGACTGCATTTCTGAAGGTAGACTAATACCCCCGGACAACCACAATTCGGTATACAGAATACAAAGACCATGAGACTATGCTCCACAGCCCTAATTCTCCACTTCCCTTCTTCACCCCATCAAACCCTCCACACCGCATCCGCCATCGCCACCACCTTCCCCATCTCATCCACATCATGCACCCGCACAATATCCGCACCCCCCGCCACCGCTGCACTCACCGCCGCCGCCGTCCCCCACGTCCGCTCCCGCGCCTCCGTCACCCCCGTAATCCTCCCTACAAACGCCTTCCGGCTCGTCCCCACCAGCCACGGAAACGCCTCAAGCCCCGGATACTTCCTCAATTGCTCCAGATTACGCAGCAGCTCTAGATTGTGCTCCTGCGTCTTCGCGAACCCGATCCCAGGGTCGAGAATGATCCGCCACCGGCGTATTCCCGCAGCTTCAGCGGCGCGCACGCGCTCGAGCAGCTCTTCCGCCACTGTTGGAACGACGCCGAGGGGGTAAGAAGCGTGGTTGTTCATCGTCGCTGGCGTGCCGCGCATATGCATTAGGCACACCGTGCACCCCAGCCGCGCGACCGTCGCGAGCATATCCGGGTCCATTGCGCCGGCGCTGACGTCGTTGACGATATCCGCGCCGGCGCGCACAGCTTCTTCGGCGACATCGGCGCGGTAGGTGTCGACGCTGATAGCAATGTTCGCGGCGGATGGGAGGGCGCGGATGGCGCGGATGGCGGGGAGGACGCGGGCGAGTTCTTCTTTGGAGGAGACTTGGGGCGCACCGGGCCGGGTGGACTGGCCGCCGATGTCGAGGAGGGTGGCGCCGGAGGCGATGTGGGCGGCGGCGGTTTTGGAGAGGTGGAGGGTGTCGTGGGGCGAGTGGAGGCCGCCGTCGGAGAAGGAGTCGGGGGTTACGTTGAGGATGGACATGATGTGGGTTTTGCGGTGGGTGTGTTGGGGGGTTATGGGAGGGAGTTGGTGGGAGTGGAGGGAGAGGGGGGTGTAGGAGGTCATAGGGGCGTCTCCAAGGGGTAGTTGGGTTAGGGCGGTGCTTATGGTGGTTGTTGGTGCTGTGGAAAGAGATTCGCTGGGGATTAATCTGGGATGTTTAGCGTACAGCATTGACATTAATGATAGACGTTGGAGGCAGACACATAGAGCGGATATAGATGGTAGACGTGCAGGGGTATCGCGTAGGGCTCAACTTACTCGGAAAGAGGGCGTAGGACAAATTCGCGCTCTAGCATCAGCTTGTGCGGTATTTGTAGCCGTTCGTTGAGGAAGACTGTCTGATCGTAGAGAAGGATGTCAAGGTCTATGTTTCGAGGGCCCTTATCAATCAGCTTCACGCGGCCGAGCTGGTTCTCGATTGCTTGAAGCCTGTCGAGTAATTCTATAGGGCTCAAGAGGGTTTCGATCTGTACAAAATCTTAGAACAATTTTGAGTGTGTTTCAAGACACGCAAGATGTCGATGATAAATCACTATTTGTGCATGCTTGTTCGGACCGGTCGACGACCCTGTCTGAGGTGGTACAGTAAAGTTACCAGCCGTTCATGAGATTTTAGACGACATTAGTCTGGATTAGAATGTACAGAATTGAGATATCGTCTTTGTATTTTGAGACTTGTTGAGGTACCCCAGACAGCGGCAAACGATGAGAAATTCTGAATTGACATCTTGTCCTGAGGCGTGAAGGTATTATGGGACACCACAGACAGTGGCAAGCGATACGAAATCGGGACGACACCGAGAGTATGATTGAGACATGAGATTTCTTACCTCGCATACGCCGTTAAGGAAGTCCCCCTGATCTAGAACGTACATGGCAGACGTTTGCCAAAGGCTGCTGGTTCGTAGGATCCGGATGTCGCGTCCCATCTCACCCTTAAGATCACCCCCTGATTCCATGGCATTGCATGCCTCTTCGATCCATCGAACCCTGTCTCCGAGATTACTCCCAAGGGCGACAAAGGCGCGGTGTTTCTCACGAGGGCCATCGTGGAAACGACGCACGAAGGACTGTGTGAAGGTGACTGGGGCCATATTATATAAGTTTCGCTTTGGTGAACGAGGTTGAAGTGAAGAGGTTGAGACACCCCCGACAGACAGATACGGACTCCGAATCGACTGTGATGCGGCGGGGGTCGGATTCCGGAAGCTTGGCGAGAGCACTCTTTTGGAGGCTCTATACGCTCTCGTGGAAATCTTCATGGAGGCAACGTATTGTGCAACATTAGCCTCCTATATCGACATTTTGTTGATGTTGGTAGTTAGGTGAATAAATTCTTCATTGCGCCGGCTGCTCCGAGGACTAGCGCAGGGTCCAATAGCAGTTTAAGCGGACCCTCGTTGAATGGTCAATGCTGGACCTCATTTGCTGGAGTTAGTCAAGCAGCTCTGAAGATATCGGCCTGTCATAAGATAGCGATGCTGTTCACTCTGGCGCATGTCGCCTCTCTACGCGGAATCAGCGGACGCACTCCCAGCATAAGCAGATGCTCACGGAGATGCAGCTAGATGGAGGAGGCAAAGTGTCCACACTATGCCCCACACAGTTAAACCCGGTTTCTTTCGGTGCCTCGGTATCTTCTCGATTCCTGGGGTAGTCGCCAGACGTCGAGCCGTTCGACTCTCCCGCCTTTCATTCATAAGACCCGACCCTCGCACTTACAACAAACATCCTCGTCCTTCGATCCACACCCTCACCCACATCGAAGTACACACGCCCCATACGCCCTCTTCACCTCAAAAACCATCGACAGCCACCATGGCCTCTCCGCGTACGTCACTGTCTTTTGTCACATGCGCCCTGGCCATTTCTAACAATACACAGAGCAAATCCGCACCACGGCCACTGATCTTCTGAAGATCAACCACCCCGTCCTCCTTGCTGGCATGAACGTTGCTGCTGGCCCCAAGCTCGCCGCTGCCGTCACAAATGCTGGGGGTCTCGGTGTCATCGGAGGTGTAGGATACACGCCTGATATGCTACGGGAGCAAGTCGCAGAACTCAAGAGCTACTTGACCGACAAGAATGCGCCGTTTGGTGTTGACCTGCTAATCCCTCAAGTCGGTGGGAGCGCGCGGAAGACCAAGTAAGCACTGTCATCTCTCAGCCCTCAGCTGTGCATCAAAATGCCTTAGTACCCGCGTGATTACTATATCACTCAGCAAGAATATGACTATTCGAGGAACCCAAGCTGACGTTTGCATGTGATTAGCTACGACTACACCAAGGGAAAGCTAAATGAGCTCGTCGATATCATCATCGAATCCGGTGCTAAGCTATTCGTCTCAGCCGTAGGCGTTCCACCCAAGGCCGTCGTCGAGAAGCTACACAAGGCCGGCATCCTCTACATGAACATGATCGGACACCCCAAGCACGTCAAGAAGTGCCTCGAGGTTGGTGTAGACATCATCTGCGCCCAGGGTGGGGAGGGCGGAGGGCATACCGGCGATGTCCCGACTACGGTCCTAATCCCGGCCGTTGTCGAGCTCGTTAAGGGTCATAAGTCACCTATGACTGGTGCCCAGGTACAGATCATCGCTGCTGGCGGTCTCTACAACGGCCAATCTCTCGCTGCTGCGCTAATGCTCGGCGCCTCCGCTGTTTGGATCGGCACACGCTTCATTCTGTCAGAGGAGGCTGGCGCCCCGAAAGCCCACCAAGAAGCCGTCCGCACTTCTGGCTTTGATGACAACGTTCGCACAATTATTTTCACCGGCCGGCCGCTCCGAGTGCGCACCAACCCATACATCGCGAATTGGGAAGAGAACAGGCAGCAGGAAATCAAGGAGCTAACAGGCAAGGGTATCATCCCCGCTGAGCACGACCTAGAAAAGATGGGCGACGATATTGATGACGAGACTATGGACAACGCCCGTCCGTTCCTCATGGGCAAGGCTGCTGCCGTTGTTAATGAGAAGAAGAGCGCCAAGGCCATCGTAGACGAGCTGGTTGGAGATGCCGTCTCGTGGCTGCAGAAGGGAAACTCGTTCATCATATCGAAGCCAAAGTTGTGAGCGGTTGAAAGCATGTCGAATTAGCATTGGTGTTCTGTACTTTCCCAATTGTTGTACAAATAATATAATCTGATTCTCATTTACTGGGCAGATTTCTCTCCGAATCTCGACATGTTCTTCGAATGCCAATCCTAGCGAACGCGTGGTTACGAGCAACATGTGAAAGTCTGAAAAAGTTCGAATTGTCACATGCCATCAATTCGTCTCCACATGTCTTGGCGGGTTGTATCACGTGATCTTAAGTACCACAACCTTTTCAGTTGTATGCCGCTAGCACGTACTGTCTTTTTCTATAAGACCCAGGTTCGCGAGTAAGGAGCCCATTGTTGCCCTTACAAGACTTATAACGCTGGACGCGTTTTCGATAAGACTTGACGGCACCTGTGGCATGGGTAAGCCCACGTTCGTGAAACCAGGTGTCTTTACAAACATACTACAGCATTAATACGCCCAGCTAGATCGTCCGTTTAATTCCTGTCTAGCGCCGCAAAATCGGTATTTGTTCTGGATTCTCATCATGCGGAACTACGGGTAGACTCCTAAATCGTTTTACGCACACCTGTCAATTAGAATATCTACGCGACTCCTCTCTCCGCATTGTCGTAGCACCGCACAACTAAAGGTCAGAAAGATACCATAAACGACCCGCATTGCGGGTACGGCACTCTGAAAGCGTCCAAGGATTCAGCGCTCCACCGAAACAGCATCTCCCGAAGTATGCAATCCCAGTCCTCAGCCTCCTCCGTATGAAGACATCCAAGCTGGTTTAGGGGCCTCCAATTTCGCGCGCCCACCAGCTATCCCATGCTCGTACTGGTCACTATGACTTGGTTGTGGATGCGCTTCGGGAAGTTCGAGGCTTCCATCGCCTGTCCTCTTTCGTTTTTTCCAGACTATAAAGCCTAGTACTATGAATAGGATGGCTCCCACACCGACGCCGGCACCAATACCGCCCTTCGCGCCCGCGGACAGCCCGCCGTTTTTCGTGGAACTCGACTGGCTTGGAGATGGAATTACGGTCGGCAACGCCGTCTGCGATGCTGAAGTCGGGATTATCGGAGCACTTGACGACGTTAATGAGGCTGAAGTTATAGTTGATGTGGACGATGCGCTTAATGTGCTCGATACGCTCGAAGTAGTCGAACTCGCCGCCAGCGACCACCGGTGCGAATCGTCATTCCCCTCAGTTACATTCGTTGTCCTCCTATTGCTCATCGCCGCAAGCGTGAAGCCATCACCACAGCAGTCCTGCCAAAGCTTGTACGACCCATCCGACCACGTGTCAATGTGCATACCTGCCCGCCCAGCAGAGTGCTTGCTACGCTGAGGTATGGGACCTTGTTGTAGTAATGGCCGTCCAGGCGGTAGGCTGGGAACGATTTCGGCGTAATAGCGTAGGTGGAGCCTGAAATATCGAAGTACCAGTATTTCCCGTCGCCTGCGGAGGCGATGTCGGAGAGGACTACGTCTGCTTCCCCGGATGTGGTCGATACGTATAGGACGAGGTTTTCGTAGGCGCTATTCGAGATTAACGTAGGCTGAGGTCGTGTCGACTTGGAGGCTGTGGGTAAAACTAGCGAGAGCAATGCATATTACTAAGAAAAAGGAAGCAGCCATGGCATTAGAGAGCTGATAAACGTCTCTACCGCATGGGGCGCTCCTCAGGGAAAAGGACGTTTTGCAAATGGCGACAAGGCTGAAAAAGAGAGGACTTGGGGGCTTGGGAAACGTGGGGATTTAAAGATAGCAAGACAATAATGCCAAGGTCCCTTCCGAGCTGTCGGCTGCATACGAGGCTCGCGATACGTCGAATAGTAGAGAAGGCTGGCAGATCTTGGTCGGTTACGGATATTCGCGCGTCCGGTGACTTGTGGCGCAATGCAAGCTACAAAGTAGTCGCTGAACAAGGCTGTTTTTGTGCAAATAACGCCTTGTAGTACTGTGCTCATAGTAGATTAAGCTCGAGCCGGTAAAGTTCAGTCCAGAACAGAATTGTCTTCCCGTGTGAACTCTTATACTACCAAGGAGGTGCTACGCTCGGTGGCTACCAATCCGCGCTAAGTTTTTAGACTTTCAAATGTGCTAGACAATCCTAGCTTTAGTTCAACGCTCTAGAGTTTTATCTTGTGCCCTAGTGCGAACCTGTCTTGCGTATTTCCCTGGAGAACTCCGGTCATACCATTTCCATAGCATACATATCTGGCACGTGCCTCGCTTAGAATATCTTAGCGCCCCGCAAGCCGCGATTCTTATTCGCGCGTTGCTTACTACCCAGTCACTCCATCTTTGCCTCCGGCACTTCTTGCCGTTCATAGTCTTGAACCATGTCGCAAAACGCAGATGTCCTCCGCGGCGAGCTTGATCGCCTAGATCGGGCGATGCAGGAAAAGGCTACAGCTCAAAAGAATCTACAAGAGGCGTTTGTTAAGGCGCAAAAGGACCTACTGGACGAGTTCGGCCTAGACTTCGTCCCCCTGCAGCAGATCCAGATATTGCAGACCGAGTTTGTTGCTAAGGAGAAGAAGCTAATCGACGAGACGGACGAGCTCGATCGCCAGAAAAGTGTAAGCTCAATGCCTTGCGCCATTCAATGTATTATGTTGAAACCACGCCTAGCTGAAAGAGTCGGCCTCCATGAAGAGTATGTAAAGCCACAACAGCTAAATATCAGCTACAGACGGACTATAAGTCTGTGATCACTCGTTATTCACTGCTTGAGGCATCCCCATTAGCTTTCACCAGATCTAGGCACGATATCAAGGTTTTGGCAGGGTAACCAGAGCTGCCTCCGGACTGGCAGATTTATTTGTAACGAAATACTCCTTGTAGTGGTGCTCATCTTTCGAAAGCATTAAAGCTATAGCAGATAGTGCGGCTAGATTTTAGCCTAGTACTATGTTACGTACTTCAACGAATACATACTAACAACTTTGGTCTTTTAGGTCCCCTAAGCCTACAAAGCTCCCGCCGAACACTCCGATCGACAATGCATCCAGTCCCTCGACGCCGCTGTTGAAACTCGGCGATTTCTGCCCTTGCAATATGACAGGCCACTTGTGTGGCATGTACGGAGGATGCAGCCAGCCAAAGCTTTGCCTGGTAAGTGTTCCAAAATGCATATAATTGAATGAGTGCCTTCGCTCATCTGTGTTTCCTGGCAGCGATCCATTCACGACGTAGAGTGCCCCGCTTCGGAAAAGCACGACTTCCTCCCGTCTTGCGTTAGCTTCCTCGAACAGAATGAGTGTTACGCTCAAGAGCTTGGTGGTATCTGTGGACAGGGACATGATAGCATCGCTGATAGACGGTTGATCTCGTCAGAACATTTCTGCAATGAGCACTAGTCTGATCATAGCTCTTCTCTGTAAGACAGCGCCGTCTGAGGTAGCTTGGTAGGCTGATCCAGTGTTCAGAATAAAAGGCTTTTGTCGGACTTGAGATAAGGAGAGTTCATTGGGGTACCTCGGACAGTTGATAGACCAGTGTACACAGTGGCCCAACTCAGCTAGATTATAAATAAAAATTCGTCAAGTGCCCATGAGGCACCTGATTGGATATTATACTCCTCTAAAAGTAATACCAATGTGCTGTTTAGGCTAAATCATCTTATACGACAGCGAGCTAGGTGGGCTATATTTCTCTATCGCTGCTGGAGGCAACTCTGTGGGCTCTGAGAATTAAGGAGACGATGGCTATCGCAATTGAGATCAGATATCCCGTTAGCTCAATCGGATGATCAATACCTGGAACGCTCCTCGAACCGGTGTCGAGCGAGTAATACTAAATCCCGTGCTTAAGTAGTGATACTACGAGACTACGTGGTGAAGTCTCCAAGGGAGACACGCCGCGCCGCGTAATTCATTAGTAGGTGAACTGTTCAAGGTGTCTACGGACATGGTTCGATTACACGAAGACGTCCAAGTCTCTGTAGCCTACTCAATTATTGTAGTATAATTGATACGAAAGGCTCTAATATTTGGAGTGCAAACCCCTTCGAGTGGAATTTCGTGCTTACCACCTCTTATAACTCCAATCCGATTTCCTTGAAGGCCCAACATCACCTCCCACTCTTATCAAGGTCATCAAAATAGTTCTCCAATCCCTTTGTGCTGTCCCTAAAATAAGAGGCGGTTCGTAGGGGTCGAGATTGAGATGGCGCTAGAACTGATCGTGTTAGCGCGGTGCTATTGTTGTAGGCTAAATCAACCTCAGCGGCTCCAGTCTTTGCTGCCAAGTTGCAACATATGCGCAAAGCATTTATGCCAGGCCTCTTTTCCGTCTGTCATATACGGAAGCTCTCTCATGAGGCGCATAGTTGCGTTGCCTCGGCTGTTCTCAACTTCATGAGGTCTACTTTTCCTGACATAGCAGCACTGTTTCTGTCCATCGCCAACAGATATCTCTTCACATTCTGCGTAGGACGTATAAGCCTTTTCTTCAGATTGCACATGAGTATCTTGGGCGAAAAAGCCTGTCAGACGACGTTAGTAGGATTCTACGCGGCTCTTTCTTCAATTCGCATCGTAAAGTTTTCTAGCGGACGAGATGGGAACCCATTCCTCGATATCGCCTAGTCCCGACGACTTGGAGTCTCTAGAAGGCGCCGACAATTCCGTCGATGGTCCCTTGGAAGGAAGACGATATCAGTCATGTTTTATCGATGGGATCGAAGACCTAGAAGACTACTGCGAAGGTGGTTTCCACCCAGTATTTCTTGGGGACGAGCTTGAAGGCCGGTACCGAGTTGTTCACAAACTTGGAGCCGGGGGATTGGCGACCGTATGGCTTTGTCGAGATCGTGAAATGGAAAAGTACGTGGCTGTAAAGATCATCGCGGCCGATCAATCTCGCGAAGACTGCGCCGATTTGAAAATGACCAAATTAGAAGGATGCGACGGGCTCGGGTTGCCGCAGCATCAATTTTGGGTTGATGGGCCGAATGGACGGCATCTTTGTCTGGTTCTTCCTGTCTTTGGCCCCCGGGTTGACCAGGCTTGGGACCTGTTTGAAAGTCCCGAAAGGTCCCTGAGGAACATCGCACTACACGCCACTAAAGGACTCCATGCCTTACATAGCAATGGTCTAGGCCACGGTGGTTCGTGCCCAGTATCTTCTTTTTAATATCTAGTAAATTTGACTGACTTGGATTCCAGATTTTCGGCCTGCAAACATCTTGCTCCAAATTTCCTCTCTGGACCATCTTAACGAGGAAGAGCTAATCCACGCACTGGGAAAGCCCGAGTCCTTTGAAGTGTATACCAAATCGGGTGAAGAGCCCGAACCAGCCGCTCCAAAATACGTCGTGGCACCAATAGCCTGGGACCGCAACGTGGATCGCAAATACTTCAAAGACCAGATAGCGGTAGTCGACTTCGGTGAATCGTTCGAAACATCTAATCCTCCGAAGGAGCTTGGGACCCCGACTGCCTATTGCGCGCCTGAGCTCTTGATTGGCAGCATAGTCAGCCAAGCGAGTGATCTTTGGGCTCTCGCTTGTACCCTTTCCGAGATCCGGACCACAAGACGGCTTTTCCGTGACTGGGAAGGGGACGGAGAGGACCCTAAATGGCAAATGGTTGTATTGCTGGGAAAGTTCCCTGAGCCGTGGTGGTCTTCTTGGGAGACGCGTAAGAATTACTTCGATGACAATGGAGACCCGTACATGACCGAGTCAGGGCATATGTCTGTGTCGGGTGCAAGAACGATTGAAGAATATGTGGAGGAAGGAGTCACTCATGATCTTAACGGTGTCATCACAAAAAGCCATACGATTCCCCGAGATGAGGGTAGAGTACTAGCAGACCTTCTCGGGCAGATGCTGAAATATGATCCCAGGGAAAGGATTTCCACAGCAACCGTTCTAGAGCACCCTTGGTTCAAGATGTAGTATGTTTTATTTAGCATTGTTGGAGTTGCCTCGTACTTTTCCCATCAAAGTCATGCAGTGATATTCCGACGTCCAATATTGAGACTGGCAAGCTTTACATCTTCTATGTCATTTCCCGTAAGGCCCGGTGGCCCTTCGAGGCTCTGTTGCGCTTGTCAAGTTGATCACTGCATGCGCGCAATTTGAACCCATAAGCATTGTCAAGTAGCAGTCAAAACGTAGGTTCCAAAGGTCCCATATCGCGCTTGAGTTCCTCTACATCTGCAGCTTTAATCTTCGCAAGGCTAAATGGCGCCCTCAACTCCTATAATGGTTGCCAAAATCACGAATGTTTTTACGCCAATTGAAGGATAACTGCGCGTGCATTGACATGTGATCTTTCACTGTTCCATAGTTCCCACGATTTTCACCGCTCCCCGAACAATAGCTATTCAGTCCCTTGTTGCAGCTTCACCTCTCCCACTATTGTCTCAATAAGTGTATTGTTCTATACAGCACCCAAATTCGAATCGCCAGCGTATATAAACATCTCAATTCCCTCCTCTCCAGCACTTCAGCTTTCTCATTATCGACATCACCACCGCACAGCTTCGCAGCTTTTTCCACAAATTTCATCATCGCCATCGCCACAACCTTCAAATCTTCTCTCTTCTCACACAATCTGGGCCACTATGTCCGCCAACCAGACCATCCCCTCGCTCGCTGAGACCGCCACCAGCACCCTCCCCACCCAGGCCGAACTCGACGCCGCCAAGACCGAGATCCGCGCCCACATCGCCAACCTCGACGCCCAAATCGCGCGCCTCGTGAAGGACCGTCAGACCCTCTCGGAGGCCCTCGCCAAGCTCGACAACGTCCCAATCGCAGCGCCCCCACCGCCCGAATCCGAGCCCGCTGCCGCCGACCAGCTGCCAGACACCGTCACCGAGACCCCAAATCCCGAGCCCGCGAATCTGCCCTCCGTCCCGGCCTGGCTGCCCACCATCGTGCGGGTCGGGGATGACTTCGTGGAGCTGAGGTGCGATGCCTGCGGCGCCAACGCCTACGCCAATCTGAAGGGCACGACGCAGTTCCTCAAGGGGGTGGGCGGGTTTGCGCAGCACCGCCGCGGCGCTCACAGGATCGCGTATAGTTTGGCGGAGACTTTGGAGGCGTGTGAGCATAGGAAGATTACGCCGGGGGAGATGAGGGCGATTGTGAGGCGGGGCAGCAAGAAGCATGGAGGTAGGTGATTTGAAGGCTCTTGGAATTCGGGTGCTGATTTTGAGTAGTTCCGTTCGTTGTACAGCCGGCAAAGCGCAAACGAGGCGTGGAGGAGCCGGTGGGACTGGCTGGGGGCCGTCCGAGGCGCGTTACTAAGAGAATTCGAAATGCGGAGGGGGCCTGGGTTGAGAGGCGGGAGTAGAGATGTTCGCGTCGGCGGTGTAGATTGGGGGTTTTAAGTTGTCTGGAGAATTGCGCTCGGAATCAAGAGTATGGATTTGTCGGTTTGACCAATACGACAAAAGTTCGAGGCACTACCTGACCTTCTGTATTTGCAATCCTGTGATGTCAAGTTTTCCACGCTTCAGATTAGACTAAGCGGTTCTTCAATTTGACGATTACAAAAAAGAGCTCGAAGCACTACCTGACCTTCTCTCAATATACTTTTATGACGTCAAGTTTCCCAGACTTCAGATCGCGCCAAGAGACTCTTTCGCTTAGCGACTACGACAAGAGTTCGAAGCACTACCTAAACATATCTCATTGGAATTCTATGATTTCAAGTTTCCTGGGCCTCAGATGAAGCTAAGAGACTCTTCCATTTGACCACTACGAAAAGAGGGCTGAAGCACTACTCAACCTTCTATAATTCCAGCTTTGTGATGTCAAGTTTTCCGAGGTTCGAATCAAACCAAGAGATGCTTCAGTTTGACCACTACGATATAGATTCCAACCTCCCCGCCCCTATCCCCAAATCTCAAGGCCCAGCATGACAGTACCTGCACCGTACATGTCCACACCGGCATGGAGCTCGCACACCTATCTTCCCAATCAACCAGGTAGCGCACTCGCAGCACCTGTAGTGGAAAACCGCCGGCGGCTCGTATTGATTTTCGCCCGGAACCGGCATTTTGGGGACCAGAAAGCTCGTGAGATTGTTTAGGTTGTTGGAAGTTGGTTGTACTCGGTCACCCTTTCTTTGAGGGTAAAATTTGTGGTTTCAAGAGGAGTATTCAGAACTGAATTTATGGGTAACGATGCGGGCGTTTTTAGCGGTGAAGTGAAGGATGGAAGGGGAAGGGGAAGGACCAGCGCATGCCACGCGCACTGATAGGCGGCATCGGAGGCTGTAAGACAACGCAGCAAGCCGCCATGTCGAGTTCCGGGCAGTGCGAATCAGACTACCTCTTGACTGACTGGCCATTCAGCAGCTGGGCCATCCCCTGCAGTGGTAGTGAATGAGCAAAATTCGAGGCAAGCAGTGATGAATTTGTGTGCGTAGGCTTGTAGTCTTGTACCGCAGAAATAATGACCTTAAATTTACCGCTTGTTGACGCTGCTTGGGGTACCCCCACAGGATTTCAATGTCCTATGGGCTATATCGAATTCCAGGCAGTACATATTAGACTATCTCTTAACTAAATGGCTGTTTAGCAACCAGGGTAACCCTAGCCGTGGTGCCGAGAGAGAAAAGTTAGAGCAAAGCATAGATATTATCATATGCCCGGACTTATAGCCTAGTTCTATTAATGTCAAAGTTTAAGCAGTGCAAATCAGACTACTACGTAACTTACCGCCTATGGGCTGGCTGGGCCACTCCTGTGGGTGGTTTCAAGTAAGCATATTGGAGTTGATCGGTATTCAGTTCGTGTGCCTAGACTTATAGTATAGTACTGTAACGCCGGATCACAGTTACGGGTAAGAAGTCGGGGTACACTGCTTTGCTACTGTTTGGGGTACCCCAATAAGGTTATAAACCTCTGGCCGTAATGTAATGTTCTAGGCAGTATAAATCACACTGCCTCTTGACTGCCTAGCTATCGAACAGCCAGGCTACCCCTTACAGTGGTATCGAGGGATCAAAGTGGAGCTGAACGATCTTTAATTTTGTGTGCCTAGACTTATGGCATAGTACTGTAGCGCCGGATCACAGTTACAGGCCAGAGGGCTCGGTACACTGCTTCGCCACTGTTTAGGGTTTCCCCATAAGGTTATAAACCTCCAGCTGCGATGTCAAGTTCCAGGCAGTACAAATCAGAGTGCTATTTAACTCACAGCCTATCAGCTGGCTGGGCTACTCCTCACAGTGGTGTCAAGTGAGCAAATGGGAGCTGAACGGTAATCAATCCGCGTTCCCCGACTTATGGCCTGGTACTGTAGCCAGTAATGCGAGAACAATAGCCTCAGGGTAGGGCCACTAAATTCTGTTGAAGAAGTACTCTTAGTCACAGAAGCGTAGGTCAATAATGTAACATAAAAAGCGAGAGTCTCGATACTACATTAATAGTGGTGCCTCAACTTTGATTACTTGAAGTTGCACAAGTTGCAACACTTGATAGCACGCATAGTCAAGTAATGAACAAAGAGTGACTTTCATTTCACGCAAAGACTGCACGCATAGCGTGCCAATGAGCCTACAAAATGCCCCACCGCCCCTCATCGTCCGACTATTATCGCCCATATCCGCCCTTACCAGCTAATGAGAACCGCATAGGTGCTCGTCGTGGATCTGTTTGCGCTCAGCAGCGTTGTCGTGACCCAGCCCACAGCCACTGTCCCCCTCAATCTTGCAGCCATTAGCTGCATAAATGTTCGTCAGGCAGCTTGGGAGGAATTCATGGCTCGTGCTGTTCTGGCAGTATTTGTCGTGGGTGTTTTGCTATTCCCACGAGACGAATTAGCTCAAAAAACAGGATTAGTGGGTAGTTCTGCTGGATACTAACGACACAGAGATTTATCCTGTCGCACAGTCCATACATGCCGCACTTATGTCCAGACACGGTACATGGGCAATATGTGACCAGTATAGGCACTGTGGTTGCGTTTGACCGTCGCTTCGTTGCGGAGCGCTGGTTTGTTTGGGAAAGACGAGAAGGAGTGACTGGCAGTTGCTTGCGCTTCGTGCTAGAACTATCAGGAGTCTCAACTATTGGCTTGTTAGATAGGTTTTCCGATTACCGCTAGATAGCCGTCATGACCAGGTACCCTTCAAGACTTCATCGTCCTCGTAAGAGCTATCCGACTCATAATTTGCCGAGTGGTCAACCGGAGTGTTCTTCGGAGAGTATTCCTCAAGGTTGATGGGATTCTGTGGGCCTCCAGGCATCTCGCGTGGCTTGCGGGCTGTCTTTGACCGTACCCCCGGCATTGCCAACATGCCCTTCAAGAAGAAGGCTCTCATGTTTAGACCTTGCTGCGCGATAGGGTGAGTCAAGCTATTGAAGAGTATGCTGTTGTCGACGACGAGATCCAGATCCTTCATGAAATCAATGACGGAGCGGTATTCTCCACGGGCCAGCTTTTCCATCATTTCGTTGAGGCACATCGGAGTCCTCACTATGATCGGATAAGTGGGGATGCCAAGAAGCACAGGATCTACAGGATCCCAAAAGGCGTAAGAGTCCTTCTTCTTCTTTGTCATGTTGACGCGCTCAAGGAGGAACGTTTGTTGCGGCTCGTTCATCGGACCCGATGGCCATTCGTACGCGGTAGCGGCTGGCTGGTGGATCGGTTGTACGGGTTCCATCGGTGCTCGGTCCGTGGTCTGGGGTTCCTCAGAGGCTGGCATCTCCAGCGGCGTTGGCTTCGAGGAACTGTTCGTAGTCTGCCTATGCTGGAGCTCGCGCAACTGTTTCCGTAGTTTCTAAAGACACGAAGTCATTAAGATCAGTGTCCCAAGGTCAGAGGTGAGGAGTAACTCACGGATTGCTTCAGCTCCACACGCGCGCGTTCGTACGCGTTTTCCTTCTGGCGGACTTCGAGGTCTTGCTCATCTTTCAAGAGCTGTGAGTGTTTGACTTCCAAGGCGTCGAGCTGGCCTTGAAGATGTTTCGCCTCTTCCATAGCGTCGGCCTCTATGTTGAGCGCAATGAGACGATGCACAGTGAGTGAGGGAGGTGGGCAACAGCTAGGTTCAGGAAGCTGCAGAATATAAGAGAGTGGTTAGTAAGCAAGAAGGTGGGGCGGACGCACGTGCTTGTTCCTCGCTTGAAGTTAGGGTGAACTGAGGGGGGTGAAGTGGATGTTCCTCGCTTAACAATGGGTGAGATGAAAGGAGTGAAGTGGGAATCAATCATTCCATTGCCAAAGGTTATGCGACTAAAACGTAGTAGTTATTGTAACATACACTATCTATCACGTGGTAGCCGGTCATAACCACAATTTTGGGCGAATTTGTACGCACATGGCAGGAAAGCCTCTGAAGTGTTCCCTAGCCTCTCTCCCCAATTCCCATGATAGCTCCCAGTGCATATGGAACCTCCACGGATCTGGCCTAATGGTTAGAACACTCGTTCGGGTAATGGTAGAGTCTCTCCCGAGCGCGACGCCTATCATGACCATATTGACAGTCTTTTACTTGACACTTCCTATGGCTTTTGATGGTACTGCAAGATGGCTTTATGTTGTGAGCGTCCTGCTGGCAAGTTTCGTCATGATCACCTTTCTTTTCCTATGAGGAGACAACATGTCAGCTCGATAATCCGATATCGTCTTCTTTGAAGGACAAAGTACTTACGGTACAGATCTTAATCATACGACAGCCTCTTAGCATGGAACAACGATGATTTGAGAGGTTGCATGGGCACACCTCTTCCAGTTGGGTCAGAGTATCACCCATGTTATCGTCATGGTGGGACTCAGCGAGGGCCTTTTGCGTAGCGGGTGGATTCGGACGTAGTCCAAGTGAGCTGCGTCTATTGTATTGCTAATCAGCGTCTGACTATTTTGTAGAAAACTTGCGATATCGGAGAGCGAGTTGCAATCGTATATGTTTTGACTTACGTAAGTTCGTTATTGCGAGCTCTCTTGTCCGTGTGTCCACCTTGGAGAACGGTGCTCCGACCATCCTCACCGACGATTTCGTCTGTTGCAATGTTCGTAGTGCAACCAGACGACTCATTTGAATCTCTCTTTCGTTTTACGCGCTCGACGCTGACGAGTCCGGGACTGGAAGTATGGATCTCGGTCTGCTCAATAGCCGGTTCGTCGATCTCACCAGTTTGAGAAGTGAGTCGCAGACTGCTTACTATGGCGATAAGGTTTCTCCCTTCCTCATCTTTCTTTTTTCCGAACTTGGTCATTCTGGGAGCTCCAGGCAGTCTCAATCGGAGAGCGTCGACCTGAGTTTGAGTGAGTTCCCTATCACAGCACTGAACTAGCGCCTGGGCAAGGCTGTCCTGGGATATATCGTGGGCTTTTTCGAGATGTAATCTGAATCCTCGTAGTCCCTTCATATATCCACCAGTCGAAATGTTCACGTTGATACCGCAGAGGTGACATTTCAGTGATACCCATCTTCCATCATCCATCTGAACCACATGCTCGTATTGCTGGAGATAGATGCCTCCTCCTTGCATCACAATGATACCAACTTTCGACTGATCGATAGGTCGTCTTTTGGGATTGTTTTGGGTGAATCCCGCCACTGGTGTGGACCGAACGGTAATCGTGTCGGATGCGGACGCGATTGGAGAATGCTGCACTGGTATATGAGCAACGGCTCTCTGAATGGAGACAGTCGGAATTGACTGGGTCTCGGAAGGGCCGTGGTGTGGAGGGTTCGGCTCAATCTGTTGGATGTCTCGATATTGCCTGAGCTTTTTCCGGATTACCTATTACGTGCAGACACAAACGTTAGACAGCTTACTTGAGGCAAAGAAGATGGAGGTAAGGATCGAGACGATCGCTCACCAATATCTCTGCTTGGTTATCTTCGACTTTATCGCCAATCTGAACTTCCCGTACGCCCAGGGCCTGATCCTGCTTTGCGAATTGTGCTTGCTGCTTCGCGAGTTCTGCTTGTTGCTTCACAAGCTCCGCTTGCTGCCTAGAAAGTTCTGTTCGTTGATCGCACAGCTCTTTTTTCTGGCCTCCCACTTGTTCTCGATCATTCTGTAGCTGCGAATGTATCTCTTCTAGTGCAGCAAGCTCACTGCGTAAGCTAGCAGCCTCATCGATAGTGATGCTGTTCATGTTGCTACAATAATACTTAACTCGCTATGGGTGTTAATAAATTGGTCGTGTGGATGAAGAGCTGTGAAAGGAACAAACGGCAAGTAGGGAAGGCCCTTAAATATTGGAGGCCGGGCCAGTGCAGACAACAGCGGGCCGCACATATGCGTTTTAGGTGTGAGACTATACAGTGAATGAAATAAGATGCCTTATTAATATGGCTTTCTACAATACCTCGCGAAGACGTAGCCAGCCTGTGTATGTAGATTTGTCGTCGCTGGGGTGTACCAAACGGTATATAAGACTCTTGACCCATATTGAAACCTTCAATATAGTGGAGATTAGGGTTCCATCCCCACCGACAGACCCTCTCCCTAAGCGCTTTTCATCTCTGAATCAAGAAAAGAACTTCCCAATCAGCATGGCTAGCAGGTGCTGATATTCATGTGCCAAAATCTTAACGCGGCTTTTGAAATACTGACGGTAAGAACATTATGGAGCTTCTTATACTTAGAAACTATGTCGGAGATTGCCCTACCTACAATTGCATTTCAATTGCGTGCTATTCCTCAGACGTACAAACCTCAAACCTCCGCCCGCGTGCCCAGACGGTGTGATATTCATATGCTTCAGCCTAGACGCAACTCCGAGGGAGCAAATAATACGAAACCATAGAAACTGGTAGCTTGCAAACCATCTCGGAGATTTCTCTACTCACAAACCACCTTCATATCGCGTCGTGACCGCCATGAATACGCCCAATATCTCCCCCCCAAAAGGTTGTTACGGCTAGCAAAGTGCTTGCCCAAGCAGCGTGACATTCATACCCAAACCTCGTCGCAACTCCGAAAGGGCAGATGACAAGAAAAATAGAGATTCTCAACTTACAAACCATGTCGGGGGTTTCCCTACGTACAAATTCGATATTTCCCCCCACGCAGTCCAACACGGCCAGCAAGGCACGTGCCCACATAGTGCGATAGTCATGTGCCAAACCTCGTCGTGACTTCAAGGAGCTTACGAAGAGAACCATGGAAATTTTCATACCTACAACCTACTTATTTCAGAGATCTCCCTTATCTACAACCCACATCCCAATCACGTAGCAATCTCCCTACATACAAACCCCAACACCCTCCCCGTCTACCCGCCTCTCTACCCCAACAGCCCCCCAACCTCCCCCATTTCCCGCGCCGCTCCCGCTTTCACCACCCTCCCCCTCCCCAACACCACACAAAAATCCGCCCCCCTAACCGCCTCCAACCGATGCGCAATCGTAATCACCGTACTCCCCCTCATCTCCTCCCTCAAAACCTGCTGAATCCGCTGCGCCGTCTCCACATCAATACTCGCCGTCGCCTCATCCAGAATCACCACGCTACTCCTTCTCAACATCGCCCGCGCCAGCCCCACCAGCTGCC
The DNA here is from genome assembly GCA_010093605.1 of Lophium mytilinum. NCBI lineage: Eukaryota > Fungi > Ascomycota > Dothideomycetes > Mytilinidiales > Mytilinidiaceae > Lophium > Lophium mytilinum. Next base: position 916,991 of record MU004199.1, on the reverse strand, counting down.
GCTGTCCCTGACTCAGCCCGCGCCCGCCAGCATCAATCGTCATATCGAGCGTCCACCCGTGGCGCCCCGCGATCTTCGCCAGCACGCCCGCGCACGCCGTGTCCGAGTATTCGGACAGCGGGTCGAGGTTCGCCCGCATGCTCCCGGGGAAGAGCACGGGGTCCTGCGCGAGGAAGGTGACGCGTTGGCGCAGCTTATGTTTATCAACCGTCGCTAAATCCACGTCATCAATCAAGATGCGGCCGCTTTCCGGCGTGATGGTCGCGAGGAGGGAGAGGGCGAGGGTTGATTTCCCCGAGCCGGTGCGGCCAATGATGGCGGTGTTGGAGCCGGCGGGGATGCGGAGGGAAATGTCGGTGAGGCAGGGGTCGAGGTGGGGCGCGTAGCGGGCGGTGACGTTTTCGAAGACGATGTCGCCGGTGAGGGAGGGCCACCAGGCCGGGGGGTGGACGGTGCCGGGGGGTTCGGTTTCGAGGGAGAGGAGCTCGACGACGCGCTCGACGGAGACGAAGTCCATTTGGAGGGCGCCGTATTGTTTGCAGAGGATGTGGGTTGAGAGGACGACTGGGGGGTGTTAGGATGGGGGGATGGGGGAGGTTGGGGTTACGCACATTTTGAGGCGGCGATGAGGACGAAGGCGGTTAGGCCGGGGGTTACGTTGGTGTAGATGGCTAGTAAGGTAAGAATGAGGGTGGCGAATGCAGAGAGGGTGTCGAATCGATATGTCAACCAGGCTTGGAGACTCCAATAGAAATGATCCATTTTCTGAAACTTATCCGTAACTTCAATGACACGCTCTTGAAATCTATGCTGAGCAGAGAACGCTAGAAGTCTTGTTAGAATCGTCAATGGAGTAGCTAAAATGTATTGTCTTACCTCTGACTGTCGTCAAACCATCTAATAGAGCACCGAAATTGGACATGAGCGGGCTTAGAGATACCATCTGGGACTCTGTCAGCGTGTCAAACTTTAGCAGAGATCGGGCATACATACCTCGAGGCGCCGCAAGCTTTGCGATGTAGGAAGGAAGCGTCTAAAAATGAGCACAAAAGCCGCCGCAAGAGCCAAAGAAAACACGAGAAACACCGGAGTAACCGACGCAATGATGCAAAGCGAGGTAATCCAAGAGATAGTAGACCAAGCCGCGGATGCAAACCCAACACTAATGTTCCCATCAATCGTGTTGATATCAGACGTGAGCCTATTCATAAGGCGGCCGACAGGAGTGATATCGTAGAAACGGAAGGATGCGTGCGCTACGCGGTCCATGACGTCCCTGAACAGCCGCTTCCCCGTAAAGTAGGTGATGATCTGCATGATTCCTTGAGTGAGGACCAAGAAGAAAGAAATGGTGAACTGGATCAACGTGAACACAACGAGCCATGGAATGATGTTATCCTCCGGCTGCGGGAGGCCATCGTAAATACCGGATAGGCCTTGTTGTTTGACTTGGTCGTATCGCTCACCCCAAGCTTTGATGAACCAGGTATTTGCGAGATCGAGAACGCGATATGATGACATGGTGACAACCAAAATGAACCACCATTTCAGTTTCCCGCCCTTGATATACTGCCAGTAGACGTGCGCTTGGACTCCGCCATGCGCTCGATGCTCTTCCTCGATAAACTTGTCAGGGATTGCAGCAAGCTGTTCCTCTTCTCGTCTCTTGACTTCAGCCTCGTCTAGAGCTTCCGGGGATTTGACCTTATGCAGGGTATTCGCTGACTCTGTAAAGTGATCCGACAAAGTTGCTTTCCCTTCCGACATTTCCACCCATTGTTTCGCAAGACCATGGCATAGTTCCGTGCGGTGAGTCACTAGGACTATAGTCCGGTCTTTCATTAACGGGCCAGAAAGACACTTTTGAACGATTTTTTCGGCGGTTTGATGGTCAAGAGCAGAGATCGGGTCGTCGAGAAACAAAATCCGAGACCTACTATACACCGCTCTTGCCAACGCCACGCGCGCTTTCTGTCCTCCTGATAGGCCTACACCGTTCTCTCCAACGTTTGAAAGATCTCCATCCTTAAAATTCGCCATATCGGCTAGCAGAGCGCAAGCATCCAGAACCTCTTTATATCGAGCCACTTCGTAGGGCGAGGAGAAGAGAATGTTTTCGCGAATACTCATGCTTTGTAGCCAAGGAGTCTGCGCGCAATATCCAATCATCTCGTCTGGCCGGGTAATATCGCCTCCTGTTTTATCCAGTTCGCCAAGGAGGGCTTGTAACAATGCTGTCTTTCCTGACGCGACTTCTCCATAGACTATTGTCAATCCCGGTGGAAAGGAGAGCGACACATCGTGCAATGTATCTTCATCGGCACCAGGCCATGCAAAAGAAGCATTCTTCAATTCCAGCTGTGTAGTGGTGGTCGGCGGCGTCTCAAAATGCTCCTTGTCCGGCTCGCTCATGAAGGCCTCGATTCGATCGACTGCAACGGCCGCGTTCAATAAGACCGTTATCAAATTTGGAATCTCGCGCAGGTTTTCTTCCAGCATGGTGAAAAGATTGAGAGCTGGAAATGCGATATCTACTCGCAACGGTTGACCCGCTAACGTCGTGAAAGCGGCAAACGCGACCACGGGGAAGAGACCGCTTGCGAGAGAATTGAAATAGTAAATAAAGAGACGAAGGACTCCCGTTACGATTCGGAGATTCAACTCATGCTGTCTTGCTTCCATAATTTCGGTAAGCCATGTGTCCTGCCATCCATACCAGCGGAGATGGCGGATTGCTTCAACGAATTGAGATATCTTTTGGAGTTTTCCATCGGTTGCAATTCTGCGCTTCCGCTCCCAGCGTATGATAGCGCGGGCAATGAAGGCATTGATGACCTGGGCGAGTATGACTGTCAGCATTCCGAGGAGACATGGCCATCCAAGAATTCTCCAGACGAGAACAATCGATAAAACCATGCCGAGTGGCTTTGTGATAAGATTAGGGAACTCCCAGAACCTAAGGTTTATCAGCATAGCTCAAGAAATAATGATTGTGAATTACCTCTGTGCCACCTCATATACATCGTTCCTAGATTACTAGTGAGTTTCGAGTTCGGCAATTAGTAGACAAGAAACTAACCTCATCAGATTCAAGATCTTGCCCATCGAGGCCGGTTCCTTAACCACTTCAGGAGCCTTCCCGACGTTGACCCATCGAAATGGTAATGAGACAAAATGAGACATCTTATTCCATAACATCCTTGAATATCTAGTCTTGGTACTCTTGTGATTAGAGCTCCCGTTCGTTTCGCCATTTGACTGGCTGTGTGTAAGGCCATTCCCATTAGAGCTCTCCTCCCACACGTCCGTAGGCCGAGCAGATACAATCTTCCGATTCAGCGTCTTCTCATAGAGCATCGTAATCATCTCTCCCCTCGATCGCTCATACGCGCGCCTACAGAACCACAGATTAAACACCGACGACTGGCTTGCCACTAAACGAACGATGAGCGATAAAGCAGCAAACGTGATCGCCGCGCTCCTGGGCGCATCACGGTCTTCCATCGACCGGAGAAGTTGCTGCAACAACACCGGCGCCGCAAGGTTTGCGAAAAGCTCAACAATGCTTAGAAGAGTGGTAATGGCAAGGTCCAGTCCGTTCGCTTTCAGTAATCGCCTGATCACCGACCCTCGCAGCTCCCGGAACACATCATGGAGTCGTCTATGCTTGAACTCGTACCCCAGATCCCAAACGTCTTCATCGTGAATCTGTCGTTTTGAGCCCAATGAGACGAGAGGAGCCATCCAGGATACCGACATCCACTGCCAGGGCGTCAGGTTATCTTCTGGGGTGCGTAGAGTTGAAATTGGTGGCGTAAACACAGTGCTGATCTCCTCGTTGGGCAGTTCAGAGTCGCGCAGTGGCATACAAAGAATTACAATCATCCCCGCAAGCGCGGCCACAGCCCCGACGATGGTGGGGGCGTCTTCGCCAGCTAGAGTGGTGTGAGTGCGGGTTAGCGTGATGCAATCGGCAACAAATAGAGCAAGCCAGAGAACGAGTAATGGTATAGGAGCAGTGTTCGGGCGCTTCAATACAACCATTGCCAAAGAAATGGCCTGTCTAATCTGTCAGCCATAGACGAGCATGTCGGGGACCTACGTACCCATGCGAGAACTGAATAGGTCGCCGTCACGCGACGATAGGGATAGAACACCGTCGTGATTGACATCGCGAACCCTACGCATGATAGTACCATAAGGCACCAAGTCCAAAAGCTTAGGCGTCTGCTGGGCACCTCCAGCTCATCGGCGTCTTCCTTGACTTCCGCAATAAATGCCTTCGTCCATTTTGGCCGAGACACGCGGAATTGAGAAATGCAATACGCAAAAACGATCAGCAGTGCTACCACTGCCGGTATCGCGGAGACGACGGGAAGGAAGCAGATATTGAAGCGTGCTCTTTGAGGATCCTTCATTGATTCCGAATTAGAAATTACAGACGCATACACATATTTCATACTCAGCTTACCCATATCGAACATCGCGATGAGGCCTCCGCTACGTAAGTATGCGGTGTGGCATTATATGCCAGCGGTACTTGGTAGTCCGCCATTGGGATCGGATTGAATTGAGGCGAGGGAGGGTGACGACGCAATTCAACATATAACAAACGGACCTCCCTTCCACCATGAACAAAGCAGCAAACGCGGAGGGATTGAGTTGGGCTGGATGTGCATTGAGACAAACGTGTGATAAGTCGTGGGAACGTTGCCTGCAGTAGTAAGCATAGAGAGGAAGGGAGAAATATCATCGACGTTGGAATCTCACCGCCGCTACCCCGCTAGGGCCTTTTAGTACATAGGACAAGTATCCTTGTAGCATACAAGGGTATTGAGGGTAGGCACGGCCTTCGGGGTTGACTCCTTTGACTCCGCAACTCCAATCACAAGATAGACATATATGGGTGATAGGCTCAAACATATACGTAAGTCTCATATAAATCGTATGAAAGCTAGCGTACTTATAAAATCCGTATGATGAGTTTAGCAAGTATCCTATCGTTTGCTTTGGTACGAAACCTAGTCACTTGTGCATATCTTGGTGAATCAAATCGCTTGGAAGTCTTATTAACAACTGTACAGTTCGTCAAATTTCACATTTTCTTTGACATTTTCTTCAAGACTTCCTCTGTCGAGCGATCTGGCCTTCACTTCTAACAAGTAAGGCACGGAGACTCCTTGCACATCCACGTCACTCATATCAACGGCACATTAATCGCACAACAACACAACATACTTCATCGACTACCTAGTCCAGAAACCCGGCTTGATATCTAACCCTCCACGGGTCCAAGTTTTCCGCCATAGGTTAGGAAAACGCCTCGAGTACGCCTTGATTTCCTCCCAAAATACCCCCCGTAGACCCTAAGATGATGTATCCGGGTCGTTCGCCATAGTGAGTGCAACCGCAACTCAGCATTAAAGTGGACAAAAGGAAGAGAAGAAAAAGGAGGGAAGGTCCCCAATTCGTGGGCCAAAACAAAACCGCTCGTAATTATAGTACATGAAGGCGTGAGCGTGCATGGGGTCGTGCGCAGCGCTTCCCCGTGGGTGAGAGGAGGGGAGAAGTCATCGTCAGCTTTCGTCCATGGCATCAGTCGTAGCTAGCTTATCCAGGTCAGTCTCAACTTGCGGGCCCGCCTCCGACGGTGCCGTGTGAGGGTGCGAAGCAAGCTTCTCTGACTCGGCCTCAGCTTCAACTTTCATGGCCACCTCAGACGGCGCCATGTGAATCTGCGAAGGCTCCGGCTCAGTCGATGAGATATCCATGGGGTTAGGAGGGCTTCCAGAAGACTGGCCGGACGATTGAGTGCCCTGGTCAAGTTTCTTCTTCCTACTCATGTAATCGCTCAAGCTGAACTTCTTACGCGTTGGCCCCGCAACAGCGCTAGATATCGAAGGAGAGGCGAAAGGTGCGGGAGGTGCCAGTGCGGATGGAGACTGCGCAAGCAAGCCGCCCGTTATTACGCTGTTGACAGAGCCCGGGGTGACAACCGACGGAGTAGCGAGAGTAGGGGTGTTTGATGAGAAATCAGGAGTAGGAGGAAGTTGAATAGCAAGATCAGCAGGCCGTTGAAGTTGCGCAGGGGTTGTATGTGTGTGAGATGATGCAGATGGCCACGGCGGGGGAGGTGGTATGGGACCTTCGGGCTCATTTACTTTTGACGGCGTCGAAGCACCCTCGTCGTTGGCAGGCAACGGTATGGAGTCCTTCATTTCCACATCCTCCTGTTCCACAGAGCCTGGTGCTGGTACCGGTTCTGCCGACTGTCCAAATGCCGCAGTTGTAGCTGTGTCCTTAAATTGTGGGCCATCTTGAGACGTGTCGAGGCCATTCCAGTCGGCACCATCCGGGTCTGGTCCAAGATGCGAAGGCGATGCAGCAGGGGCCTCTATAGGTTTGCTCTCGATGACATCTCGCAGAGCCGGCGATTCGACCTCTCTCTTAACCGACCGACGTTTCTCGCGCTGCAACCTCTCCTCTTTCGCTTGCAGAAGAAGCTTCCTTTTAAATGATATTGGGGGTTGCGACGGGGGTTGAATCAATGCCGGCGACATCGGTGGACTCGAATGATTCGTGCGCTCGGTTTGCGTCGAGGCATCAGCGTACACCGGTCGCGGCTTGGGTGACTGCATCGAACCACCGGTCGTCTTGCTCGAAGAACCACGACTTCCATTGATGCCGACGGATTTGCGAGTGTTGCAGCCGTTTGGGGTGCGTTGTTTGTGGTTGGAGGTTGTGGGAGGGAAGGGATCGGGATGGCCAAGATGCTTCTGTGTCTCAGGATTAGCGCCGAACACGTAAGAGTTCGAGATCGTCGGGAAGCGAGAACTTACTACACTGCCAACGGTGGGTGTATTCAGGGTCGACCCACCGCTATGCCGTTTCCGCCGCTTGCCCCCGTGTTGTTCGTCGTACTCCAGTTGTTCAAAAAGTCGTTCCTGCTGCTGGATTTTTCGCTTTTCACGGTCGGAATTCTTGATGTCAACACCATCGAGCGAGAAATGTGTGCCAGGTGTATTGTCGCGGCTGCCCTGTTTACTTCGAGTGGAACCAGACGTCGAGCGCAAGTCGGCGTGGTCATCATCGTGCGCATCACGGTGGAACGCTTCGCTGTTGGCGCGGCTATTGACAGCGTGGCCGGTGCTCAACGGCGATATTTGGTTCTTTTTCGATCGTCTTCCTTTAGTGGGTTTGTGCAGGTTGAGGACAGATTCTGACTGGGTTGTAGTAGGACGGGCGCGTTCTAGAAGGCACTCCCTGCCCTTGTGCGGAGCCTGCGGATCGCAAGCGCATCCGCCAAAGTTTGCGAGCACGCAAGCAACCCAATTTGCGAACTGCTCAACCTTTTTGAAACCCTCCTTTCGTAGATCTCCGTTCGTCACAGAGTTCGAGAGCAGTTGTCGGATCTCAGGACTTAAGTCCCAACCGATGGTCAGTTCCTCTCCAGGTTGGATGTCGTCTATCGCAATGAAGCAGAAGTGGCAGCCGAGTTCTGGGCTTTGTGTGAAGATCTTGATCGTCATGTTTGGATTGCAGCTTCGTCTTGTATATCGTAGGATGGTGCCTTCGCGTCGAGCGTCGATGTAGATGGGTAAATGAGGGGGGAAGAACACGAAAGGCTCCGGATGTTGCAGTAACTCCCAACGATTAGAAGGGTCATCCTTATATTCAACCTTCTTTCCAATCTGGCCCTTCAGCTCCCCAATGTAGCTGCCCGTGGCTACAGGCGACTCGACAGTCAGGAACTCCCACTTCGGATGAAGGCCATGTGCGACAATGTTGGGGTCTTCTTCCGTCCGTTTGGTGATCACCGGCGCCAGTTCGTCTAGTTCCTCGATCGACTTCTCGACTCTTTGGAAGACTTGGCCAGGTTCCATACCGTTTGTGGCCTCTGCAAGCTTTTCGCGATCCTTGAGCCATGTGAAGATTTCGTCGGTGATCCTGATGTCTGCGTATGAATTCGAAGGGATAGGTTGAGGCTCGGGCTGTCGATAAAGGCGAAGGAATTCGGGCGAAAACTCTTCTATCGCGTAGCCGTTAGTTTGGGGAGAGGTTGGTGACTTGACGGGGCTCTGATGGCCGTTGTACATGGTCGAGCTAGCCCGTTTCCGAACAGTGGGTGCGAAATTGGGTGTTTGGCTGAGAACGTTGACAGACCCAGAGGCTCTGTGGCCCGTCTTGGGTCGTTTCGCCGGTGGAGGGAGGTCCCGAGGGCTTTCGCTCTTCCGAGTCGCGACATAGTGTATGTCGGTGTTGGTGTGGATGCCCCATCCGTTTGTCTGGACTGCGCCTGGTGCATCCTTAATCTTCTTCTTGTGGCTCTTTGTTGCAGTTTTGGGTCTGCCCTTGCGTTCGCCGGCATTGTGAACCTCCCGAAGCTGTCGCTGTACATCTGCCGCCCGTTTCGAGTCGAGCTGTCGGGGTGAACAGTCGGCGCACTCATGGACGTCGGGCACGTCGCGGCTCTCGTAGTAGCAGACTATGTGCTGCCACGTGTCGCACTTTTCGCACAGGACGGTAGAGCCGTCGTCGTCTGGAAAGCGGCAGATGCACTTGATGGTGGAGGACTCTTCATCGTCAACGGGGCCGTCCAGGGCAGGTGAGCCGTTGGCGTACGGGACGGTCGGCGCGCCCCCAAACGGCGGGATGGAGGCGAGCTGAGACTCAGCATGCGTCTTGAGCGACGGGATGTCTGTCATAATACGCCAGACGGTTGTAAGAGAATGAGGTGGGTTGGTATGGTGTCGCAGCTCAGAGTTTTCTTGGTTTGGATCGCATGACGGCCGTCGCGCGCACAGCAAGGACACAGTGACGGATCTCGACCGCAGTCGAGTCCGATGGCCTAGTCGCGGGTGTCGAGCGATGGATTGAGCGGCTGCGAGCTTTGTGCAATGGCGTCGTCCAAGGGAGGGTGGCGGGCGCCAGAGGAGAGGCGATCGGCAGCAGGTGTTGAGGCGGTCGATAAGGGCCGGAACGGTTCAAAGTGTGGATTTGTTAGAGCAGCTATCATTAGAAGTCGTTGGAAGCGTGTCGCAGTGCTGCTGCCGGTGGTGTTGAGGTCGTGGGCAGGAGGGCGAGGAGGTTCGGCGGCGGTGGCTTCTCAACGAGACCTTTCAGCGACTGCAAACAGACAAGGGGGGCGAAAGGCGGCAAGAGAAGAAGGGGCAACGAGCACAGCGCTGCTGTCTGTAGCTGCGCGACTGCGACGGTGGGATTGGGAGGGTCTGTAGGGAGAGAGTGGGTGCAGGACTGCGAGAGAGCCCAGGTGAGAACTGAGGGAGGAGACGGCAGCGAGGACGCTAGAATGCATTCAGATGAGCTGCCAAGGCCAGTTAGTCACGTGCGCTAGGCCGCTGTTAGCTGAGAGAGAGACGAACAGCCGGGTGCTCCAGCATCTGCATCGTCCGAGGCTGCGCGCCCCAAGCAAGCGACGCCCCGAGTCGGCATCGAGCACGCAGACGGGGTGCGAGGTGCAGCAGGGTGCCGTCATGGCCGCGTCGCGAGGTGCTGGAGAGTGCGGGAAGCATGGCACTGATGGTGATTAAGAGGATGCAACGCTGCGAGCTGGATTTTGAGGTCATAATCGAGGGGCTGGCGCGCGCCGTCGAATGGTGAGTGCTGGAGATTGTGCCGCATGCACGCTACCACGCTCAGCAGCAGCCCGGGCCCATGGTGATCGTTGATACGCTGCAGGCCGGTCACGAACGGGGCGCAGCAACGGGCCCGGCACCCGGCAGCGGCTCTGGCCTCCTTGCCGACAGCGAGCATCTTCTGCGGGTGTGGTGTTGGTGCTGATGTTGTTGCATACTATGGTAAAGACGCCGGCGACTTGAGATGTGGGCTTCAAGCTCAGGGGTGGAGTAGTAAGGGCTGCTGCGAGGAGCGGACGAAAGCTGACGGTGACGAATGCTGCAATTCTGTCCTCTCGCCGAGAAGACCACGGTAAAATAAGGGGCCCGAACAGTCGCCTGTTTTCAAACTTTGGTTCGAGCTGTGAACGTTGCCTCGTGGCGTCTGGAAGACATGGAAGACGGTATGCTCTGGAGGACCCAAACCGTGTCTTTGGCCTTGCAACATCCGCAGCGTGATGCCCTATCTCCTCGTTCGATAGCAGGCGCTTCTTCGTGTAAGATATGGAGTGAGTGGAGTCGCTGCAGGACGCTGACGTCTAGCGACCCCGAGCAGCAGGCACCGGGTGAGCGACCAGAACTGTGCATTACTATCAGCTTAAGTATCTCGAGAAACCCTACCTGTATATAGCGTAGGGAGTTCCAGCTTCGAGATTCGATGCCGAAGTTCATGAGATCAGTTGGTCACAGGTGCGTGGTCTTGTCATGCTGGTATTCTAAAATTTGTTACAGCTTAGTCAGAGTCATTCACCGGCTCGTGCTCCCTATCAGGGCGGATCCTTGATCCAACCTAGCAAGGCTCACCACAGTAGCAGGCTTAAAGTCACCTCGGCCCAAACGTCCCTTGCACTCTGCCGCCGTCAAGAATGTGGGCTGATACTTCTTATTTACCATTATCTATCCATATGACTCCGTCTCATGCCTCCAGAGCCGGAACCATTAGTTCACGTACCTCGCAAAGATACCTCTGCACTCTTAAACGCCCTCTATCGAAGCGTGCCAACTCTCCACTAGGTCGCTCTACTCTCGTTGCCAGCGCATCCAGGCTGCACAAGGTGTCTCTATTTACCCCGCCTCTGACGCCATCAGCATCATGCGAACACAAAACACCTTGACTACCCACTGCTGAAACAACCTAACCACATGACTCTTCCTCCGCTGGCGTCAATCCAATTGATCCTTCCCGCTTGCGCATCCCAGTCTGCGAATATCTCCGAGCGGCCAGGCCACGCGGGCGAACTACTGTTCAGGCCTCTCACTGTTACTTTGGCACTAGTTCCTTAGTAGAAACGTGCTACTATCCTGTACATATATCTCATACTAGCACATTATCTTCAAGGTAAATGGCGTTTTATTCTCATTCGTATGTTGGTCCGATGCAGAAGCAGTGACAGATCACGTAAATATACCTTTGTACTCTCCTTCCATGTCAATTTGCCAGTCATGCATTCCAAAGTCCACATGGCTCATGTTATCCACGATTCATCTAAGATTACAACGAGCTACCACTGGTTATTCGTTATTATATGCCTTTTCATTGTACTTCTTGTCCCTCTCCTCCGAAACCAGATGCAATACAGCAGACAGCTAAGCGTCCGTATCCGCTTGACTTAGCAAGACCCGGCCAAAGAGCCTTCCCGGCAGCTCGCAAATGCCCTCGACAGTTTGACTAGAAAATCCCACCGTAGTCTAAATACTCGGTACACACGTTTACTAGTCACGAAAAATCAGCCTCGTCAGTACGGAGTAAAGGAATGAGAAAATAGATTTGCAGCCCGCGTTTCCGACAGTACTTTCTTAAATCTTCCTAGTATTCCCAGCCGTCCAATATCAAAGCGGCATACGATCCCGTTGCTGTGGCATAACCCGTAGTAGCTACAGCATTTCCCGCGAGCTGTGTTATATCTTTTCTCATACACACCTTCACAGACGGGTTCACAAGTGGATACGAAGCCGGTTGAGACGGAATCGTATGTGGGACGGCTTGGGCAGGTTTGGTGTTGCTCACCGAGCGCGAAGAGGTCGTCATCCAGGGTCTAGGAGAAAGGGGGCGGGTAGGTCGGGGCCAAAGGAATAGGGAATCAAAACATGGAACCAGAGGAGCGGGTTCGATGAGATGAGAGAACTGTATGAGGATGTGTCAATGTAGATGGGACAGGTCTGACTTAGATGTTTCTATCAATAAACCGCGATATCCACGCTAAATGCATCGAAACGAAGCTCCACAATATCACCACCCCCTTCACACCTTTCTATCACTCTTCTTCCCCAATCATGCTATAAAGCATCGACATCCCCCACTTACACCCCCAACGTACCCTCGTCCACAAGATTTAACCGCCTGCCTCAACGCCTTCGCCTCCTCCTCACCTCCCCCCTCCTCCTTCTCCTCCGGAATAAACCCCCTCAAAACCCCCTCCACATACCCCCCCGGCACCCCCATCGCCAACGCATCCGCAATCCCCCTATTCATCCTATGCACATACTCCTTCTTCGGTTTCGCCTCCCCTAGCCTCTTCCGATCCACATACACCAGCATGCCCTTCTTCACCGCCTTCTTCCTCACGTCCGTCCAGCCCGGACTGTCAGCATCGCCCCCACGCCCCCAAAACTCCACCTCCCGCACCTCCTTCCCATACGCCTCCGGCACGCCCTCGTTGACGTCCAGCCGCGCTTCGTCGGCGGGGAGGAGGGCGTAGACGAGGCCGTATACTTCGTCGGCGTGCTTTTGCGCTGTGGCTGGGGGAGTAGAGGTGAGATTCTGGGATGCGGGTGTTGATTTGGATGGGGAGACTTCGACGACGTTGGCGTAGCCGCGCGTGTTAATGATCCAGCGCCAGTTCGGCAGGCGCGCGACGCCGAGGTAGCGGGAGGTTGGGCAGCGGAGGCGCATTTGGTGCTGCCAGAGGTTGCTGCCGTAGCCGAAGTAGAGGGTCGGTGATGATGAGTCCGTGGTGGTGGTGGTTGTGGGCATTTTGACGAGAGGGAAAGAGGTGTATGGGTATATGGGTGTGGGGTTTCTGAAGTAGCTGAAATGGATGTTTTCTTTCAGATGTGTGGAAGAAGGTTTGAGACGTTGATGCTGAGGACTCTTTGCCTGGAGTTTGAATTTAGGTAAATTGTAAGGTGGGATATGCGACGGGTGCTGAAAATGGAGTCGTTGCCTAGCGTTTTCTTCGAACTCAACGGAAGATTCAGGCTTGTGTGAGAGTTGGTGTTTCTTCTAGTAAGCCCAAGTTTATTTGCGGGAGCTTGTAGATGGTAGAGTTGTAAGACGTGCTAAATTGTGGAAATGGTTGAAGTGGGGATGATCAATAGCGAGCCTCGGCTCTTCCTGCCGCTCTACCTAGAGATTTATAGAGACCCCATACCGTAATATGCATCATTCCGCCTATCAATAGACAGAGGAGCATAAAAGCACATCTTATGAGTGACATGTTTGAGAATGGTATCGAGAAGTAGTCCATGCACTAGGAAGGTCATCATTCCTTCTCCAGAGCGAGAAAGAAGCCAACTCGAAGGATAAAAGTTATGTTTCTTTCACTGTGGTAATCGTCGACTGACCCCCAGATCATTTGACGCACCTAAGCATACAAACTACCATCCCGCCCGCTAAACCCTTATCCAGAGCCCAAACAAGAACGCTAAGAATATACATGCATCATGAGGCTTAAACTGTATCGTCCGTACCCACAGCCGCATAAGCTGCTCTATTGCCTTCTGTCCTGCGCATCGTCATTCGCGGCGGTGGTTCATACAGTCTCGTGTAATCGACCCTCTCGCCTCCCAGCCTCGCTGACCCATTCTCCTTAAATCCGAAGACTGGCGACCCATCACAAAAGAAGTCTTTGCAGTTCGTGATAATGCCCCGGGAAAAGGGGTTCCCGCGATCGCGGGCCTGGTTTCCCTGCGAGCCGCGGAAGGCGGTGGCGAAGAAAGTGTCAAGGCCTAAGAGACGTTTCCACTGGTCCCAGACGGAATGGTGCTGGTGAGGCCGAGGAGGCAGGTCGCCAATGTCCTGGCCAGAGCCGAAGCCGTTGGAGGCGCCGGTGACCTCTTGGGATGTGGTGCCAGTGGTGACGAAGGAGGTGAGAGCTTCGCCGGGGGTTTGGCTGTTAAGATGGCCGCGCATGCTCTCGAAAGTTGTCAAGGCGCGGGCGATTTGGAGGAGTTGGACAACAACAAGCATGGTTACCCATATTGACTGGGCTGCGCACCAGATAGAGAGGTCGATCGTATAGGGGTCTTTGTGTAGGATTTTACATAGGTCATCGGAAAGGACGTTGCAGGTAACGTCTTTTGGTGTCGGAATTATGGAGAGGTCTGGCGGTGTTAGTGAAGGCTAAAAAGGGCACGAAGCTGCTACGTACAGGCCAAGACCACCTGCATCAGAAAGATGAGGCCAATTTCTAGGGTGAGAACGTAAAGAAAGAAATGACGATGGTTGTTATTCGCAACGCAGTTGTTCACCCATGGGCAATGACTACTATCATTAGCAGACTGACCATATCGAAGGGATGGATCATGGACGTACTGGTCGGATTTTGCGACACAGCGATTGCATCTCTTGCAATGCCGACTCCTGAGAGGCTTGCGAACCATGCAGTTAACGCAGAAATGATGCTCGTCAAACTGACGCAATTCCAAGAGCTCGTCAATGACAGCTTTTTGACCACTTCGACTCCCCGATTTTGGCACGAAGCCAGGATCTTCATTCATGCTCATGAAGTAAAAGTATCCTGAAAGTGCGTAAAAGGCGACGAAGAAGAAGTTGATAAACGGATTAGTCATGAAAGTCCCTGGAGGAGTTAGCATCGTAGCAATAGTCGATTTCTGTATGCTTACAGGGTAGGAGTGTGGTCAACCAACGAACACCAACCCAGAACATTGAAGCAGTAAAAATGCCCGCCATGAATGGCTTTCAAAAATTAGCTCAGTTCCTCCTTCAATTGAAAGACGTGAAACATACGGTATGTCCGATGTTCTTCATGTTCGACGGAGCCCACCGAAGAGAGTACTGCCCTATCCATTGCAACCCGAAGACTATGGCTAGAGCAGTGGGTATGGCAAAGTATATAACCATGTGGCTCAGGGCATACATGCTAGCGAAAATCATGGGAAACGGTAATAAGAACGTAGCCCGATTAAGGAAGGTCTTGACGTCCTTAACCATGAAAGAGAGCGGGAAGTCCTTAGTCGTTCCGTCCTTATTGTAGCCGCATTCTGAGAGCGCCCGATACCACTGTCGCTGTGTGTTCATTTCTGAGGCTGTCGTAGCCGGTGTCTTCCCGTCATTGTTCTTTGCAAATCTGTCTGATCCGTATTCGATCAACTTCTGCATCGACCCTTGCGATCCCTTCACCAGTGCCCAGTGTAACGCAGTGAATCCTTGGTCGTCCTTTGCATATACGTTCGCGCCCCAGCGGAGGAACAAGTCAACACAGGAAGGAAATCCCTTGTACGCCGCCCACATCAACGAGGTATGCGCTTGCGCATCGGGAATATCCACGGGAATATCTTGATGAAGAAGTAGGACGAGTTGGAAGACGTTGCCATCGAGAGTCGCAGAGTGTAGTAAATTAAAGCCTTGGTCATCGGTGAGGAGAGGGTCGGCGCCATGCTGCAGTAGAAGGTGAACCACGTAGTAATGGCATCTCTTCGCAGCCCATAGCACTGCCGTAGCCATAGCATCGCCGCCTTTCGCATTCACGTTTGCGCCGTTTTGTATGAGGAAGTGGCATAGAGCGTAGTGGTTATTGATTGCAGCCCACTGAACGTAGTAGATGTCAGCGAATATTCCTTGAAGTTTCCAAGAAGATGCAAATCCTGTACGTACGTGTAGCGGCGTAATACCTTGCTCGTCAGCATAATTAGCATCGAACTTCCCGCTATCGAATAATTTCTGTATCGCCGCAATCTCCCCCAACCGGGCCAGTTGCATTATGTCTTCTTCGATAGGCATACTGGGCTTTCCCGACGTCAGTATCTCGAGTTCGACATGTTGGTCCCCTCCAACCGGCTTGCCGTTTGAGGTCTGCTCGGCGCGTGCAGAAGCGGAGGTCGGGGAAGAGGACATAGCAGCGATAGGTGTCCTGCTCGAGTCGTCGTTTGCGGAGTCGGGATTAGGTCATAGGTCGTGAATCATTATGAGTGAGCCTTGTGAGAGAAAAAGGGGGAGTTCGAAGAATTGAGAATGGAGCTGGAGTCTGGCATCACTGCAAGGTTGTCAGCGAAGTCAAGGTGTGGCTGTGCTTGCTATCCGCGCGTGCTCCCGTCCGGAAAGTGCCGCCAAGCAAAAGCAACCACGATACTGAGGTTCAGTGCGCTCTATAAAATAGCAGATTATGATGGTTCATGGAAATATTAAAAGAGGCATTACTGCTAGGTCATATGTTGTGGTTGAAGGTTTTTATCATCTCGAAGAGTTAGGGTACAAATATGTGCTTATGAACAAGGGTTTAATTCATATCATCTTATGGCTTTGAGGCTTTTGGAGAAGTGCTCCAATACACGCTACATTTTGACCATTCTCCCGTTGTGAATCTACCCGGGTACGCCATATTGAACGCCTGACTAATGCCAATCCATGGATCTTCTCTCTCCATTATCCACGCACGTCTAAGTTGCCTTCTTCGCGAACTCGACTCTAAGGATCAAATGTCCGAAACCAACTGGTATGGATTAGCAAGTATTCCGTTTGAAGAACAAAGAGCGGGTTCTTACAGCCATCCATCTTTTCGCACGCCTTGGCAGCATCTGTCCGGTCCGCGTAGCTGACGAATGCAAAGCCCTTTGCTCGTCCTGTTTCCCGATCCTTTGCCAAGAAGACTCTGGTGACATGGCCGAATCGTGAGAACATGTCTCGGAGGTCCTGTTCTTCGGCGATTTCGCTGACCTAGGCAAAAGTTTAGCAGGTAGGCTTCACTAACGGTCTCGTGGACACATACATTCGTGACGCGAAGAGTAGCCAAGTCATCCCGCTCGTACTTCCCTCCCATCTTCTCACCAGCGCCACCACGGCCACGAAGATGAGGCGGCACGTAGCTCGATCCGCCCTGTCCCAATCCACCCTGCTCATCGGGTCCATCGCCAGGTACCTCAGCAGCGCCGACATCCCCCTCTGGAGCCATGGTGTCCTTGAAGGGGCATTTGGTAGTCCAATGGTCTCCGCTACAGATACGGCACTTGATCTTGGCATCCTTCAGGTTGTTCTT
Source organism: Lophium mytilinum (assembly GCA_010093605.1). Classification (NCBI taxonomy): domain Eukaryota; kingdom Fungi; phylum Ascomycota; class Dothideomycetes; order Mytilinidiales; family Mytilinidiaceae; genus Lophium; species Lophium mytilinum. Next base: position 900,142 of record MU004199.1, on the reverse strand, counting down.
CTTCTTCTCGCTCTCACTCTTGTCCTCTGCCGACGCCTTCCAGTTCGCCATCGGCCTGAACACAATATTTTCTCCAACGCTGGTGGTATCGCTCTGCGGCCCGATCGCCTTGCCCTTCTCCTGTCCGAACTTGGCCCATTCTTTTCGCTCGGCTTCGCGGGGGTTGACAACGCGCTTCACGATCGTCTTCTTGATGCGACGGGTCGTCTTGATCTTCTTGCCATCCTCGCGGATCGTGTATGTGATGGTGGTCTCGGTTCCGTCCTTGTTCTTGATGGTCTGGGGCGGTGGGAGCTGGGCCTGGGGCGAATCTTCGTCTTCTTCCTCAGCCCAGTCGGTGGTGCGTCTTTGTATGATCAGCGACTGCGGTGAGATTTCAAAAGGTGCGGTACTCGCCCTACTGCTCGTGACATTTTCAGCGAGTAGTATATTCAATGGGCAGGATGTTTTCTGCGTTTCGTTGTGCTGTATATGGATGGTTGCTGGAGAGTAAAGAGGGAAGTTTATTAGGTGGCGGCGCCGTGGGGCAATGGAAATTCAGAGTGGCCCGCTCTGATTCGACAGTCACGTGACAGAGGCGAATTTATCAGCCACCGCCACCATCTCTTCCTCCCCAAAACACCAGTTCTGGGCAATTCCATCCATCACGAAACTCACACGAATGTTGCGCTTCGCTTGAACTAACGAGCGTTCATTTGACCGCGTTTCTCCACGAAGGATCTGACCCCGCCTAATCTAGGGCGTCTGGGCGTGCGAATTAGTCCGTGGGCGGATACCCTTGAATAGGCACCCCTTTGCTTCTTGGCATGTATATATTTACTAGCCATACGACGTTTTAATAACAATCATAAACACAGCTGTTATTGGTAAATGCTTGTGCCACAGTCCCATCTTCCTTATCTCTACTCATCTCTGTTACGCTATCCCAGCCTCGCTTCATGTCACTCTAAAAAGTTCATTTCTTTCTTTCAACCATGACCAAATCCATTCTTGTCATAGGCGCGACGGGAACACGAGGCAGTGCAGTCATCAACGCCCTCCTAGCGCGCAATGCCCAGTTCGACATTCTGGCAGTGACACGTGATGCGTCCTCCGCCTCAGCACAAAAGCTTGCCGCCAAGTCTCCCTACATCAAACTTGTTCAAGGCAATCTAAATGATACCGAGGCCCTGTTCGAGGCTGCCGAGTCACTCGTTGATACGCCCATTTGGGGCGTGTTCAGCGTTCAGGTAAGCCATCATACGTCCTTTCAGATGGGCCCTCGCCGAGAGAGCGAAATACAAACCGTGCGTTTTAGGTCTCACGCGGTAGAGAAGTAACTCAAGGCAACGCCCTCATTGATACGGCCCTGAAACACTCAATATCCCACTTCGTGTACTCTTCTGTAGACCGCGGAGGGCCCAGGAGCTTCGAGAACCCGACCGACATTCCGCATTACCTGAGCAAGCACAAGATCGAGCACCATCTCGTGGCTTCTGCACAAGATACAGACATGATTTGGACTATCCTCCAACCAGTTGCCTTCATGGACAACTGGAGCAATGGTTTCATCGCGAAGCTCTTCGCGACGACCTGGAAGTTGTACCTAAAAGAGAAGCCGTTGCAACTAGTCTCCATGGCCGACATTGGTGAATTTACAGCCATTGCGTTCCTTAATCCAGCAGAATACAAATCGAAGTCTCTGCCACTCGCTGGCTGTGAACTCACGTTCCAGCAAGCGAATGCAATCTTCAAGGATAAAATTGGGAAAGACATGCCGCTTACTTTTCCTTTCATCTCGTATATGCTAAGGTCGTTATTCAAGGACTTCGGGTATATGTTCAGGTTCTTCAGAGACGAGGGCTTTGGCGCTAATATCACGGAGCTAAAGGAAATGCATCCGGGTCTGTTGGATTTTGGCACTTGGTTGGAGCAAGAGAGCAGATACGAAACGAACAAATGAGAAAGAGCATGGTGCATTTCCTGCAATCCCTTTCTTCCTTAGTTTGCAAGCGTGTATGGATATCGTTTTAGGGTCTGCTACCTCTCATACTTCCATTTCAACCGCTTTACTCAAAATCGTGGTTTCGTACTCATACCATCAATTTCCCTCATACCTCCATCCTTTACACTCATCCCTGCAAGTCATACCATAACCAACACCCACTCCCTCAGCTCTCAGACCCCATATCCCACCTCACTGCCCGCCCACCCGTCATCGGCTTCGGCTGCAGAATGAGATCACTATTCGTCCTCGGCATCACCGCGCCCACCTGCTGCTGCTGCTGCGCCAAATCCCCACTACTCCTTTTCCACTGCTGCGTACTCTGATCACCGGCCCGCCGCAAAGTCTGATCGCTGCTCCGCCTCACCAGCGCCATACCCGGCGGGATGCTATACCCCTCCGGCGAGGCCTCCCCACCCCGCGGCGTCAGCGTCATCGACGAGCTCATCAGCCCCATTCCTCCCATGCTCCCCATCCCCGGCACCGGCGTCATCATCTGCTGCGGCGTCATCATCTGTTGTGGCTGTACGCTCCCCCTCCTGCTCCCCGGCAGGCTTCCCGCGATCGAGCTCGCGACCGTCGAGCCCCCGGCCGCGCTGTTCGCCGCCGCGATGCTGTTCGCTGCTGCCGCTCCGGGGGCGCTGAGCGGCAGCCACCCGGAGCTCTCGATGCCCTGGGCGTCGACCATGCGGGCGAGAAGGTCTTCGGTGATGACGAGGAGGTGCTCGATAGCCTCGGTGCGGGAGGATTCGCGCGCGGAGCTGCAGTGGATGTAGGAGCGGCCGGTTGCGCTGTGCTCGACGATGCTGGCGACGGTTCTGCGGGAGGAGGTCAGGCTATAGGTTACGACGTCGAGGGTACGGGTGGGGCCGTAGATTGTGTGGGCGTTGGCTGGGGATGTGTTAGCTGGGGGCTTAGTGGAAGATGGTCATAGAAATATGAGGGTGGGTGTGAAAGGGTAGTGTTAACGGAGGAGGGATGCGGGCGTGGACGTATTGAAGATCAGATGCGGAGAGGTGGACAATGCTTACAGAGTACACGGGACCGCAGTGAGTCAAGCACTTCCTCGCTTTCCTTCGCTTCTAGGTGATGTAGGATCTCCTTTGTGGAGTGTTCATGGCTAAGGTTGTTGTAGGTTTTTTCAGAGGAACGTCCATGCTTCAGGTCTTTGAACGTCTCGATCATGATGAGTTTCGTGGACCAAGTAGTGCTGCGGAGTGTGATTGTTCGAAAGAGAAAAACTGAAAGGATGAAGTACTTGCGAAGGAGTTGAAGATGGAGGGAAAAGTGGTCTGATGTTTGGAGAGGTGCCGTGGGAAGTGGAAGTAGTGATGAGCGGTGAGAGGCAGGTGAGGGTTGAGAGTTGACTCGACATTAAGGTAGTCTCCGCCGACAGTATGGCACCTGCAAGAGCAGGAGTTAGAGATGGCAGCTCTGACCTTTCCTAGGCTTTGCAGCTGTACTGAAAGGCCGTGGGGTTTTCAAGTCCTCTCATCAACCAGCATCACAGCGCATATCAACGCATTGATACCTTCCAATCGCTCTGATATTACCAATCGCTTCGATATCCTCTCATTGTTTGGATACCTTCGTGCACTTATTCGGATACCATCCAGTCGTTCAGAGCACAGTATAAGTTCACGAAAGCACAGCTATCGTCTATTGTTACCCCTCGCGAATGTTCACCATTCCTACATCTTTACGGGAACAATTCGAATCATCAACTATGCACACAGGGGGAAGTCCAATCGATCCGCCCGCTCCAACTACTCCAAACCGCCAGAGGTGGCCTTTGATCAATGATATACGGCCTCGCTACACAGACCTTTCTGGACTCCCAGCACGGCCCAGTCCGCCTAGACTACAGCCTGCTCCCCCATTCTACTCGAATGCATCAGCTCTACGACAAATCAACCAGAATATACAACGACCCATTCCAACCAGACCGCGACCTAGTCTAGACAGTCCACGCCGTACTCGCTCTCGCTATGCACCAGTACCGTTGCGTCCTGACCTGAGGAGGCGTTGGTCCATCGATCAACTCCCCAGAAGCCCTCTCTACACCGACCTCCGCCGGATCGTCGAAAGGGCTCAAGAAGACGAGGAGGGCGAGTACGTATCCGACCATGAGAACGGTGGATACCGCTGGCAAGCATGGTCTCGCTCACCGAACTTTCTCACCTCACTCGACGAGAACCACGACTGGGCCACGACCACCATATACTCCCCCGAACGGGAACCAAGGCCACGGTTTAACGAGAACGAGAGCTGGCCCGAGCTAGGGCGTCCGCGTAGTAGAACGGTGGTCAGACATTCGCTGAACGTCGCCAGAGCCCGTGGGCTGTACTATGATAGCCGCGAGAGATTGCAGTATTTCCAAGTCACGGGGGGACCGGAGATCGATGAAGGCCCCGGCGCGCCGAGGAATACGCCTTTTCTTCGCTCGCTAGAAACGCATGGTCGTGATTTTTCCAATTTGCGAGGAGCTGCGACTTCTGTAATTCGCCAAGAGCACCGTGAGCTAGTCGAGCGGATGCAACGATTAGTTATTTCACGACATGGCGATATTGGTCCCGGCATACCTGTCGACGGGCTGCATATCGTACCAGACTTGGCCGACGTTCAATCAATCGGGGATTGCGTAATACCCTACTCTGAGCCCACTGACCAGGCGGAGATCATCTGGTTCAGGTGCGGCAGCGGCGAAAAGGAGTGCGACGAAGCTATTGGGGGGTTGGTGGGGACGACACGGAAGTTGTACTCGGCGATGTTGAGGCGGAAGATGATACTGGCGTGCTCGGTTTGTCAGTGGGAGCTGCATGATCGCGTGCCAGAGGTTAAGGTGTTTTATAACGGGGGCGAGTTCTCGGGGCAGGAGAATGATAGTGGGCATTTGAGGTGGATGTTGGAAGCGCGGCGGGTGCAGTTGGACAGGGAGGCTAGGGCGGGGTTAGAACCGTTTCCGGATTTCTAGATAGTAGAAGTTGTGATATATGGTATTCGATGGCTACGGCCTGGAGTGTCTTGATGTATTCTGAGGAATGGGACATCATGCGACCTGTCCAGCTTGAAAAAGAGGTAAAGTGACAAAGTCGCCGAGTTACCAAGACGGGGGGGTTACGTAGAAGAGCGACAAGGGGTGATGCAGAATTAGCGACCAAGAAGTAAGTATCTACACATTCTGACGCGTCTCTGTCATAAGGTTTCTTCAACGCTCCTCCGGAAGTTTAGCGCTAGGGCTGCTTGTGGTCGAATCTCAAAACGTATGTACTTATGGAAGTTGAGAAAGTAATGCGACGTTGTGATGTGACGCGATGCAAGGATTTGGAGGATATGTACAGCATGTACGTAGACACGTCCGGTGGTCCAGCGCGGAAACCAAGCTGCGAAAGTCTACCACAAAAGCAGGATAGTCTTGAAAGTAACGCCTCGGGGTACTGTGCTTTTAGCAGATTTGGCTCAGCCTTGGTAATTTTTAGTCCGAAAATGGGCATCCTCCGTTCTAATCCCAGCTATTCCACCTGTGGCTTCAAATCGACGCTAGTTCACCGGACGTGTCAAGACGCTGTATCAGACCCTCCACGAGGATTGCCCTGCGCTGTACACGTTGTGGAAATACCAAATGATGTTTTCACGTGGCGGTGTAGTTGTGCAAGTACCAAATGGCGTTTTCTCGTGTCGGGCAGACTACAGACAGCTTATGGCCGCATGTTGTGGTTAGCGAATTTCATATATGAGGCGTAACAAAAGGCTTTCCGACCTTCTGAAGGCTATCCTGGTCCATGTTATCTCTCTCATCAGCTTGCAAGGCCGGAATTTACCGTCCTGCCGTTACAGCTGCCTACACGCTAACCACGCCCATGGTAAGACGGCTACAGTACAGTACAGCATCTTCCCACGTCCGGTGATCTAGCGTCAAAATCAAGCCACAGAGTACCGTATGGGGTTACAATCCCAGACGCCTTCAGGGGGGAATAATAGCCGCCTGGCCAATAAATCTTCAAGTAGGCTCATTATTAGCCTAGAAAAGGAGGTTCACAGGGGTCGACTCAGTTTCCACACTAGGTCACCGGACGTGAGAAGGTCCTGTACTTGCGGCCGATTGTGAGACCTGAGTCCCGTCATTAAATGTCGAAGTACAGTTCCCTGCTCGGGGCGTAAAGCTCTGTGCGCGACAGCGGTGATTGGCTCCGTTAAAACCCTTGTCGTGTATGATATGGACAGACGATAAAGGCACGCTAGCATGCGGTAAAAGCAGATCGGTCGTCTTAATCCAGTATAGGCAGGCGAGCAGGCCGATGCCTGAGAAGTGGTTTGGGATATATGCACGTGGCATGCATTTCGTACAATCGCCTAGGCGTACACGCGTCGCTTTTGGAAAGGAATTGGGATTTAGAGCCGTGTTGACGGTAAGCCGATAGGCAGATGCAGGCAAGAAGCGGGCGGGAGACTGGAGGCTTGAGGAGCTTGAACGGAGAAAAGCAAAAAGTCGTGCAAACGATAGACACCCAGTAGCGCCCTGCATCCAGCTTATGCATGGCGGATCTTTCTCGGCTGAGCCCTGGGACCATCCCGCGCCATTTAACGCCAGTCCCGTTGTTGGTACCCCAAACCCTGCCCCGGCTTGTAACCTTTGTGGCCCAGGACGACGGACTCAGCTCCGCAATTCGTACGGTTTCTGAATATCCATGGCGTGGGGAATGGCGCGGTTGACTCGTGGCATGATATTCAAACCTTCCGCTAAATCTCGCTCTTTTTCAGGATGACTGGGCCGACTACGCTCTCTCGCGGCGGGTGCAAGAGCCACTCCTGATATCAACAAGTGGCGGCTTCCTTGCCTCAGCCCGGGGAGAGCGGTTTTTAGTGATGCATAACCAAAACTACGTTTCCATCTCACCAACCTCCAGGACCAACTACAGGGCCAAATGAATTCGGAAAGCGTTCTATGCTTCAACGTATCTCTCTATCAGCGTAGCTAGACATTTTTATCTTTCAGAGTGTGCATGCAGTGCGCGGAAGTTGGAAGCATCTCGGCGTTACAAAGGTACTTCCGTTTCCTAGTCTATGCATTCTGAAAACGAGCTCATTCGTAGAATTCGACATCGAGTCAGCCCAGAGCAAACTCGCGAACACCCTAATGGACCGAGACATGGCTTTCCGTACATACCCCAAGTACCATGGTACGCAATCGCTTGTCTGCTCCGCAGGTCTCTTACTCGTTATATATAGCCTGATTGTGCCGTTGCCGTCTGGCAATTGAGGTCAAGCGTTTGGAAAGCCATGAAGGAGAATTGGACTCTCACAGGCGTCTTCTATTATCAATTTACACTCTTTTGCCCTAAGGCCATTATGAAGACCAATAATTACCAGCCAGAACCCTGCAACGACGACGCTGACGCGCGGGCGTCCAACTTCCCGACCCTCCTGGATTCTTTCTTTTCGCCTTGGGAGCTGGTCAGTCCGCCTCATACTAAATCCAATCACATAGCGTACTCACCGCCCTTCTTTCTAGGCTAAGAAGAAGTACTCGTATATCTGGCAATGCGTGAGCAGATTGGCCATTGTGAAGGCATGTAATAAGAGGCTAACATGTTGCCTTGTAGTGTGCCTGCGGTTGCGCCAGCATTAACATATCCTCTGCAACGTGTCCATCCTGTGGCGCTGCTCGATGCGCCTACTGCCAAACAACAAAAGTCCAGGTCCAATAGGTGGATGGAAGCGGGATCCAATGTTAAAGCGTGCTGCGCCTGCTCATCGGCTTCCAAGAATGCTCAACGTTCTATTACGACATCCAACGCATTCCTACTAAAAAAGTTGCCTATATTGTACACATCATCTGGGAGGTCATTTGAAAGGATAACGAGCTAGTGCGGGCTGGTTATGATCTTAGCTTACGTTTCAAATGCTTGGAGCGGCTGTGTATATGTCTCCTCTCCTGTCACTATCTAAGCCTATTACCTTTCTACAACAGACCGAATCAATATTTGATCCCATTTCCCGAACTCGCTACGTTTTGTTACTTACTAAGAGGATTCGAGTGAGGAGCGTGCTGCGCTTGGTCAACTGACGACTTTTGAGGACTGTCGAAGAGTTTCTATACTGCTTCAAAATGCAAGACTTACGGCATGCCAAAAGCCAAGCACCTATTGGGCATGCCGCTGGAAACGATATAGTATTGTACGAGTAGTATTGAGCATCATCTACGTATTACTAGAGTTTTTCGACAAAACAAACTTGTCGAGCGCTCCAAAAGACACACTCCCTTTTCGTTCTACGCGTAACCCACCCCCTTACCCAGTCACTTCATCACTTGGTTTGGAGAGGTGCCCTGAAGCCTCCAATACATTCGTCCAAGTCACTCACTAATTCTATATGCTCTCTCCAAATGCGGCGTGGGCGCAAACAATCACATCCTCATCCTTATCCTCTACCTACTTCTCCATCTACGCCCGTGCCTACGCCCGCATCTACGCCCGCATCTACGCCCTCACCTATACAAGCTCATAGAGGCGCACCTACGGGTAAGAAGCCTGGCAGGCCGTCTAGCTTAAATCATAAGGCACCGCGGAAGAAGGAAGTACAGTGGCAAGATTGCGCTCCTCCTCAGGAAGGGAAGCTTGGCCGTGATGGGCTTGTTTGTTAGTTTACATCGTATGATGAGGACATGGAGTATATCAATCAGGCAGCGGCGATGGAAGAGCCCAGGCTCAATGCGGAGGAGCGGTGATAAGATAAGGTTTCAACAGTGCTGGCATTGTTCTAGGCATGTAGGCATGTAGGCACCAATGCAATAGCCTATAAGCAACTACAGGAATTAGATGAAATGCAGAAGCTATACAGCCTTGCCTTACGTACGGCCTTCCGTACAGTCAAGCCTACGGCACAGATGCATCATGCACGTGAGAATAGAGCTCTGGATGAAGATCCGAGCCGTTCTAGCTAATTAGAAGATTAGATAAGAGGGGGGGTGTGCTGTTACTAGTACCCAAGAACAACATGAAGGGAGGATTAGGAATTACAAGGCTTTATATGCAGATAGAGAAATAAGAATATGAAAATTGAAGTCATGACCATAAGAAGAGTCCTTCAGACTACAATTGGATGCATTTCAATGCCCCCTGCGTAGGTAGTCGTTTCGATCACCCCTTCAAGAATGTCTCCTCCAAATTCCCCAGTACGTTGATTAGTGAAACTATTTGGAGTAGCTGGTGAGGTCTCACGCCTCTTCCAGAAGAGCCACTGCCTGAGGTTCTTGACCGGGGTGATGTTTGCATTCCGCCACCAGGACCTCAGGATACGACTGAGAGCGACGAACAGTAGCTTGAATGCAAGCATCATAGCCATAATAACGAAGACGGATATAACGAAGGATCTGAAAGTGAGAGTAAAGGGGATAGCAGCTTGTGGCATTGCGAAAAAGGCTGTTGCAAGCGCAAAAGGGTAAAGCACCTGCAAAGAGTCAATATTCTCATAGTAGCATGAACAAATCAGCTGGACCTACTAAAACAGTGAAGTCGGTAGTAATCCCAGTGTGCTGCATCGTTTCGCTGCTTTCCACAGTGAGACGTAGTTTGAGCTAGGTTGCTGTGTAAGTAAAATACTTGGATCGCGATATAGGAGAAGAGAAGACCAAAACATGTGTTCAAACTTACAGCTTCTGCTGAGTTGTTGCAGGTTTCCTTCAATGCGACTAACTTCTCTTGTAGAAAGGTCAACTCCTCAAATTTGCCATCGATAGCACATAGGGATCGTTGTATTGTTTGCCTTGGGAATGGAGAGGTCTCGGTGGAGGAGTCACGGAAATACCCAATGTCTCCATTGTGACACTTGAATCTTTCCCAGGCCTGCACTGTAGCGGAAAGGACGTCCAGAACACGGCTGAGTAGTCTCATTGTTCTCAAAGTCCACTCAAAGATCTCTTTGACGTTTTCAGTCGAATTTTGCTCCATAGCTGCAGGGTCGTGCGACCATATAGAGCCGTGACGAGATTGCTGTTGCCAGCGTCAGCAAAGCTTAAACATACAGAAGGTGAAACAGCGATTTTGGAAAGAACGCTCACATATTCGTTGATTTTGCCTTTGACAGTATACACTGCATTCTCCCATTCGCCGAGAATCTTACGCACGTGAATTTCGAGTGTCATGAGAAAGTATTCTCTCGGGTCCCAAATCGGGAGATTGGCATCCGAACCATCAGACAGAATTGGATCTTCTTGAAATTCCTCATAAGAACAGTCTTCTTCTTCTAGGTCTTCGTCATCGATATGCTGGTCCACGAAAGCGTACCCAATCCAGCGCCGGTTTTCAGAGCCACAGATGACAAGCGAGAATCGTGATTTGTATATGCCGTAATTTGGCTCAGGTTTAGGCTTTGATTTTGATGCTGGCACGCTCAAGAAAGATAGGTCGGTCCACTGTCTTTTTAGATTCCTGTTGCACCCTTCTCCCTCTGACTTATCTGTTGTGGAAGGCGGGTACTCTCGAAATGCAAAGAAGGGGATGTGCATTTCCATTTGGAAAACAGGGTAGCCCTTGAAGCCCTATATCATGGTCGAAGAACACTCTAGTTAGCTATTTACTGAAACTTATAGTATCATAGTGCCATGTAGGGCCATGTTCCCTCAATCACTTACAGCCATCTTCACTCGGAGTGAGGTTTCAAGTGCTAGGTGATTCCAGATAGCATCTCTCAGAGCTCTGACTTGATGGAAAGGTGCGGTTTCTGCCAGTGCAAGCGTGTAATGGGGATCTAAATTTGGTATATAACTATTTCCGTACATTGAGTCAGTTAAGTATGATTAGATTTCGAGATGTGGGACTTGCATCAGTCGTCTGTCTGCGTCAGGTAGATCGGTATGATCGAATCGCTAAATGGTTTTTGATTAGGATTTTATTGCTAGGATCATGAGAAGTAGTAGATGTTTCTGTACCGGTTCTTTCAAGTGTCGGAGAACAGCAGTCGCCGTTAACGGGTTCTGGCATTTTCTGATAGTTCCGCCGTTCGGCTCGGTCACGTCATCCACGGCCGTTCTATCAACGTTTTCGGTATTGTTATTGTGAATTATATTTGCTTGGGGAATCAGACTCCGGTCGTCAATCCAAGCAGCCCGTCGCATCCCCGCGATACCTAGTCCTCGTTCGATATCATCTAGACAGGAGTCTTGGCAGAATTTTTCCACGTCTCGCCACTTGCACGATGGTACTGCACCCTCAGAGTCGCGTAAGAAGATTGCAACACCATCGCCAACGGCATTCGCACGTCTCTTGGCGTCAACGAATGAACTTTTCTCTCTCGGAATCCGGTCTTTGGAAAACCTCCGGTCCCATTCTTTGGCATAGAAGTCCCCAGGAGAATTTATCTTTGCAGCGCTCATGATTCGTCAGATCTGGAGATAGGAGTAATTCAACGCGCTGGAGATCCGGGAAAGGCGGCAAGCACGGCACCAATTCATGCCTACTGGGACTTGCGAATGGGGGCACTGGCCTGAGGTGGAAATAAATGACTTGATAGTAACACTGAAGATCGCGAGCTCTGAGGTCAAAAAAGAGTCATGAATCGTGAATTGCATCTAGAAACGAAGAACGTCGTAACCAGACTCCAACAGCCCAGGTGTGCGCTGCGACTCCATACTTTTGTATTTCCAGACCTCCCCCCGTTGACCAGTATATCGTCTCCGTAGGCCTCCCAATTGCGTGTGGAAAAAAGGCAACTGGTATTGCAGATGCGCTGGCCGTCGTGATAGAGTCTAGGAATCTTGAGAGGCGACCGAGAGACCAGGCGCAGTGCTCGCCTGCAACCAATCCCTTTTTCCTTCCGCCTATCGTGCCTGTACTTTGGTCGTCTGGCAGTATGCGCATCTAGCAGTGCCACACGAGGGACACGTTGCTGCGGTTATGTTGATGCCTGTCCACCCACAAGCGCACTGGATTGTGTCCCGTTAGCCTTCATTGATGCCGCTTCGCTTTTGCTGCGTCCACTCACGCACTGCCAGATGTACGAGTACTTTTTCTTAGCCTAGAATAGCCGGCGGTCAGCATGCATTCTCCATTGATTGATGGGGTTGACTGTGAGGCGGACTGACCAGCTCCCAACCTGGCGGAAAGAAGGCGACTGAATTGTGTTGGGCGTTGACGGGCGAGGAGTGGGCGACGCAGCTGAAGGATCCATTTGACCAGGGCTGAGATCGCTTAAGATCCAATGACCTTGTCCGCGGGATATCCGCAATCTCCGAGTAGCGGTCTCCCACAACATCAGATAATCTAGACTGCATTTTTGGGCACATGATACCTTTTGCACCAACATAATTGCCGTTGGGAAAATGGGTTGAGTATATTGCTTCAGCTGGGTGTAGGTGAGTCTCAGCCACTGTGCCGATCAAGGTGAAGATTTACGACTGGCTGCAGAACAGGCGTAATGTAAGGACGAAGATGTTCCACAATTGGCTTCCGCTATAGATATCAATCCACTTTGTATGCAGTGACAACGTTACACCGATGAGCAAAGCAACGGTTCGGAGGAATAGTCAGGCAGGAAGCTAACTGCAAAGGAAGAGGAAATATACTGGTTCTTTTTGCTGAGTAAGCCGATAGCGAGGAAAGAGCGCCACTGATCATCCTTAATTTAAGACTAAGAGTATCAGCTTGCAACCAGTGAAAGTGACCAAGGTAGATGAGTTGCTAGGGCAATAGAGTATAGATGTGAATGTGTATCTTTCCAGACTCTATAACACGAATATGCCCTTCGCCTGAAGAGTTAAAGTGGTATTGTGAATGGGGTATCCACCAAGGCGTTGTCTACGGGTGGATGTGTACCCTATAATGAACACAACTTGAATATGGTCACCGTTTGCTTTCTCTACATTGCTGTGAGAGTGGTGCGTTGACGATGGGTGTGCCCTTGTCGGACGTCTTTAAGTGGGAGGTGCTTTAGAGATGAGATGTATACACCGTACAGGAGGTTACAGTCCGACTAGTATGTTGATTCAATGCGTCTCTGATGATTGGATGCCATTGGTTATTCGATGTCCCTGATGGTGAATGCTTGGCCCATAGTCGTTAGCCCAGATTGCAACCGCATCACCTTCCTAAAGAGCAGGAAATCCGGTGTCTTGGACAGCGAAACGGGTCCCATCCAAGATTGCTCTGGTCTATCGTTGTTGTGAGCTCTGTTATGACTGCTGCCTTTGATCGGTCGCTAGCTGTGGGAGCAAGGTTGGGTAGCGGTTTGGAGGAATGATCGTATTGTATTTGTTGAGGAATGAGGGAGGGAGCTAGCTACAACGGAAGGATAGATATACGGTTTTTGGCCGAATAATTCAATAGCGAGGAAGTGGCGCCACACCGCTATCATTTCAAGGGGATTTCTAGGCCAGTCAAATGGTAGGTATGAGAATTTGCCTAGTCCAGCGACCCGCATTATCGCACAAACTATGCCATTACGCGCCGCTACTCAGGTTGTGCCGGACGTGGTAAGGGACTCTAAGCGTTGAAAAAAGCGTTCTAAGCGCTCTGATCCTCAACGATGTAACGATAATGCAATGCTATAATATGAAATAGGCAGAGACTTACCGGACCACGTATCGCACAAATTCGAATGTAAAAAATTGAAGCAGCCCGCTCAGTGCTGCTCTCCCAACCGAAATGGAAAGCAGGGCAATTCATTCGTACGGGGAAGCGGGCCCTCGCATGTTACCCCTGAAAGGGCTGCCAGAGCGGTGAGATTGCAATTGGCGGGAGGTTTCAGCCCCTACCACCTGCATCTGGGATCCTTCTTGGTCTAAGACCACGCCGACATATATACGTTACCTCATTGTCCCACTTTCAGAATTTCGAAGTTGGTAGAGTATGAATTACACGTCGATGCATTCGGGAAGCGGCATTGAGCTGCCAATTTCGCTAGGAAGTCATCATAAAATCAGATAAAGTCCCTACATCCTGCCATTGGCATAGAAACAATAGAGTTCATATTCTAGGCCATGAATAAGTCTCGCACGAGCAAAAAGACTAATGTCGTTATCACCGGAATGAGAACTTTATGCTGGAATAGCGCCATTAGGCTGAGAAAGATCGACCAATCAGGTGAGACGCGCATATCTGACGTACTCATGGACTAAAAAGAGGAATGAAGTACACGCAGTGACGAATGAAGAGCGGCGGAACACCATACCATTCAGATCATAGTCAACTTGATCGGTTGTCCCACAGCGTGAACCCTGTTGCACGGCCTTGCGAGCCACAATAGGACGAAATGTTGGTGCAAAACAAGAACAGAGTAAATATGAGACGAAAAATCGCGTCAAAGATGAACGCTTCCAACCAAGGGGATAAGATGACCCTCCAGACGAGTTTCCAGTAGCGAGCATCAGGGCAGCGAGCTGGAACTTATAGCATGTATTCCATGCATGAATACTACCACCAAGCAGGCTTTTACACCAGACCGGCGCGTTCCGATCTTATAGATCTGGTGCGAGCTCATCCGGCTAGCGGCTTGATCCCAAGCAGCTTTAGTCCACTCTCCAATACAACCCGTGTAGCTTCGTACAAAGGCAGGTCCGCCGATTTAGGGATGTCTCGACCAGCCTCAAAGTAAGAGCACAGTTGCGCAGTGATGTTGAAAAGGTACACCATTACTCCAGCTGGTTCCAAAGTCTTGTACGCTAAGTGAGTGACCTCCGGATACTGCACTAGGGAACGAAGGAGATTTGCTTCATCCTCATCCTCTAGGGCAGCCACGTCATTATCGGAAGAACTAGCCCCATTTGACAGGATCTTGATGCTGTCACACACCCTTGCGTACCAATACTGGAGGTCCAGACCAGTGCCAGGCTCGAAAGAAGTCATCCGGGAGACGTCAAATCCATGGTCGCTCGCCCTCCTCGCGGATAGCTCCTGAGCTAGGAGTGCTGCGACGCCGAGATCGGATGTCCCTTTCGCGACCTCAAGCAAAGTAGCCCTTTCTGGATTCCCCTGTAAGGACTCCTCTACTGCGCTCTGGCATTTGTCTAGAATACCATCCAGCGTGTATTCCCCATGGCCTACTTTCTCTGAGAGCTGCGATGCCGCGTTGAAAGAGACATGCTGCAGCTTGTTGGCCAGATCGGACATATCCATGAGCTCCAGTATCTTGAAAAGGCGCGAAAAGTGGGTATTATGATCACTGGCGACGACGTAGATCATGCTGTCGAACGCATACTTCTTGTGGCGTTCCAAGACAGCTGCGAGGTCCCTCAGCAGGTAAGTAGTGCTTCCAGCACGATCCCGAATGATCGCCACTCCAGCTCTTCCCCCATGCTTCTTCAGATCGACGATCCAAGCTCCACCACTTTCCTCGCAGATGTCTTTGCTCTTCAGGATCTGCTCGACCTCGGTCATCGTCTCCGGACTGACTTGGGACTCTCCAGAGTATTCATCGAAGCTGACATTCAGCCGATTGTAGAAGCGAGTATAGTTCTGAATACCATTATCTCGAACGCGCTTCCAGAACGCAAGTGCAGCCTCGTCACCCTCTTCCATTCTCTTGAAGAACGCGTTTCGTTCCGCGAACAGACCTTGCGACTCAATCTCCGCCGAATCTTTCTTGTCATCTCGAGCCTTCTTGCTGGCTACTTGCTCGGGAACGAATAAATCGTTAATCTTGTGGTTGATCTCAAGCAGGTGACCGGCGGGGTCGGCCTGAAAGAGCTCTTCCGAGCCAAACTTCTCCCACCCCACTCCAAGCAGACCGATCGGCTTCCCCCAGTCACCGAGGTAGTTGAGTTTGGTAACGTCCCAACCCATGCTCTCGTAGAGATTGCATATAAATGCACCGAGGATCGTGCTCCGGAGATGTTTGCCCTGAAACTCACTGGCTATATTGGGAGATGAGAACTCTATAACCAGTTTCTTACGGCCAGAATCCGGAGACGAAGGATCAAGGAGGCCAAGTACCGCATCTCGACCATACGATTCCTTGCGGTCATTGATGTACGGAAGAAAGAGACGCGGAAGCGTCTGCGGCCTGAACATGATCAAAAGATGCACTCCTTCCGGGAATGGAAGAAGGAAGAGCGGAGACTCTGCAGGGAACTACAACGGTACGTGAGCTTTTATCCATATTCGGGAACTTGAGCAAGAGAGAAACCACAGACCTTCTGCATCAGCTCAAACGCTAAGACGTTGGCGTCGGCTCCGTGGACGAGCTTTGGCAGAACAACCGCTAAGTCGCCCATAGGAATGTTGTTCGGTCCATTAATTGAATGATATGCATTCTCGACATCGGATTCAGAAATCTCAGAGAAGACATCAGCGAGGTAGCAACGGGCGATATCGAGAGGCTTTCTCAGCACATCAGCGGCTGGAAATTGCGGAATGGGCGTTTTCAGCCCCAGCTCTGCGAGAAGCGTCTCAAGCTCTGTGATGGTACTGGTGGACATCTTCTCCGATACTTGTCTTCTTGTATTGGCTAAACTCGATTCCGGAAGCTCATCAGCTCGCAGTGCTGAAGGTATGATAAGGCTACGACGAGGCTCGACATGTCGGGCATCAAGACTTATTCCGTGCAGTCAGCCTCATCGCCACGTAGGGCTAAAAGGCATCCAGAAGAGCTGCCAATGAAGGTTGCAGTTTTCACCGGGCATGCCTCCATTCCCGACTTCATTCGACGCCGGGCGTGGCCGCCGTGTGCTCTGGACATGGTGAGTCGTGGTGGACGCGGATTGGGTATGGATGTCAGCCTTCCTGCAGCCCCGCGGGAAAGTTGGAATCTTCCAATAGCACTCAAGGCTCTGCAGACTGCTCCCTGATGCTGCGCTATGTTGCGGTTATCTGTGGTCTTGGGGCGGCTGACTCGAATAACAGGAGAGTAATGTCACGTGGATCTCACGTGACCTTGACCCATGACCCTCATCTCAAGGCATGACGAACTCGAACCATATTTGTAAGAGTATAGCATAAACGTTAAAGATTTCTCAGTCTCAGAAACTCTAGCTTGTTGATAAAAGCTACGTGTTTGAAAACCAGCTCAAAAGATACTTGCTTTCGCTCCTACTAAAGAAGTCAATCCTGAATCCCTCACGGTAGCCCTTCCTAACCTAGAGAAAAGACTCTCCCATATCTAAGAATGGTGTTTCGAGACCAGGCATTTCCAATGCGTGTTGGACATTATCAGCAAAAACTCCACTCCAGTCGTCCAATTGCACAGAGCTGAGAGGGTTCTCTTTATTGAGCAAATCTAGATTTGTCATGGGAGAATCCCAAGGAGGAAAGTTGTAGCCTTGAAACTCATTCGCATGGATCCCGAGCGTGTCTGTCCCAAGGACAATGTTCGCGGACTGACGGTCTTCCAGACTTGCGATGCTGTTCGGTATTTTGACCGTAGTTTCCAAAGCAGCTTCACATTTTCGCTCTAGCTCCACGCAAATGCCTCGCATTCGTTCAAAACCTTCATCATCAGCTCTTTCTGCTAATGAATACAGAAGTTGTAGTTGAGGCTTGATGAGTGCCAAGTCTGAGTGGGCTTCGACGTGCGTTGGTTTGTGAATAATCCGGGCCATCAAGATCACCATTGCGGAGACGCAGTACGACATCATTATCCTGGGAAGCACGCTATGTCAGTGATTGAAGCACAAGGTTAATGGGAATCAAAACTTACCAGATACAAGGATGCTCCTCCATGGGTAGGATTGCCATTAGCTGCACCGAAGACCTCGCTGCTCCTTCGCATGTTTCGGCTGATTGACACCACTCGCCGTCATCTGGTACAAGCTTCCCATCCGGCCCCGGAGGAACCATTACGGCCAGTTGCCATAGGCGGTTCTGGAAAGTTACTCGATGTACGGTGGCTAGGCAATGGAAGTATGCCAAGTGCAAGAAGATCATTTGCATCATCAATGCTTTCGGAACGGATGTCGCAATGTTTTCCGCCCAAAAGCGAGGATCGATACCCACTTTCCAATCAACGAGGGACTGGTGAAGCTCGTAAACGGTTAAAAGTTGCGTGTCTACATCATTTTTCGAGGCGCGCGCGGAATAGAGGTTCCTGTATGCTTTGCCCTGGATGATAGAAAGCTCGACGCGGAGGCGGAAGTAGTTGATCTTCGTGAAGGAGTCAAGCGCATAAACATAGCCCAGGCCGTCTTGGGGAGATATTTCTGGTAGGTCGATGTCTACGTCGTCGTTGTCGATCATCTGTGGCTGTTCCGTTCTGATGCTGAAGTCTTTGTCTAGGAGAGCTGCAATCCAAAATACTCGTTTACGCTGAGTTGCTGCAAAGATATCGAGATCATGAGGGGAACCTTTTCGATGCATCCCAAGATGGTTCGATAGGCGAATTGCTGCTGCTAAAAACACGGATCCTGGACGGGGATCCGGTATGCCTTGTAGTAGTAATACAATGCCGAGCAGGGCCTGGATGGCCAGAAGACTACTTTCATAAAGGGTAAGATCGGAGACGACGGTCAATGCGTTCTGGAGGTATTGTTGAGCTCTCTTATCTTGCTCTTCGTGAGCAAGCCCTGGCACGGAGTGCAATCGGAGTGCCAGTGCCATTACAACATTTGAAGCCGCCCACCACGCCGGGTCGTTTATGTACTCCCGACCGTACTGTCTATGGAATCTTTGCATGAAGCTCCCAGGGTGAAAGAGGGGGAGAGCGTTGTTTGGGCCGTTGAAGTAGGAGGTGACTATTTTGACTGCTTCGTCCTTGGGGGGAAGACGAAGATGTTCGTGGCGCGGAAGCCTTAATACGTCACCTACACTAGGTCTACTACGCAAGGAGCCGTTAGTGTACGGAGGGTGAGCTTCATCCTGTGATGATGTTGAAGTGGTCATTGATGATGCTTCCGACTGAGGGCCGTTGCCAACGAGGTCTAGATTCGTGATCGGGTTCTGTTTCAGCAGTGGTGACATGCGCTGGGCCTCTGAGGTCATCATGTCGCCACTGGTAGACTTCTTCACTTGATTCTGAGAAGAGATATCTTTCTTTAGCATCGCTTCTACGTTTCGAAGGCGTGTTTCGAGCTTGTCGATGCGCTCTCCACTATTCTTGTCAGCTAAGTGAATTCCAATTAGGGAAATATGAAAACTACCTTCTGCGAGGCAGCTTCCGCGGTTTCTTCTTATGCGTGAACACACATTCGGCTTGGTAGCTTGCACAGGTCGAGCATTGCGGCGAGTTGCGATCGCATTTGATCTTTCTTTTCCTGCAAAGGTCGCACGCCTATTTACTTGTTAGTATCAATAGGCCCAGTAACTTCGCTCCTACTTGCTTACAATAACCACAGCTTTTTTGTCTCGGACTACAGAGTCTGGACTGAGGTAGCCATCATCGACCATATGTTCTCTGGGAACGGCGGGTGCTTCGGTACTCATTTTTAAGTAAAAAATAGAATTGATTCGAGATGCTAAACCGTTTACTTGGAACAAATAGCGAGGTTGATATCCCCAGTGTTGAACTGACGCATTGGAATTACTTGAATGCCTCTGACACTCCAGGTAGACATGGTTGAAATCTGGATTATTAATGTCGATTCAGCAACTACCTCTTGATTATGTCTTAAAGGCGTTTAGCGTTGCGCTAAATTTCCTTATACTAAGTGCAGGCACTGTGATTGGCGACGGATTCTGATTTGTAATGCCCCCGCTCCAAGAGACGGATCTACCTTAACATCAGGGACATCTGCACTTCATCGAAATAACCACTTCCTGTGCCTCTACTCTAACTTAGTATCAATCACATAAGGCGTGACATTTCGCTCGAGCTGGACGACTTCCAATGGCACTGTGTTGGTCATCTATCGCCGAAGGTACAGTAGATTAGATGCCTTGACGCGATTCGCGTTTCTTTATCGATATTCTACACCGTCAACCTTTGTACCCGATATCATCTCCTCTGGCATGTGGCATTGTACATACCTGGCGCACTACTAAGGTCTCTGTTAACGTGTGAAACTACTGAGCGTCGGTACTGTCAAGATGCTGGCCCCACATCTTTCTCCACATAATGTTCGTGGAATTTACCTAGCATATTTCGAGGACACCACGGTAAGCAGTTTTGGAAGATGTAACAACTAGGAATAGAATAGCACTCACTTTTCCAGTCGATAACGGTAAAATCTTCACTCTAATCATGCTCCTAATTTGTCGTGGCGATGGAGTGGCCATGGATAAACTTCTTCTTTTCCTAACTCTTGGGGTGGCTGGTACTGACATCAAGCATTCAAGAAATTTTGAATATCCCATATCTGGCTATTACCGCATTGAAAACGGAAGCTTGGCGCCGACCGGTTACTCCAACGGTCCCAGAAATTATTTTCGATGTGGTTCGTCTCTCGCTGCGTTCGAACGCTACTCCGCAGTCCCAACATCTTCCCTCTGATCAGTGAGAATACAGTACTAGATCATGAGCTTAGGCACATGGATTCAACGCTCTTTAGTGTGGAGTCTGCTCACTCGGCACTACTGTGAGGAGTAGTCTGGCTCCTCAATAGCCAGGCAGTCAAGAGGAAGTCTAATTTGAGCTGCTTGACACTCGACATCGGCCCTGGACTTTGTAACCTAGTGGGGGCACCTCAAGCAGTGGCGAACCAGCTGCCCAGACGTATGGTCTATCAGTACAATGGCTTTAGATGCCCCGTTGACTTCCCTAGCGACGGCAACTATCTTGTCTCCAAGTCTAGAACTGCCTTCGTAGTATGCAAACTCATTGTATCTGCTCAGAGTACGTCGGAATCGTCAATTAAGCCATTGTAGTCGGAGGATGGAGTGTTCAAGTAAGGGGAGAGAGTACATCTGCACGGACCGGCACCAGGTTTGCATGAACATTTTGAGGGCCTTTTGTATGGTTCGATCAAGCATTCGAGATACTGTTTGGTGGACTTCGCAATGATACAAGGTTGTGGAGCTTCGTGACGAACCATCAACTCAAGCGTATCTGCTCCTAATTCAGAGAACTAGAAGATGTGTTTGTAAGCGGACGTGGAAGCGCTTTGCTCGGTGCGGAGACTCGTACGCCTCCGAGCAGGGGGGGTGGTTCAGCCAGTCCGCTTTTCGCTACTGCAACTAAGGCGATCAATAGCCTGATATAGCAAATTAAGTATGGCTAATATTATTCAGGAACCACACGGCGTTCTCATTGTTTCCGCCCGCGGCGTTGAAGCTGTTCCCTTACCGCGCGACTTTGACTTCCTCTACACTGTCGATACCAGAGAGCGCATTGCAGCATCTCAGTCTTTGAAATCAGAAGGACAGTGCTACGATTCTGCCCTTGATATAAAGTACCACGATCATGGCTCGATATATTGCATCACAGAACACCAGACAACGCCTCACTACACCATCTCGACCAATATCTTATCACTTCAGCTAAATTTCGAATCTCTTTCGAACCACCAACCAAGTTACTTCAAAATGTCGACGAACAACGTTGTTCTTATCACTGGTGCTAATAGAGGTATAGCAACTCCCTAAGCCCCTAAGAATTTCTCTCATATGCCTAGGCATCGGCCACGCCCTTACCACCGAGTACCTGTCCCGCCCTCACACTACCGTTATTGCCGCCGTCCGCGATCCCTCCAAATCTAACTCCAAGGCCCTTGTAACTCTCCCGAAAGGCACCGGAAGCACCCTCATCACCATTAAGATCGACTCACTCGCCCCCACCGACGCCAAAACTGCCGTTTCCACCCTCCCATCCTCGATCTCCCGCATCGACCTAGTCATTGCAAACGCGGGCGTTACCGTCTTCAACCCCGTCCTCGACATCACAGTCGATGAGTACCTCTACCACCAGAGCATCAACGTCGTAGGGCCCTTGGTGCTTTTCCAAGCCACCTGGCCCCTGTTGCAGAAGTCTGTGTCGCCGAAGTTCATCGTGATTTCGTCGAGCTTGGGGAGTGTGAAGGTAGGGCCTGAGTGGGGATTGCCGTGCGGCGCCTACGGGGCAAGTAAAGCGAGCATCAACTACCTGACCAGAAGGCTGCACTATGAACACGAGGGCCTGGTTGCTTTGCCGGTTTGCCCGGGATGGACGCAAACGGACATGGGGAATGAGGGTGCGAAGGTCTTTCGGGCGGCGGAGGGAGGGTTGGCGCCTGTGACGTTGGAGGAGAGTATTAAAGGGGTTGTTCAGGAGGTAAGCTATTCTGCTGTCTTTTTTGCATTGATCTCTTACTAACCCATTTGATCCAGATTGATGGAGCTACCCGGACTGAAGAGGGGCGCTTTGCTTGTTACGACCACAAGGATGTTACGTGGTAGGTGTGCTAATCAAGGCTTATAGCCTTGATTGGATGCTGCTGGCCACTCTTGAGAGTTATCTTAGATGAAGTGAAGTATTTAGTTAGTCTATAATATAGATTGAATGTTGAAGATCTATACACGCGTTTACGACTCCTGGAAGCTTAGTGCTGCCTGTACAACGTCACTGGAAACTGTCTAGTTTAGTAAACAAGCTTTTGATCTCCTCCCCGCAATTCACTCTCGGCCGTAAGCATGTGGCTGTGCGGTAGCACCAAACGAGATCTGATTGGTCAATCCGTTCCATGACGCAACCCTAGCGCCTCGCGCCGAATGTCTCCCAAATAGTCTTCCTTCGTACACCTTCGAAGCGGAACAACAATGTATCTAGCTTCAAGCCCGTATATCGCAGCTTACGCCCGTAAATGCGTCTTGAAGAGTCTGATCTCAAATATATAATGTGTCGTATAGGTAGGCAGATATTTCTCCATCCATCACCAACCATCATCAAACGTTCAATCATACCTCAATCGAGATTCATAATCAAGCTCTTCAAATATCCTCTGCAAAGCCAATTCCAACCCCAAACCAAAGTCCAAGCAACATGTGCCCCCGACGCAACAACCGCCGCCGCGGCCCCATCGCCACCCTCGTCCTCGCCGGCGTGGCCTTGGGCACCAAGAAGGTTCAGGAGAAGCGCAAAGCGCGCGAGGAAGAGAAGGCTACTAGAGCTATCGAGGGGGAGCTGAATTATGAGGAAGCTCGTCGCTCTGCGATTCAGGATGCGCAGATGTCTAGACACTCGAAGGAGATTGAGGCGCAGGAGGAGAACCCGCCGGACTACGACAATGTGCCAGCTTGGGATTATACAACCACTTATGAGAACAAGATGGATAGCGGGTATGGTGGTCGTGGGATCATGGTAGGGGATGAAAAGAGGACTTTGTAAGGCTGTTTGAGGGGTGGTGCGACATGAGACGGGGTTTGGGGTGTATGATTGATGTTGTATGCGTTGTTTGCTGTATCTTATGTACTTGCTGTTCTAATACATAAATAAACTGCTTCTTGAAGTGTATTTGTCACTGTTCTCTAGATTTAAGGGTGCATTGAAGCGACAGTTGATGTTCGGTGACTCTGGTCGGCCCAATTAGTTCTATACTTCAGACAGTATAGAAGCAGAAAGTTAGAGAACCTTGATGCTTAGATGCTGAATATCAAAAGCGCTACCGCGTTCATGTTAGTGATGAAAGCATATTGGGGTGTCCAGAAAGCTCCACGCACTTCCCAAAAAGCTAATCCACTCTAGCGTGCCCCAGTCCCCTAAACCTCCTTGCCGCCACCAATAACTCGCGCTGACAGCTGCTTATCCATCCCAACTTCTCCAACTTCCACCTTTCATTTCATCAATATATCAAGACCCTTCCGCCTTGAAACATGGAACACACACGCAAAACGATGCGTCTTTTAGCAAAGAAAACGCGGGACGGGAATAGGGCGGCTTTGAGCTGCCTGCCGGATCGTCGACGCCGCCATCATGCCGGCAGGCAACCTAGGAAATTCGCTATCGTTGTAGCGGCAATCCGGCAACGGGCAGCAACCACCAGCTCCTTTCAGTAAAGCACCGCGCTGGTGGCCAATAACGATGGCATTCGATAGCTGCGGACATAGCTAACCGTATGGATGCCGATGTCGCCGTTGAGGTCGCTGAATCGGAAATGCACTACTGTCTCCACCGGCCGGGCAAGCTGGAGTTCTACTTCGACAGCTGGCTAAACTTTCGCGAACCCTTCTGCGGAGTTGCACCCTAAACTCGACAGTATTGCCTGTGCCACTATCATGGAGAAAACCCACCATCTACATGATGTCGAGAAGACAGAGATACCCTCTACAATCTCCGCTCTTGGAATTGAGGCAGATGCTCGGCTGGAGACTTCTAAGGAGTTCGCGATTGAGAAAGAGACGGGTCGCTTGAGCCAAGAATCTACAGCAATATCACGAGCGCCATCTTTGAATGAGGACCAACCCGAACGGGATCAAACCCAAGATCTCGAGGCATTGTCAACCATTCAGTCATTAGGTCCTCCCTATTCCGTATTCAGCAAAAGGAAAAAGCGATTCATCGTCTTTCTCGTTGCGTGGGGTGGCTTCTTCTCCCCGCTATCCGCCAATATCTATTTTCCGGCTCTGAACACGCTTGCGCGGGAGATGGACGTATCGAACAGTTTGATAAACCTGACCCTCACATCTTACATGATCTTCCAAGGATTAGCTCCCACCATATTTGGCGACCTTGCCGATATGGCGGGACGTAGACCTGCATACGCTATTGGCCTCATTCTTTATGTCGGAGCTTGCATAGGACTCGCACTGCAAAATTCCTTTGCCGCACTCTTCATTCTCCGGTGCCTGCAAAGCAGTGGTAGCAGTTCTACGATCGCTCTTGGGAATGGCGTTGTGGCAGATATTGCCACTAGTTCTGAGCGAGGGACATGGATGGGATATGCTACGAGCGTAAGTGACTTTAATGTGCTACCTATCCACTTGCTGACCACTTCTCAGGGTCCCATGATTGCTCCCGCTGTTGGTCCTGTAATTGGCGGAGTGCTGGCCCAATTCCTGGGCTGGAGATCGATATTTTGGTTTCTGGTGATAATGTCGGCGGTCTATATGATCCCCTTCTTCATCTGTTTCCCCGAGACCGCGAGGAATGTTGTCGGAAACGGCAGTATCCCACCCCAAGGATGGAATATGTCACTACTGAACTGGATGGAGGCACGGAAAGCCAAAAAAGCTGCAGGTCAACTTACTCAGACAGTATCTCGCGATGAAAGCCGCGCAGCACAAGCAGAACTAGCCAGCAAACGAAAACTTCGATTTCCGAATCCGCTGGGTACGCTTCATGTAATGCTCGAAAAAGATGTCGGCCTGCTACTTCTCTTCAACAGCCTGGTGTACACCGCCTTCTACGATGTCATTGCCTCTGCGCCTTATCTTTTCGAACAAATCTACGGCTTCAACGATCTACAAATTGGGCTTTGTTTTATTCCATTTGGAGTCGGTGCCTTGTGCGCGCCTCTGACTTGCGGGCGCTTGATGGATTGGAACTACCGCCGACTAGCCAAGAAAGCCGGCATCACTATCGACCGAAAACGTGGAGACGACCTCAAAAAGATCCCAATCGAAAGGGCTCGTATCCAAGTCGCAATCCCGTTAGTGTATCTCGGAAATGCTGCATTGCTCTGCTATGGCTGGGTCGTGCAAGTCGAAACCTCCCTCGCCGTGCCGCTGGTGCTCCACTTCATTATGGGTATCGGGCTCTCGGGTGCTTTCAATTGCATGAGCGTTCTGCTGGTCGACTTTTATCCTCTTAGCCCGGCAACTGCTACTGCTGCCAATAACCTTGCCAGATGTCTACTAGGAGCGGCGGGAACGGCTATCATTCAGATAATGATCGATAGTATGGGAAGAGGGTGGTGTTTTACCTTCATCGCGGCTGTCGTTTTCTGCACGTCGCCTATTCTTCTTGTGCTGATGAAATGGGGTCCAGGCTGGCGTGAAGCTCGACGGAAAAGGTTGGAGGATAAACAAACCTTCAGTAATAGACCATAGGCCGGGGCAAACGGCGCCCGAAACGCCACTCCTTGCGCGCCGCTTTGGAAACCAAATACCACCGTCACGAGCGGCCCCGTTGACGCGAAGCTGGCTGGTCTAGAGGCAGTTCAGATCACACTGCCTGAAAGTTCGAATCGAAACGAATTCCTCAAACCCGCGGGGCTACCCCAAGCAGCGGCAAGCGACTGGTCACAGAGCCATGGTCTGTTACTGGGACAAGTTGGATGAATAGAGGGATAGAATGTGGTGGACGACACAGTACGAGATGAATCGTTTTTCTTGCCACAGTTTGGCGACCACCTGTAGGCTTATCGAGATCAAATACGATGTCAAGGTCAATGCAGTGGATAATGGACTACCCTTTGACTGACGGTATACCAGCTAGCTGGACGACTTCTCACAGCGGTGTCGAGCGAGCAAGACTGGATCCCGCTGAATATACCTATGTACGCTACTAAAACCCTTCGTACCTGATCGCCGAGCCCGAATTCGGAAAGGAATGCAGAGGAGCGACCCGACAAGAAGCACGAAACCCGCTTCTATCTACACTGATCCCTACTCGGCCCCTCCGCG
Source organism: Lophium mytilinum (assembly GCA_010093605.1). Taxonomy (NCBI): domain Eukaryota; kingdom Fungi; phylum Ascomycota; class Dothideomycetes; order Mytilinidiales; family Mytilinidiaceae; genus Lophium; species Lophium mytilinum. The sequence continues at coordinate 873,763 of MU004199.1, read as the reverse complement.
GAACGAGGTACCGTCACACCGTCTTGATTGAGTATCAGGGCGTATACATACCTTCACCTTGGCACGCTAGCAGATCCCCTAAACCGTAATAGTGGATCCGCATTGGATTTGCTAAGCGCCAACGGGCTTACATATTGGGCCGATAGGGGTCCTAAAATGCTTAAATACGTAGGGTCAACATAGCGTGCCAATGCGGGCGTACGTATACGCCCTAATACTCAATTAACATGTTAGATACTTCTCGGCACCACTCCGGCGTCATGATTTCTAAGAGTCGCCACATCGCCTATCTAGGTGTCAATCTAACGGGCCGGTAGAACCCTGGAGATCTTCCCCCCGGCCGAGCACGCAGCCACAGTCACGTCATTGTCTCCAGGTATTTTCCGAAGAGTTTTGCACCCCCTTAGGATGAGACCGGATGATTAGAAATTAAAATCAGGGTCCTACCGGTTCTCGTCTGAAAAATCTGAAATCAACTACTTCGGAGTGACTTCCTAAGGAGGCTCTGCGAAGGCTCAATTAGATCATGGTGGTCAATAAGTGGTTCAATCTTCAGCATGGATGATTTCTGCTTCCACTACTGGGACAATAGCTTTCCGGCGCTCTGGAACTACTAGCTTAACAAGCTCAACGTGGGGGTTTCCGCAGTCGTTTCGGCTCCGCATCGATGATGCTTGAAACGTAGAACATAGAGAACGGATAGATGCCGAGGTGATTGTGTTAGTGAGGGGGCAACTGCCAAGTATCGATAGCTTGTAGTCCCGGAGTTATAGGAATTCTGGAACTTACCACCGGCTGTGATGTCAGGATTGCGGCGGTGGAAAAAAAAGTATATGAGCCAGTAGGCACCGTAAGTTCGATATCAAATCATCATTCCTACCCTAAGAGCATATCCAACTCCCAGAGCCTGTTATATACCCCATCTTCTTTTCTTGCAATCGCCGATATCCTCCATCATGTCCGCAGTCCAGACAGCCAAAGACCTCGCGGCCAACGCAACCTCTTCAATCACGAACCTCGTAAACGGCAGCAAGCTACCACAAAACCAGACTATTCTCATTTCTGGTGCCTCCGGTTTCGTTGCCGCACACGTTCTTAACGCTTTCCTTCAACGCGGATACAATGTCCGTGGCACCGTCCGGTCAGACGCCACCGCCGAGAAGGTCATGAAGTCACACTCCAAGTACCTCAAGCAACTAAGTTTTGCCATCGTCAAGGACGTAGCCGCCCCGGGAGCCTTTGACGAAGCCGTAAAAGATGTCGACGGTGTCATCCACACCGCCTCTCCCTTCGTGATGGAAGTCGAGAACAACGAGCGTGACCTACTAGACCCAGCCGTCAAGGGTACGACCGAAATCCTCAAAGCAATCAAGAAAAACAACCCCGCCGTCAAGCGCGTCGTCATCACCTCCTCCTTCGCCGCCATCGTCGACATCTCCAAAGGCAACCGCCCTGGCCACACCTATACCGAAGCCGACTGGAACCCCGTGACCTGGGAGGCTGCGAAGACAGGCCCCGGCGGCGTCGCCTACAGCGCCTCCAAAACCTTCGCCGAGAAAGCGGCATGGGACTTCGTAGAGAAGGAGAAGCCGAACTTCACCGTTGCAACTATCAACCCGCCGATGATCTACGGGCCTATCGAGCACGGCGTCACTGACCTCGCGCACCTCAACACCTCAGCGGCGGACATCTATCGCTTCATCAACGGATCGACTAAGGAGATCCCCGAGACTGGCTTCCCGGCGTGGGTTGACGTGCGTGATGTGGGCGAAGCGCATGCGCGGGCCTACGAGACCGCCGGCGCGGCTCAGCAGCGGTACTTCATCACCAGTGGCAATATGACCTACCGGGAAATCTGCGACATCATCCGCGAGGAGGTGCTGGAGGTGGCGGCGAAGGTGCCGCAGAGCGCGCCTGGGGCAAAGGACCCGGAAACGTACAACGTTAGCAATGCGAAGGCGACGACGGAATTGGGCATGACTTTCATCCCGTTGAGGCAGTCAATTACGGATACCGTGCGCAGCTTGTTGAAGCTGGAGCAGAGTGTCGGGAAGCAGAGTTGAATTTGCTTTAGCGTGTTTGTGTAAAATTTTAGATGGCAAGGTGAGATATTCTTAGCATTTGAGCGGTTAGGAATTGGAACGTTAGATTTCAGTTTTGATTGATTGTAGGTAGTCCAATATCTACTCTATCATCACTTACACTCCGTGTTAAGTCCACAGATTTCTAGAGGCACCCCAAGCAGTAGTACTCTCGCATACCCAGGCTTATGTCTTGTCCTGTATATCGACCGGATATTCACACTTCAGATTCACAAATTTTATCTTCAAGACTCGTATTAATCATTGCCACTCCTAGTCACACACCACTTTCCATATCTCATGCCTCACGCCCACATCAAGAGCAGCTAGCACCCTATCAAACTCAACACCCATCCCCAGATCTCTCCCTTCGCCGCCGCAACGCCCGTAAACTGCACCGCAGTCCCCGTAGCCCCTATCCCCGCCCCCGTCCCTATTCCCGTCCCTGTCACAACTCCCACCGTAAACGTCGTCCCCGTCCCCACAACCACGATTCCCGCCGGCCCCAAACTCACCTTTGAATCCTTCAGAGAGCACCTTTGTTGATGCTGGGACCAGTGGCGGGAAGATCAGGGCAGTTCCTAGCCACCAGTCTAGCGCAAGCGCCATAGGGATCCGCAAGAGTCGCATTGCGCCTGGGAATTCCAAGGCGGTGGGACCCGACAATCAATCATGCTTCGTTGAACCGCCCTGATATGCAGCCCCCCCGCGGCCTGTTCCACGGACCTTCCCGATGCGCTCGGGCCCCTTGCAGCGCTTCCAAACTATTGGTCAAGTTGGATGTCAGATATATCCGTCAACGACTAGGTGGCTAACCAATGTAACGTTAGTAATACGATGCACACACTCTCTTTCCCAACGGAACCTTCAACATTCGTTGACAGGCGTCTTCAACAAAGCTGTGCAATTATGGAGCGTCTTTAGATGGTGGAGCTTATCAAATTATAGAAAAAGGTGAGATGCTTAGAGAATGATACACCTCGGCCCCATATTGTGGATCATGTTAGAAACCAATAATAACTTATTAAGTCGGGCATGTGTTATCAGCCTTTTTGTCTTACTTTGAATAGGATAAATGAATTCGGGTGGCAAACGACGGAATCTTAAATCTCCTGCGGGATAAGGATTCTGATGTCTATCAGATCCGATGCCATGCTTGCACCATTGCTGTGCAATATAGAATTCGGTTCCATAAATGAGGCGATTCGCGAGCGCCCCGGAAAGCTAGACGATCGAATCTGCTCCGTCGTCCGAATCCGATTCCGGTCCCTCATCTTGGATCCCAGGTTTCGGCAAATGCATCCACCTCCTCCTTCCCCCACTCCCAGCTCCCTGGAATCCAGGTACATTAGATCCAGAAGCCGCACTCGATGGCCGCTGTAGCATTTTCTTCTCTCGCTTCTCTTGAGTCCTTGCTTCTGCACTTGCCTTCCTCCGCTTTAATTTATGCCTCTTCACAACTTTCTTGAAAGCGTAGATCCTCCCAGTGCCAACGCTTTTCTTAGCCTTGTGAAGCCATGTCGAAAGCTTCACGAAGCCAGACCATTTGGAGACAAATTCGATCAGTATGATGAGGCATTCGACGAGTATTTCGAAGGAGGAAGTCACGGCTTCGCGGAAGCTGCTATTCATTGCGAAGAGGAAGGCGAGTACAATGACCACGAATGAGAGAGGGACTTCGTAGATTTGGGTAAGCGGAAGGTTGGCACGTTAGTAGGTCGGAGAGCTTACGCATTGTCGACAGAATGACCTTCATTGAGACTGTCCCCGCATTGCCACCCCATTCAGACACATTCATACCATACAAGGAAGTGAAAAAGGAAAGCGGGAGCTAGCGCTTGTGGTTAATTGAATTCTTGCGAAGGCTGGCACGAGACACTTACGAAGAAGACGGTGAACACTGTAGCAGGCATTAGTCGAACGCACCATTTTCAGCCATATCCTTTGACGAGTGACTTACCAGTGAAGATTGTCACAGCGCGCGACTGTTTACCCGCCGCCACCGCCTGGTTGATTGATATCTGATTCTGCTGCAAGTTAATAAGCTCCTCAAACCCTTTCTTTGCCATCTCCATGTTCATAGTCATTCGTCGCACTTGTTCTTGCTTGCGCCCGATGATTCCAAGCGCTTCTTGCAGATATGCTGCGCCTCTCGATTTTCCAGCGCCGAGATGCTTGTCGTACATTCGTTGCATCTTCGAAATATGCACATTCTGCTTGCTCAGTATTTTGGTGATGATTCTCAGCTCGTCCTCAACATCGCGAAGCTCACGCAGATCTCGGAGATCCTGGAAGACCTGCTTAATCTCCTTGCTCGAGTCTGCGAGACTCAATCCACGACGCAGATTCAGAGATGCCCAAGATGTAGCTTGTTTTTCGATCTAGTGATGTTAGTGATGGCGAATGAGGAAAAGGTTTCGTAGCTTACTAGTCTGTCAATGTACTCGGCAAAATTTCGCAATGCTTGCGGACCGCTGTTCTCGAATCTATCGAAGAGAGCAGTGACGACGTGCTTCACTATGAAGGCGGCAAGGTCCCATTGGTTCTTGAATGGGTCCTCATTGCCCTCTATTTCTCGTTGAATACATGTTCGAAGATCTCCTTCGGCGATCAGCCTTGCTGAGACGGAGTTTGAGGGATCCAGGTCAATTGCAGACGAATGTGCCGGTACAGGTTTGTCTTTGTTGTTCGGCATATCGACTTCTTTGGGAGGGAAAAATGTCACTACGGACGCTGGTATATGTCAGCGATATTCGAGCAACACAATGAAGGAGCTTGACTGGAAGGTACGTTTTGTTAAGGGGAGGGAAGTCTTCCACCTAGATAGGTTTAGGTCGACCGGGGATATGCAAGATTCAAAGAGCTAGCAGTGGATCTCAGAACACTTCGACTTGGTCATGGGACTAAATTGAAGGCCGCGGTATGGCTCTCTGCGCTTGGGTACGTCCTGATATTGGGCCGACGTTGCCACCGGTAATGCTGCTCTGAGGTGAAATGTAGTGCTTACCATCATCCATTACCCACATCCACAGTTGATCCACCACCAATACATTTCCTGTTTCATCAACATCGTTGCCCTGATCATGGACGCTGTCTACGTCTTCATAATCCGGGGTCTCGTTCGAAAGACTGCCGATGCCTTGCCGTGTGCATTTGTGCAGTATCTGATCCTTGTCTCTTGCGGAGGTATCCGGGAGAGTAGAGTACATGTATTGGTCGAGAGAACGGCGAGAATGCAGTAAATCACCTGGGATGATGTAGTGCCACAGAAAGCGAAGCTCCGGAGAATTTTCGATGTATCCTTTCATCTTCTTGAACGTGCTAACGTCGTCGATGAGATCGTCCTCTACGGATTTCTGCTCCGCGCTCGGTATCGCTTCAGTCTGGCCGAAAGAGTACTTTTCGTCTGGCATAGAGGGTAAATCTATGATGCTGGGAGGCCTTTCAAAAGGCTCGGGATCATTTCGCATACAGGTGGCTGTTCTCAGTAATTTGCGATTGGCCTTCATGCGTTCTTTGATCACCACCTCGCGTCTGTTGAGATGCTTGAACGATTCCCAGTGCAGGTATGCTGGAAAGAGTTTAGTAAATTGGCCGCCTTGAGTAGACACGAGTGAAGGTGCTTACGGAGATACAAAACCATCTGCGATGCCTTGCATATGCCAGTATCTTCTTGACGGTGGGCACGTTTTCGTTCCTTCTCCTTGCTCCTACTTATGTAATCCGAGAGGCTTGAAACGATTTTGCTTCCTTTTTCACTGAGAAGCTCTCGTAGCTCTTCGGAGATAGGCAGGTCTTTAATGGTTGCGTCTTAGGGAGCTTCAGTGAAACGCGCGTTTGATTGACTAGGCATGCGTGAACTAACCAATAAACTCACACGTCGAATGCAAGTATCGAGCATGAGGCGAGGAGTGCGTAGCAGTGTTTTGCTTTTTCAACCAAAACTTTTCGCTGACAACATCAAATTGTTGTTGCTTTGGAGGCATCTTCTTTATTATCTTCTCCAGAATAGTCTAGAAGAACCATCAGCGCCGCAATTGTAACAATGATCATGGCGGGAGTCTGGATATTACTTTGGCTAGTTCAGTATGAGTGTATGGCGCGTGTATCCAGCGGTATCGGTACACAGGCGTCTCGGTAACCGACGTTTCGAAGCCCCAAAAGGCATGTGACATTGGTCCAGAAGACACGCTGTCTCTTTTAGCTGCAGGGGTGTATTCAGTGTAACTAGGGGATCCGTTTGTGGAAGGCCTTCGCTTTGGAGTATTGCTTGCAGCATTCTGTGGCTGAGGTTCAGGCTCTTTTTCATCTCCAGAGTCTAAAGCCAGGCGGACTTCTGAAATCACTGGGGTACCAGTATGTGGCGAGATATCGTTTTGAGATACTTCCGGTTTGAATCTCACCTTCACTCGGCCTTGTGAACGTTCATGCTGGTTGGCGCCATCACCGCCATGATCACTAGATGAACGTATGGAACTCCTGGAGATTTTATTCTCGTTCAAAGCTGGGGTGAGATGGCTCTTGGATGAGAGGGAAGACTTCATAGCAGATACACGGGGCTGTTTCCTAGCTTTTGAACTTTCAAAAGCCGGCTGAGGTACATAAATCGGCCTTATGGGTGTTGCTTCGACAGTTTTCTCGTCATTTTGGTCCAAGAAGTCACCGAAATCGTTGTCAAGTAGTGAAGAGAATGACCGGCAGACAGAGGAAGACTCTATGCCCATTCTAGTCTGGAAAAAGAAAGTGTTCTCTGCCTGAACTTCCTGCATTGGATCTCCGATGGGCCAATATCGCTCAGATACAAGGCTATGCAGTTGCTGACACAGAGCTGCTTTGTATTTCCGGTCCGGAAATTCTTCTAGCTGGATGCTGCCATACTCTTCTGAATACATGGTGTCAAACGAAGCTGTCCCGTAGTGATCGCAAGGGAGCCCGACGTCAAGATCTTCGTCTTCTTTCCAAAGCCTCGCTGAATCAGCCGAGACAATAAGATCGTCTTCGTCCTCATACCAGGGCTCTCGAGATCCATCCGGGCGAGATTTTGTAGTAAGTCCCGCTTGCACGCTTTCATAAAACGACCAAATTCGGATCTCTTGTTGTATAGAATTGAGAAGGGTGGAAAACGCTTCAGCAAGTCCAACAAGGTAGCTGACTTCACGGCTTTCGCCCTCCTTGGCAGCTTCGTAGATGACTGGTTTAAGTTCGCTGCAGAGTGCGGATGGCATTTGAAATCTATAGCAGCGTTTAGTGTCCGGCTGACTATGAGGCTTGTCGTACCGCCAGTCGGTGTTCGTAGCTTTCCGCACATCGACAGAGAAGGTAGAATCGGAGAGAAGCTCAGAACCTCTATGAGGGACAGCTGGCAGGATCAGCATGCGCGCATCGTCATACGGCTCGAACAAACGCACCAAAAAAGGCGATTCCGACGGTAGATGCAACGACGTGAGCATATCTTTCGTCGTCTTGCGCGAGCACTAGCGCCTGCTTTACAACTAGTCCACCGGTGCTGTGACACATGAATGCAAGAACGGGACCGGATGAGACTCCAATTGTCAGAATGTGCTCAAGTAGACGGCGCGCGAGCTGATTAAGCCCATCACCATCGGCTGGATGTCCATGGTCGTAGAACAAGACTCGCGCAATGGGAAGATTGCTCAATAGGTCTTCCTGAAGCCAAGTGTTCGATTTGGTATTTCCACCGGCCCGCCAAGTGGAAATGGGGTCGGCGCCAACGGCAGGCACCGCAACGACACTGTGCTATTGAGCAGAACTCGGGATTTGGAGATGCTGATGGACCTACTCGACTCTGATATCTCGATCGTACGACTGAGCGCCCAAAATCACAGTCACAAAGGACGGACTAGAGCGAAAGCTTATTGGCATACTGAAGTTTCATGGTGGCATTAGTGTAAGCAGGGAAAAGCCATTGAAGAAAGTCCCCGACTTTTGAGTGTGAGATGATCATGGGGGCGGAAAATTGCGGCTGGCCTTCACGGACGTATCGGTCAAGGCTATCAGCAAGTATGCACTCCTCACGGTGGCTGAATGTCGACAGGTATCAACCTGCACCCATGATTGGGCGCTTTTGTGGTCAGAGTCCTCCCTTGTCGACGAATTCCAAAGAGGCGACCTGAATGCGCGCCGCGATCCTGGCAAAGCTTGCATCGTGTGGGGTGTTTGGCATCTTACCCCAGTCATAATTCGCCAAAGCTACCCATCTCCGGCGGAGTGGCCATCGCAGCATTTCTCTCTTAGCGGGTTGCGTATTGATAAGCAGCGGCTGAGGATGAAGCAGGCCACATTTACTATTACGCTATTGAATTGATCTGAGCATGTTGGCCTCAGTCCACTGTAGGACAGAGCCTCTTCACAAGGTTGAGACCTGGCCGCATAGGAAGTGTCGACCTATTTATTCGGGCCACTGGAACACCTGCCTGGTCTACTCGGGCTGCAATTCGTCGCAAACGAGCGACGTAGCCCGAGGTCATGCTGATATGCTGGAGGGCCTTGCGACTATGCATTGAGATTTCTTTTCGTTGTTGATAGCATGGTACATATTCACATACCTGACCGCTGCCTCCACGCCCTGTCACCTCTTCCGAAAGTCTCCAAGGTCTCTCAGATGACTCTAGGGCTTTAGACATTTCCCATAGTAACCAATCATGTTCGTAGAGCGCGTTGCTACCACTCGAGCTTGCCAGATAGAGGATCATGCCGCTCCATCAACTTCCCCGCCCACAGGTTCCGGTCTCGAAGAAAACACAATCTTGTACCTCACTACCTCCAGTATCTCCAGTTCTTCACCGTCGTCTTCAGCCTTTCGCCGCGCCAGCACTCCCAACGGCTTCCCTAGCTTTTTGACCTCGCCCGTCATCCTCTGGTGCTTGCCCACGTATAGATACACCCTCTTCATCCATTTCGTGTCCTCTTGCCCGGTCAACTCCGAGTACAGCGGAAATACTAGCTTTCCGATCTCTGCTAGCGACTTGTCGGCTGAAGGAACTGACTCTTCGGCGGTGGGGGCATGGATGGTGCCCTGCAGCTCTAGGAGAGCCAGGCCGGAAGGAGTCTGAAGGAGGGTAGGGAGAGGGTTTGGGGCGGGGAGGGTAGAGGAATTGGCTCCGGGTAGGTGGAGAGGTACAGACGGCATGTTTGTATGGAATCGTGATCAATTGCAGTGATATGTGAAGACGATGGCAACGCGACGCGTTTCTGGGCTATCTGATTGGCGACGAATTTTGATTTGTAATGCCCTATTACTAAGATACGGATCCCCCCTTTGCCTTCTCCACTTCATCAAAAGAACCTTCTCTACTCTTCCCCTGTATCAAACACATGAGGCACGAATGCTTCGCTCGAGCTTGACCATTCCCCAATGACGTACCGTTGGTCATGGACTGGCGAAAGTACACCTTAGGTCGGATGCCTCAACGCCATTGGCGTCTCCTCATCGATGCACCACCAACGCTTGTAGCCGGAATCAACTCCTTTGGCATGTGGTATTATATTTTCCTAGCGTACTACTTAAGGTCTCGCGAACGTTTTAAACACTAAATGTCGTCGGTGATACAACGCTGCTAGCCTCTATAGTCTCTTTTATTTCTATTTAGTGTTTATAATATAAGGAGCACAGAATCGGCTTCTAACTTACCTTATTCTTATACAGCTAGTAGGTAAGCCTATAGGATTAGAAAAAGTAGCAACGATTTTATTAGAACCTGGTATTACAGCGTAAGGTACACGTTCAGTTTTCAGTGATCTAAAAAAACGTGCAAAAAGAAAAAGGTTCGCAGCGGGGATCGAACTCAAAAACAAAAACTTCGAAGAAGGGAAGCCACTCGCAAGCTTACTAGTCAACAACGGCCACCGAAAGTGGTAAGATGACGATGTCTAGTTACCACACGACCATTGGAGCTTTTCAGAGATTGAGCGTTTGGTGCGAACCTCGCTTGGAAGATGGAATACTGCCAGAATATTCTAGTTTATAAGCTCTTAAAATTGGTTTACTCTCACATTCTAATTTATCCCAGGTTATGCCGAGATCTTGGCTCACTGCATAACGCATAAGTTCCCCATCACAATCTCTTCCCCAGCTTTATCTCTTCACTTTCGCTTCACCTTCTTTTCACTACACCTCACCTCACTTGCCTTACGAGGCTACTGCCTAGCGGAGCTCTCGCGCAAATCTCCTATATAAGGTCACCAGCTAACTTCTTCCGTCCTTCATCCACTAAAGCTTCAATTGCCCGCCTCCAACCCGCCCTCCTCCACCCATCCTCCTATCATCCTCCTATCATCTTCAATCGCCCTCCAGAAAGCTGCCCAATTCAATCCTTCACCACCATCGCACGGCCTCACGTTCAATATGGGCCGATACAAGCACGCTCGGAATGCTTTCCAGTATCTTCGTGACTGGCAGCATGAGCATGACATAGTGGAGGCCCGAATCTGGTCAGACGCGGCAGAAGCGTACATGGAAGAAGGCGGAGGAGCGGACACGATTATCCAAGGCTACACCACTCCTGAGAAAGCGGCATCATGGGCACAGAAGCGCGATGCGGCCCGCAAACGCTTCGTCGACATGGCTCTCTATCGCTTCGTAAGTTCACCTATGGCACCACACCTTACGATCCTCTCATGCCCCGCGCTAACTCATGAAGGAGAAATACGTGCAGGTCCTTATTCCCAGTGTCCCAGACCTTGCTCCTACTCCCAACGCCCTCAACGTCCCCGTCCCACCCAACGTCACGGTTGCCCCGGCCCCAGGCGGCGTCATCGTCAAGCATAACTCACAGGAATGGCCAACGGTTATCGAACTGTCCGACGGCACCTTTGCAGAGATCGGCTGCCCGCACTGCAAGGGCAATGCCATCGCAGATCCACAAACTGGGGCTCTCAAATACCTCAAAGGCATCCACGGAATCTCCAACCACATGTTCAGCAGTCATGGATCCAATCCCAACAGGGACACAGCAGCAATCAAACAGATGACTCTCCGCCAACTCACCCCGGTCGAAATAGTCGCACTCAACTTCAATGCCCCGGGTGCTCCAAAGATTGAGAAGATTCCCTGCTTGCTTCCTTCTGAGGGGACCGGTTCCCAGCTTCCTCCCTTCTCGGCTGGCGACATCGAACCCTTCTCCCAGGAGTTTGATAAGCTCGGCCGCTCGGACTCGGCGGGATCTAGCATCCTCTCGCCACACAACCAGGGATCTAAAGACATGCTGGATGCTCTGCCTACCTCCGCCCCTCCTCGTCCGGGATCATCTGGTCGCAAGAAGCGACCTGCACCCCCCAAGCGCGTCAATCTCTTGATGAAGCACCACAAGGAAGATGAAATGGGAACGGACACCCAAAACGACAAGATGTGGTTGGAACGGGATATCAAGAACTACCGTGACGACATCATGTCTTGGACCAAGTCAGAACCAAGGAAGTACTTCTAGGTTCGAAGGGACCCGGCTGCATCTTTCGGTCTATTTCTGGGAACTGGGGTGATTTGGTGGATTCGGTGGAGTTCTGGAGCCTTTAAGAACATCTTGGGAAAGGTTTGATTCGGTGGAGTTCTGGAGCCGTTGAAAACATCTTGGGAAGGGAATGATTCGGGGAAGTAAAAGCTTGATCAATGAACTCGATATCTAAAACTTTTCCGTGCTCTACAGCTCGTAGAGCCGCTACTTCAGCAGCATACTGTGACCTCCATCAAAGTAGCCATGGATCGCTCCAGGAAGGTGTCGCAAGTAGCAGATAGTCTCCGGGCGCAACAACCCGAATATTATCGTAAGGAGCAGGCAAAGCTGTAAGTTCGTTACATTATGTTACTCTTCTGCAGCAACATATTGCTGTGTATACCAACGTTCCTGACACAACTTATTCGCGTAGCTTCAATTGACTCACACAATCGAAAGCAGCAGAGCATCCCAATTCGCCGGGGCCACTTCAGAGTTTACCGCTCTAGTATGCCAACCCGAACTTCTGACTTTATCCCGGCAATATTGACTATTTCCAGGTACTTTATCCTTACCCTTTCGCGCTCGCAACCGCATATTTTGCAATGCCGTATTCTACTATTCCGTTTACTCTCACCTTTAAGTTTTTCGTTATATCCATATTTGTCTTCATGGCCATGATGTCGCCTTTGAAATACAGTTTGTCGCTCTTAGTGGGATCCTGAAGTAATCATGGCTGAACGGGAAAATCCCTGCGGTCAAGGACCTCCGGCAGTAGCTCGTCTTAACAAGGCGCGGGACGCCCTTGTCGATCGCGGAAGCCCGCAATGTATTTCCTATTCGACGTATCGGGGAATCTGGAGGAGACAGCTACAGCCTTAAAAGGGCGATCGAAATGACTTTCTATGCAGCAGGCGTTGAAATGGATACTCTTGTAGTCTAGAAAGACTTCCTCGTTGTCGCGACTCTCAGCTTCTGTTCCTTCGTCGCTCTAGCTTTCATGTATATCCTCACGGTTACTTTCTTTCTCTCCAAAATGGTGCTTACATTTCCCTCCTCGCCCGAATGGATTTATCAAGATCCCGAAATTCCAAGATAATACCGATACTAGATTTCATTTAATGTCTCGCCGAATGCGGCTTACATGCCGTAAGCCTCCCCTACCAAAGGGCCATATATATTCCCGGTGTCTAATTACGTGATGTATGTGGGTCTGCTTTGACTCCAACGCAGGCAGCAGCTAACATTGAATCAGAGAATAGCGACGATCCACAACATTCGAACGTAGCAATAGATAACAACGATGACTATAACGACGCGACCCCATGAAACGATGCTGAGATTCATTTAGAAGCCAGCGTTCATACAGTGACAGGCGACAAGTCTGGGCACACCGGTGCGCCACTGCTTGGGGTCCCCCGTAGGTAGGGTTTCGAAGACTCAAGGGCAATGTGAAACTTCAAGTAGAGCATACTAGACTGCCTCTTGACTTATTGCCTGCTCAGCAGCCAGGCTGCCCCCAACAGTAGTGCTGAGAGGTCAAGTTGGAGCTGAGTCCGTGTGCCCAGACTTGTGGCCCAGGACTGTATGAAGGCGGAGAAGACATTCCTAGTTACCCTCACGAAAATAGAAAATGAACAGCTAATGTACATTAGCAGTCCCAACGAAAATAGCGTATGTATCCTAGATCTTGATTCTTGGCACGAATTCATCCAACTGACTGCCCTTGAATCAAGCCAACAGCCAGTCAGAGGGGCACAACAGTGTCAGCTTCATTCCCAAGCCCGCGCCTTCAACCGCCCAGGACTGTATTAGCCAGGCGGTCACTTCCTCAATCTCTTAAAGAGCAGTATGGGACTTGGATACTTAGGTAGTCGTTACAACGGTGAGCTTCGGGGAGGAGCAGCGAAGAATACCTACGGCAGGCACATCTCACCATGCATACTACCTCACTTCCTTATGGCTATGGTCTCGCCATCATCATCTTTCCCCCCAACCCCAGTTTTACAACTTCTACTCCATCAACATACGCTATACTTCATCAAACGTAGCCATAAGTCGCTATAAGAAGGTTTTGCAAGTAGCGGAGAGTTTCCGGCCGCGCCAGAACGAAGACCTCGATAAGGAGCAGGACCTTCTCAGCGACCAGGCCTTGTGCTATCTGGATAGTGGAGACGCCGACATTATGACTCAGGCCGACATCACTCAAGACCAAGCCGTATGTTACACCCAAAAGCGTCGGGAAGGTCGCCAAGTATTCCTCGATCTTGCCGCAGCTCGATTTCTCAGTTCCAATCAGCCGCCGGACCATCGATTCCCTCAAACTCATAGCACATGCTGACTAGATTAGGATGATTTCATAGAGCCCCTGATGCCCGACACTTCGCGCTCTACCGGCGCTCCAGCGGTACATTCGACCGACATTGCGCAAAACTCGAGCGTCCCTTTTCCTGTCTCGGCCCCAAATCTTGCTCCATCTAGCAGTACCGCCTCAGCCAGGATTCCTGACCCGAGTCGGTTTGCAGACACCGTAATTCCAACAACGCCGCTCGATGAGGTGTTGAAGAGATTCCCTACGGTCATCAAAGAACCGATGTCAGAACAATTTGTGGAACTCCATTGCCCGGTGTGCGGCGCCAACGCACGCAATGTTTCCAAGACGAGACCTGCGTTTCGGTTTCTGAAGGGTTATCGTGGCGTCGCCATCCATGTCGGGATACAACACCCCACCGGCACTCTCAGGCTCATTACTTTGGAAACGTTGATAAAGCGACGTTTCACCCACGATGAAGTCCGCGCTCTCCTTGAAGAAAGTCCCAATGCCCCTCAGATAGGGTTTATGTTAGAACAACCTCAATCATCCCAAGCAGGGGCGGCCTCCGTGCCCGGAACGACTCACGCCGCGATGACTACTACAGAAACGAGCACATCTCCATCGAGCCGCATCAGGCTAGATAGTGCTAGCAGTCCCGGGAAGCGCGCGATCTTATCTGGCGGGCAACATCTAGAGGAGCGGCAACCCGAAGACCGCAATCAGATCACGAACGTCTCCACAACATTAAATAGACACACTACCGAAAGTTTTCTTGGGCGTGCCGATACTCCCGCGGTTTCGGCGGCACCCATAGGATCCTCATACCATAACGCAAGCACGGAATTAAGCACCCAATCACCCCCACCAGCACTTCCCGTACGCGGCGATGACTCCGAAGAAGAGTCAGTTATATATTCAGCAGCTGCAATTTTAATTAGACTGCGAAACTCGAGCACTGTCATACTGACAATACCGCAAGTACAACATCGACAGATAACCACAGCCAGCGGTGACGAAGACGCAGTCGGTTCGGATACGGAGGCTGATATTGAGGGACAAACCTCATCATGAAGCTGCACAAAGATCTTGCAGACGAGTCTGATTCCAAGAGAAGCCACCCAGATGTATAACCAGAATTGGATCTGGGGGTATTGTTATTAGGCTTGAAGACTACACTCTTTTGTCTACCACAAGAATTGAAAAACCGTCTTTTTTCTTCTTAGTCTACATACATTCTTCTTTCAGTGCCCAATTACCTCTTTCGTCTGACTTCATAGTTCGGTATATCCTGGAAATGCCTCCGGAGAAGCGATAGGGACATGACTCCCTCTCGCATCATATCCCTCGTCTTCCACCTTTCATTCTGCACCACAGAATGCAGCTGAACATTGCTGGATGCAGCTTAATCCAACCACTATCGATGACCATGTTCGTCGCCTGACTGTGATTTGCGTCAGGTATTGTGGGTGTGCAAAGACACAGCAAAAGTCCCTGGTCCTTTGCTCACGAGACTGATGTGCCTCCGGGAGCACCTTCTGACAGGAGACGGTGTACCTAGGATGTGTAATAGTGAGGGTTGATGATGAGAATTCTCTATCCGAGTTGTACATCTTGTAGATATCCTAGAGCTCCTACCTACGACTGGGAGTTTATGGCGAGTATGTGCCCATCCGGGCGATCCCTCTAATCGGAAGCTCCATAGAAAGTGCGCCGTACTTTGCTGGAATTCGGGGAGGAGACGTACATTCACTAGCCACGTTTCCATGCCGTCCATCGAGGTCCTGTATGCTACCTGTATAGTATAACGAATAGCTCCATCCCAAGCAGTTCAATTCGCAAATCGGCTACCGCCGCGCTGCATAAACACGAGACCCACTCGGACACCTCCACCCGACTCAGCCTCTCTCTTTTTCCTCCATCCCACGTCCCTCAACTATGTTCCCGCACTGGGGCATATCAGCAGCTCTCACTCGCAGCTAGCGCCAGTGAGACCTTCTTCCCTCTACCTATGTCTTTCTACCATCTTTCTCTGTCCACTCTCGTACACTTCAAAGCACTCCCGAACACACTCAACAATATCCTACAATACTTACAAAGCACCTTCAAAGGCTCCCCAGTCTACTCCGAAAAGTTGTATCATGACCTCAAAGTTCGCGGGCCGTTAATTAGGCACCAGTCGCTATGGTGAAATGCATATGAAATCTGCGTGACGATCTTTGAGATTTACCACACGTACAGCACCGTCTGAGGTCCTCCAACCCTGTAGGAGAGACTTGGCTTGAAGCCGAAATCAGAATACCGTGAATTAGGTTCGGGTGAGATTGGCTTCAGAGCTAATGATGTTTTCACGTTGATGGGGTTTCGGCTTAACGGGCTAATGGGTTTGCTATAGAACACCACCGTGGCACATCCTTGAACCCGTTGGCAAAGTCGCACCCTAGTGTCGGAGTCGGAACGCTTGTAAAATAGGCCTTAGATGTTGACGAGGTAGCTCCAAGAACTAGCATTACAGCGCATAGGTTTGGGACCGATGGAAACACGTTTGGGGCACCCCCGAAGGGCTGATAATCATCCGTCCTCGATGTGAAAGGCTGAGCGCTGCGAAACAGGCTTTGAAGCACTTTCCCTCCAGAGTATTGGGATGTAATCTTTTCCCGATGTGACATCTAGGGGTGTGGTGCATTAGACATTGGATCTCAGTCTTGTGCTTACCAAATGTAAGATTTGTCCGAAGTTCCAGAGTAAGTGCAAGGTCGATATGGAGATACCAGCAATTTCGACGAGCCGCGGTGTTTCAAACGCCATCATCCCCATTATACCTCTCACTCCGAGCTCAGCAGTAGGACACATCGTGGCCGGCGCAGCGCTAACTGATTTAAGGCACCTCCAGAGCATTCGGAGCAACTCCATCGTCGGAGCTCAAAAGGGGATCCTCTGAACAAGATCATCGGTAAAGCTCATGCTCTACAGCTCAAAGCTGTTCTGAAATAGGATGCGTACACTGTTTTGATATCGTTTAGGATGTCCCTGGATTCTTCCGAAGCTTCGAGTACGATGTACAGCTTGATGCAGTGGGTACTAAACTCGACGCCCTTGATTCTGGGCTGACTTTTGGAAGCTCCTGTCCCACCGGCCGCATGGTGAAGAACCTCCGGAGAGCGGTGTCTAGTGCCAGAGAGTAGCATCCAAGTAGATGATGCTTGCTTGGCTGGTACCGTGTAAGGCCTCTAGTCTATGAGCGAGCTTATAATCGCCTGCACCGGAACATATAATAGTGAGACACCATGAGATAGGTCCGATAATCGCATCTAATAATGTTATATACGCGATCTCGTAAACTAAGGCCGTGGAAAATAATTACCAGAAGTGCTCATATTGCCAGCGGTCTAATGAAAATGTAGATCAAGAGCGTGGAGAAAAGAGCTAGACATATTGGAATGGCATCGAGAAACCCCTGGACTAACCCACGACCTCCGCAAATGACCCCGCGTGAATCAATCCGGGGAAACAAACTAGGGACAACATCGGAATTTGTCTTTTAGGTAGGTCCGAATCTGAGGCCAGAAAAACGGATGGTCTTCGGTATAAATATCACATGACAAGGTTCTCCGCTCACGGTGTATCATCTATTGTTTTTCGCTGTCATCTAAATCAGAATGTTCACCCGAGGTCAAAATACTGTGACAATAAAGCTATACCAACGCACCTCTAGGTAGCCACTTCATTCTGAATCGTTAGCCCCTATATTAGCTTTTCCACTACAGCTTACCGCTGTGTATCTTTAAGCAGGCCTACTGCGCATTACCTTATTCGTAAGCTATCTCGATTTCCTTGCTACCCTACTTTAATAGCATCTGGACATCATAGTCTGTAGCAATACCAGCAATAGCTAATACTCGATAACAGGAGGACAAGAAAGAACTAAGAAATCGCTACCATGTCTTCAGCCCCAATTGACCATCCTCTCTCCCAGCCCATGCAAATCATCTTGGTCTCCGCCAGCTATCTCATATGGGCCGGGATGCTCGGTTACACCGGCCTGCTATGGAAGAGAGAGCAAACCCCCTTCTACTTCATCCTCGTCCTCGCCGTCGCCGTCGGCGGCTTCGCCGAGCCCCTCTACGACGAATCCCTAATGCTCTACTTCTACTCGCCCGGTATCTGGTCCCTCTTCACCTCGTTCGACATCCCCCAGCCGATCTGGGTATACAGCGGCTACGTAACCCTCTACGCCTCCGTCGCCGTCCCCCTGATCCGCGCCATCCCGAACGGCGTCTCCCGCCTCGACCTCTTCAAGTGGGCCGGAGTGGAGCTGCTCACCTCCTGCGTCTTCGAAATGGTCGGCATCAACGGCGGCGCCTACGAGTACTGGGGCCCGCATGTGTTCCGCGTCTTCAACTACCCGCTCTGCATCGGCATCCTCGAGGCCGCGCAGGTCATGTGCTTCAGCGTGGCTGCTGCGCATTTGAAGGCACGCGCGGTGGGGTGGAAGCCGATGCTTGGGCTGTTCGTGCTTTTCCCGGCTACGTTCTATCTTGCGAATCTCGGGGCCGGCGCGCCGCTGATTATCACGCTGCATGCGAAGAACACGACTCCGGCGCTGGTTACGTTTGGGTCCCTGGTTACGATTGTGTTTGCGTTGACGCTTGTCTGGGGCGCGTCGTTTCTGCTGCCGGTGGATGGGCAGATTGCGCTTTCAGGCGATGAGGCGCCGTATAAGCCGAATGGGGCTGCGAGGGTTGAGGATGTCGAGAATGGCGGTTCATAATTCGCTCTCCGATAATGTCGTCGGGATTTCGGTGGAGCCTCGCCAAGGAAGCAAATGCTGAACAAAGATTTAATCCTCGTAGTTCTCTAAATTTTAATTTGCCGGCGATATTTCGGAGTCGATATACCAACGAACTTTCTACTCACATTTATCATGGCCTATGGATGAGTTGAAGTAAGGGTGCCTGCTAACTGCTACTGATGTCTTTCTCGTCATCGCTCCGCGGTCCACCTGCGGGCTTGTGAGATTCTACGATGATGTTATGGTGGATGCAGACTACTGACATTGGGGTCCAGCCTCAAAAATAGCGCCCAAGTGATGGTGCATTCGCGTGCAGTGTGCCTAGACGTATGGACGAGTACTGTAAAGGTGAGCTGTACTACTTCAAAGATCGTTTCGTGGTGGGGGCGGTCCGGGGATACAGTGACGGGCCACAAGTCTGGGCACAATGGTACGCCACTGCTTGGGGTACTCCACAGGATTGCAAATACTCAAGAGCGATGTCAAGCTTCACGCAGTGCAGATTAGACTGCCTCTTGACTAGTTGCCTGCTCAGCAGTCAGGCTGCCCCCAACAGTGGTGCTGAGTGGGCAAACTGGAGCCAAGTCCGTGTGCCCAGACTTGTGGCCTAGGACTGTAAGCGGTACGCGTTGGAACCCAAGGGCAATTGGTACTCGACAGCGAGTCCAAACTTCTGTCGAATCTCACGGTGTATTTTGAAATGACCCGGCGTGTCCGTTGAGCCTCGCTCTTCTATCTCGTACTTTTTTCCGGCCGGCTCGGCGGGAACGACAGTGATGAGGAGGGGCCGTCGGGCCTCGCTCGTAGATACTGGGAGGCAAGAAGGAGTATTGAGCGCCATTCGAGGTAGATGTCGTTGGGACTACGAGCCTATGGGAGTGATACTTTAGCCAAATTCTTCAAACAAATAAATAGATTTTCGATCAAGCCAGGATCGCTAAGATTCAATAGTTCAGAGAGTACTTACTGCGCCGTTTTACTTTCGCATATAAAGCAGAAGGTTTCTCTGACGCAATAGTATGAGGTCAGGCTGGTAATTTTCGTTTGCGATATCGCATGGGGACGACTTGACCTTGCGGCAGCGACATCAACAATCAACGTCAAATCAATGCCATGGACATGAAGCGCTTAGGATTTAGGATCATTGATATGAGGAGTTTACATATTTGCTAGGTTCAAACCTGCTTTCCGTCAACTCGGTACAAGTCAAGATCTGGGGTTAAGCTATCCGAGTTCGAGATCGATTGATCGCCGAATGAAATTAATAGGCAACACCAGGGACGACTATGAACTTGCCAGAGGCCGAATGTGTTAGGTGAGTAATCCTGGATAGCGATTTCGGGACATAGCAAATTTATGAAGACGGCAGAGGCGAAAGGCCCATTTGGGATGTTTACAAAACTTAGTATTGTGGAAATACTAGAGCACCTACCTTCGACGTGTCGAAGCACGCGACACCTCAAGCGGTAAAATGGAAGGGATACCAACAAACTAAGGATTGCTTCGTTTGTGATACGGATGCACATAATATCCGTTATCGCGACACGCAGATCTATTGAGACTTCAAACCTTATCAATGCACCGGCGACTAGAGAATTGAACGGTCTCAAGACATGCGAGTTTACGTCCTTCTAAAGGAAGAGACCTAACTTCGGACATTCTAGCTTACAGTGTTCAGGTTCGAGACGACGGAAATGATGCATGCATACTTGGTGATGCATATATTATCCGGCCAACGCTGAGCGCAACCAAGACAAGCACCTGCCGGGTCCGACAGCTAGCGGTTTAAAAATGGTAGAGACGGACAGTTGGAACTTGAGAGGTGGTCAGCCGGTAATCGTCTATCCGAGATCCGAGACGGTGAATCCGATTATCGTGAGCGGCGTTATTGAAACCTTTATGCACTGCAAATGTATGGATATTGCGTCCCAAGCTAACGAATCCTCGAGGGTTAGCCTTGCTTGAGGTTTGGGATTCCTCTCTCCCATGTCTCAAGATCGTCGCCTTTTAATATCGCTAGCTTTAGCTCCCGGATGGGCGCAGGGATAAAACGGACCGGAAAGCATCTATTCACCGACCCACCGGAAACCCGGGGACCTGAAAGCCAGGATGGGACAATGGGTCAACGCGTCCAGCACGGATCTAGAGAGTTTGATAGGTGGCACACCTCCAGGGCGGACTTGCTTCCGGTGGGCCGTAGTGTTGGACGTCAGTCATGCACGGTGTTATGTTCTGCGTCAAGGTCGATCTCTCGGCAGGTGGGCTGTTCGGGAACTTCCCTTTCTTGATACCGTCCGCAAAGCTCCCGAATCTGTGGCCAGCTAGCTTACCAACAGTGCACCTGGACGTGCATCAAGCTAGGGCCAAGCTGCATCGCTGACTATGTATAGACGTTGAGTGTGATTTTTCACCTGTCAGCTTGGTTGCCGAGGCGCCTAATTCAGTTCCAGACAAGTGCACTATATTCTGTAGCGCGGTGGGAATCCTGGGTGCCGTCCTCTTCACTGTGCCTGTCTGCAGGAAGCGGGCCTTCTTCGAACCGAGAGACTGAATCTATAAACGTTTCATATGCGTCGCTGTGATCGGAAAAAGAGTTGTATTCCATTCCGTCCTCATCCATCGGGCCCGGACCTGGGTCGTCTTGATATATCAGATCACCAACCCATCGTGCCACCATTTCTCGAAGTCGGAGGAGGTCTGGTCTCTTGTCGAATGGTGGCGCGCCGAGAAGCTGATCGAGACGCTCGGCTATTTCCCTTGCACGCTTCATTTCTACAACCATAATCTGCCGTTCCTCATCCGAAGGAAAGCCATTGAGTGATCTATTATCGTGACCGACAACGTCGCTCTTGTGATCAGACTCATCCATATCGGAATCGTCGGACCCTCTTGAATGAGACTTGGAAGAATGGGGAGCGGATTTTAGACGTTCTTTGGCAATCTTGCTCTGCTGCGAGACTTCGTAGATCCATAGCGAAAACATGGCAGGGTAGAAGTGACCCTGGTTGACGGCGTGCGCGTGCATTTTACGAGCCGGGTATTGCAATATCAACAGATCGTAGTAGTGGCGCGCTTGTCTGAAGCCCTCCTCACTGAAAATGTCCTCCTCAGTGCTGGCAGGGTGCCGATCCGTCTGAGACTGGATGCTGTCAGAATCTTCAACGTGCTCGTCTGGCTGAGACTGTCTCGAGATGCGATTGCGTTGCAGGTGGATCTCAGCACCAATCGCCCAACGTCCGTTATGGCGCACGTCTATTGGTCTGCCGCGGGCATGGGATCTCAACAGCATGCCCCAAGCTCTGCCGGCACGCTCGTAATCTCCCTCAAGCAAACAGCGGTGCAGCATGGTGGTGAGATTGCCAATATGGGTTTGCCGTAGCGTATCCTGCTGGCCGACACCGTCGACACGCTGCGTAGCCTTGGCCGCCGCCACAGCATACAACGGCGGCTTCAGCGCCGCAAGCTCTCTCTGCACATGTGCAGCGGTAGTCCTAGATCCCGGAAGCTTGGAGGGTAGAGGTGCATGTGGGAATGGTTTCTTGGGCGCCTGGAAACCTTCGTGGGGGAGTAGGCCTGCGACACGCAGCTGGGCTGTTTCTGCAGCGCTCAAGGACGCAACTGAAGCCCTGGCACTGGGTGATTGCGTGTTTGAGGTCGCACCCGCGTCAGTGCTATCATCTGGAGATTCTGGAGGGTCTTCGTCGTCCTCGTGCCGTTTCCTCTTCCGGCCGCTAGTATGGAGCTTCTGGTAGCGGCTGGCGCGCAGTGAATGTGTCGTTTGCCGGCTACTGTCGAAGGGCGGGACAAAGTACTGCATGTTTCCAATAGAGACTGGCCGTGGTCCCAGCGCGTGGCAGAGATCCAGACGCAGCGGTTATTCCGTTGCGGTGCACATGTACATATGGTGATGGCTCGAGCGGTAGCAGACAAAAAGCAGAAGAAATCGGGTGGCAGCTGTCAGTCAGCGATGAGCAACCTTTCTCAGCCCTGGTCATCCCACCTCACAACTCTGCTGCACGTGACCAGCGTCTAGCGCTTCATCATCCCGTCCAGTTCTTGGAACATCAGCCTGCACTCAACACCTCACGACCACGACCACCCCCTCACCACCCTCTTCCGCCTCCTCAACACCACGCTGCTCCTCCGAGATGGGCCAAGCCAGCTCTCGAGGTGCGGCTGACGCCCCCGAGCGCCGCAGCAGAAGTCGCCCTGCCTCGTGGGTGCTACCAGACCGCCCAGCGCTTGCATCAGATGCTGGCTCATCTACCTACGCTACCGACCTCGCCCGTCGCCCCTCGCGGATGACAAGGACCCGATCCTCCCTCTACGCTTCCATCCCAAGCCTCTTTCACCGCCGCAGCACCACCCGACCTCGCACCGAACCCGCCTTCGACTCTATATCTGCTCCTTCCTACCCTTTTTATCGCCGCCCCAGTACCCCTCGACATGCCGCCACCGAACGAGGCTTGCTGCCGCACGTCCAGGTGCCAGACCTGGATCTCAACTTCGAACAGATTCCCAATAATCTCGAGTTACCCCGCCTCTCCTCCCCGCGACGTGACCTCTCGAGGACTGCGTCCATGTCAGACAGACTATCATCGCTCAGGCCAGACAGAGGAATACGGAGCATGACAAGTCAGTTGAGACGACGGAGATCACCGCTTCAAGGCCGTGAAGAAGATCAGGCAGCCATGCTATCACGGCTATTATCCGTGGCAGCAGCCGCAACTGCAGCATCTCTGATGGGTGATGACCATAGGGCTGTTTCAGAAGCCCGAAATGTTGCTGGGGATGGCGAGGATGGGACATTCGACAGTTTCTTACAGGCCCTGCAAAGCGGCAGGATAGCTTCGGCCCTGAGGCAAAGCAGTAATGAAAACGAGGATGGGGCTAATACACCAGGGGCAGGCCCGGCACCTCTGAACTTCTTTCGCATGTTCAGATTTGGATCATCAACAACAAACCGCAGGAATGAAGGACATATGAGGTCGACAAGCAGTCGGAGCAGTGGCATGGGGTCTCCCGAAAGTCGGGCTAGCGATGACGACGGACCTGATGGACGTATGGTTCCTATAATAATCGTTGGAATTCGATCCATCAACCCGGGCAGCGGTTCTCCCCTGGACGACAATATCCCACCATTCCTTGATGCTCTCTCCACCTTTCCAACCCCCTTAGCTTCTCCATCCGGCGAAAACACAATTGATGGTATCCTACGGCAGCCCCAGAATAGCACTAGATTCAGCCACCGACGTCGGGCTTCTTTAGGGGGTATGAACACCTTCCCAGCTGGCTACGACAGCCAAAGGCATCATCGATCTCCAGAACGACCTCGGCCTTGGTCCACGTTTACTGACTCTCCTTCGGGTCCACTTCCTCCCCCTTCTACTCCTGCTAGTGCTGGTCTGTCAGCCGTCTCGTCAGGTACCAATACTCCAGCACTCTCGGCAGCCTCCACGCCCCCGTCTGTCCATTCAACTGTTCCTTCTCGGCGGGGTAGTCTTGCACGAAGACCTACCGGATCGAGTCTTGAGGCCACCGCAGAAGAGCCGCAGTCTCAACAGCGCACCCCTCGACAGCGTCGATTAAGCGAGTCCGACTTCACGCGTTTTGGATCTGGTGCTTCGAGAAGGAATGGTGTCGTGGAGCCAGATCATACCCCTGGAGAAGGGGCACGAAGCTGGATCATCTACGTCTTGGGTGGTAGCTATCCCGAAAATCACCCGATCTTGACCACCCCTAGCCTTTTCACCGACTCGCCCACATACGAAGACATGCTGCTTCTATCTGCATTGTTGGGACCGGCCAAGCCGCCTGTCGCGAGTGAAGATGACGTTGCCTCTGCACCGGGGCTATACTGGATACGTGGTACTGCTGGAAACTTGGTTGCTCAATCTACAGATGGTTTCGAGAGCATCGACATTTCGCCGGAAGCACGGTGCCTGGTTTGCCTGTGCGACTTCGAAGTTGGGCAGGAAGCAAGAAATCTAATCAAGTGTGGACATCTGTTCCACCGGGAGTGTATCGATCAGGTATGTTTCCCGTTCTTCCTTCTGGCGTTATGGTCAGAACTAATAGTCTTTGCTATAGTGGCTCACAACAGGCCGAAACTCCTGCCCTCTTTGCAGAGGTCAAGGGGTGGACGAAAAGTCGGCTGATCAATCCGAGGTCGCCGATGCCGACACCCTGCCAAATCTGAGGCCATCGACCGTATCCTAGTCAATCTCCACTTAAGAACGTCACATAACTTTCATGTTGCCGGCATTCGTCGTCGACACCGAAGTTTTCACTCTATCCGTGTAGCATCGAAATGGTCTACGAACAGGTCTGTTATACTCCTTTCACTACACAACTAAACACCTTGAGACGATATTTTTACTTTCTTGTAAGTTTTGAAATTTGGAACAGCATTTTCCTTTCACACATGTGGTCTTTGCACCTCGAAGCGGCGTCTCTAAGCTATCTGCACCATCTTTTTTTTGCCATTGTCGAATCTCTTTCATTGTCTTTTACGAAGCGCAAGGCGTTGTCGGCATCGGGTGTTTTTCGGATCTGGAGCGAGTTGGGTCGGAGTGGGGAGAATGTCAAATGCATTTATGGACGGGGGCACCAAATTCATGTACGGTGCCGAGCAGCGAAAGGCTGAACAGAATGGAGTCTGATGGATTAGCGGATTGGTATCATTGGGACTGGGTAGGACAGGCGACTCGGAATGTTTGGGGGGAACTATCTCTGTCTCTCTCGGTCTCTTGTTGAAAGCGGCTTTTGGGAATGGTGCCGAGGAATGGGTTGGGTTGGGATGGTAGGAAACGGGGGACGTCGCGGCAGTCAGCGTGCTGTGTATCTGGAAGCCGGGGGAGAACTATCTTGCGCAACCACGACTAAATCATGACAACTTCTTCCCTTCTCGCGGAGAGCGTGTGGTTACGGGTTTGCGCTTTTGGTGACACGTGCGTGTGAGATATTCCAAGTCCCCCTGCGCTGCATCCCGGGTTTCTGTGTGTGCTACTCAATCGTTCTAGATTGATTTTACCTGGATACGGGTAAAGTAAGCGAAACAGCGGTCTTGGAGTGCTGCACGTCTGGCAGGATTGTTCGCTGCAAGTTGTGCAGGATTGTCGCTGCAAGTTCTACAGGATTGTTCGCTGCAAGGTCTGCAGGATTGTCGCTGCAAGGCGTGTATGCAACGCTTCCCGCGACGATCGATGCAAGCCGGCGATATGTGTTACGCCGCGTTTTTCGAGTTAGAGCGGCCCGATCCGGGTAAAGTAGGCGAGTGAACGAACTCCTTCGAGTTGAGGGCCCTGGTTAGTAGTGTGGATAAACCTTGTTAGAGTGTTCAAGATCCTTGTGGTAGTGTTGATACGACAGTAGTGTTGGGATCTTGCAGCTGTGGCGATCTGTAGATGTACAGTACTTACTGTGCCTCCCGAGGTCCATACTGTTGCCGGTTGCCACCATGCGGCCGATCGCGATTCCTGCTCGCAATGCACTATGCATTGGGTTAATTTGTCCACCTTGCCCGTGATTGAGCAGTTGGTACTTCGTAGATTGGCCCCCGTCGGGATCGGAATACCGGTCCCGAAGATGGTTCTTCGGCTTGCCGTGTGTCGTGTTAAGGTACGGCAGGTAAGCAGGTAGGCACCGTTAGGCATGTTCGCTTCTTGATGCGAGGGCACCGCAGCCTCTAAGCATTTTTTCCGTCTGTGACTGCTGTGCGTCTGTAGCAGGTGCTGTGGTGTGCGGTCTGTTGTACAACAGGCACAGTTCAGGATTGCGGGGTTGGTGGATTTGGTAATGTACGGGATCCCGAATTTTTGAGGTCGTGCGGCGCATCCATTTTTCGGGGGGCCGATCAGGCCGTGTCGAGGACAAGCATTAAAGCGCAATTGTGAGTGGTGCGAAATCTAAGCCATGGATCGTTGGTGGGATCGTATTACTTTTTTGGGCTGCCGATTTGGGTTGGGGCGTTTTGGTAGATTATGCAGTCATGTTTGGCGATGGGAGCATTGCATATATGTATGATGATTGTATCTGTGGTCCGCGGGCAAGCAATTGGGGGACCTTTGGAGTTTGCTTTTCGTAGATCTGTACCTGAGGAATGGGTGCGGGACGCTCCGTTTGATGGGCGATATGCTTATTTCTTTTGCCAGCATGTCCACGTTCCTGTGGTGGCCTTGTTTTTTGTGCATGTGGAAGGGATCAGGCATTACCTGGATTGGATTGAGCATGTTGTTGCTGGCGCGGGTGCCTAGATATGCAGCTACTTTTTGGAGGCCACCACGCGGGGCAAGGAAGAAGTTGCACACTCCAAACTGTCCTCTTCTGTCTTTACGTGTATGCCACTGCTTGCGGCACTTGAATGCAGTCTTGAAAAATTGAGCGTGATGGAAGCGCTTCACCCTGGGCCAGTTTGGAAGCCGTTGAAGCATTTCATGCACATGCAGACAGTTGTATGAGAGGGCTTTTTGAGCGGGCCACTTTTTCTCCACCCAGCGTGAAGGCTGGCTAGGTATTGTGGGATTTAGGTTGCTAGCTGCAAGCGCGGTTTCTGGTTTGACTTCGAGTTTGAGGGCAAACCGGCGTGTAAGGCTGGCGATTAGCGGTGCTGCCAGCGTGTTCTGCGTTGGTGGCGCTAGGATAAGCACGGTGTTAAGTGTAGGTGTAATAGATGTACAAACGTATGTAAACCTGAAGTCGCATGCAGCGAGGACTGCACCGCAGCAGTGCGTGATGGTTTAATTTAGATTTAGTGGTAGTCTTTGATGACTGCTTACATGGCACCTCCATCTTGGCTACTCCTGAGCGACATATAGTGCAGGCTACAGCAGTAAGATCATCCTCGTATGAATCGTCGTACGAATAAAGTAGTAAGATCAGGCTCCGATTCCTTGTAAATCTCTAGTCCCGCACGGACTTTGCTACGCGGGTCACCGTGTCGGCCCGGCGGCTACCCAAATCCAACGACTCGAATCCCTTTCCGATACCTGTACGGATCCTGTGCCAATAATAGAAAGGATTATGCTCGATTTGGGATGGGTTATTGCGAGTCATTATTGTGTCAATAGGGACCGGAAATTAGGATGGGCTGATGATGTATGAATGCGTTTGTTCAGGAACATGGTTCTCCTTGCAATTTGCAAAGTGTAAAGATCCATCGCCTTGTGAGGACGTGAGTCGTAAGGATAGGCTTTGGGTTGTCAACCCCCGAAAAGCTGGATCCCAGTCCAAAGATCATTTTGCCCAGCGCAAACTGTGATGAACCCTGCTTACAAGTTCGCGCATGTTATAAACCATGTGAGTAATAAAAGAGGAAGGATGAAAGAGAAAATCCCAGATTGAATTGAGGCGGGTTCGTTCGCAAGTACCGCTGTTCCCAAGCAGGAAAGGCGCATCGGACGAACTTCGGCCCGGGCACTTAGGTTGACTTCAAGTCATAGGTAGACGGCTTCGAAAGACAACAAGCTGACCGTAGGCATTCCGCGGCCCGGCGACTTTGGCATTGTGATAGTGCAAGAAACTACAGCTTTTGATATTCCCAGCAAGATGCGCAAGTCTTATTTCAAAAGAACGCCAGCACCGTCACGGCCTCGCAGTCAGACAGCATCCACAAGAGCACGGAGTATTGACTGCCACGCGACCTGGGTAACAGGTGGATATCCCAGGAGCCTGCGTGAGCGCTGGGGGCGTGGGGTGCGCATCTTCCGTGATGGGACTGCTTCGAGTCACGGCGCGCGCAAGCATCTCGATCTCACGAATCTGGCGTTCCCGAATTAGGCTGCCAAATTCATGCTGGCGTGCGCAAGGGGCTACGGGCATGAAGGGTGTGTCTGTGGTCATTTTCATTCATTCCCTCTGTCTTTTTATCTCCGCGGTCTGGCTTTTGGGATCATCCTGCTCAGGCCCGGCCGTTGGAACGTCTGACGGCCCTAGCTGCCGTTGAGATATTGCTTCTTTTTACGGGCAACAGAATAACATGCCAGCAAAAATCACCTTGGCGAAATAACATGCCAGCAAACGCATTGCAGACGCTACCGGCCTAGAGCGATGCCAAATCCAGTGTAGACCACTGCAAATCAGCATTACACCCCGGCTCCCAGCGTCCATAAGTTGTTTTCCGGCATTGCACAACTCACTACAGCCTGCACCACTGCTCAGCCATCACGTGATGGCTGAAAGCACTCGCCAGCGACACACATCTTGGGAACTCCAGCTTCCAGCAGCTGGTTTCCCCGGTCGCATGTCCTCTGTGAGTACTTAGGAGGTGTGTAAGAGGGAGAGAGGAGGGCTGGGGGGCGGCTGAATGTTATATTGTGTGTCGGTTGCCCGGCCAGCAAGCCTCTGCACGTGCTATCCACGTGCCCGCCCCTTATCTTCCAGCACTCCCCCCTCGCACTTTCTTCCTTCTACACACCTTACATACATCCTGAGCACTCATGGAGGACATACGACCGGGGAAACCAGCTGCTGCAAGCTGGAATTCCTAAGCTGTGTGTCCTTGCGGGTGCTTTCAGCCATCACGTGATGGCTGAGCAGGTGGCTGTGAGTTGTGCATGCCGGAAAATTCTGCATAGATGTTGAAGTTTAGCGCTATAGCTAAATCTGGCTTGGAGCGGCAACGGAGGCGTCTCGCTTGAATTTCTGGCATGTTATTTCGCCAAGGTGATTTTTGCTGGCATGTTATTCTGTTGCCCTCTTTTTACACATTCATCCGAGCCGTCCGCCACCACCCTGGTGCGACTTTAAGTTTGGCCAGGGTGCTTCGTATGTACAAATGTAGGCTCTGGCGGGAGTTGCGCTGACGGGAGAGCGCGCAAGGCTCGGCGGATGATGGACGCCAGGAGGCGGTCGCGCACTGGAGTCATGGACACCTAGTCTGCGGTGCGGAATACGGAAGTTTCGAACTGGCCGCACTCCCGCTCTCTCTAGGGTGCTCGAAGCATGGCTTCTCATGGCGACGGCAAACACGTCGCAGAGAATAAGCTTGTCCGGCACGTGGAGTCTTCCACAGACGCGGGAGGGCCCAAACGCATGCCATCCCGAGAGCAGACAGCCGGCCGCTCTAGCACCGCCCACGTTCCCAAGAATGGTCAAGTCGGCTCGTCAACCCCACAGCGCCAGCACGCACCTTCATGCACCGCTCTCTCCAGGTCACATCAGACCGTTCGGTGCTGGGCATGGCATGCCGTCATATCAGGTCAGGCATTTGTGCTGCACCTGTGGGCGGATCGTTGGACGGCTGCTGACACCGACCTCGCTGGGCCCTGACAGGCTATCAGGGCGCGCCGCGCGCTCCACAACTGTATAATCTACATGACGTACAGCTGGGCACGGCAGCTCCCCACCACTGAGACACCGGCGGGCGCCAGATGGTTCTTTCCGCGACCCGCCGCCGCTGAAACACGGCCTCTTCCGTTATACAGCCCGGGTTTTATCACGCAGCATGTACTCCAGGAGCAGTGCATGGTCAGACAGCAGCGCTTCTAAACGTGTGCGGCACGCAAGGCGCCCGAGTATGTATCTGGGCCTCGCGTTCCGGGACAATCTATTGTACTTTACGAATACGACATTGGGCACCGTGAGTATCCCAAGCTTCGAAAGCAACACGGTTGAAGCAGTGCAAGGCGTGCACTCGGCCACCCATGGCACTCCCACGGGTGCTCGGAGCGCAGAGTGCAGCTGCTCTAGCTTTCCAGGGCGCTGGATCTCGAGAGCTGACAGGGGTCAGACGTCGAGGCGTGTGGCCGCACGGCAATTCGAATCGTCTGCCGAACTGGCGTTATGTTGAGGGCAGTTTCTGACGGCGGCTTTCGCCCAACGCTCCCGATTCGTATAGCAATCGCCCAAAGGGAGGGCGTCGCGGCTGGCTGGGAGACGTTTGGGAGCGCCTGCAACGCTCGGCCACACGGATTGCTTCATCCGCAGCAGGGAGAGAGACGGATCGAGCGAGGTCCCGAAGCTGGTCAGAGTGCTGGGACATGGCTGCATCGGTCGTCACTCCTCTTCGAGACGACGTCTGAAGCCACACGACCTGTCCCGGCCGCCCTATACATTGAGAGCAGCCTCGGAAGTCCTCACTGGCCCGTCTGATCCTGGTACCAGCAGCAGCCGCAGACGGAGAACTTCAACGTCGTGCAGCGGGGAGTTCCATTAGGCTTCTGCGGGCGACGCGGTGCTGCGGAGGCGTCGCGCCGGTTGTCCCACCTGGCACGCTCGCGGCAAAGTTTGCTATACAGACTTGGCGGCGGTGCATCGCGATCGTCCCATATGCATGGCTGCTGGATGGTTCCGCGTCCTTGCACCGACCACGGCGCAGGGAGACTTGACAGCTGGATCAGCACCGGGGGAGCATGGAGCGCAGAGACACACGCCAGTGCACGCCGCCGCTGGGGCCAGGCCAGCCCTCGCCCGCAACAGCTAGCTGCTTGCCCGTTCGATATGCGCTCAGAGAACCCCCAGGACCCCCCGCGGCACGCTCGTCGATAAGCTGCTCGCAACTGGTCCCAGGCCCTCAACGCCGCTGCTCCCTGGCTATATGCCCTACATATATTATCGCAGTTAAGACCACCCCAGGGACTCCCGTTGCAGCGCCGACCACCACCACACGCATCCTCCAGGCGCTGTGCCATTCGAGAGGCCAGTCAGGAGCAGCGCTGCCGGCGCCAGTCGCTGGCCCAGGTCCAAACCCCCGGCCTGCATCACGCAAAAGGGCCCTTCCATCTCGTCCCCGCGCCCGTCGTCTGTCACAGGCAGTAGCTCAGGCACTCAAACACTGTTGTGCGCCGCCTCATATCCTCCGTCGCTCCCGGTTGTTTCAGCGCGCCGTCTCCCACCGGCCGCGGCGTGCCCTCTGCCCACCGCCCCAGCATCGCCGAGCACTCCCCACAGAGCGGACTTCATCTGCCAGGTTCATAAAGCGCTTCCTGTCCGTTCGTCTGCTAGCAAGGGCCCCGCCCATCATCGCATTTCACTTCAGCCTATCTTGGCCCGTCCGCCCTGTTCCTTGTCGACTCTTCTGACCCCAAATTCCTGCCCGTCGCCTGAAAGTCCACCGACCCTCGATCGCCGCCCCGACTTTCCTAACTGAGCATTCGGGCACGGATGACGTTGGTCAACACCACCTGCAGCCATCACTTCGAAACCTCGCTCACATCCTCTGCTGTACTCAGCCATGGACGGCTATTACCAGCAGAACCCCAATCTGCCGCAGTATTATAGTATAAACCCGCTCGTTCCTGGCAATGTCCCTCCCGTAAACTCCCAGGATGGCTATCAGCATGGCCTGCACCACATGCAGCCACAGCTGTCCAACGAACACCTTCATCAGACCTACGTGGCCTACGAGGATGACCCCCGGGCGCTAGAGATGCCTTCTGTGCCAGGCAGTGCGCGTGCGAGGCGACGCTCTACTCAGACCGGCGAGCATGTCAAGCATCGCAGAACGCGAAGCGGCTGCTATACCTGTAGGAACAGGCGGGTCAAGGTATGTTTGAGCAAATTTACCCGTCGGCCAGGCTGACGATCGACATGACAGTGTGATGAGATGCATCCCATCTGCGAACGTACGTGCTTCTCAGACACAGAGTACCGATGCTTTGCTGACCACTGTCTGTCATAGGCTGTCGAAAGGGAAACAGAGATTGTGTGTATCCGGAGCCCTCGACCTCGTCAAAGTCAAGTCGAAGCGGGACTAAATCCAAGTCTTCGCCCGAAGAGAATGGGTCCTCGGGGGAAGAGTACGATCACGACCCGAAGGAACTGCTGCCACCAATTCCAGATGACGACGAAGATGGCGAAGGCCGCCTTCCAGATATGTACCCTTTGAGTCGCAGATCGACGACTCAGTCACTTCGAGAACCTTCAGATACGCCCTCACTAACTCATGATCGGAGCCCGTCACCATCGACAGAGGGATCGACGACCATTACAGTTCCCACGTCTCGACCATCACTTTCTCGCTCGGCTAGCATGCAGGCAGCAAAACAAGCAGCATCGAATCGTCCCTGGCCAGAGCTACCCCAGGATGTCAAGTTCTATCTGAACTTCCACCGCACTAAAATGTCTCACCACCATTATTGCTTCAAGCGAGACCACGAGGCTTTCCTCAAGACGACGTTTCTAGAAATAGCGGTGAAGAATGAGCCGTTGCTGTACGCCGTTGTTGGGTTTGCTGCGTATTACCATACTCTTACGAAACCAGACGGCAAGCTTGATAACTTTCTGAAGTACTACAACAAGTCTGTTTCTTTGCTCCGGCAGTCTATCTTGAAGAATAGGAAACACGGACTAGCGACTCTATTAACCATCCTGCAGCTTGCTAGCATTGAGGTAATCTACTCTCCTAGCAATGCTAAAATGCCTGCTGATGTTAGACATAGGAGCTGCTAGGAGACTGGATAAATCTCATGGGACACCAAAAGGCTGCGTTTCAAATTTTGACTAAACTATACTCTCCACAAACGATAATGCAGAGCGAAACTCTACGCAAGACACTTCTTTGGTACATACGGTTCGACCTCTTCGTGGGGTTCCAATCCAACCATGAAACTGTTCTAGGACGAGACTGGTTTGACGCTTGCCATGACTACTACGTACAGCGCCTTCGCGATACCCCGAATGATCTGACCATGAAGTACGAAGAACGATTCTCGTACTCTCGCCTCCTAGCAACCGACACTGCCATCTTATTTGCGAAGAAGGGGAAAGGAGTCGTTGGGGACGAAGATTTCGCCGCACAATTCGCCGAGATAACTAGCCGCTACGAAAACTACGAAAAAGACATCGATCCAGCACTTCTAGACCCTAATGCTTTCATTACAGATTTCTCCGGAGCACCACCGCGCAATCCGGAAGATCCGGTCGACCCATACGCTCCAAATAATATCAGAGGTGGCGAGCTTTGGACGACAAACTACCTACTGCTCGATTTCTGGGCTATAGACCTAATGTTTAAGCTGCAAACTTCAATGGCTCTACGCCTGCCGTTCTCGGAAGAAACCGTCGCGAGAGCCTACAAGACCTGCCAGATCTTCGAAGCCATCGAACTGTATCCGCACTCCCCGCCCGGCGCGCTCATAGAGGCACAAGCCAGTTTCGGGATCGCAACTCTCTTTCTGCCGAAAGACAACAGACATATTACTTGGCTTCGTCATAAGCTCGCCAAGATCGAAGCCTCTGGGTACGTAGTCGCAATTTCCTTGGTCCCTTGTTCCATTCCCGCTCCCTGTCCTGCTCCACTCCGCACCCCGCAACGCTTTAATCAACCTCCCCGGCGCATCTGAAACTTAAGATGCGCTGTTATACATCTTTCCGAACACCAACCTCGTGATACAAAAGTTTCCCGAATCCCGAATCCTGTTTTTGCTGACCGAACCTGTGCGGCTTCTAGCTACATCTACCCCGCCACATACCGCACGCGCATGACAGACGACTGGGGCATCGACGTGACGAGATGGTGGTTCCCCAACGACGAAGGCTGCCCGCCCATCGTGCGCTCCATCAAGGAGTTCAGCCACGACCGCACGACGGAGCCCAAAGACCAAATCTCCGAGGACCTCCGCGACATGAAAGGCCTCTTCAGCAGCCTCTCGCTCGGAGACTCGCCAGACAAGCCGCCCAGCGTCTCCGGTTTGGAGGCCGGGTCTGAAATTAGTCCCACGAGCATGGCTGGGCCGATGAATCTAGATGAGGCGCTCATTTACACAGGCGGCAGTCCGGATTTTGGGTGGGACATTGAAGCGGAGGGTTTTGAGGGAGGCTATGGGGTGCAATAGAGCCGGGAGGCGGCTCGGAGTATTGTGTACTGATATGACAGTTTGTTAGGGTGTTTGAACCGCGCAGCGCAGCGAAAATTAGAGAGGATAAGTCATCTTGGGCGTTTTATATCTCAAATCATATTATCTGTCGCGGGATTCCCTGCCTGCTCTTGGCTTGGGGCTATTCTACAGCACACCCTAAACAAGTCTGTGCCACGATACTCCCACCGCCGTCTACGTACCGCGAACGTGAACCTCGCAAACACAAATCCGCCCCCCTGACGACCGCTGTAAACCAAAAAAAAGTTGGCCGTCGATCCCTGGACTCGCTCCGTCACGTGTCGTCATCTTACCCCCTCCCCCGTCACGACCGCCGCGGCGCCTCGTGAAATCCTTCCGGATCAGCACGCGGCGACTCGTATCGTGCGGGGCGGTGGCTGGCACACTGGCGCTGCATCTGTAAGCTGCGAGGTGCTGATGACGATCGCCGCTGTTGGCGGCGCGGCGCTTGGCCTTGGGGATGCCAGGTGCAGGTGAGGCTGTTCACGGCATCTTGTCGGCAGTGGGTGGCGCACGGGCCGGTGGTGGCGGTGGGGTTGAGTGCCGGACAGGGGGCGGCATGGGCGCGCGCTGGGATCGGAGATTTTGGGGTTGGGGTTGATGGGGGGAGGCATGTGGTGGGTGTTGGGTGGCGGGTGGTGGGTTTAATATCCGACAAATGAGGGAGAGGGATGTGGCAGATGAGGGGAGAGGATGGGATGGGATGGTGGCGGAGATGGGATACCGACATAGGAAAGAGGGTTAGATAGCAGAGGTCGTCGGACTAGAGGAGATAGGGAAGCATGTGAAGTGGCGTGTAAGGCGAACGGTGAGGTTAGTCTCGGCCTTTCCTGTGTTGGGAGGTTTAGAATGGGGTTGAAGTATGTAGAGGAGGGTTTTTTGTTGTTACATGATATCTAAATTTTGTGGTCTATCTCTAGGTAAATGCTGAGCTTGTCGCTTCAGCGGCCTGTACCGTGGTTCTGGCGAGAGTAGTGCTACAGAACTGAATAGTGGTGAGTTTCTTAGTCGATTGGTAACCATTATCGTAAGACGCCTGTTGGCTCTAATAAGTCAACGGCGAGTCTTTGTCACCTCGCTACACGAGCGGGACGTTGTGGTATAGCGAAGCAATGTGTATCTTTGCGATGCATACTGCTTGCATTTCGGGATCAATAATTGCTGGAGTGTCATCGCTTGAGCTTCTATGTCGTCCAATTCGACAAACCAGGCAGCAGATCGAATCCTGTGCTAGGCTGAGCAGACCAGGGGAAGCTTTTGCGCGTGCCTACTTCAACATTTTGAGGCGCTGTTGCTGACGCAGCCGTCTCCGTGGAACTGTCCGATGGAGAGGAGAAGCCAGCAGCAACTCGTTCTAATACACCATCGTCAACGATCTCGCTCACGTCAAGCAGGCGTTCTCGAAGATATCGCTGGTGCTTTGCTGGTATTGTTGACAGCATAGTTGCCATTGTCAATGGCCAGCAAAGGAACGAGACCGTGGCGCCTTTGACAGCGCATTTAAGGGATCCCATGTCTTTGCATGTGATAATAGCGACGCCATCAGTTTCTCGGCCTTTTTCAAGTAGACCAAGCATGTACGGGACGCTGGCGCAAAGCTCGTTGGCAAGATGCTGGATTCTTAGATGGACTGCTCCTATTAGAGACGCGGTGTTGATCTCTGGAAATCCAGCAAGAAGGGAGAGGATCTTGAGCTTGATGTCGTTGACGGTCAGTCGTAGGGCACGATACCGGTTCCACATTCCCGCGTGGCCTACCGTAGGGTATACGTGAACAATACCGTCAAAGACCATATTGCCAGCTTCATCTATGCCATCTCTTTCTATAGCAAAGGTAGTGTACCAGTCCTCAGGCGGTAGACTGTTCGACCAGAGGACCAATAGATCATCTAGTGTCTGGGCTTCCACCAGCAGCCGTCGAAGTCTCGTCATCTCCTCGTGTCTGCCCAACAAGGAAAGCCCGGCGAAGTAGTCCGCTGCGATGGTGCTTGTTTGATAACGTAGCGTGGCCGATTTTACCATGCAATCATCCAGCCCGAGCGCGATACCACACTCTCCAAACTTCTCTCCATCTCGCAGCCAAGGCGGAACCGGCATACTTCTCAATAGCAGCGATCTCAGCAGCTGCCGTCGAACTAGCTTGTCTAGCTCTAGACTTTCCGCCTTACGGTGACTTGATTGGCATCGTAGACTCAACATGGCCATTGCGCCGTTGTGGTGCGCGAAACTGCGCGCTGCTATATCTTGAATCTCGCCGCCTTGCCTGTTCCTCATAAGATCAGAGCTCGTCTCAGTCTTTTTAGCCTGGCTCCTCTCCATAACCGAGTTCTCATAAAAGCTGAGCAGCATGACCGCCAGCAATACTTCGTCCAGCACCACGCCTTCCACATCTCGTAGCGCCTGGTTCGTCGCCGTCAAAGCTTTTGAGTACGTGCTACGGCCAACAGCGAGGGCGACCTGATTCTCACGTGCCCGCCCGAAAGTCGCATGGGAGACGGCGGCGATGGCGAGGCTGAGAACTGAATGTGGACGCGAGAAGCAGGATGAGACTAACACGCGGGATAGGTGCCCATCGGCGATTTCAGGAAGATTCGGAGGTGATTCGATGTAGCAGCGAGAGTAGTAGGTGAGGGCTTGCTCGGTTAAGGGAGTGGTAAAGGCCAGGGGTATGGAGCTCGTCTGTGATTCAGGCGGCGGCGTTGGGACTGAGACTACATTTTCGACATCTTTCGGGTCTCGTAAAGAAATAGAAGGTTTGGCTGGTACGTTTTGGGAGTTGAGCTTGGTTCTTGGTCTGGAAGTGTCCCGAATGATTGATACTGCGGCCGTCTTGGTGTTCGGTCCACGCGGTCGTTTCCGCTTGCCAATAGCGTATTCGTTTTCGTCTAAGAAGATAAGTTTGCGCTCCTCGGCACTGTGGCATACCAGGTTTGCCTTTTGGCATCGATTGCATACGGGTTGTGCCTCGTCGCACTGGGTTGAAGTTAGTAGAGTACCGCGTATTGAGACGCTAGTGCACTTTGAAGCCTTACTTTGACGCGACGCTGCTTACACGTGCGGCAAGCTCGATTTGGGGTTTTCATGGTGTATCTACCAGAAGTGGGTATCTAAGAGGATAGCATTTGAGGTGTGGAGAGGTAGGATGCACGGTGGTTGCGTTTAGGTTTAGACCAAAAGCGACCGACGCTTTCAGACGGAGTTAAGACGGACTTGGTTACTCTATCTAAATCGGCATGTTTCTCCTTTTTTTACTTCTGATGAAAACAAGGTCATTTACGAGACCTCCGACAGATGCGTGTAGCTTTAGAGCATTAGGGTTTTCCACGGCCTGATTTTGAGGCCTCCTTTCTTGACATCAACGTTGGACTGGCTCGGAATGCTCTGATAGTAGTCGAAGCTAGACTTAGGCGACAAGGTGACGTAAGGAAGACCAGGACGTTCAAGCCCTTTGCAGTGTTGACTTTCGGGCATATCATGACTCACGAGCAATTTTAAAGATTGCATTTGTGTTTATGAAATATAGAGTACTTGAATAAGGACTGTGCCTTCTATCTTGTTCGAGAACCAATCAACGATGTCTTCCAGAACGCGGTCATCGCCTTCCACACTGCCATTGCCTCGTTCCACACCATCCTGCCCCTTTACCATCCGCCGCATCAACCCTTCCGCGTACCTGATCCGTGAGAACGACAACTTCGGTGAGCATCCGCACATCTACGCTAAAATCTGCTCCTCCGATACATTCTCAATCATCGTCCTCAGCGACACGGGCGTCGGGACTAATATCCCAAACCCGCATTACTCCTCTTCATCTTCCCAGAGCTCCCAGCCTAAGTTCTGGAACATCGGCACGTTCCTCGAGCACACCATCAATCCAGGTAGCCGAATGCCAAATGTGGTCATCACGACACATTGCCACTATGATCACATCCTCGGAATTGAACATCTGCCACAAGCTGACCCCCCGCTTCCCTCTTCCGTCTCTGCAAGCCACCGACATGGCGTGGATACCACCTCCAAACCTCCTCTCGCCCACGAACCTACGAGAAAGCAACCGACAATCGTGCTCGCGTCCTCCAATTCCATAGATTTCCTAAGCCCCTATTCTAGGCTGCAAAGGCACTCTCTCTGCGACCGTCTCAATCTCCGCGCCCCCTGGTACCGAATCACGTGGGCTAAAGATCTTTCGTACGTGACCTACGAGGATCCACTTGGTGGCTTGCCTCTGCAAACCAACATCCAGATTCTCCACACTCCGGGCCATACACCCGACTCGCTGTCCTGGTTCGACGCCGAGACGCGACTGTTATGCGTAGGTGATAGCCTCTACGAGACCGAAAGTCAAGAAACCCGAGACACGCCTTGGGGAGAAGAGCCTAGAGCCGCGGTGATCTTGGTGAAAGAATCGGTGCTTTGCGACTGGTGGGCGAGTTTGGCGAAGGTGCTGGACTTTGTTGAAGAGAGGAACGCGGAGGTCGAAGATGTGGCGGATGTGGCAGATCAAGAGGAGAAAATGGCCGGCGCGGCGCAGGATGGAATCGGTAGCCCTCCAACTCATGGCCTCACGTTTGAGTCTCTTGTCCACTCGGATATAGGAGAGGAGTGGCGCAGTATCGATGTGGTACCCTTGCCACCGAAGCTTAGACCCAGGGTCCTCATCTGTGCGGGTCACGTCACTGTCAACGTCGACGCTGCCGAGTGTCTTCTTGCAATGCAGGGTTTTATGGCGAGGATACTGCGGGACGAAGTGCCTCGTAAAAGACTCCCAGACGCTAGAGGGGAGGAGACATGGTTTTGGGATGATCTGCTTGACTCCTCTCGCGAAGAGAAGGGCTCAGCCCAAGCAGGAAGATTCAGCCTAGTGTCACCACTTCGTGTAATCGAAAAGGGCAGGAGGAAGATCCCGCGCGAGGACTGGGCACTATGTGGATGCTAAAGGTAGAAAACTCTGACTGCGTATTGGTGTATCTTCGGTATTTTTCTGGGTGCCCGCACACCTCGCCGAAGCCCTCCCGGAGGTTCCATCTC
The DNA here is from genome assembly GCA_010093605.1 of Lophium mytilinum. NCBI lineage: Eukaryota > Fungi > Ascomycota > Dothideomycetes > Mytilinidiales > Mytilinidiaceae > Lophium > Lophium mytilinum. Next base: position 834,288 of record MU004199.1, on the reverse strand, counting down.
TATCATCACCATCCCCGGCCTCACATCGTTTCTTCCTCTTCCTCGTCTACCCCGAAACTCCCACTCCTCATTTCCCCCCTTCCCCATCCCCCTCTATATCCCTCTCGCTCTCCCCCTCCACCCCCTCAAGCTCGAACCATTCTAACTCCACCCCCTCCTCCAAGTCCACCTCTACATCTCTATTCCCCTCCCTCCTCGCCTCCCGTACACACCGGAACAACTGCACCACGGCGATGAGAACCAGAATAAAGCCCAAAACAACAAGTAGCACGGTCGTGATTACATTGGGTAGTAAAAGTGCGATGATAGTAGTAACGTTGATATTGAAGGTGGGCGTGGCGGGTGGAAGTGTAGCAAGCGCTGGGTAGGCGCCCAAGAAAGGTGGGAGCGGGAGCATGTGCGCAGTTTGGCTGGAGAGCTTATGGATTATTATTAGTGTCGCAATGCGTTCTTCGTTGGGGTTCGTCTTTCGTTAGGTATGGGATGTGCGTAATGGAAAAGATGAGCTGAGAGGGTATGAAGAGGTTGGCGGGGTATATGCGCACGAAGGCTATGCTTTGAGAGACAGAGTGCGGCACTGACAATATAGAGAAGTTCAATATCATGATTCGAAGCGAGAAGACCTACCGTGGTTAGGACATCGGCGTTCCAAACACACAACCACAACACCATACACCACCACCACTCCCCAAGAGACCAATCACGTAAAATCCATGCTATTAAACAATCCTACCTAAATACTCAAATGAGGTTTGGGGTGGGGGAGGTTGCATAAAGTACAAGTGTTGCAAATTCCATCATATCATGGGCTTTTCCTCCACGCGGTCCTGCTCTTGACACCATACAGAAACCAAGGAAAAAGAGACCCAGAAGCCATCACTCCGCTGAAGCAACGTTAACGCGTAAACACGATAATCCAAACCTATGCCTGCCATTCTATCTTCTGGGCGCGGAGATTTAGCCACTAGAGCCATACGCCTCGTCGACGTCCTTCTTGTATTTGTTCAAGATGCCTTTCCGGTTGAGCTTGGTGGCGGCGGTGGTCAAGCCCTGTGATTGGAGTTAGAATGATTATTTTTATTCAGCGCGATACTCATCTAAGGAGCTTACGTTTTGCGGCGTCCATTCCTCGTCGGCAAGGACTACACCAGCGACAATCTCGAACCCAGCTAGCCCTGCCTTCTGTCCAGTGGATTGCAGCTGCTTCAGAACAGCCGCATTCACCTTCTTGTCGTGCACCAGCTCCTCTAGCGAGTCACCTTCTACTCCGACATCCGACGCCACCTTCTTGAGAGCAGGTTCCGCAGGGACAATGATACAGATGGGCTTCATCTGGTCGTCAGCCGCGTAAACGCAGATGTTGGCAACAACAGGGCAAGAGCGGTATATAGATTCGAGCTGAAATCCATGTTAGTCATGTGGTCACTAAACCGGGATTTTTCATTTTACCTTCTCAAGTGCGATGTACTCGCCGGCAAGAGTCTTGACCAAGTTCTTCTTTCGGTCGATGATCTTGATGTTGCCATCGGCGTCCCACTCGCCAATGTCGCCCGTCTTGAACCAGCCGTCCGCGGTATAAGATTCCTTGGTTTCTTCCTCGAGATCAAGGTAGCCGTCGCTCAGGCCTCCACCTCGTATCCAGATTTCTCCCTGTGGAGGGTTGTTCGTCGAGAAGTAACCCGCATCAGCGAAATCGACCAGTTTCATCTCAATAGACCCGGGAATCTCGCCGAGTGCACCACTTCCTGTCCACGACAGCGGGTCCATCAGAGCTCCCATTCTAAGATTTTGTCAGACTCTGAATTCGAAATTCATAAACTTCACTTACGCGCTCGTTTCTGTCAGCCCATAGCCGAGAATCATGGGAGTGATAGCTAGAGAGATGAACCGCTGGGTGCTCTTCGCGACTGGTCCACCTCCGTTCATGCAAATTCGCAGTCTTCCTCCTGTCGCTTCCTTCACTTTGTTGAAGACAACAGCATCGAGAAGGCCGGATCCTGGAAGTCCAGATCCCAGAAGGAAGCCCTTTGCAGCCATAGCACCCCAGAAGAGGTTCTTAGTGATGGCACTCCCAGCATTGACCTTGGACTCAATGCCCTTCTTGACGGTCTCCCATACTTGTGGAACACCAACGAGAATTGTAGGCTTGAGCTCACGAATATCGCCCTTGCATTTCCGCACAGAAACATCTGAAAGAGTCCTGATAGTGCCGTATCCCATGGTTCCTCCCCAGTATAAACAAGCATTCTCGAAGACGAATTCGAGGATATGGGCAAGAGGTAGGTATGTGAGCAGCGAGTCGCCGGGGCCTAGATACTCGCCAACAATGACATCCACGCCAGCGACTAATAGTGGTTAGCTGTGTTGCATACCATATGTTTCCGAACTTTGCTTACTGGCAGCAATCACGTTGCTGTGCTTGAGCTTGACACCCTTTGGCGTTCCCGTTGATCCGGATGTGTACATAATGCAACACAGATCGTCAGCCGAAGGTGGCGTCGGCTCAACGGGGTTCTCCTCGCCAAGCTTCAGCAGCTCATCAAAGCTCAAGAACTTTAGGTCTGGGTGAGCGTTCTTCAAGGTGTCAAAGTCCTTTTGATTGGCCTTGTTGACGGTGCTATATATGACGATTTCGATGTCCTTGACCTCTTTGAGCGGGTTAACAAGCTTCGGTAGCAATGTCGGGTCTAAGAAGATGGCTTTGGCGTGTGTTTGCTTCATCGAGTGCTTCAGACCCTCCTCTCCCAGAGTGTCGTAGGCGGTGACTATGGCCATTGATTGCGATATGGCGGCTGAAGGCGAAATGTCAGTTCTTATGCTACGCAGAGGTCATCGTGAATAATTACCATGTGCCATTGAGATCCACTGCGGGCTGGGAAAGATTAGCATTGCGAAATATTGATAATGATGGGCATCCTCGGAGCTTACCTCGTTGCTGCGAAAATGTGTAGGCGGTCCTGCTTGGTCAATCCCAGCTTCGTCAGACCAGATCCCAGCGCAAGGACCTGCTTCTCGAACTCAACGAAGCTGATGTACTTGTAACCGCTGAGTTCAAAGTATGTCCACTTCTTGTCGACCTCTTGCTGCTTGCCATCGACCATCTTCTTGATCTTCTTCGTTTCTTCGTGGGTATCGATGATGGTGCGGTGGCCGATGGCTTTAGCATTTCCAAAGCTGGCAGAGGAGTACTTCAGGATATCGAAGATGGTAGCAACATCCTCTCGCGGGCGCAACTTAAGCGCATCTTTGGTCTTGACATTTCGGCGCGGGATCGTCTCGCCCTCGACCTTCTCGTAGCCGGGAGCTTCGACGGTGAAGGGGCCGCTCTTGATGGCTCTCGCCGAGGGCATATAAGTCTTGGGGTTGGCGACCATGATGGAGACCTGCGACAACGCTGGTAGTGCGTCGAGGGATGGAGGAGGGCGGTTGCTGTGGGTACCAGACGGAGCGGGACTCGAGGAGAGAAGCTGCGACGGCGAGGTCTAGTGGGCGGGTGATTGAGAGCGACGAGCTGAAGCGTCGTACAGGCAGTAGGATAGTGAGACACTTGAGGGGGCACTGTGGTGGATGAGGCGTGTCTTGGTGTTGAGGCGACTCTTGAGCTGGCTGGCTGGATTGCCCGCGCTGTGAGGTCCGAGCTCGCCCATATGACGATGGCACGGACAACCCTGGTCTGGGGAAAGTCGGTCGAGCCTCCACACCACTGACTCTCACGCACCCCGTCGTACAACCTATCTATACCCCAGAGTCGACGACGTGCTATCTGTTTCTTCGATTCGGACACGGCGACATCGACAGCACATTGTCTAACATACTAGACACTTCACGGACCACGTGAAGCCGAGCAAAGCGCCAAAAGTCTTGCCAACGACACAGCCTCTCGCTCTCCGCACCCCATTTGCTGCCTCAAAAGAGTGTCTTGTTGGGACTTCGTATACAACTCTCGGCAGCCTACCATGGAGGAACTGTTGGGAGCCCTGGGCGATCCAGTGACCGATCCCGAAGAAGGTATCTAATCATCATCCGGATGCTGCGGGTTTCGTGACCACCTGACTAAAGCCCAAAGTAATCCAGAGGCCTTTCTTGTCTTCTCACAAGCCATACCCTCTCGGTCGCTAGGCTTCGTCAGTTCCAAGGCCACGTTGCTCGAGCTGACGGTTGCTGGCCGCGACCTTTCTATTCACCAGTCTCCTACTCTGCTGTCGTCAAACCGCAAAGAGGGCACGACGGGGGCAGGTCTGCGTCTCAAATTTCATGCTCTTCACGTCCTCTGGATATACTAACATCGAGCTTAGTTGTATGGTCTGTTACGCCTCTCTTCGCTGAATGGATTGCTTCGAACAACGTGCTTGCGAAGTATGGGTTCCTCAGCTCGGAGGCTATTATCCTCGAGCTAGGCTGCGGCGTCGCAGGCATTGTAGCTCTCTCACTTGCACCTCAGGTCAAGAAATACGTGGCAACAGATCAAGATTACGTGCTCAAGCTGTTGAAGCAGAACCTGGCTGAGAACTTTCCCGAGAAAGCCATACCTCACACTAAGCGTAAACAAAGCTCCAAGAAGGCTAAATCAACCAGATTAAAGGAGGACGATACGATCTCAAACATCGAGACGCTTCTCTTAGACTGGGAGCTGGACTCGGTCGCTACTATTCCTCGCTTCCTAGGCCAACAGCAAGCGAGTGGCGACCAGGACGATCCTGTTGGTGTCGATGTGCTTATTGCATGCGACTGTATCTACAACGACGCCCTTATAGAGCCTTTCGTAACTACATGTGCTCAGATCTGTCGTCTTCGATCGACCAGCAAGACCCAAAAGCCAACGATTTGTATTGTAGCCCAGCAAATCAGGTCTTTCGAGGTGTTCGAGTCATGGCTTAAAGCCTTCCATTGGTCATTCGACGTTTGGAGAGTCCCAGATGAGCTAATAATTGATGCGCTGAAAGCAAACTCAGGCTTCGTGATTCACGTCGGAATACTACGAGAGGAGTCGAGACCCGCCGTATAAAGTCCGTAGGGTGTTCATAGAGTTCTTTCGAGTAATTTGTTCGAGACTTTGTGGTAATAAAGTCTATTGCCATACAGAAGAACCTTCGTTTTCAGTTCCATTTCGACTTGATAGTACCAAACCCAGAGGTAGGGATCTGTTGCCACGCAGGCGTCTATGCAGGTGGTGTCATTCTCGTGTCGCGATTGAAACCTTCAGACGCCACCTCACGGCTGAATGGAAGGCCTAGATCTCAGCCTTGTCAATCGATTGTCCTAGGAAAAGGACCTCGAACCATGGACTGGTGGATTCTCAATATTTCACGACGAGTATGTTCTTTTATGGACAGGTTGGTGTTGGAATCGAGACATTATCAATGATCAAGTCCGGCGCGTGTAGAATTTTCAGTGGCATAAACACGCTCATCAAGCTCAAAAATCGGACAAGGAGCGCCTTGCCGGCATGGAGCCCATACTGCGCTGCGCGAGATCAATCGTCATCTACAGCAGCTGATCTTAAATGTTACTCAATGTTGAGACTGCTAGAGGATCCTGGCATTGAAGGCGTAGAAGACAAGTGTCCATCGTATGCGACGGCCTTACACCCTACATTATTGACGTATTGAGTGAGCGGCAGATATTCTTACCCATCGTCTCTTTTTCTAGCAGTCTCGTTACCAACCCTTTTGTCTTCGGGAACTACCAAGGGTGAGTTAGCAAGTCGCTTCACTATGGCAATGCTTCCAAGAAAATGTCGGCGAAGAGCAACAAACCATATGGTTTCGGTGTCGGCGAATGAATCGATATGCACAGAAGAGTTGATACCTCGTCCAGAATCAGGCCCCTTGTACTCAAAAAACCATTCGAGGCGTGGAGATCGAGAGGCGCCGAGAGGCATTTGGGAGAAAGGGGCCAGAACGCACCGGGGTGGCAGCGGAACCGACCATCTGGGCAGACTTTATGCGCCAATCAACTCTCGACGACCTACCGCTCGATCTTCCGCCCGTGATCTGCATGCATGCTAATATTGCCAAGGCGGGATTCAAACTTCAGCCTTGCATACCTGATCCTGTCACTATCCCTCCTGCACCAGCCATCCGTGTTGCTCTTCCGCTGGTGACCAGTCAGGAAACTCATGGCGCAGATCAAGAAGCCTGGGCGGCGCCGTGTTTCTCTCTTCAGGACGTCTCGATCAAGCCACAGCCAGATAAGGCTCAGGAAAAACCTTCGAGTCTGTCCCACTACCGAGCTGCATCCAGCCTCCCGTACAATCTACCAGGGGCGCAGACTTCAGCTCATGTTCAAGGACTCGAGGGTGCCAGCCTCGCGCCTTTGAAAGTATGGTCTTAAATAGGTCCCTGCCGTACGCGCAGGGACAGCTTCTTTTCTCCTCATCTCTTCATACCATTCATCGCACATTCATCGTTCTCAAAAATGTTTCCCCTTCACATGTTAGCTGCACTTCCTGCCCTACTTGGTTCTATTGCTACGGCCGGAGCAGTGCCTGAACCCATCATAACGGCTGCTCCACGTCTTGCAAAGAGACAGGACGAAGTTTCTTCCCCTGATTTCGTAGGCTACTTTACTTCAGAAGGAGAATCGACCTGTACGTTGTATTCTCATCCATACTTCAAACAAGGCTTTCAAACTAATACAAGTCTAACATCAGATGATGTCTGGACCTGCCTCGGAACCGCTTATGGAGAATACACTGCCAGTGATGGCATTTACGGAGGTTGTTGGTCCACCGACTGGGGATTTTATGGGACATCTTGTGACGCCGATACGCTTTACGGGGTCTCTGCCTCCACCTCTAAGGACTACACAACCTCTTTTGCCGCGTCAATAACCTGGTATTTCCCCTGCGTCTTCCCTTCGAATGTGTTAGCACCGCTGATAAAGTCTGGAGTGGCTATACCTGTGTCTACGACTACTTGGTAAGTACGCCCGGTGAAGAAGATACTTCCTTCTTCCCCGAATGTGCGACCGAATCACGCGATTCATACACTTTCATTCGAGACTATTATAGCGACCTACCTGCAAGTATGTAGTTTTGCCCCGTCCTAGTCACCCAACTGTCTTGTTGACCCAGTCTATAGTTGGATCCGCGGCCACTACTCTCGATTCAGCCGCGGCCACCACTCTAGACTCAGCCGCGGCTACTACCATAGGCCCAGCTACTACAGATATCTCAACGTCCGGTTTTACTACCACAACTTCAACCCCAACCACGACACCGACACCGACGCCAACACCAACTCCTACTCCACCCCCATCTCCCGCCATTCATCCGAGAAAGAAGACACCCATCGCAGCAATCGTCGGCGGCGTTCTAGGCGGCCTCATCTTCCTCGGGGTTGCAAGCGCCCTTAGCTTCTTCCTCTGGTGGAAAAAGCGTCGCAATACCGCCGCCGGCCCCTCCACACTCCATGCCCCTCCCGTTCTCATGACCGGCGGCGTCGGAGGAGGCGCCAGCGGCGCAGGTGGATACTACACCTCGCCGCCCGAGAAACTCGCAATGGCCACCACAACGCCGGCATCGATGGGCCCCAGCCCCGCAAGCCCGCCGCCACCGATATATGCCGCACCATCTCATGCGGGATGGGGAAATGCGAATGTGCAGCCGCAGTACGGCGTAGTGTCACCGCCGCAGGATGTGTATCATGAGTTGGGAGGGCAGCCGCAAGTTGGGGCCCCGGTAGGTGCACAGCAGCAGCAGCCTGTGGAGATGGCGCAGCCCCCAGCAAGGCATGCGATGCCATAAAGGCAGATATAGGCAGTATCAACAGTGCGATGAGTGGGATTAGCGTTATAGCTGTGCTGGTTGTACAGCTGTAGGCCACAAGTCTGGGCACACTCGGCTCTAACTTGCCCCCTCCACACTACTGTTAGGGGTAGCCTGGCAGCTGAACAGGCAATCAGTCAAGAGGCAGTCTAATAGGCACTACTTGAAGCTTGACACCGCCCTTGAGCCTTCAAAACACTGTGGGGGTGCCCCAAGCAGTGGCATACCAGTGTGCCTAAGCTTGTGGCCTGTCACTGTAATGCAAAGGGTTGCTACGTATCGGTCTCTTATGTTTGGTATGTTCAGACAGGGAGTCTGGGAGTTGGATTTGAAACTAAAATAATCGTTCGAAGCTCTTCGGACCTTGACCTCATATGTGGACTTATCTACTCCTCATGATTCTCGGAAACGTGGTGTACGATTATAACCCGACCATGATGTAAAAAACAATCTACCACTCCGAAGGCGTAAATCGTTTTGCAATCAGGTTTGAGAGTCCTAAGTTGGGCCTTTTGGTGGATTTTAGCGCAACAGTTCAGATCGACGATGAACCTCCAGGGATTGCTATGTTCTTCAGGGTGTAGCGACTTATCCTTGCATGGGCGCATTTTATCGGAGCTGACGAGCACTTGAGGTCAGAGTCTAACCCAAGTTTCTCCTTGGCACTGCCAACACACAAGTACTTATAATCGTAATCCCCAAGCTAAGTAGCCTTCTCTCCATTGCCTTTTAACTCGCGCTATATCCTACTTAAGTATTGTCCGTGCATCATACCGAGTCATGGTGGAGCAGGTGCCACATTTGGCTCAGAATGAAATACTGGCTGTTTTGAAGGAAATCCGAGATTGCCTGAAGGACCAGGGAAATACTCTGCAAGAGCTGAAAAATTCCTACGCAGCTGGGGCACACAATTTGCTTTCAGAATTGCCTGCTGAACCACGCCCTACGGGGGCTATTACTAGCATCGAAACTCCCAAGCGGTTCATCGAGAATGACGACGAGACCACTTTCTGTGAACGCAAAAATTGGAAATGTGCAGAGCTAGGCTTCCCTGCACCGCAATCTACCTTCTATGTCCCCCTAGAGTGCCCTAAGAAGGCCCCCTTTCCCATAAGCTACGCTCCTGGGCACAATTTCAGTCCATTATCTACCTCGCAGCCGAATTTTGGTACAGTAGCGGGGCCCGATTGGATGTACTGTATGTAATCGTTACAGTTCGTTCTACTAGCTATCACGTCCAATTCACCTTGCTAATATTTGTACAGGGAGGCCAATAGGGAAGTCTCCGAAACATTGGAAGAACTTCTTTCCTCTTGCTATTGGGCGGCCAGATTATGTGCCCGAGTGGGAACTCAAACAATTGAATGGACGCTGGTATCACCTGGACGATACCAATGGAGACTTCCCCGTTAACCCATTATGGGATGATAGTAGAACGGTTCGAAGTGTGCCCTACTCTTTCGTACGATCTCATCATAACAACTACGGAGCGAATCCTTTACCCGTTGATCAGGAAAAGCTTCGAGCTGTGCTCGGCCCGCTGTGGACGATTCCCTTCGACTGTAGATACACTCTAGCCTTCGAGAGGTCCATCCTTGCGGATTATACAAAGGAAAAGGCTACGGTCTACCTGGGAAAAGCAAAATCGCTTTTCGAAAAATTGGACCAAGCTGGGGGATCATTCGAGATTACAGACATGGATGATTTTGGTTCTTCCGCTACATACGATCTGCCTTCTTCTGTTCCAGACTTCAGGCCTGCTCTTGATGCTGAGGAACAATGGCTGACGATTGACCCGTCGCGCGTTAAGCTTTTGAAATGCAACGGGGAGGACGGGTGGGCGCGCGTCATCGAAACTCACTCTAGTTCACCATGGCATCGATTGATCCACATCCAAAACCTCGCATCTGCGGTCACTAGCGTGCTCTCCGCGGAAGAACTGGAGCACAAGAATATAGATAAAGTTTGGGAGCTCTTTTTCACCAAAACTGGTAGCTTTTACGACGCAAAGTGGGCTTTCGGGCTGCATCTGTATTGCTACCCACGGCCCCTGCAAAATCCTTATATGCCCCATGATGACATTTTTCAAATCGCCATGGTGGGTATAGACGACTCGGATCACGTCACTCCTCCAACTTTTCATGTTGTTTATCACCGGGTGGTGGACCCCGAGGATCCGCTTTGGAGGGAGTCGACCTGGAAGTCTGGGCAATTATATGGCACTGACGATCTGTTCATCCAACAGACCGCGTTTACGTTCCAAATAGGAATTGATGACGCTCAGGCAATCGATGATGGCTTATCCCAAGTAGATGAGAATCCCTTGTCAACTCCTCACTGGACAGGTGTCCTGTTGAGTCCTGCAACTTTCGAAATAGAGGATCCGGATGGCCATCCGAGCACATTTTTGCGGATAATAGCTGAGGGTCTTCGCGGCGCAGCAGATGCCTGGGAAGTAATCGTTATGTATCTCGATCGCAGCCTGCAAAGCTCCATCCTTGATCCCGAGGCGCACGACCAGCTCTTGTTTGACGATGAGACCTTCTCGAGGTCGCGGCTCTACTTTTGGTATGTGGATAGCATTGTGCTCTTCCAAACACAGATCCAGGATGCCATCAACCAGTGGGTTTTTTTCTGGAGCGCCAAAGAGAGCGAGCTTCAAGCTTTACAAGATCAGATGACGACAAAATTTGGCACACAGCAACTCGACAGTGATGGCACAGTAATGGGAGAGCACGTGACAATTGAAGAGTCCTCGCGAGACGTGGATTTTCAATGTCACCGGCTGCGCGATCTTCACGCCCGATTTGTAGATCTACACAGTAGAGCAATCGCATTGCGGGACGGCGTACGCCCAAGTCTCCCTACACTTGTTACACCAAGCTAACATATGATAATACAGTTGTTCAACGCCAGCAGCGTTATTGAAGCCCGGGAAGCCACTCGCCTAGCAGAGAACGTAAAGCTGCTCACATACGTCACTATCTTCTTCCTGCCACTCGGGTTTTGCGTGGCCCTCTGGAGCATGAGCGATGGCTTTGATAAGCTCAGCTTTGCTGTTACGACTGCTGCCGTCGCGCTCGGAACCTACATATTGGTCATGAATCTGAACAATCTGGTGGGCGCTATTCAATCAGCCTACAAGAAAGTCCGAAAAGACGTCCTCGCCTCAATGGAGAAAGAAAAAGACAATAAGTGGAAAGATCGCGGAAAGGGGCTTGGTAGTTACAAACCTGACCGTGCAAAGACTACGCCGTCGGAGTGGTGGGTTGCCTTATATGTCGCGATTGGATTGGGAAGGCAACTGCGAATGATTAGGCATTGGAGACCGTCGCGCAAGGCTAGAACAACGGAGGACGAAGAAAAGCGTGGGTCGGGCCCAAAGAACGATCACTAATGAGCAATTATGTTCCTTTCCTCTAACAAACACAAAGAAAGTACGGTACTCAAACTCCGCTCCGTTACCCCAGCTTAAGCTGAACGAGAATCTTCTTCTCCTGCACCACTTAACCCTCAGGTCGGAAATCCCGCGCTGGATCTCCACTCTATGAGGGTGGGATTCGAGACAGCGGCTATGCCTTGAAAGTAGACAGCATGTTGCGGCAACTCTTCCTGATGGTGATATTTATCTATCATGGAACGATATGTTCTTCATGAAGCCACTGAAAGTCTCCCCATTTACGTTTTCGGGTGCTTTACGTCTTTGTCGGGGCCATAGGTTTAGACACATGGATATCTCAATGCTCTGACTTCACTCTTGCACCGTCAACACCAGTGTCAGGGGTGCCCCAATGAGCAGGTATCAGCTTGGTCAAAAGGTAGTCTATTTCCACTGCGTGGAACTTAACTTCATATTCTGAGTTGAAGAGCCTATTGAGGGCTGCTAGTCTGAAAACTGAATATCACTTATGTTCAAAGGGTAGGATTAGGGTCTTTGTCATACTCTATTCAGAACCAAGCGCCAGCAAACTACAATTCTAGTTTCGTAGACTGGGAGGCAGAATTGAAATTATGGCAGACAGGTCGAAGTCACATAGGGCTCTAAATGTCCTTTGTTCGAGAATCGTCTTTGATGGATTGTTCGTCGACTCGCTTTTGTTTTGGGGTTTAAACCTTTGTCCACTGCTTTGTGATTATGTCTAACGTATATGTATAGTATTGCAGACATTCAACACGCCATCGAAGCACGGGAACGCTAAATATCTATCAGCAAAAACGAGAGATCTTCAGGAGGCACATAAGAGAGTAAACTCACCAGAACCGGTTACCGCACAGATTCGGAGCTAGGAGACATGGCGTCCTCGGGAGGCCCCAGGCCGAGACTTAGTTCGCCTGCTGCATTTGTCCAGGAGATGATCGACGAAATTGACGAGCTGATAGAAACGACAGGAAGGACAGATACCCAACGACTAGTGCGAGATCTTCCGTTAGAGCTCGACGCATTCCGGGCGAAATTCGAAAAAGTAAAGAAGACCATTCCCTCAGACTGGGACGCCTTCCTCGAAGATGTCGGGAACACTGATGAAGGAAGCATAATTCAAGACGGAGTAAAAGACCTCCGAGATACCATAGACGGTTATATGCGGCTCCTAAGCTCGGTGATCAATACCCAGACAACCTCAGCAACTCCTAGCTCATACCAAATCCGACAAGATAGACTAGCCGCGGAATCGATGTTTCGTCAGAACGATTCTAGACTCGCGGGTGCTAATTCCTGGGCGACTGGAGATTCTAATAATGTCCAAACTGCGGCGGTCTCGGTTGCAGCGGGAGATCTTCCTGTGGACTATACGACGTGCAACAAAGTATTGAGGACGGCCGAGTATGCGAAAATGCACTTGGAGATGATCAGGACGCTCAGCAACTGGGCACGATTTGATGAAGATAAGTATACAAACCTTGAACACACAGTAGACGAGGATGACTACGGAGAAATATTCAAGTTGGTGCTGAAAGATGCGATGAATCAACGATTCATCTGTCTCGACAGCGCGCTTAAGATTTTGAACGAAACGATCAGAAACGATTCAGTCAGCCTCAAGACGGAGTGGATAGACGATATAAAAGCGCCTTTGTTTGTTAAGTATTGTCTAAATATTGAGTGGAGTATGGGGCCAAGAAGGAACAGGATTGCGCATGCGTTTGGTGTGCCAAATATGTTCATCGCGGAAAAGTATCAACCGTTTGACCCTAGAGACCACTGGAAGTATTTAGAGGCCATTCACGATGGTCTTATAAGTGCGCTAGACGAGGTCATTAGAATTATAGAACCAAAGTACGAGGAGGCGCTGTGGCAACAGAGGAATGAAAATGGCGACGGCGTTCCCGGCGAAGACACTGATCCCTGGAGTTAACCTACTAGAACTCGAGACTTAGGAACTCAGAGTAGACACTCAAATGGGCAAGAGGGCAGCCCTTGGGTGATTCTTTAGGCATTACGGATAGTTCTGAGTGATTAGACGTAGAATGTTAGTATTTCTTCAGCTTATAGGTTTTGTGAAAGGGAAACATACAATCATTGTGGAAATGAAGACTGCGATGGATGGCCTTCAAGAAGTGACGTTCTTTTGATACAAGCTGGCTCAGCTGTTGAGCCATACTACGGCCTAGGAGTTGATGCATTGGATAAGCATTGCAGCCAAGGTAATGGTTCAATCGTATTCTTTGATAGGTTGTTCGTTGTTGGCCTTTGTTCAATCGTTAGTCTTTCAGCAGCGCTTTGTAGTTACGTTTCAGTGCACTCTTTGTTTCATTGTAGGAAGTAAAAGGAGGTAGGTATTTTCGCTGACTACTCAGCTGCCGTCGGCCTCACGGTTCTTCCATGCCCGCTCCCGAGATCTTAACTGTGGGCGCAGCATTGAATGATCCACTTTCACTCACACGTCGTCTAGTCACAGAATAACGGTGTGCTCAGTCCTACGTAATCGGCACCGAGTCATTGCTGATCACTGCAAGATGATTGTCCGCGGTCGGATTGCGCTTAATCGCAAGGTTATTACGCACTTGCTCTCAGCTGAGCATCAAATTCAACCATGCGGGATCGACCTTACGGTCAGGCGAGTTATGAAATGGTCATCGTCCGGCACCATCAACTTTGATACCACGCACCGCAAAACCGCTGACACCGACGAAATCCCCTTTGAGCCTCGTTCGAAATCTAGCAGCACCGTAGCTGGGATGGTGCTCCCGTCCAATAATAGTACCCAGCAAATCCCCGGTACAAACATTGATTTCCCCAGCGAATGCGTAGATATATGCTGCGGATCCTACCTCATCGAGTTCAATGAACTTGTGGATATGCCTCTGGATCTAATGGGCTAGATTCTAGTACGTAGTTCACTGTTTCGCTCCGGTGCACTGATAAATGCTGGTGTCATGGATAGCGGCTACAAGGGCGCTATCGGTGTGGTACTCCAGGTGGTGAATCCTCGCGGTTTGCGATTGCTTCGGGATGCGAAGCTTGCGCAAATGGTTTTCCACCAAATGAGTGAGCCTGTGGAGGGGTATAATGGCGTGTATCAAGGCCGTGCGTTTGTGTAAACAGGAGAAGGTGGGGCACGCCTTTTCAAGATCTTGGGAACGAGATGTCATGGATTGAGGGGTGTGAATTGGGAGCGGGGCGGAGAACGTGTGGCGGGAGTAACGCTGTCCAGACTGCGCGCAACTGGCCATTTGTAGGATGACCGACAAGGGGGAGCGGAAGTGGCTTCTGGGGGAGCAGGGTTTCGCGCGACACCTGTGGGAGGTACATGCAGGGATCTCAGTGACGATGCGGTGTTGGAGCATTGATGTCATAGAAAATTATCGGTAGACGAAGTCATGAGCTTGAGGGATGGAGAGGAAGATGCGGTCGACATCCGCTTCGTGTCTGCGACGCGGGAGAATGAGTTAAAGAGATTGAGTGGAGTTGAATGATGCTTATGGAATGCCTGGCTACCTAGCAGACGCACTTCGCATGTGTTTCGCTCTAGCCTTTGAAGCTGATGATGGCTGCGTGGTTGAGGGGCAGGAGGAAGAAAGGACGAAGGTTGATGTGGTGGTATAGGTATTGGGGATCTTTAGCACGTCACCAGTCAACTTATACAGCACCTGTATGCGTCCGGTGGCCTAGCGCCGATTTTACGCCACGGGAGTACTAGACAGGATTAGAGCGGAGGAAGCCCCTTTCTGAACAGTGTCTTACTGAGGCTAAGCTGACTCCTCTCAAAAGCCAGGTACCGCGAGGCGTTAATCTCGAGATTATCCCTCTTTTGCGGCTGACTTCGTGGCTGGATATCTGCGCTACACCGGACGCATACAGGTGCTGTATATTGCTGCTGACCTATGCAAAAGCCCTGAGATAATTGAGTTAGCTCTGTTAAGAAGGTCTAATTGAAAATCGAAATAAAAGTAAATTACCCGATGCCATGCTGCGCCACACCCAAGTGGCGATCCTGTCTCACGACGTCACCTCATTGGCCTCCCCGCTCTCTTTCAACACCAGCTCTGCCACTACGGTTGCCCGCGTTGGGGCTGGTGGCTGACAAGGCCTACGTAGTTCTCGTATTCCGCCGTCTACGTCGTGTTCCTGCCGCGTCCCGACCCTAGCAGCTGCGCAAGAAGCTTCCTCATATACAGCACCTAACCCAGGCAGCAGCAACAATCAAAGGTTTGGTAGTCTCCACTGTATTCTGAGGTATCGTGGCCTCATCATCTGCTTAGATTTCACTTTAAACCTCCATTTCCCGTTTTCTTCTCCCATTTCTCTCTTCAGTCCTCCCCGCCATTCTCTCCCACATCGATCAATTCATACCGCAACCATGACCACCATCCCCCGCGGCATGGCCATGCCCCCCCTCACCCCCCAAGACATCACCGACTTCCTCTACACCTACTTCAAAGCCGAATACGCCCCCATCCGCTCCTTCTTCTCCACCGCCACCGCTATCCCCTCCCAACCCAGCCGCTGGGTGTGCATGGGCACCGAGCTCTCCCCCACCGTCTTCCGCCCCGCCAACGCCCAAGCGCAAAAAGACCTCGCCACCCTCGACGACTACCTCCGCCTACACGGCCTCGACGCAACCTTCGTACACGGCCTCGTCGTGCGGTACGCGCGCTTCGACCTGCACGAGCGGCTGGAGAAAAAGCTGTATGAGAGCTGCCGCGAGGACCTGATGGTGCGGAAGGCGCTGAAGGAGAAGACGCTGATGGACGCGCTGTGGCCGACGTATGCGAAAAGCCCGGCGGATTTAGTGGAGCAGGGGCGGAAGGTGCGCGCGTGGTATGGGGATATGTTCGCGAAGTATTTCCAGTATCTGCATAGCATGGAGGACTACAAGCTGAGGCTGGAGGTTGAGGACAGGATGAGGAGGACGCCGCAGCTGAATCTGGTGCCGTTTGTGGAGCATCTTGTGAATGGGCCTGTGGAGGCGGTTGTGCCGGTTGCGACGAGAGGAGCGGGCGTCGTGTTGCCGAAGGCGAGTGGGTTGGAGGGAATGAGGCCGGAGGGGCGGGCGGATAGGTTTGAGATTCGGTTTGATGCGCCGCCGTATCTTTCGGAGACGCAGACGAAGAGTGTGGTGAGGACGACGGAGTGTTTGAAGTGTGGCACGAGGCGCGACGTGACGGTTGTGATCTCCGTGGATCCACCGCCTGGGCCTGTGGAGAAGAGGACGCATACTCATAGCCAGAGTATGGGAGTACTGTCGAACACCTCTGCGCCGTTAGCGAGATCGACCTTGAGTTCGTCAAAGGCGGCAGCGAAGTATAGGCCTGGAAGCATCGACGAGGTCAGCGAAGGAAAGAGAGAGACACCATCACATCAAAAGAGGGTATCAGAGACGCAATCGTTTCCGTATAGCGACGCTGGAGAGGACCCAAATGTACCCGCTATATCCTACGAAGAGAAGAGCGCTACTCCCGTCGCAACGTCAAAGGACACAGACGCTGCACGTCCATCGAACGCACGAAATAGTCTTTCTCTCAACCTCCTGAACCTCAAATGGCCTCGATCGTCCGCGTCCACGCCATCACACCTTCCAGCGACGGCACCTCCTGCTGAAGCACAGCCTCCAAACACAGAGATGTCCCAACGCGCCTCTTCTCCACCACCCACTTACTCTGAACCAGCTCTCAACCGCGCTCCTTCGCCAACACTTCTCCCCCTTTCTCCGCCCCCAACATCCCTCCTCGATTCTGCCGTCCCAACCTCCTCAGAAACGGGTATAGAAGACGACTCGGCAGCCTACTGGGGCGAGATGGAATCAGCAAAAGAAGACGACGACGACGAAGAAGAGCGAGAGAGAGAGCGAGCGCGGGAAAACGCAAGAAGCCCCGTAATGCTCGAGCTAGAGGGCGAGAGGAACGTATGGGGTGACGACTGAGCGCCCATCCCATTCGCCCGAGCGTGACGCCAAGAGATAGGCCCGTTGAGGCAGGAGGAAAAGACTTTCAGTGAAAGGGGGCCTGAGCGCAGGGACGCGAAGCGCACATGCTGAAACATTCGAGCAGGAGGCTCCCATTAGGCCGCCGGAGAGTCCGGCGAATGATAGGAGATCCGGCCGGGGTTCGTGGTGTTTGCGCGGCTCGGTCGGAAGGGGTGAGCTTAGGTACTGTTGAGGCTAGGAGAGAAAGCATCACGATGTCAGAAGAAACGTGTCCCTCGAAAGAATCCAGGCAGAGAAGACTCATACGACGAAGCATTCATGAAGCGACAATTAATGCGGTAACGCAGTAGTTATTTACATACGACTCATCCGTCTCGATACCACCATTCTACTATTTACAATCCAAATTACTACACCATTTTGATCTTTCGATCTTCCTGACCCCCAAGGAGAACGTGCAAGCTGAACTGAGTACGCACCCGTCAACTGCCTGGATATCATCCGTCCAAGAAAACGAAACCATTTTGCCTCGAAGTAGGCGAGGATGCATAGATCCTTCCACCTTATCGGGCTGTTCTGCACGCACTTGCACTTAAACGTCATGCTCCTTGGTGGCCTTCTTCTCACTGGCGCCCTTGACGTAACGCGAAAGATCGCCGACTGTGGCATGTTAGCATCCACATCCAAGCAGACTGCAAAAGAGCTGTACTCACCAGGTAGTTGAATGGGGAAATCCAAGCTCGCCAGCATGATGGCCGCGAAGATCCACCAACCGCACGCACAAGTCACAAACGTGAAGCCACCGGCAACAACCAGAAGCTTCGAAGCGCGGGCCGGGTTTCCGGTGTTCCAGAACGCGCCTGCGAGACAGCTGAAGGCAATGACGAGCGTCAAGAAGATGAAGAAGAAGGTGATGTTGGTGCGAAGCGAGCAGATTAGGTAGATAAAGCACATCAGGGCCATGGCGAGGAAGAAGAAGGCGAAGGAGGCTTGGAAGCCTTGCGAGGTGATGCCCGTGGCCGGGTTGGCTGGATCCGTGGCGTAGGCGGAGTAGGCGCCGAATTGCACTTGGAGGGTTCCGCCCCACGTCATCCAGAAAGCGCCGAAGGAGGAGAAGACGACGAAGGGGAAGGTGTTGCCGATGACCCACTGAGTTTAGTGTTAACGGTGAAACGAATTGCAACAGCGAAGTAATGGATAGGATGGAGTGAAGGAGCCAAGGCGTGACATACCTCTCCAAGACCGCCGAGAATCATCAACAGACCGCCGAAGAAGAAATAGGACGCGATTCCAGCAGCGCCAGAACCACCGGCACCCCTCCAGCCCATGAGATCACAAGACAACGGAGACAGACTCAGGAGGAAACCAATCAAGGCCCTAGTCGGATTACTACGTGATTGTGGATAGTGTCGAATCAGCTTACAAGGGAGTAGGGTTGCCAAAAGTTCGTCGTAGGTCGCCGTGGATGCGGTTCTGAGGGGACAGATAGATTTTCTCGAAGAGCTCAGGGGAGATTGAGATGCTGCCTGCGGTTTGGATCCTCCGCAGAGCTTCATCTGAGCCATGGCTGGCATCGAGATGCTGGTGATAGCCCCCTATTTTCAGTTAGAATGAGGCGAGTCGTCGCGTTAAAGACAACCAGCCATACCATTGGTGCCGTTGGTAAAGTCCTTCTCTAGCGGAGCTCCATTATGGCCGCCTCGATGAGGAGCAGGCGCAGTCAAATTGGCATTGTCTTGCGTCGTCGAGTAGTTGTCTGGTTGGTGAGACATGGTGACTGTTGATTAAACTGAGGCGTAGATAAGGAGAGGGTTTAGGGTATCAAAGAAGCACTGGTGGGCGATGAAGAGGAAAGTATACACGTCGAGAATGGATGACGATGGCAAAACTAAACGGGGGAGACCTGTACTTGAAGTAATAAGAATGCGGAACCTGGGGACTCCGCTGGGGACTCCGCAGTGGAGATCGTCTATGACCATCTCCAGGCAAGTCACGGGAGGATCCACTAGGCTCTGAAACCTGCTGGATCAAAGGAGCAGATACGAGTGGACGGGAAGGCGCTCGCCGGGTGCAACTAAGCCCATAGAGGCAGAGCACATTGGCAAACGGCCACTTCAGAGCGTAGCAAGCGAAGTCTCGCGCCAATTGAAGTGCCGACAGCGATACCCTTAGTCGACGCGGCCCGAATGGTGAAGTGGTAAGTTCACTGGCGTTATTTCCCCGCAAACAGCCCGCGTGGTCCCCGTGATGCCAATGGTTCGGCGACCTGGGGAAGGCCCTTCTGTGGCGAACGGACACAAGGGAATGATAGAGCGGCATTCATTCCATGGCCCAATACTCCCCGAGCCGTCTGCACACGAGAGAAATGTCGATTTTGATACCGAAAATGGCGTATCTAGCCCCGGGACGGCGCTGCGGATAACTGAGACGGTACGAGCCTCGCGACAGTGGTCTCAGATGCACCCTAGATTTGCTGCAGTACGGGGGTAAGACGTGGCATGGCACCGAGCCTAGAGCTCGAACTCAGTCGGAGCTAGGGGTGGTGGATGATCTCTCCAGCTAATGAAGGCGATGGGTTTGCGGGGAACGTCCGGTCCGGGCCTGGTGCCATCTGGGGTTGAGTGGGGAGGCGTTCTTATTCCCAGCCAGACGTCACCCCACGCCTTTGTTGCGATTGATAGAAGAGGGAAATCGATCAAAGAAATTACCTGTGGACAATAGAGAAGGCATCGTCGAGGTCATGCTCCGTTTCCTTCGCATCCGCACCTCTTTTTGACACCTGACCATTGCTCCGCGGGCGTGGGATACGGTGAGCGGCGCCGAGGCGGCTCTCGCTAGTCAGCGCCATCGTCGTCTGGTCATTTCGGATCAAGGGGATTGTGCAGGTGGTGGTTGGTGATGGCGCACAGGTGTTAGCGCGTTGTGGTCTGAGAGACGAAAGATCGATGCGCTATCCGTAGGACCGAGGGGAATCACCTGAGGCCATAGCAACAACAACGAACATCGGGTTTAGGAAGGGAGGATACGGGAAGGGGGTAAGTCGTTCAAGTAGTCGATCTATCCATCTAGGATTACTATATTGTCAGATTTTGATTACTGACTAAATTGGTCATTCACGTGACGTATACCGGTTCTCACCAATCAGAAGACACGCATGTCTATCACTCGTAAGAAAAAGGTGAATTCATGCCGAGGAATCTATCGTCTGGCCCGTCCAGCTTCATAATCAAACCGCATCGCTGCCTCCCGTCTATGCAATCAGGACTCCAGATGCCAAGGAAACAATGGTATCAAACACGCAGGTACGAGAACCGCTCGTTCGCCATGCCTTAATAGGATATAGGAAGACCGATGTCCTTCGCCCACTGCAGGAACGGCTCCTCGTGCTGCTTCTGAGGCCAGCTTGGTGTTTTTCCAGCCGCCTTCCAGAGAGCGATTCTCTCATCTAGAACCTCTTTACCCCACTGCCTGATCTCTGGCATGTGGATCTTGGTCGCCACCCACGCAAACTCCCCGAGATCTGGCCTGCACTCGAACTTCCGCTCGTATTCCACCATCTGTAGAAGCAGCTCCATCTTGTCGATGTCGTGCACGAACTTGGACTCCGCCGTCTCGCTATCTTCATACTCCTGCCAGACCGCGCGAATATCCCCTGCGGAGAAAACACCAAACTTTCCAAGAAGCCGGGTGCAAATGTAGTCCATTGTTTCCTCCTCCCGCCGTGACTTCTCTTCCTTATCGATCTTGTCCGCAGGAGTGATGTCTCCCACCAGCGCCTCGGCCATATCGTGCACCAAAGCCATCTTGGTGCATCTCGGAATGTTGAGCTTGTCGGTGACGGATGCAGGAGCCATCATGGTCATGATAGACATCCGATACATGTGGTCGCTAATTGATTCGCCTTTGATGATGCCCATGCGTTCCCAGCCGGCGCGCTTAGTTGTCTTCAGGCGCTCGATGAAGTGGAAGAAGGGGACCGGGGATGCAGTGGACTCCTCAGGGCGCGGCTTGAGCTCGTCGATTTCTATGCAAAGGTGTCAGTCTAGTCTTGGAGTACTATCTGGACATAGTTTGGTGCAGAGTCTTGCGTACGGATCTGTGCCCGCCCTCAACATACCACTCTCGAGGACCCATAGCTTCTGAACCTTTTCAGTGGCAGAATTGGTTTCTGTGGTGTACGGTCAGTCTTGTATATATTTGACAGGCCGCTGCAAAACGTACTATCGTGGCCGTTCACTTCCGGTGGTGGTGGCACGTACTCGGCCCCATGATCGGCCATTGTAATGTCTACCAGGGTGTAAGGAGCAATTGAAGAGAAACGGGCGGGCAAAATGAGCGGGAAATGCCCTTATGTAAACTGCGACAAGTTTGTGTGGAGACTGGTGTTGTTTGGGCACCACAAGATTTGGTGTTGAGTTTCCCCGCGAAACACCGCGCCAAGACAGAGTCACTTCTGTTTACCGCTCTTCAACACCACGACAATGAATCCCCCACAACACCGCGTCACTCTCCCATTGATACACTGAGTCTCTGCCTCATACATGGACTCAGGAACACCCAAACCATGTCTCGCTCTACCTCCGCGTCGAGCGCAGCCCATTCCGCAACCCTGAATGCCTCCCGCAGCGTGTCCGCCAGAGCATTTGCTGGACCCACAAGACCTTCAAACACTGCCCTGTTCCTCACCAACCTCCATTTGCTGGATCTAGACCTCTGCGATGATTGGCCAGCAATTACCGCGCAAACATTCACCACGCAGAACGCCCAACAAAACCAAAAGAATCGTATTCGATGTGTGGAATGGGCGTTATTTCGCCTTTTCCAAATGTGGGATGCTGAAGAGACGCGGGAGGTGAGGATAGCCTATATAATAAGATATCAAATGCTAACATATCTATAGAAACTTCAACCCTTCTTCCCACCCCTCGAACCTCTCCAATCCCTAAACCTACGCGCCGCCCTGTATCGCTCTTTGAACGAATTGAAGAAGAATGGAGTCCTCGGCCGAGCATCAGTTCTCCGGAAGACTATGCTGGACGAATGCAAGGACGAGAAGCTCATGGAACTGTTGCTGGTGTTTTCGACTGCTGTGCTAAAGAAGACGACAGCTTCGACAAGAAAACGAGGCCCAAAGAAGGAACCAATCGCGAGGACTCTGGCTACTGCACCATTGCTAAGTGTCAGCGAACAGAGCTCCTTGCTGCCGCTGGCCATTGCGCATAAGGCTACTTTACAGGCTACCCTGGCAAGGAAAGAAGTCCAGAGGAAACGATACGTGCAATTTTCCGATTTGCTAGATAGCAAGGCCGATGATATCAATCAGCGTATTGAAAACTGCCGGGAGGAAAAGCATTCGGGTCGCACCTTTTCCAGAAATGTCGACACAGCCTCAGTCAAAAGACAGTTGCGCGAAAATTGGTCTGGGGATGCCAAATGGATAGATGCCATGCTGTATGGGGATGATGAAAAGTCAGACGACGTCTTTCTTCAGAAATCGTTCAAGGATATTTGGCCAAGAGTCGAAAAAGGTGGCACATTGCAAGGTCAGGGCATGCATGAAGGCTTATTGGAGAGCCTAGAAGCGCGCGTGAAGCGGCAGCAGAGCCGGATTATTCGATGGCAGGAGTTCCACGATCAAATCAAATCACGTCCGTCATCTGCCAAGGATAAGAAGCCACCTCCTCGCGAAGGAAGCGCTGCTCCGGTTTGCACATTCGATGCTCACCTGAAGTTACAAATTGGCAAATGTAGGGATGAGGTTGTTGCGAAGGGCCCGACGACATCTCAAAGATACCAGGTTATCATTTCTAAGATGAATGACGAACTCTCCAAAGCATCAAAATTACGGAAAGATCGAGCTGCCGTATCACTTCCAAGACGCGGCTCTCCGTCTAGATCGCCTATCAAAAGGACAAAGTCACGGTCGGATTCCATACCAAAGAAATTACTGGATGCAGTTGACGCGAGACCTGCCCCGAAGCCAGCTCCGAAACTGGAACCCAAGAAGCAGCTCTTCGACAAGGTTCCAGTTCTTGCCCGGAGATACGAGCCTTCAAGTACGCCAATCGACTCAGAAGCTACTCTCATCGGCAGCACCAATGGGACACTCCCATCTCTTCCAGCCTTTCAACCACAGCCATCGCTCCCACCACGAAGCAACGAAAACGAAGAAGTCCCCCGAAAGTTCACTCGGCCGATTTCTCCACCACCTCCTCCTCGCTCCCCAACCCCGCCACCTCCGGAGCTCCCCATTAGCAAAGAAGACCTCCTTGCCGAACAGATTATCTCCTCAATCGGCGATGCCACCCCCTCGCCGGTCAAAAAGCCCCGTCTATCTCTCACAGAACGTGCACGGATGTCCATGGCGCACGCAAGCGCCTTCCAGCTTCCCGAGACGATTGAGGAAAGCCCGCCATCCTTGCCTCCGCTACCCGTCATCCCCCAAGAGACTCTCCTAGACCGACGAGCTACCTTAGCCGAACGAACTCGTCAATCGATGGCTCGTGTCTCATTAGCACCGCAGCACAAGTCCCGGAAGTCCATGTCGACGAAACGACAATCGATTTTCCCAGTCAACCAATTCGAGACGCCGCGGAAGTCGACAGCGATTGAGGAGGAGCCGAAGGGAGATTCAACTCCGAAGGAGTATCTGTTCAGCGAGAAGGCAGAGTACGAGAATGTGTTCAAAAGTCGGCCGAAGATTGCGGTAAGCCCTATTCTTTCACCAGAAAACGCGGATGCAAATGGCGGTGAAGAGGACGACCTACCAATGGACAGCATTCTCGAAATGGACATGGATGACTCAGGTCCAGTGGACAACTGGGAGAGCAGTCCGTTGCGCAGGCCGGCGATCATGGAGAGGGGCAGGGTGTAGACTACCATCCAGTACGATATCAACATGAGAACGATCAATGAATTCACGTTTCTTTCATTCCTCTAGCATAGTCCATTGCTCATCTAATCTACTCCCCATTCTCAAACTTCAACCCGCTCTCCTTCCGCACAGCCCCGTATATACTCGGCAGATCCCCCTTCGCCCCAAGATGCTCCTTCACCTCCTTCAAATGTTGGTCCGCAACCTCCAACCCCCGCAGCTTCGCCCCGTTCTGCTCCGCTATCTGCAGCGCATGCCCCGCGTCTTTTCGCGCGAGGTCCACGCCGAAGAGCGGCTCCTCGCGCTTGTAATAGTCCCCTGCCAACATACGGGTAGAGTACGCGGTATAGGGACCTGGGAACATGACCGAGATCCACTGGTGCAGGTTGTCGGTGCCCAGCCCAGACGACTCAGCGAGCGTGTGGCCCTCAGCGAGAGATTCGACCATGTTGATCACAAAGGTGTTGCCGATGATCTTGAGCAGGGTGGCTTGGCCGGGCGGTTGGTCGCTGAAGTCGATGTTGGCGCGGCCCATGACGTTGGTGGTGTAGGGAAGGAGTTTTTGCACGGCGGATTTGGGGCCCGCGAGCACGCAGATGAGGGAGCCGGCATCGGCCATGGCGGGGGCGCCGAAGACTGTGGGCGTGTTTGGTCAGTCTTGTGATCTGAGATGAGGGATCGTGTTGCCAGGGGGAGACATACCAGGCATAGCGACGAATTCACCGCCCTTGCCCTCGATCTTCTTTGCTAGGGCGTTGGAGGTTTCGGGGCCGACGGTGGAGCAGTCGACGATTAGTTTTCCGGTTATGTCCTGCTCAAGAATGGTGTCGATGGTGGAGGTGACGGTGGCGTCGTTGCTGAGGCAGATGAAGATGATGTCGACGTGTTTGACGGCGCCGGCGATGCTGGTTGCGATGGTGGTTTTGCCTTTGGGGAGCTTGGAGGAGAGGGCTTCGGAGCGCGAGGCGGTGCGATTGTAGAGGACGACAGGGGAGGTGGAGGGGCCTTTGGTTACGAGGTTGGAGACCATGCCCTGA
Source organism: Lophium mytilinum (assembly GCA_010093605.1). Classification (NCBI taxonomy): domain Eukaryota; kingdom Fungi; phylum Ascomycota; class Dothideomycetes; order Mytilinidiales; family Mytilinidiaceae; genus Lophium; species Lophium mytilinum. The sequence goes on along the minus strand of MU004199.1, from coordinate 809,244 downwards.
GGATACATGTTAGGATATAAGAGCAATTGGGATTATAGAAAAGCTTACCCTGCCCATGTTTCCGAGGCCGATCCAGGAGAGTTGGGGAGACATTTTGAGTTGATGTAGGGATTGAAAAGGGCTTGGTGGATCAATTGAGTAAAGTGAGCTTGGAGTTTATGATGAGTGAGCTTGTAGTCTGTGAAAAGTGGACTGAATTGAATAGCTATTTGAACGTCTTATAGCTATAGATTTATAAGGAAAGGTGGAACTGTGCCACAGCGGAAAGCGTCCGTGTAAGATTATTTCAACGGCTCGCTGCTCGGTGAGTTCAAATCGCGATCGTTACCTGCTTATTAAAATGCGCGCATCTCGGTCAACAAAGAACGATAATTCACCCAAATGTCCACGCGGGGATGACGCAGACAGACGTACAAATGTGGCACCTCCGGCCCCTCCCGACATCGGCCCGACCTGTCTCTTATCTTATCGGATGCAGCCAAACTTTAACTGCATGGCATGTGACTCTTGCAGTTCGACTCCGCAAATTCCACCACGATACTTTTTCACCCTCACAACGTACGTATGTTGATGGTAATTGAGCGGTATATGCCCCGGAAGTTAGCATGAAGCATGAACATTCGCTGCAAAGCCCAATTGCGGGGCTTGGGGACTGGGAAGACGACGGTAACAACATCCGTCGATTTGACTCATTTCATGAACGCACGAGCTAATCAGTTGAGAATCCTAGACATGCTGTAGGACCTCAATGCCTATGAGACAGCCAATATCTATGAGACACTGTCTAAATGCATTTACTCGAAGTCTACACTTTTCTTCAAGTGATAGTGCATCAGTCCCCGCTCGAGACGAAACTGAGTCCCTCCTCACCCCTCCCACGAAAGTCCTCAAACCCGCCTTCCAAAGACGCGCAGACCGTGATTGGATCGTGAGAAACTTGGAAGAATCGCCGGCGAGGAGGGATAGTCGGAATTATCTAAAGCATTTCAAGCAGGAAAAGGCGGTGTCGAGGAAGAGCCAAAGCGGACAAACCACAGCTGAAAATGTGAATCAGGACTCATGGCAGCTACATAAGACGGGTGTAAACTTGGGGAATCTCTATGCGCCTGCGAGGGCCATGGAGGAGAGTCCCACCTTTACGAGGGAAGCTCCATCAGAACGGATTCCGAAGACCGTGGAGCCGTTGCATATCGCGCTGGTCAAGCTGAGATGGCCGCAAGGGCTGGATAAGGAGACGTTGGGTGGGATTGCGCTGACTTTGAGCCAATTGGTGAGGTTGGGACTGAATATCGCAGTTGTACTTGATTGTGATGGGGAAGAGGTGGCAGAGGGCTTGGAGTTGGACAAGATCTGGGAAACAACAGTGTCTGAGCAGGTGGGGAGGGTGGTGGATGCATTGCATGAGTTTAATGAACCGGGTGTCATGGTTGTCGAACATGCTCTGGGGGTGGAAGACGTCAAGAATGAGATGCCTACTACGGTACATGTACGAGGGGGGGTGGAGGTCAAGAATAATAGGTTGTTGTTGCCATTGTTGGAGGATGGAATCATTCCTGTCATTCCGCCGATCGCGTACACCACGAAGAATCTCCAGAAGCGGAGGGTTGAGCCGGATGATGTCGTTCTAGCGTTGACGAGGGAGTTTGCAGGCATCACAGCGAGAAGTATGCAAGGTTCTGATATACATCCGATGCCTCCTCATTTGAATGCTTTAGATGTTCAGGACAGACCTCTCCTCGACAGGATCCTCATACTGGACCCCTTAGGAGGTATTACATCAAGAGATCGACCAGACAACGCGCATGTTTTCATCAATTTAGATCAAGAATATCGAGGCGTTAGGAACGAGCTCACAGGAGTACATACTACGCGGACAAAAAGAGGGCCCACATCTTTGTTCGGAGGAAGCAATCCATTTTCCAAATTCGTGGAAAGCAACATCAACTTCGCACAGGCCAAGCCCAACCGCCACACCAAGAACCTCGATGTCGTTCAAAGGGCCCTGAAACTTTTACCGCCGTCTTCCTCCGCCTTGATAATCACACCGACCGCTGCCGCCGTCTCATCCCGTCCGCAACCAGACGATGAAACTGCCCCTACTGGAGTGCGCACCCGTCGGCCAAAGAACCCCTTGATTCATAACCTTCTTACCGATAAACCGATGGTCTCCTCTTCTCTCCCTGACGAAACAGTTCCCCATCATCGGCCCAGGATGCCTACCGCAAATCCTCCCACATTTCTCAAGAAAGGAATCCCCGTGACCATCATCCCCGCCGCTCCTTGGGAACCCCCATCTCCTTCGGACACTTGTATAACTCTCGAAAACGACCCACGGATCGACTTCCCACGTCTGATTGATCTCATCGACGACTCTTTCCAGCGCAAACTTGACGTCCACGCTTATCTCGAGCGCATCCGTGGCCGTGTTGCCGGTGTCATTATTGCAGGCGACTACGAAGGTGGCGCGATCTGCACATGGGAAGATCCACCCTCCTCGTCACCAAACCAACCGCCCATCCCCTATCTCGATAAGTTCGCCGTCCGGACGAAATCCCAGGGCTCCGGGGGTGTAGCAGATATAGTCTGGCGCTGCCTAACTCGGCAATGCTTCCCAGACGGCGTCCTTTGGCGGAGTCGATCAAATAATCCCGTCAACAAATGGTACTTTGAGAGGAGTGTCGGGACGTGGAAGCTGCCTGGCGGGAACTGGACTATGTTTTGGACGACGGAGGGGGTGGAAGAGGAGTGGGCCAAGGAGAAGGAGAGGGGCGAAGTGAGTGGAGGGAAGTGGGATGCGTACGTAAAAGTTTGTGAAGGAGTTGTGCCTACTTGGGCAGATGGAAAGAGACCGGACTAGAGATAGCCTACCCCGACCAACAGCAAACCCGTCGAGCTCTAAGTGTATGGCCAGCACGTGACCATCGCTACGTGGCCAATCAGACACCATCAATGCCCTTGCGGTGAATGCCAAATGCATCCATATTCTCGAGACAATGTCCTGAGAAGCACCGCCATCCGTCACGTCCCGTCACCACGCCTCCGCCAACCCGCACAACCACAAACAGCCAACCACCACCCCAAAGCTGTTGCGACCGCTTACTTGCATATCACTCAGTCCTAACCACTTCATCAGTTCCATCGTGTACGATCATGTCGCTCCTGGACCAATACGCAAAGCTGAAAGCAGAGCGGGAGGAGCAGCCGCACACCGACTACTTCAACAAGCTGCGCCAGGACCTCCAAGACCAGCAGGCCGCCAGCAATGCCACCGAGCTGCGCGCCTTCGAGCAGCACATCGACGACTATCTCAAGAAAGGCGCCGCCCTCCGCGCCGACCCCAACCGTGCCCTCACCAAGATGGAGACCTTCAACTTCACCCTCCAGCGCAACTCCCTCCACGCGGCCTTCATCGCGTCAGCAGAGGCCCGCTTCCGCGCCATCGTTAGCTTCTATCCCACAATCCCGCCCTCGCTGGCCACGGAACCTGCTCCTCCTGCGGTTGTAGAGGCCCCCAAGCTCCTCCACGACGCGGCTAAGTTTCCGACGATCGTTAAGCTAGTCTCGGGTAAGGGCGCGGAGTATGTTGAGCTGGCGTGCCCGACGTGCCACGCGAACGCCTACGAGAAGAGCCGTCAGGGCAAGTCGAAGTTCTACTACTTGAGCGGCGTGGGCGGCATCATCAACCACATGCGCGCCGTGCACGGCGCGACTGTGGCCGCGCGTGCGCTGTTGGAGGAGATGGCGGCGAGTGCTCGGCGGTTGACGTTGGAGGAGATCGTGGCGATCAATGCCGGCACGGAGCAGCTCAAGATGATTCTTGGAGACGTGGGTAGCGCGGAGAAGATGGAGGTCGAGGGGACCTCGCAGGAGACGACGGCGGCGGGCGTGGGTGCGGCGAGGGATCCTGATTTGGATCCTATCATTCGGACGTTCGAGAATCTGGGGCGGTCAAAGCATGCGGTGCCTGGTGTAGGTATGGAGCAGGCGGATGAGGGTGGGGATGCGATGGAGATGGAGTGAGGAATGGCGGGCTGGGGGGCGTCAGAGTGTGCTGTGAGTAGGGGTAGATGAGCTTGTCTTCTCTTGATAGCTGTATAGTATCAGTCAATAAGTCTCGACAAATGGAGTCATCACTGCTTAGCTCGAGCTTTACTCACCCGTCACCACTGTGAGAGGAGGCCTGGCGACTCAGTAGCCAGTAGGTCAAGAGGCAGTCCCGATATGCACTGCCTGAAACTCGACATCAGCTTTGCATTCTTGAAATCATGCCAGGGTACCCCAAGCAGTGGCGAACAAGTGTGCATACTTGGCCTGTTGCTGCAGATCAAGTGCTTTGCAGAATTAGATAGACTCTGAGTAATTGCCAATTGAAAGGTGTTCACTAATTTACCACTGCTTGGGGTATCCCCATAGGTTTCAAATAACTTTCCGCGATTTTCATTTTGATATAGTGGGACTTTAGCCCGACGCCGTGAAATCTGAGCGGGGTTCTGGAAGCTCTCCTTTCCGTGGAAGACTTACGTATCAAGAGCAAGCTTGTAGTTGCTTGGGTAGGAACACGTAGTAGTGAAACGCCCCTGAATATATCAAAGATTCGCAACTAACGATGTCACCTATGCGAGCTTGTACATTAAGACCGTGGAAAAGGAGAACAAGGAAGTTCTCGTATTGAGCGCGTTGTAATGGGCAACGGAGATCAAGAGCGTGTAGGAAGAGATTAGAGAGATGAAGTATAATTTGGGGGAAAAATGGTCGAACTCGACCTTACAACAGCTTTAGGGGGCCCAAAAAGCGGGGTATAGCAGTTAACGTACAAAATAAACTTCGTCACCTGAGCTAGGCTGCAGTCCTACGATATAAGTTTGGACACTCTCCTACCGCTGCTTGGGGTGCACCTACGGAACTTCAATCCTCCAAACACATTGCCAAGGTCGATGCAGTGGAAACTTGGCTGCGTTTTGGGTCACTCAACACCTGCTGGCCGAGCTACCCTTCACGGTGGTGTCTAGCGATCAAGATCGAAATCGGAGCATTTCATATCCGCGGTGCCCAAACTTGTGTTTTGGTCAGAAGACCACACAGATGCGACAGGCCTAGGGGTGTCATCGTCCGACATGAGAACGCGAGTTCTTCAGCAGATCAAACAACGATTTGGCTTCTCTAGAGATGACCATACATGCTCAGTATGCGGAGGCATGAATATCTCACCAGAGAACATTATAGGTGTCCATGGCGAAGCTACTTACAAGGAGCTGGAGAAGGCGGGAAAGAAGGGATGTGATATATGCAATGTCCTTCATAGAGCACTGCTTCAACTTTCAACGCCTTCATCTGTCCACCCAGAACATCTGTCCTTATCTTGGAACCAGCATTGGCAGGACACAGGTTGCTTCTTCTATGTTCATCGCGAGAATGAGGATAATGATTTTACAGCGTTGGAAATACACTTAGATCCAGGTACGATTATGCCCCTAGCTTTTCTCGTCTCTAGATCGTACAATAACTATCGGAAGCGAGCTCACAAGAGCTGTTCCCTTTCTTCCCTGCGCCAGCGGTCCCTTCTAGGCTAGATTCAGACGACAGCTTTAAAACGTTTCTTGGTTGGATTGGAGACTGCGTGCAGAACCACGACCTGTGTAAATCCAACCAGCACACGCAAATACCCACGAGAGTACTTGACCTTGATCACGAAGAAACGACCACTATAAGACTAGTCGAAACTGAAGCATCTTCACACAGTGGCCGGTATGTATGTTTGAGCCATTGCTGGGGCAAAGCCAACCTCGAATGTCTCACGACGAAAGCTACACTTGGGCGAAATAAGCAAGGTCTTCCTTGGGATGTATTGCCCAAGACATTTCAGGACTCAATCCTCTTCACACGGCGCTTGAATGTTCGATATCTTTGGATCGACAGTATATGTATCATCCAGGACTCCGAAGATGATTGGCAGCGGGAGTCTTCGCTCATGAGCCAGATTTACCAAGGTGCTTACCTCACGCTTGCTGCCGGATGGGCTAAAGATGATACCGAAGGCCTTTTTAAAAAAACTCTAACGAAACACCACTCAGTTCAAGTATTGGGCCTTTCAAAATCGCGTCTACCTGACAGCATATTCATGCGGACGCCGTTGTGGCATACTTGGGGTTGGCGTGGCTCAAGTGCAGACGTGGAATCACATCCACTCATATCTCGGGCGTGGTGCTTCCAGGAACGGCTGCTGTCGCCACGCGTACTATACTTCAATGCCCATGAGCTCGTTTGGGAATGTATGACGAGCTCACGGTGTCAGTGTACGATGTCCGGGGACCCATCACCAAAAATACAATACGCCCAATCTGGAACTGCAACCTATCAAGATCTTGTCAACATCTGGCACGAGCTGGTCGAAAGGTATTCGACCTTAAAGCTTACCTTTGAAAGCGACATATTTCCTGCCCTTTCTGGGGTGGCTAAAGAGATGCAACAGCAACGAGCTGGGCCATTGTACTATGCAGGACTGTGGAGTGACAGCCTCGAAAAGGACTTATTCTGGTATAACCCCTTCCTTCCAGCCCGAGCACCCGTAGTTTGGAGAGCGCCATCATGGTCGTGGGCTTCTACAAAAAGTCCAATCGCTTTTCGGCAAGGGGATATAGTGTGCTTTCAGATTATCGCAACTGAGGTCCACTGTGCCGGTATTGATACCACTGGAGCTCTGACTGCCGCATCAATCACTCTCCGCGGTTCTCTGGTACTAGCTCTTCTTGTGGGGGCATCGAGTGCAGCACAAGACTTTCCCAGCGTTGCATTACAAAACGTCGCAGAATTAGAAGATGGTTTCTGTCCAGACTACACTCTATGGTATGATCTCATTTGTGATAAGGAGTCATATCAGAAAGGGGCACTGCCCGTGCAGCTTCTCTACATGGGTCACAAATCGACAATACGTCCTGGGGCCGCTGACAGGCAATCCTATATGATACTCCAAGAAGTACCAGAGAAGCCAAACACTTTCAGGAGGCTCGGACTTGGAACTTTCATGGACAGCTCAGTGATAGCAGCTTTGTCATTCGAATTCCAAACGTTTACTATCATTTAATCTAAGGTCTTGTTTCATGCGGCCAAGAAGCTTGAAGAAGTGGTATTTCTTACCCCAATTGAAGCTGGGAAGTCAAGGTTCAGGAATCGTTCAAATTTCCGTAAAACCGTCTCACGACAAGGGGTGTCTATTTTGTTTGTACTGACTGCGGGCTACGCCCTCCACCAGCTCTGAATTGTAGACCCTTAGTATCAACTCCGTACAGATCTTTACAATCTCAACCCTAAAAGCTGACATTATATACACTTTCATTCGCTTCAATAATAACTCATGTTCAATGCGATCTATCTTCATACATCATGGCACTTATGCCCGAAATCACATACTACATTCGCATGTCATGCCCCAGAACATGAGTCGTCTTTGTTTCTCGGCGTTCAGGCTTGCGGAAAAGAAGACCCTAGACTTTACGGTGACAAGCCATGAGTCCGGCACGAGAGTATTCCACAGCTAAGGTGGCCCTATTCGGTTTCCATAATTCAAAACCAATGTCATGTTCCACACAGTAAAATCTGAGCTGACCCTCACCATCCACGTACTTACTCTTTCTAGCTCCTTTGACTTCTATTTCCTACATTTCCTACATTTCCTACATTTCCTACATTTCCTACATTTCCTACATTTCCTACATTTCCTATATTATTCCCATTACTCCTATTACTCCCATTACTCCCCTCCGCACCATCCTACAACCCTCCAACCCACATCCCCCAGCCCACATCCCCCAGCCCACCTCTCCCCTCCCTCTCCCCTCACCTAACCCCCACATCTACCAACCCAGCCCCAACCCCTCGCCAGCGCCTCCCTCCATCCCGCCAACCCTACGCTTCACTCAACGTAGCAGGTCGGCCAGCGACCGCGGAACCGGCAACAAGGGGCCAGGGAACGCTAGGACGGTGCCAACGGGCATGAATTGCGTCAAGGTTTCCAGAAGCACGACCGGATGAACACGCGTGCAGGAGGAGTACGTACGAGGATAGTGTCGCAGGGTCTAGCCTTAGGAGTAGAGGGACAGGGTAGGGTAGGGTAGGACGAACGAGGACACAGGAAGTACGGGGCCCGGGGAAGTTAGGGAGGTTAGTGGTGACGGGGTTGAGAAGGGTCGGAGTGGGGTTCAGAGGTAGTATATAGACTACGGATCTATAGATCTAGTAGTGCTACGTGGGGGGGGGGGGGGGGGGGGGGGGGAGCAGTCACACGCTCCAAAAGATCACGCTAAAAACCTTAAAGCCTCCATCCAAACTTTCAACCTCATCCATTAAAGCTATATACCACTCTTCAGTCCAGTCGCCGTGAGGCCCGTAACCGCACGCAGAAACACAAAATGCCGCATGCACAAAATGCAAAAAAAAATCTAGATGCAGAATCCCCCGCATCCCCACAACCGCGCAAGCCGTCCAAAAAAGCCTCCGTTACCAAATGTGGCAGGTTAAAGAGTCCTTTTATCAAACAGCCTCCGTGATGATGATATAATGCAGATTTCCCGGCACCCAGCCAGCCTCCCAGTAAAAACCAAGAGAGTCGTTAAGAAGGGTATATAAGTTCATCGCTCGTCAATGTCGTAAAGGTATGTGCAGATGCATTGCCTTCGTCCGTAGTTTTCGTATCTTACAGTCCATTCCTCGTCGTCGTTTTGATATTTTTTTCATGTTTTTGTTTCTGTTTTCGTTGATAGAGGCAAATCGGCAATCGATATCCTCATTTTTTGTTGGTGCATTAGTCGGTAGTAGTAATTCGTCGTTCGTCGTTGTTCGTAATTAGCAGATAGAGTCTGCCACGTCGTACCCCGCACGAACTGCGAATTCGATCGTTTCGAATCCGTTCAGGCCAGATGCGTAGTATGTTTTCTGCTTCCCCTGGAGGGCGTTGAATTTGTCGTAAGCTCCAACTACCAGCTGCTCCGTATCGTAGTGCGGGAAATAGTCCCACTTCCTGAACCCCACCACGTCCGCATCCGTAACGGGAACAGCAACATCGGTAGCATTGCGGGGATCCTTGTTGAATTTGGAGAGCGTGCATTTCAGCAATTCTTTCGCTTGCTGGATAGTCTGAGGCACGCGGTATGCTCCCCAGCTCCACGTCGTTGCGACATCCGAGTATGGGGAGAGCTTGATGACCGTAACGGGCTCGCCATCCGCGTCTGGCGGAGTGAAGGGAGTGGGCTGCTCGATGTTGAAGGCAAGGCCATAGGGAGTACGGGTGCGGACAGCGCCAGAATAGTACGTGTTCACACCCACGGGGCCGAACGCTGCCTGCTCTGCCGTCGAAATGTCAAGGTGAGCGCCCTCGAGCGCTTCCAGAGTCGGAGGAAAGGCCATAATCAAGGCGGAGCAGACCTGGATCTTCGTATGCGAAGGGTGTTGGCAGGGTTCGGTGTGGTTGTGGTACGTCTCCGGGTGGGGATCATGATAGCGGAGGACGGGGGTGGAGCCAGAGCGATCGATCCACTCAATTGTAGTGTTGAGGTGGATTTCGGTGGTTGAGAGCGAGGCGGCGAAGTTCTTGAAAACGTTGTGGAAGTCAACCAGGTATCCCGTGTGCTGGCCCGCAAAGAAGAGGACGATGTCGGGAGTGAAGTATTGCAGCATGTAGAGAATGGGGACTTGGCGGAAGTCGCCGTAGCCATAGGGAGTCATGGCCGGGATGATAAGAGCGGGGAGATACTGGAAGCCATTGGTGGAAAGCCAGTCGGCGGTCGACACTGTGAGGTTGTGGGGGACACCTTTCTGTGGGAAAGTTAGTCCTTTCTTTTTGAGTATGCAGCCTTATAATCCTTACTTTGTAGCCAATTCCGCTGATAGGTGCAAAGACTTGATTCCATAGCTGAATGTATTTTCCAATCTCGCCGGAGAGAGCAGCCTGGAATTGAACTGACAATGGTGCATCTTGCATGGTAGCTCCGGTAGTCCAGTTGTACTCCCAATTCTGGCCTCCCCCTTGGGCGGAGAATGGGTATATTGGGACGTTTGCAGCATCGACAATCTTGACTGTTTCTGTGTACGTTGCGTTCGAGAAGAGCAATGCTCCGAGAGGATGGAAACCGCCCCTACGAAAATTATGTTAGCCGAGCTCAGATAGTAATTATAAAGACTGGTGTAAATAGCAGTCGGTCTCACAAGCAATGCTATTATTTCAGCCAATGCAATATGCGGGGGCGCTTTGAGCAGGACCAAAACAGACGCAATAATAACAAGTCGCAACTACACATCCAATATATTTCCGAGCATTGTTACACAACCAGGGGTTTGTACCACTGTGGCTGGCGGGCAGATGTCGATCTCCCAATTGACAGCAAAAAGGCGTTACTAGCTTCAAGATTTTCATGAAGTGAAATTAAAAAGGTACTCACTTGTCATAGTAGGTCTGGCACTTTCCGCCCACCTCGACCTGCTTTTCGAATATCACGGCTTTCTGTCCTTTGGACTCGAGCCGTTTCGCGGCAGCTAGTCCAGCGGGCCCAGCGCCCACAATGCAGACTGGAAGATCGATGCCGCGGGGAGTGACCTGTAGAGGCAAGGCATTGGCAAAGCCAAAAACGCAGAGAACCGCCCAGAGGAAAAACATAGTGTGAGGAAAGTGGGGTAGTGAGGAGAGAGAGGATTGAAAGAAACGCACCGTAAGGTGGACGCAGGTACGAGGTGGCCCACAGCGAAATATAGGGCGGTCCTGCGGGTGAATGCATTGACTGCATTCTGGATGAGTCTGACGTGGCTGTCATCGGGGGTCCGAGGCTTGTCAACATTTTTTTTTTGGCTATCACTGCACAGACAAGCCGTGACAGCACAGACGAGTCCGGAGGAGTAGCCGCAGCTGATGTCGTCAAGTCTAGCGCGCATCCACGTGTGTCTGGGAGGTACGTGGCTAGCGGTCACGGTCAAGGGCAATCCTCAGCGAATCGGACACGGCCTCGGCGCCGGATTTCCAACAGATTTTCCACAACCAAGGAGCGGCACCGGTTCGCCCGAGAATTGGGGTCGCGGGCTGGCGAGCGGGGCTCTTTGGGACCAGAGGACGACCGATGGTGGCTGGGCAGGAGGCTGGAACGGCTGGCCGACGAGGCTGCGTATATATTGATGCTGTCGTCGTCCGGTTGAGCTGGCACCACCTGCCGTCATCTACCCAGCTCTTCATGCCACTGCCGGCGCCGTGGCCTGGGTGAAACGGGCATACAGCAGTTTCAACGGGCACCAGCACCAGCAGCACTGCATGCGCTGGCTCGCGTTGGAGCTGGCCTGGCACCAATATTGAGGCGTCGATCCAGGCTGCTTCGAGCAGGCCGCGGGGGTCCCTGTGCTGTCGTCCCCCAAGCCCTTGCATCTGGCGGTGAAGGCGGATGAGGTCGAAGTTGAAGCTTGTCTGTCTTCAGCCCTGTGGACCGACATGCACGCACATCGATCCGGCCGGCCTTGGCAGCGTCACCACTCTACGCGACAGCCCCGTGCTTCCGCCATCGCGGGACAGAACCTCATTTAATTCTCCGCACTGCCCACCGTTGCCATATGCGACCACCACAACATAATCTCCGCACAACCTCAACGCGCCCCAGGCAGAGATAGAAGAGTCAGCTCCCGCGCCCTGCGCAGCGCCCGATGCCTCCACTCGTTCCCCGAAAGCGCCTCCGCGAGCCCGAACCTGAGCCCTCGCCGCCCGCGAAACGCGCCGCGCCCCCATCGAGAGCCCTGCGAGCCAGAGAGTCTCTGTTTGAGACGCTGGACGCGACACCGAGTCTGCAGCGGACACTGTCACAGACGAAGGCCTTGATTGAGGAAGAAGACAGTGACTCCGAGCTCAGCGACGCGAGCAGCGACGAGTTTGAGGATGTGGCGATAAACGGAGCGCATCTTGGCTCGAGCAAGCAGAACGATGACCAGCCGGGCGACGATGACGGCAGCGAGGAAGAGGAGGAGTGGGAAGATGCCCTGGGCGGCCATCACACCCATGTCTATATGAAGGATGACGACACAGCCCCCGAGCCCTCTGGTGACCTCGAGCTCACACTGTCCGCCGCGCCCAATGCCTCTGCTTTCGATTCAGGCACTGGCAAAAAAGGGGCTTCCAAGGTGCAACGACATGTCAGAATGGTCACCCACTGCATGCACGTCCAGTTCCTCATGTTTCACAATCTGATACGGAATGCCTGGACACAGGACAAGGAGGTGCAGAGAATACTGGTCAAGAGCTTGAATAAAGGGGCTTGGGAAGAGATTGAAATATGGTGGCGGAATGCTGCTATACAGGACGGCCATCTCCGTGTCATCGAGGGTGGATATCCAGGCAAAGTAGAGCCTGCCGCAGAGGCAAGTAAAGGCAAAGGTAAGGCAAAGGCTGGGACTAGTAAAGGAAAAGCGAAAGACAACAAGACGCCAGGACGTAAGAGCAAGGAACAAGATAGGAATGCACGCGATTGGGGCGCTTCGTCTACCCGCGCAGAGCCCAACACACCCAATCTATCTTCTGGTGATCCCTTGATCCGTCTTCTGAAATATCTCGCGTCCTTCTGGAAGCAGAGATACAAAATCACTGCTCCACCACTAAGGAAAAGGGGCTATCTCCCCCCTTGGGCACTGGCATCCGAAATTGATGCCTGGAAACGAAACCCGTCTAATGCTGCTAACTTTGGGGAGCGAGTAGAAAGCTTGGAGGCATTCCGGGAGAAAGCGAAGAAACCGGGAGGCAGCAGAGATGTAGGCCAGCAACTGTTCACAGCTCTGCTGCGTGGAATCGGAATTGAGGCCAGATTGGTGGCCAGTCTACAGCCAGTCGGATTTGGATGGAGCCAAGGAGAAGAAGGGAAGCCAAAGATGGATCTTGATAGGCCAGCTCAAAACGGTACTCCAAGCAAGACCCCTCGAACGCCTACTAGGAATGGAAAGCACACTGTGCAAGACGACGATAGCCCCCTTAGCGACCCTCCCACGGACGACGACTCACCCGTGGAGATCATCCAATCATCGAAGAAAAAGACAATACCATCAACACCGTCTCGCAAATCCGACCTTCCACACCCCACGTACTGGACCGAAGCACTTTCCCCAACAACTCACATCCCCATCGCCGTCTCACCTCTGCCCCTCGCTATCGTTGCACCAGCCTCAAGCGCCGAGCTCCTATCCAACTTCTACCCCCGCCCCGCCACCGCCGACAAAGCTAAGCAGGTCTTCTGCTACCTCATCGCCTTCTCATCTGACGGCACCGCCAAAGACGTCACAACGCGCTACCTCCCGCGCCACGTCTGGCCCGGCCGCACCAAAGGCTTCCGCCTACCAGTCGAAAAAGTCCCCATCCACAACAAGCGCGGCAAAGTAGTGAAATACGAGCACTGGGACTGGTTCAAGAGCGTGCTCCGCCCCTACGCCCGCCACCCCAGTTTCCACACTGTATGGGACGAGATCGAAGACGCCGGCGACCTCGTCCCCGCCACAGCCGCGAAACCAAAGGGAATGGACGAAGACGGCGGGAAGGAAACACTAGCGGGGTATAAAAACTCCTCCGTCTACGTGCTCGAACGCCATTTACGCCGTGAAGAAGCTCTTCTCCCAGACGCAAAAGTAGTGCGGCATTTCACGTCCGGCAAAGGTGCAAAAGAAACCACCGAGCCGGTCTACCGCCGCGCCGACGTCGTGGCCTGCAAGACCGTCGAGTCCTGGCATAAGGAAGGCCGTGAGATCAAAACAGGCGCCCAGCCCCTCAAATTCGTCCCCATTCGCGCCGTCACGGTGATTCGCAAGCGCGAGATTGCCGAGCGCGAGCTTGAAGAGGGTGAGAAGGTGAAGCAGGGTCTGTACTCGAAATCTCAAACCGACTGGATCATCCCGGAGCCGATCAAGGACGGGAAGATCCCGAGGAATGTGTTTGGCAATATCGACGTCTATGTGCCAACTATGGTGCCAGTAGGCGCGGTGCATATTCCGCTGAAGGGCACAGCGCGGGTGTGCAAGAAGCTGGGTGTGGATTTTGCGGAGGCGTGCACGGGGTTTGAGTTTGGGCGGCAGCGGGCGGTGCCGGTGCTGACGGGGGTGGTCGTTGCAGTGGATATTGAGGACATGGTAATTGATGCGTGGGAGGCTGAAGAGGTGGAGAAGAGGAAGAAGGAGGAGGCGAAGAGGGAGAAGATGGTGTTGGGGCTTTGGAAGAAGTTCTTTCTGGGGTTGAGGATTGTGGAGAGGATGAAGAGAGAGTATGGGGATGATTATGAGATTGCACCGGCGGGTGATCAGGGGAGGGACGCTGAGAAAGGTGAGGATGAGGAGGAGGTTGCTGATCCTGAGGCGTCACAAGAACAGCAATTGGAAGGCGGTTTCCTTCGCGACGATGACGAAGAGGAGGATCCTGTTCCCCTTGGCGGCGGCTTCATCATCGAGGACGACTCTCCCACGACGCATGTCCACCGCCCTCGACTAGCCACTCAGCAAACGCCCATCTCATTGCAATCCGCACATCTTCCGTTCTCAGATAAAGCCACTTCTAGCATCGATCAACAATCTCCCAAAGCTACCACCGACGCCACCGACGAACCCGAAAACGAAAACGAAAACGAAGCCACCCCCCTCGCGCCCCCTAAAATCCAGACCCCCACCCGCGGCCGTGGTCGAGGTCGCGGACGCGGTCGCAGCGTCACAGCATCCCGACCCGCCAAGAAACCCTCCGAGCCCAAACAAGCCTCCAGCACCGACTCAACCGAAGCCGAAGACACAGAAACCTCACCCTCTGACTCCGCTTCAGACGAGGAATCGGAGTTCAAGGCGACGGTTCCAGCACGCCCGGCCCCAAAACGCCAAGCCGCGCGGAAGAGCCAGCGCGCGGTGCGCAGCCACTACTTCTCGCACGACAGCGACGAGGACACAGATAACGTCGGGCCTGCTAGTCGCGCGCCTGCTCCTCGAGGTCGAGGTCGGGGTCGGGGTCGAGGTCGGGGAAACGCACTCAAAGATCGACGAGCTAGCTAGGAGAGAGGGAAGGAGGGGGGTAAGCGTAGGGTGTGTGCCCAACAGTAATGAAGAAATAATAAATCAAATATCCAAAAACATGCTGAATTCTACGCCCTTTTCTGAATCAATGTCCTTCGTTCATCGAATATCAAACTAGTTGCGTGCACGGGGTAAGTTAGGTAAGTTAGCTGATTGGCCGCCCTTTTCCTCATGCGAGGGGGGGCTTGGCTGCATGACGACGCTGGCAGGGGAGTGGTCGCCCTTTTCCTCGGTGCTCGACACTTTGGCACTTTTTTTCTGCGCGGTTTTTTGGGGTTTCGAGCCAAGAGTTGCCTGTAGTGGACGTATGATGTAGGGATGGAATGGGGTCGTTATGAGCTTGGTTGGAGTGATGGGGTTGATGGGCACGTGCGGCACGTGATCTCCTTGGGAGTTGGCTTCGACATCGGGGGATGTTGTTTAGGGGTGGGTGAGAGCGGAGACACGTAGACGTACGAGATCTACTATTGTTTTCGCACGCTTGTGGAGGTCTGTGTGAAAGCGTTGAGTGCTGGTGATGGGATAGATGAACGTGTGAGTTTCATCTGTGTCTTGGTATTCACCGAGTGAGAGACGGAACGTGCGCTTCCAGTAGCCTGTGTCTAATCGTTGAGCGCAGCTCGAGCACGGGAGGTGAAACGACGCTCGTTTCAACGACTGCGAGAAGGTGGGTGTGGTTGCGAGGTGGTGGAGCGGTATTGTCGTGACGGTGACTAGTTACACAGGAAACGGTCTTTCGAACTCAAAACTCCGGGGTTTATAAATATGGGGTTTCGATACCTTTTGAGACAAAGAAGTGGGAGAGGCACGCTATGTGATCCCACGTCCTTGTAGTGAGAGGAGACATGGTGGGGTTAGGCGCTGTTAGAGAGAGTTTTCAAAGTTGGGTTTATTCTACAACTTTCGTCGCCGCTGGAGTTAGTAGTGGTGAGCAGCGTCTCCCCAACTCTATCTTCCACGGTTCATTATGTTACTTCCGTTAACATTAGCGACTACAGCACGGCCATATCGCATAGCAACAAAAGGTAATACGCCGCATGCCCACCTATAACAACAGAGTAGGCGACCTACCCACGTCCACGCGGAGTCTCCAAACGCCGTCTTACAGCGTTTGAACCTACCTGTCCTACGCTCTGCTACCTTTAGCGATCATGACCGCCGAGGAGGCGATACTGATTAAACTCCTCCGAGACATCCTCCACACCGTTGTCTGATCAGCGCCCACACCTCCATCCGTCCTCCTTCGGCCAAAATCGTCGCCTTCGCAGGTGCGAATTGCGAATCTGTAAAATCGTTGATAGGCATGCGTCGAGGTAGTAAGGGCAGGCGACATCCCCCCAAGCCGGGGATCCGGAGGGTGAGAAACGCCGTCTTTAGCTGCACTGAGCTAATCTCGCTATGTTTAGCGAACGATGAGGAGAGTTGTAAGCTCGGAGCAGGAGTATGGGAGGTTTGATTGGCGAACGCTTAGGAATGAAGCAAAGTTTTCCTTTTTGCGGTGCGGCGGCGAGAGTTGTAATCGGTGTGATATGAGGAGTAGGGGTAGGCGACAGAGTAACGAGCCACGCGGAGTATCTCCGACCTATGCAGTGGTGCAATGTGTTGGGTTCCTTTCGGTGATGTTACGTAGTGAAAGGCGTGTTTTGGGTTAGGTGGCGTTAGGTACGCGGCGTAGGCAGCGGTAGCGTTGCGTGGTTTACTTCGTTGCTTTTTTGCTTTTTGAACATCAGAAGCTCAAGAAGGAAGGTGGTTGAGTTTATTCAGGCGCGCCACTTGTTGAGCGCATAAGCGATGTGGCGAAGTGCACAGGGACGACGCGCGGTGGTTTTAGCTGTCGCGGAGTGGATTATGACAGATTTTCAGGAGACAGAAAATGAAAAAAGGGGTTCATTGAACTTTTGGAAAACTCGAAGATGTGACGAGAGAAACGAGCAAGAGATGAACGTCTAGTAACGTGCAGGTCATTATAGCATTAAGAAACGCGTAAAGAGCGGCGGAGCTTCCTTCTCCTTCCCTCCCCTCTTCATTTTCGCCTTTGCACTCCCGATTAGAAAAGCGTAGCGAGCGTGGATATCATAACAACCCCCAACTCCTCCATTCCTTACCCTTCCATCAAAATCCCATAGTGAGAGTCGTAGATATCACAAAACCCCTTTTCGCAAATCCAAACGCCGTTACCCATTCGCAATGTCCTCCTCTTCCTCCTCCCTTTCGCATAGCCAAACGCCGTAACCTCCCTTCCCCCAATGTCCTCCTCTTCCTCTACCTTATCAGAAAATCTCAATCCAAAATCCCACTCGCCCAAGTATACCGCGTAGCATAATGCACCACAAACCCCCTCTCCGCATACCTCTCCTCCGTGACCCTCCCCCTCCGCTCCTCCTGCAGCACCTCCTGCTCCCGCCTCCTCTCATAGAACGGCCCCCTCCCCGCCTGAAACGCCCTTACCCAACTCGTCTCGCACCCCCTCGCAATCTGCCCCGCCGTCGCCCAGCCAGACCGGAGCTCGATATCGAGCAGCCGGGAGACAACCCACTCGCGGTGGGCAGAGGCCGAGTACTGGATGCCGGCGAAGAAGAGAGGCATGGTCGATTCGATGAGGGCAGCGCCAACGGAGGGGTTGAGGGGCGGTGTGGGTTTCGCGCCGCCGGTTGCCCCGTAGGGGCCGTAGTCTAGGTTGTCGTCCTCGTAGGTGTTGTCAGCGCCGGGCATGAGGATGCCGGCGGCGAGGCGGCCGATTTGCTCTGCGTACCACTCTGTTGCTTTCCCGGCGACTCCGGCTGCTTGCATGGCAGCTGGCGGCATCCCGGGGTGTGCGCGGAGCAGGATAATGTGGCACATGTGTAGCATGCCCCAGATGATTGCGATGTCGTATGCGCGGTATTGCAGCGCTGGGCCGAAAGGGGTGTTCAGTGGGGGAGCGTGGGAGGGGCCCAGGGGCTGGAAGGATGGACCGAGGGAGTGCTCGAGAGCAAAGAGAGCGGCGCGGATGGAGGACCAGTTGGTCAGGGCGGCATTGTAAGCTCTTGAGAGATCGAGGGGTTCAGAGGGGTCGTGAGATTGCGATTGGGGGGAGGGACGTGGGTCAGAGAATGAGGGGATTCGAGGGCCCTGAGAGGTCGGGAGCGCATAGGAGGAGGGAATAGCAGATGGACCACGGGTAGGCGCCATACCATAGAAAGGGGGTGGTTGTGGAGGCCCAGAAGGTAGACCTCCAGGTGGACCTCCAGGTGGACCTTGCCCTTGAGGGGGCCCTCGGGGTGGTCCAGGGGTTTGGGGAGAGGGAGCGACATTGGGAGGACCTCTTTGTCCTGGGCCGCCTGAGCTGGCAGATGCTGGCGGGCCCATGGGCATGCCGGGCATTGGCCTCCATTGCCCGCCGTTCGCCTCTACTTGTTTAATTTTACGTTCGCGATCCCTAGACGCGAAGTCGGCTATTCGACCTAGAAGAAGAATAACGTGGTCGTGGGTGCCGAAGCACTGGTCGGCGCGACCACAGGGTGCTCGTGGGGGACAGTCGCTCCATCTGTTGTAGTCCATGCTATGATACGTAAGCTTGAGTTCTTGATACCGTTTCGAGATTCCAAATCGAGACTCAGAAGCGGTCTGTTTTCCAAAGTTTGTCGTTGGCCAGAGTACCCCAGAGCTAGGCCAGGCCCTCAAGGGCTTCAGGAGGTTCCGGAGTCGTGCGTAAAAGGAGCTGCTTTACACTTACATGAGTTTGTTACCGCTGACAATGCTCTGGAAAGCATCCATACGGCAATACCACCAATACAAATCTTGAAACATCTCATATTTGGCCAAGTCTAGCTGCTTCGGGAAAGTCGTCGAGGGACCTCTCGACTCATTATCGTAGTCCGTCACACGGCTAAAGTCGTCATATTTGAGCTTCTTGCCAATAATGGTGCTGACCAAGTTCTCATCTGGCGATGTCGATAGATCCTGGAAGCCCTGGCTCAGTTTTCGCTGAGACATCAACATTTCAGGATTTTGATATGCGAAGCTGGACTCATACGCCGCCTGCTCTGCCTTGATCCTCCTAGCTTCAGCAGTCATCCCACGGAAGTCAATTTCTACCACGAGCAGTTTTGCACCGGTGAGATGACTACTCCACTTGACGTGGTCTGCTGAGAATACTTCATAAAACGCAAGTAGTAGAGATGTCGCTAAGGTGGTGATTAGATGCCGCTTGGTAGGGTGTCCAAGGCAATGATGCAGCCGCTTCAACGAGTACGCGTAGTGCTTGTATGATGGCGTCACAGCAGCGCCTTGAAGCTTTGCGATATGCAGACTGGAGAGTGCTAGCATCGCATGCAGCAAGCCTTGATGGCTCAACGCCAGCATTGGGAGGTGGTAAGTCCACAAACTTTGCTGAGATGACGGCACCGGCCCTTCACTGAACATTGCCGACGAATTTCTAGGGTTCCTCTCATATATCGACATGCTTGGCCCAGTAGCGTAAACGAAATGCGCAAAAACGCGGGCTGTAGCTGGATTCCTCAGTGGGTTTGCTACCCATTCCGCACGGTAGAAGTCTAGTATGCCCTCATAAATGAAGGTATCGTAACGACGTATGCTGAGGTCGCTTATGCTCTCTTCATGTAGTCGTAGTATCATTCCAAAATCCCTGTTCGATATCATCTCTTGTTCAGGGGCGTCGTCCATCTCCTCATCAGACTGGACGTCGTAGTAATCGTCGTCTTCATATTCCACGGCGGCTTCATCGAGGGCGTATGTCGGGCTGACGTGATCAGAGGCGAATCCGGATGTGAAGAGGCCTGGTACAAAAGGTTGCTGGATATGCGACGCAGCACTTGACTGTTCTACATATTCAACGTTAGTACCCATTCACGTAGCAATTCGAGATGTGACGTTCGAAAGGGGAATCATTTTCAGGGGCAAGGGGTTCGAGATTACGACGGATGGACTTCAAGGAACGGGACACGCGTAAAGTCGACAATTGTACAATTGGACATCAGATGTGACAATAATGTAGTGATAGTGATAAATATAGACAGGCACGAATAGTGTAGTGGTTGGAGCTAAATACGAGACATACCAGGGACAGTATGCTGCGGGACATATTTTACATCAGGAGCTACATCTGAATACGATAATTGTACAGACTGGGGTATCTGGGCGATATGAGTATGTACAGACTGACGCGGATCAGGTTGTGGTGGCGGAGGCACATAAGGGCCTCGTCCGATATCTACAGGAGTAGGCAAAGCGTGCGAGTCTCGACGAGGGCCGACCTGTTCTAGTGACGGCCGATGCTGAATGAACTGATGCTGCTGGTATTCGTTTGTTCGTGGTGGAGGATTGGACGCTAGATACGGATCATGTTCTTCATGGACATTGGGTGGTGTTTGGTGCTGTTGCTGGTGTTGTGGATGCTGATGCGCCTGTGGGTGTTGCTGATAATCGAATTGGTCTGAACCAACTTGATATGGCTGCGCAACAGGAGGATAAGGAGCTTCAGAAACGGCGGGCTTTGCGTCTTGCGCTTGGGTATCATAAGAAACGGGTTGAAAGTGTCCCTGTTGCGGGTACTGCTGCCCTGGGTAGGCTTGACTACCATCACTTGCGAACTGTGGTGGGAAATTTGAATGTGAAGGCGAGGGAAGATACGACGCCGCACTAATTGGGGTCGGTAGATGCGAGTGTGGTGAGGGTAGAGGCTGCTGAGCGTAGCTCGGGTCCTGTTGGTACTGTGGCAGTCCTCCCAGTGCCCCAGTGTTCAACGGATCAAGCCCTGGAATAGGCCCAGACCCTGGATTCGCAAAGTCGAAATGGGTCAGTGGCCGTGGTTGTATCGCAGATAGTGGCCCTTGTGTCTGCTGTTGGACAGGCGGTTGGTGTTGGCGGAAGACAGGCCGGGTCCCGGGCAACAGTGAACTGTGGTAGGGAAGAGTGTTGACGGTTGACTGATTGTTGGGCCACTCTCCAATGGGCGCCTTGAAGATAACGCGCTGGTTGTATCCTTCACAGTGACGTTTAGACTTGATGCAGTTGTTGCAAATAGGGCGTTCTTCTCCGCACTTAATTCTCCGCTTACGACATGTCAAACATCCCGTCTTAGTCCTCTTGCGCAACTTCGCGGCCGGCTGAGAGGGCGGCGGCGGGGTTGGCGGTTGGTCCCATCTGTTTGGCGGCGGCGGAGGGTCCCACGATCCATCTTGGCCGTCGCCGGCGATGTTGGTAGTGCCATGAGTAGAGAGGCTCGGCCCGGTTGAGGCCATGATGATCTGCCGGGTGAGACTCGTAGCGGCCAAGACCTCGTGGTTTAGCGAAAAGGTGGAGGAGATGGTGTTGGTGAGGGACTAGGCGGCGTCGCCCACGGCGCTGGGATCCTCTTGCAGTAAATAAAGTCGAGGAAGCCGGGGGCCTGTTGGTGATGCAGTGCGAGGACGTCAGTCCGGGAAGACCATGCCCAGAATAGCAGCTGTCAGGTGTTGGAGGGCTGCAGGAGGGGCAGGCAACGGACGGAAGCTAGAAAATGGCCGTAATGACGATCCGCAGCAGCGCAGTTTCAAACCACGGCGGGTGGCAGCCGTTGAGCTGTCAGAAACAGTCCGCGGCGAATCGAGGATGAGTGGATTGGAGCGCTACGAAGCAGGTTGCGCGGAACAGGCCGTGGGGAGCACGCGAAGGGAAGGTCTGTATGCGCGGATACCCATCTGGCTACAGGCTGGCAGTGAGAGATATAACGGCGCAGAGCACTGACGAGCTAAACAGAGGGGATCCACGCCACTTCAAATAGTTGCTTGCGCTGGCTGGAGGAGACGCTGGTATAAACGCTGCCTCGCTGGATGCTGCCGCCGAACAGGTCCAGTGAGCCTCCACTCGGCGGTAGGCGGGCCCTCCACGTCCAGAAGGGGATGGCGATGCTCACGATGGGAGGCAAAAGAGCGTGTCGGGGGTGTTTTGTCGGTGGGAGGACATGATAAGCATTTGCTCTTTTCGCGCTTCAGACGATGGGGGTGAAGAGGAGCAGCAGAGAAAGGCAATGCTTTGCATCTGGTAGGAAGTCGAAGTGGGCTGTCGGCGATTGGGCAAGCAGTGAGTGTGGGAGCGGCTGGGGGGTCTGGGGGCGCATAGTGGTGCTGGCGACATTCACCCCAGCACTGCTCCCATAAACCCAGCACTGCTAGCACCGCACAGACCACGGCCCCTGGGGATCGCTGCGATGGGCAAAGGGGGGAGATGGTGCTGATTGGGCCGCCAAAGATCGAGGCATGGACGAGAGATCCCGAGCGGCTTCTCGATGCCATGCCGAGCACGATGGATGTGACGGCGATGACGCCCGGGAGCTGGAGCCTGGTTGCTGGCACACGGCAACACGCACGACACGGCATCCCGAGCCCTAGATTCACATCCCGAGTGCTGGCTGGTGGCACGCAGCCCGAGGCTTGATACACATCCTCCCGAGCCTCGCAGCCCCGTCTCGCAGCCACGTCTCGCAGCCTCGCAGCGCTCCTTTTCAAGGCTCCTCTCCAAGGCGCCTCTCCACCTGGGCAGTGCCGCCTCAACTCCCCCGAGCGCAGCCTGGCAGGCCCTGACCCGCTCGCCGGCAGCGTGGTCGGACAAACTGCTCCCGCATGCCCGAAACGTGCAGAACGTGGGAGCCGACATATCGAGACAAATTGCCACCGCCCAGAGACCTCCCACCAGCACTTCCAACCATGCCTCCCAGACTCCACCCTCCTTTCACCTGCATCGTCGGGCGTCCACCTGCGTCGCTCCACCTGCCTGCGCGCTTTTACGGACCGCCACCTTGCTCAGCGTGCAGCCGCGGTGTCTGGTACAAGCTGTGATTCGCCGCCTGGGGGTGGGCGTGAATATTGACCCTCTGCCCCTGCACGAGCACTCCCATCCCACTGCGGCGGCGCGCCCTGTGGATGGGTTGCGCCCAGCTTGCCGCTTCAGCCGCAACACCGGCGTGGCTAGCTGCCTGCACGACGTCTCTGGTTTTGATCGTGGCGCGTGGACCCGGTTGCTGGAATGGTGGGAGCCTCTCCTCCAAGCAACTCGGCCGACCCCTTCACCACCAGCTGCCTCACCACCGCTGAAACTTATGACAGCAATCTAATCGCCCAACGCCGCCGGCGCGATAGTGCCCCGCCGCCTGCAGATATAGCAGCCCCAGAGCCGACGTCGCACATGACAGACGCTGCAGTGACCTCGGCCACGTCTATATCCAGTAGCACAACGAGAAGCGCTGAGAAAACAAATACGACCTGTATGCAATAGACTGAACAGACCACAACCCCTCTCCTCGCCGCTTTCTCATCTGCGCAATCAATGGCAAGACAGGTGCACAACTTCCCACGTAAAAGATTCTACCCTTGCATCACGAATCAGGCCACTAGACCACGCCTGGTATCGTATCTGGATCCGCTCAAGGCAAGCCGTCAATACCTGCCATGCTTCACGGCGCCAACTCTTTCTGGACGCCTCATGGCGTGTTGACTGATCGAGGCAGCCTCTCCATCGATCCGAACCCAACCGACGCCTGACAGCCAAGTGTGGAGTAATTCCTGGTTAGCGCTCCGTGGCGTCTAAATTTGTCGCGATCTTCCCTGGAGACCCTAGCCACATCACGACCCCAATTCTTCGAGATCGAGTCTTGGCGGTTCCCGATTCGGCCTTCAGATTGTTGCAGACAACGTGTCGATAATGTCTTAAAAGGATTTACCAATGGTCGGCGGGAGGATTCTGTGATCTGCAGATTGCCGAGACTGTCTGACAGGTGTTCGATATGCATGTGTCAGGATGGGTTGCCAGTATAGGCACATGCTTGAAGACTTTTTTGTGCTGACTCCTGCTGCTAAGCTTCAATCCTCCATCAACCCGTGTGGTTTGGCGATTGTGAGTGGCGGATGCCAGATGTCGTGCATGTTGTTGCTCCAGGGTGGGGTGAGAGGTCTTTCAGGGTTTCGCATCACGAGCTCTTGTAGGCCCTCGGGAAGGATCTCGCATGTAAACTGGTACGCCACCATGGTATCGATCAATGTCACTCCTGCGCATTTGAGATGCGCAACGTGATTCATCGATACTTTTCGCAGATACCTTTCCCAGAGACGCCAAAACCCACCCAAACCTCATCTAACACGCGCATCCCTCAGACTCCAACCCTAGCACTACGAGTCAACCTGGACTCCCTGTTTTCCTTGATCCATCTGCTGTCTCTATAAAGCCCCGTTAGAAAGCCCTAATGACCACACACTTCTCTGCCTCAATTCCTCACGTGAAGCTCACCAGCCAACAGAAACAGATAGTCCGGTGTGGCGCAAGTACTTGAAGGAAAGACCTTGTACATCGTCAATCGAGGAGTGCCGGAAACTGATCTATGTAATATCAAGCCACCTATTCTTCTTGCAGGTTAGATGGGCGTAGGAGAAGTTCCGGTGGAATGTTCGTCAGTCGATCTGGAACGATGTACTCAGGGTCGTGGACCGCCTGTTCCGGTGTCCGTGCTTGTCGGGATGTGAGAGCCAGAGTTCCTTTTTAGGATCCCAGACTTGTTGGTATACGTCCAATTCTTGGGTCTTTGACCGCTGTGATATGTTGTTAAAGTTTGGCGGATATATATCGGAGGCCCCCGCATGAACTTAAGATCATATTGCTTTTCGGCGTGTTTGTGGAATAAGATAAAGTACAGTTTTGCTTCGACGGGGTAACTCCCTCTCAGTTCCGGATTATAACCGTGCTAAGAGGTAATGCAAAGACGGTGTGAATTTCGTTCGGGCCACGATATGGAAGATCCAACTTTGCCTGCGCATACCCTACTCTGCCGGTGGAGCTACCAAAAAACCTGTTCCTGAAGATTCGTATATCCCTTTTCACCTTCTGATTTTCATCGATCATGACACAGCGCTGCCTCTCCGTCCACTTACGCTGCAACAAGTACTAGGCTACTGTCTCCACGGACGTGGGGCGAGATGCCACATTGGCTTTCTCTTTCCCTAGATTTGTCCAATCTTTAAGCAGCTCATCAACCTCCTCCTCATCAAGGTCCTCGTCCAAAGTTTCTACTTCACGCTCGCGCCTCTCTACGTAGTCGTGCTCGGCGTCTAGGGGATTGTCGCGGTAATGAATACTGGACTTTGAAGACGAAGGAGACTCGTCGTTGCCGGGCAGATGATCCGAAAGCCCCCACACGATCGGTTCTGAATACTGTGATGACGGCACGACAGTGTTGTTGCTTTGTGGTCCCGGAGAGGGTGAGGTTTCGGATGTTTCGACAGGCTGGAAGGTTTCCATATTTGCGCCTGGATCTGAAGCTTGATAAGAAAAGACTCCTTCTGATCGAGGAGATAGGCGGGTTTGGGATCGGCAAGGTGGTGTCTCATAGGTAGGGGAGTTAGTACCTGGACTGCGGTTGAGCCCTGCGTCTTCATATTGCCAGTTCTCATTTCGCTCCAATTCTTGTAGTTTGCGCGTGTGTTCAAATATCATCTCTGTCTCGGTCTGATCTATAGGGCGAAGGATAACGATGTAATTGGCGTCCTGAATACGGTCCTGTCAGTGTCTAATTGTAGCAAAACATGACAGGACTTAGGATAGTCTCTTACCCAATCATCATATTTCCAAGGGAGGTCATAGTGTTGCAAGGTGTCAATAGCCACATGATCTCTATGCACCTTGATATATATCGGCAGCTGTGGTCCAGGCTCCTTATCAGCAAGACCGACCTGTACGTTTTCTTCTTTCTCGGGTTCGATCATACATCCGATTGGACTATCCTGAAAACCAAGTATGACGAGTCTCTTCCGCAACTCTTCCTCCACCCTCTTCTCGAAATCTTCCTCTTCTTCAAGATTCTTACTGACCTTCCTTTCCTCTTCCGCCTGTGCGTCTTTTTCGCTCGAATCCGCCTGCTGGTCCGTGGAATCTGGAGGCGAGGAGCCTAGGAAATCGCCCCTTCCGTTGCGCGCATCATCACCAAACGCCGAGTTGTGGAGGTTTTGCAGGGCTGGGGAGTCGCCAATGCTCTTGTCGGGATATGAAGATGGAGGCGAAGACCCAAGACCGAATTCTGGTGACCACACATAGTCATGCAGCTCTTTTTTCATGTCTTGTATCTTTCTCAAAAGCTCATCCAGCTCATCCCGCTGTGTTGGTTTCCTCCACACCTGATTTGTCCCGTGATTTTTCCCATCCCCAATATGACCTATTTCTGCTTGAAAGTCACTGACATCACTCTTAAGCGCAGCATATTCCTTGAAGGCTTTCTCCAGCTCTGCTTCCAAATCTTCATCAGGCATGTTCTCTAGCTCCGTCTTGTTTTTTGCAGCCTCTTTCGCTTTCTTCTCATGCTCCTCTCGCGCCTTCTCCTCCTCGTACTTCATCCGCAGCGACTGCGCGAGCTGAGGATCCATAGAAGCATACGTAGGGAACTCGAATGTGTTGTCACTGGCAACAGCAGCAGCGCCGAGACCGCCTATGACTGCTCCAACAATGTGACGCTCATTTTTGGGTGCATCCTTAATGCTAGCGATACCAGCGGCGCCTAGGTCAGCAGTCGCAATTCGTTGCCCTTTTCCAGCTGTCGATCCCGATAGCCCAGTATCAGTTCTTTTACTCGAAGAACCACCGAGGATAACGGTATCGAGGTGTTCTCGAGCATTGAAGTACGACCCGATGAGCCTTTGCTGATGTTCGGAATGGCCGGCGCCAACATCGTCGGAACTCAGGCATCGCTGGACGAGTTCAATATCCTCGAGGAGTTTCTGGATATGCGCAACACAAGACTTCAAGCTTGACTTGTTGATAGTTGACCCGAAGATGGTAGCGGCTTTGACCATTCCATCACTCTGTTCTGCATCTGGGTCGAAGCCTCTGTCACGTGTAGTGGAGGCATTGTCACTATGCTTGTTAGATCCCGTAGTACAATGTCTTGTCAAAACTATGGGTAGCTGATGACACTGCTGGGGGTGCTTCGATGAAGTTTATGAAGCCCCAATGCTCTCCATACGAGAGCTTTGTTTCATAGAGAAGGAACTTTCTATCAAGATTGCGATCAGACAAAAAGAATTTTGGGGCCTCATAAGCCTCGTCGAAGCACCCTCGGCAGTGTTATGTCTAGCCGATGATAGGAAAGTCGGCGTCTTACTTCAAGACAATGCTGTCGTCGCTTGGGCTGTAATTCTTCAGAGACTCCTCGTAACGCTTCGTTGATTCCTTTTTGGCCTTGATCAAGATTTTGATCTGATGGCGCTGAGCGGCAGCGGCCTCTTTATCCACATTACTGCAGAAAGTGGATCAGTTCAATCGAATCCAAGATTGCCAAACTGTAGCACTTACTGAGACGCTACTTGGTACGCGTGTGTTAATACCTGCATCAGCAACTGCAGAGTGCTCTTCAGGCGATCGATGTTCGCTCGGAGAAGCTCCATTTTTGGTGCCTGAAAGGGAAACATAAGTTTCCCCAATGTACTCTTCTTGGTTTTCTTGATCGCCGCGTCCATCTCTTCAAAAAGGCTGGAGCACTCAAGAACAGTCTCTTCGGCTGTGCTGACAGCATTCTTGGACAACAACAATGCAGTCTCATTTTTCTTGAAGATACTCCCTAGCTCGTCGATGACGCGCGATGTCAACTTGACGTCTTTCGCAATGTCTTTGATGCGTTTGTCGGCACTCGACACGGAGTCGGCGTATTGGTAAAGCGTGTCAGCCAGCGTGAGGCCTGCGCCAGCCACCTGGATGACGGACGCTATGAGGCCTATCTCAGCCATGCTGGACCTCGGGACTCTTAGCAGTCGCTACTATGACTCTTCCTCTGGGGGATATCGCATCGGCATGCGTCTTGGTAAAGGCATGCCCGAGAAGTGTTCGCGGTTGCCTGTCAGGCTGAGGGCAGCGCGTGGGACGATGCTGCGCCTCCTCAACTTGCATCTCATACATGGTGTACATACTTCCAAAGTTGAAAGCTCTGCAACGTTTCGTTCATATATAGTGCAAACGGTTATAGCTGATGGACTACGATTCTTACAGAAAGACGAAGCTGGCACGTGAATTGTATTGAAGAAGGTGATGAGAGGACGAAGTCGTTCCTGATTGGTGCAATCTTGCTGACATGCAAAGGTTCCAACGGCTGCTTAGTCTCGGCTTAGGATGCGCTCACCCTGCTCAGTCTCGACTCAGATGCGCTCAGTCCCGGCTCAGGATACGCTCACCCAGCACAGCCACAGCTCAGACCGGCGCATGCAGGTGAGCAGCTCAGGTTTCTGAACAGGAAAGGAAATTGCTTGGGTGCACATTGGGATATCGTACTACCTGTTTCGGATAGGCTTGAAACTTATTGCAGATCTCCAGCTATGTCACTCTAGCCTCATCGTCCACGTAGTGAGTATGTCTCCTTCAATCTTTAACATCATTCGATACAATAATGGACGGGAAAGTCAAATCATGAGACTTGTTCAGCCTATCTGAAACAGAGCAATCAAACAATCAGGCATGGCTACGATGCTCGGTTCGACTACGAGTTTCCCAAGTAAGACAAACGCAGGAGTGCTTGCATCCAATATGCATACATCCATGCATCTGCCTCGGATTCCATTATTACATAGTAAACGACCAGGGCCCTTCCACTCTGATGTCCTCTCCTGCCTCTTTTACGATCCACGTATATTAAGCATACGCATACACCCTGTTACGTTTCCCCCCACATCAACAGGGTAGACCAATCCTTAGCAGTTGCATGTTCTGGAATTCTAATAACTGTTTCAAGCCTACAGAGGCTTGATGGCTTCGTCATTCTTATCTCAACTTCAATTTTTTGCGATGTAGGCCATCTTTCATCACGGCAATGTTTCGATTCTCTGTACACACTGCGGTCCACTTCGAAGCTTAGGCACAGAACTAGGAAACAAGTTCAGGCACGGCGTTGTTTTCATCTCGCCCCAATTCATTATGAGACCCTAAAGCACCACCAACAGCGGCAAGTAGGCCGACAGTCCGCCTGTGCAATTTCTTTAACCCAATCTTCCACTTTGGCAGACTCACTAACCGTCCTAACTTAGCACTACTCCTCATGTCCACCTAATTCACATTTACTGACACTCTGTCAGCCTACACAACCTCCAACCTACCGCATCACGCTGTACAAAGAAAATCGCCAAAGTATAGATCCACAATAGTACCTACTTCCCTTAGACAATCATCCACCCCTCCACGCTACCTCGAAGCCAGTCATGACGTACCAGCCCACCAACCCACCCATCCCCAACACCAGTACTAGCGCCGCATAGCCTCCAATCCTCCCCTCAAGCGCGTCTAATTTCTTATTTCTTGCTTTTTCCCCCCCCTCGTCCCCGGCGTCCAGCCTAACGCATGCTAATGCAGGGTCTGCCCTATACGGCGCACTACTCCTAGCTCCAGCAACTATGTGCTAGCGGCAAGGCCGGCATCGGCAACCATCCACCGTCGCTGTTAGCCCAAGCAGGTCTATCCGCCGACCGCGTTGGTCGCTGCCGACTGTCCCGGTGATCGGGCTATGCTGCTGTATACGTTTAGTAGGGAGGTGGTTTCGTGAAGTGGGATTAGGTTTTGCGAAATACTGATTTAATGAGATGTTATACCGATATGGTGTTTACTAGACTTAGAAACGATTGTTCCTGAAATGCGAGTTTCCGTAATGGTACCACCATGGTTCCTGAGAGTGTCTCCATAAACGGGCCATTTCGAGAAAACCGGACGCCTGCCTGGAAAGAGAAGATCGAGGAAGAGCGTCTCTAGCCATTAGAACAGCACCTCTATTTCCCAAAAACCCGCAATTCACAGGGTCAAGACTGAAGAGCGCGTCTACACACCCACCAACCTGTCCTGTTCCACCAAAACCGCAACCCCTCTTCTAAACTCTAACAACCACCTCATGCCATCACTTCACCGTTGACCCTCCCTCCCCTAAGAATCCCCACACAGATCTTTCAAACCCTCGAACACTCTAGCATTTCAAGCTTGGGCTAGCCTAACTACCACACTTAAAACTCCATCCATTCCCCCGAATCCCTCCCAACCATCCACCGCACCTGGAAATGCCATCGAGGAACAGGTCAGAGACGAAAAGCAAAAAAACAGTAGAAACCAGCAACCAGCAACCAGAAATCAGCAACCTCTTGCACCCTAGAAAAGTGTGTGGGCACCACTTCCCAAACGGTGCCGCAAACTATGCACTGTACACGACCTCCCCCCACCCCCTTCGCCCGTTCACGAAATCCCATCCCATCCCGTCCCATTCGAGCACTTCCTTGTTCCCACCCACAACCCAACCATCCCCCCTACGCCAACCCTTCCCCATCTCCCCCCCTTCACCACCCCTCCCATTCTCACGCCTCATCTACCCCTCAAACCTAAACCTCTTCCCCTCCAACCTCCCCAACCCCTCCCTCGGCGCCACATTCCTCCGCCTATAGCTATTCGTAAAATCCTGCAGCAAACTCCTGACCTTCCTTACCTCATTATTCTGCACCCGCTGCCTAATCGCGCCAAGCAGCCTCTCGCTCTCCACCTGCGTGATACTACCCGCGGGGAGCATCCCCACCGTCGTCTGCACCCACACCGCGACCTGCTCGGGCGCGATATGGAACAAGTCGAGCAGCACGCCCGACGCGTCCGGGAAGCAGTCGCGCGGGAACGTGTACATCATGCCCGTCATGATGCGCTGGACGAGGTGCTCGCCGTGCGTGGCAACGAGGCGTTTCACCGCGTCCTGCAGCGCGGGGGGAACCGTCTGGCGCTGGTTAGCGGCGTCAAAGGACGACGACGGGGCGAAGTCGCCGCCGTAGGCGAGCAAGTCGCGCAGGAAGTGGAGGGTGGCGAAGATGGGTTGTTCCGAGAGGAGGGTGAGGGAGGAGCAGGCGGCGGCGAGAATCGAGTCCATGAGCGGCGAGGTGAGGATCTTGGTGGAGAAGTAGAGGAGCATGTCGACGGTTAGGCGGAAGAAGTCGTCGATGAGGTCGGGGAGTTCTTCGGGTGCGACGTCGCTCATGGCGCGCAGGAAGGTGGTGGCTTGTTGCTCGTAGAAGGCGAAGATGGCGGTTGTCGTTGTGGCGTCGACGTGCTCGGTGCCTTCGGAGAATTCGCGGACGATGGAGTCGGTTGCCCAGAGGAAGGAGCCTTGTTTGGACGCGGAGAAACCGTTGGCGAGTGCAGCTGCGAGGTCGCCGAGTAAGGGTGCCATGGCGGTGCGGTATGATAGAACCATGTACCGCCAGCATCTGCATATTGCTTCTAGCACTGCAGGGCTAGTCCGATAGTTGTCGGCGATTGCGGAGAGCACTGGGAATATCTCTTGGCAGTACTTGACGCCTGGATTCTCTTGTGGGGGTTGGACGTGGGGCTGAACCCATTGGACGAAGAGAGTGACGAGACCGATTTTGTCTGCAAAGGTTGTCAGTAGATAGTTCTCCGATGCCATAGACGAAATATACATACCAGCTAGAAGCGTTCTCTCTTTCTGGTTTGACGCCTGCTGTGCCATCGATATGAGGGTGGACATGATTGGATTGCAATAAGCTTGCAATTGCTCGTAAACACGTTCCGCGGGTAGACGTCCTAGAACAGAGGCTATCCCATCCGTGATCTCTTCCTGGCTGTTGGTTGGGAGGTTATCTAGCTGTGTTCGGTAGAACTCTTGCAATGGTCCTAAATAGTCCACAAGCTGCTTGGCGCAGTCATTGCAAAAGAACTTAAACGATAACGCGGCAGCCCTGACAACTTCCTTGGACGGATGTCCGAACGAGTCCATGATATACTTCAGCTGTGGTTGCATCATGTCCTCGGAGTGATATGCCGTCCATTCTGTGTACCGTCCGAGAGCCATCACAGCTTGGAAACGGACCTTTTCGTGTTCCGGTATCTGCACGATGAGAGGTATTAGTCGAGGGAGCATGATACTCTCTTCGGCTGGTACCATACGACCCATTGCCCGCAGACTGAACAAAGGGGCCTCGAGCTTCTGCCATTCGGGGACGTGGGTTGCCGTTGCTTGAGGGCCGTATGTCTGAACCCAGCTCTCGATCAGGGTGTATGATTTCCCCAAGCAATCTGTGACGCCAATGACTTCGCAGCAATCTTTCAGGACATCTCCCATCTGGTGGCGGAATTCCCGGAATTTCTCTTCTAGCTCCCGGTCGCCATCGAATAAATCCTTCTCGTCACCATGCTCCGGCTTAGGGTACTCCAGATGACCGATCATGATGTCAACCAGTTTTGAGTAGATGTCGACATACTCGAGTCTCGCTTGCATGAAATTCTCGAGTGTGAGATATTGCTTGAGCTCGTACCAGAACGAGAAGGTATGCGAAATTGCGTCCCTCTCCTTATCGAGAGCGGCGGTCTCAAGAACACCTTCCACAAGAGGACGAAGCTGTACTGGCTGTCGTGCAATCAAAACAACCCAGCAAGTTCCTGCCTCGGCGAATATCTTCGCGAGGCCTTTGAATCTATCGGTATCCTCATCTTTGGCAGCCTGGATCAGCAACGGACGAAGAGCGACGACATGCGGGTAAAGCGCCTGAATCATGTTCAAGCACTCGTCTACGTCTCTTGTCTCCTGGAACATGGTGCATAAGCATTCGACTGCGGCATTGAAGGGTTCCTCGACTAATAGGTCGTCAAAGATAACTTTGAGAAGCGGAGAGTTTATGATGTCGTTCAGGGGGAGTTCCTTTATCCAAGATGTTATGCACTCCATAAGTTGGGGATTTTGGGCGGCAGATACTATGACTATGTTAGCTTTTCGTCTAAACGGGTCTGACGCGAACATACTGGATGATTGAGAGTACTGTATGAGCAAGGACAGTGCCTGCTGAGCATTGTCCACCAGCAACTCTGTTGTCCTGGAGCTCAATTCATCTTCCTAGTAAGATCACCAAACGTTAGACTATGACCGTGTTTCGTGCTTGTGGTACCGCTGGGAGGCGCCCGGGAAATGGTGATGTGTCGGCCGAACATACAGTCAAGTTGATTTTGCGTCCTTCCGTGACTTCTTCTGGGAGAACACGTAGAAAATCCAGGACGCAGGGGAGTGTCTGCGGGTCCGTTCCGAGTGACGACACAACGAGCGGGAGGACGTCCTTCCACTCAGTCATCTGAATTGCCAGGTTTGCCAAACACACAACCAGCTGCAGCCGTATTGGTTTGGGGCCAGCGCGAAATACGACGAGGTTGGCTAGCAAGGAGTCCCGCAGGCCAGGAAGCGATTCCCGAGGGATCTGGTGGAGGTCGTATACAATCTGCGGAGGTCAGAGCCATTGGCGCAATGGGGGTTCAATACTCGTACCTTGCCCTTGAGTGTGGTCGCGGCAAATAGCTTTGCCGCCGCATCTGCATCATTTGTTTGCAGCATTTCTAGAGTCATCGTCCATGCCTCTGGCTATAACCCGATCCTGTTAGCTTCCCGGGCTTCTGACTTCGCCAATGGGTACCAACCGATTTCTGGAACTTTTCGAGGTATTCGTGGGCCTGGCCTTTCTCGGAGCGGTCTGCGACTGCCGACATGGTGGCAAGCGCAGCAAGGACGGGCGCAAAGCCCTGCTGGGCGCCGTTGGAAGCCATGATGGCGTCGCTATTTGTGTGGTAGAGTGAAGGAGCGGGGCGCTGGCGAGCGGCGAGTATTATGCGGTCATGGAAGGTGAATCGAGGAACCGAGAGCGGCCGAGGTAGAAGCAAGGAAAGGAGTGAAAAGGAGTGCGGATTATGTATAGAGGGTGAAGGGCAGTGGGTGGAAAGATTGCTTGCAAGCTGGTAACAAAAGGCAAGATGCAGGCGGCGGCGGTCCCTCGTTTTGCTTGGCGCTTTTGCAGCCTCGTCAAATTTTGGCACGGCCGTTTCGAGCTTGAGCCTCACCACTCCCCGCAAAGCTACCCTCTACACCGCTTTTGCAGCCCACATTGCTCACTCTCCCTGCCACTCCAGCTTCACTACAGTCCACACGAAGCAGTCTCCATCATGTCCGGTCGTCAAGGCGAGTGCTCTTTTCTACGCGCGTCCAGCTCCAGCTAACAGTCTCGCAGGTGGAAGAGGAGGCGGAAAAGGTGCGACTTTACTCCAACGCGCAATTCGATATCGCAAGACTATACTGAACCTGGCCAATAGTACTCCTCCCGCCGATCAACTTCATCTTCAAGCTTCTGCAATCTCGCCAACCCGTCTCGATCTGGCTATATGAGCAACTCGGCATCAGAGTGGAGGGCAAGATCAGGGTACGATCCCCGCGCTGTTGAATATTGGCCGGTCTGACGGCGTGTAGGGATTCGATGAATTTATGAACCTTGTTATCGATGACGCGATCGAGGTGAAGCAAGCAACGAAGACCGAGGCCGAGTCGCGGCGACCACTTGGTATGCCCTCCCAATACTACGTCCATGCGCAATACTCATGTTCCTCAGGTCAAATCCTCCTCAAGGGCGACAACGTATCACTCATCCAGCAGCTGTCTTGAGGTCGTCTCGATAATCCACATAAGGTAATTGTGTCGAGCTCACTCAGAGCGGAAAATGGTTGACATTTGAAGAGCACAAGATATTGGGTGGGAAGCAGGCGTATTAGTTAGGACGGATCATCTCTTCGCAGCAATTGCCCAGTACCCAATACCAAGGCGTCGAGCCTCCAGTCGGTGGTGTCCATAGGGACGAACTCTTTTGCTGTCAGAAGCTGCTCTGCCAGTGCCAGGCCAACTACATAGGGTTAGCCATCCAAGCCCTTCAATGTAATGACGAAAAGTCTTACCGAGAAAAGGCTTTCGTGCGGATGTTTCAGTGCTATGCGTCTGGCACCTCTCCAAGAAGAAGTCATAAAAGCCTTTCCCGTGACCAAGTCTCCCGAAACTAGAATCGAATGCCATCCCAGGCATTACGATGAAATCCAATCCCGAGTCTGCTTCGTTCAGTCCTTCCAGCG
This sequence comes from Lophium mytilinum, assembly GCA_010093605.1. Classification (NCBI taxonomy): domain Eukaryota; kingdom Fungi; phylum Ascomycota; class Dothideomycetes; order Mytilinidiales; family Mytilinidiaceae; genus Lophium; species Lophium mytilinum. The sequence goes on along the minus strand of MU004199.1, from coordinate 774,288 downwards.
TCCCATCAGTGAGTCCTTTTCCTCCAAAGGAGTTCTCTCGATCCGAAATGGAATCCTTATCGAGCGATGGAATGCCCCAACCGTCTGGCTTCAGGCTTGCAAAGTCGTTCATCGAGGTTAGTTCAAGCATGTCCATGATTGACTTTGGTTGCCCTTCTCTTGGATTCCCCATCTTGTACGTGTACGGGATGAAGACTCTCTTGCCTTCCTTGAGCGCATCGTGAACTATTCCCGAGGTGGATATCTCTCCCGAGGGCATGGAGAGGTAAATGCTTATTCTCTTCGCTGCCTTGTACTCGGGCATTGATAATAGCGTCTCGACTGCATTGGACGCTACCTTTCTCAGCTAAATGAAAAGTGAATATGACATAGTGACTACATACTCTGGCTCGTGATTGACTCTTGCGAAAGCCCAGCCAAGACCAGCTTGATGCGTTGTCGCAGCTCTTTCTTCAGGTTCTTTAGGGCGGCCATGATGTAGGATCGACGTCCCAAAATAGAAAATTATATGCGCCACGCAGACGCTAGATGACTTCAGGGTTCATAGGTTGAATCTGAGGAATTGAGTCTGGTCAACAACTAGCTAGTGATATCTTACAAGAAGTTCGCTAGTGATAAAAGAAGTTTGCAACTAGGGCACGGGTGTTTGCAGCAGGAGCCCACGTTCCCTCCGCCATAGACGTTCCTCGTGGCGGCACCTGAACCTAACTGAGACGGGCTTGGCGCGTCGACGCCCCTTCCTTGCCTCGTCCAAATCTTGAACCTCGAACAACGACATCAGCTTTCCCTCGACCTCCCACCACACTCGCTTTTCGCTCTACACACCTACGAACATGCTGTCCTCGATAGCCTCCGCGCTCCTCGTCGGCGCCAGCGTTGTCGCCGCGCAGACCATCCCAACAGACCTCGTCGGAACGTGGTCCTCGAAGTCGAACAAAACATTAACCGGCCCTGTACGTTGGTGAATGCATTGGAGCAGCAGAGCGGTGACTGACAAATGCCGTGCAGAAATTCTACGACCCGGTGAATGAGAAGTTCACCGAGCCCGAACGGCCGGGCATCTCCTACTCATTCTCCGCTGCCGGCTTCTTCGAGGAGGCATACTACCGCGCAGTTGCCAACCGTACGTTTCCTCTCGATCTCCCTCACATGGCACTCCTTTGTCCCGCTACCATGAACGGATAGCTAATACGGGGTGACGCAGCTAACGACCCGAAATGCCCCGCCGCAATAATCCAATGGCAACATGGCAGCTTCACCAAGCAAGCCAACGGCTCCCTTGTCCTCGTCCCCATTGCCGTCGACGGCCGACAACTATATTCCGACCCTTGCGCATACGATGAAGCCGTATACACGCGATACAACACGTCGGAGATGTTTCAGGTCCGCTGTTCAACTAGTCACATTTTAAGTCTCCATAACTAACTCTCCCTCTCAGCGCTACGAAGTCCTCACAGACCCCTATCACAACATCCCTCGCCTGAACCTCTTCCAATTCGACGGCTCCCCAATGATGCCGCTCTACCTCGTCATGTCCCCGCCGGAGATGCTGCCCACCGGCACGCTAAACCCCCTCACGACTGCCACCGCCGGCGGCGCCAAAGCCACTTCCAAATTCAAGCGCTCCGCCGAAGGATTCAATCTGCCTATGAACCACAAAGTTCTTGGCAAGCGACACGAGCCGATAGCCGCCGACAGGATATGGTGGTTCGGTGTGTTCCTGACCGGATCGGGAGCGCTGCTCTACTATTTCTTTTAGTCGCATCTAGTCACCAACATCTTAGAGGGGCATTTTGTACGAGTCCAAGCAGCAATTACAGGATATGGAGTAATGTCGGTCGTCGCGTGGATTGCATCCTGATTAGCATCGTTTTTTGTCAGGTCCCCAGGAGGTTCGATTGGAGTTAAGAGGGGGAGTTGCTGGAGTACTTATTTGACCCAATGTTAATGGCTTGGGTCTTGGTGAATTGTTTGGATGGCGTTGCATCTTTCAAGTCGGTTCTAGGCGAAGTTGGAATCGACGGCCGTGGTTGGAGAATCAAATAACAATCAAGATTTCTGAAAGTCTGTCAGCTGCTATAGGTGTCGACATTACCAACCCTCAGAAGACCCAAGTTAAGGCCTATGCTGCTTAGTTCTAACTGAGGCAGTAGGCAATCGGACTTACTTTGGACTCTCAACCTACCCCTAATTACAAGGCCTGATCTGGCAAGTCCTCTAATAGTATGCCAAAAACAACTTCAAATCGCACGGACTGGCTCCACTTTATACATCTCGCAACCCTCACATCTACCCAACATCCACATCCTGTTTCAAAGCGTCCAATAACAACATATCAAAACCGAATTCAAATCGCACGGTCTGGCCCCACTTCATACATCTTGACACCACCAACTTAACCCTATTTCCATGGTCTGATTTAGGACTTTTCAAAGCCAAGCTTGTTACAAGGCCCAGTATACAGTTCGCGGCAATAATATGCCATGATCGAGTGTAAATCACACGGACTGGCTCCACTTTATACATCTCACAAATGCGGAATCTACTGCAATTCCCTCGCCTGATTTGGAGTGTTAGAGAATATTGAAGGGCCTGTGGACCTGATTTACAGTGTCTTGACATTGGGATGACTACAGGCCTCTAATCGGTGACTCGATTCTGAGGTCCCAAATAGAGCGCCAGACAATAACATGCCAAAACTGAGGCCACATCGCACGCACTGGCTCCCGTTTATACATCTCACAGGTGCCAAATCTACCCTATTACCCAGGCCCGATTCAAAGAGTCACAGACGTCACAGTGCAAACCCACTCTCAAACCAAGTCCGAAGAATACAGTGACAATTTCTTCCCTCCAAACTAAACCACCATCTCCACCGCCCGATCCAACACCCCAACCCACCACCTCCCCTCCCAAACCGTCGGCTCCCCCAACTCTAGCTTCACCACCCGCCTCAACCCTTCCTCACTCAGCTTCCCCTTGCCCCCCTCTCCACCCCCCTCACCCTCCACAACCCCCCTCCCCTCCCTCTCCCACCACTCCCTCTCCGCCCTCTCCCGCGCCCTCCTAAGCACCACCTCCTCATCCTCCGTCCGATACAAATCACACCGCTCACAAACCGCACAAACGCCCGGCTGCTCACGGAAATGCTGGCAGAAGTGCGCGTAGCTCGCCTCCCTGATATCCGCACGGCACACATAGCACATCGTATACCCACACACACAGGTCAGCTTATTACAACCCGTGCTCTTGACGAATGATAAATTGCACTTCGGGCAGGTGCGCTTGATGGCGTCGGCCATGGCGCGCTCGACCGACGTGCGAAGCGCGGTTTTCGAGGATTCGTGGCAGATGTGGATGTCGTGCCATTCGGCGAGGCAGGCGAGGCAGGAGGCGCGGCGGCAGGTGGGGGGGGGGAGGGGGGAGAGGAGGGGGAGGAGGGTGGCGAGGGGAAGGAGGAGGGAGGAGAGGAGGAGGAAGAAGAGGTAGAGGAGAAGGGTGAGGGCTTCGTTGTAGAGGGTTTGGAGGGCGGCGAAGGGGGAGGAGGCGGAGATGGCGCGGAGCTTGGGGCGGAACGTTAGGCGGGGGGAGGGGTGGTCGAGGATGTCGACTTCGGCGTAGGCGCAGAAGGGGCAGCGAATGAGGGGGAGTTGGGAATTTTGGAGGGCTTCCGAGGCGGAGCGCTCTTCGAGGCGGCGGAAGGTGTCGTCGCCGTCTTGGTCGTCGCCGAGGGCGCGGCGGACGAAGACGGGGTGGATGCAGCCGTTGCAGGCGTCGAGACCGTTTGCTACAGGGGCTACGCAGCGGAGGGTGCATCGTGCGGAGTCAATGTTTCGTGACCAGCTTTGGTCGTAGAGGGCGGCGTTGATGGAGTGCTTGATGCAGCGGAAGCAGACGTAATGGCCATCCTCGTCGCACGTAGAGAGTTGCTCCAGGGTACTAGGGGTGAAGCAGCATTCGCAGTCGTACATCTCGCCGGCTTCCTCTGCTTCTGCCTCGTTCAGTTCTTCGGCGAGTTCCCAATCCAGGCGGATTTGATCAGCCCTCTGCTTGGCCAGGACAGGGACTACTAGAGTCTCAAACAACTCTTTGTCTAGCTCCGTGCTCTTCGTATGCGCCAAGCGCGGCACAGGAGGCCGTCCTATCTTCGGGTCTACAGCCCGCCAGCTGACGAGAGGATGGTTTTCTGCGGATGGTGGCTTTCGCCTCATAAAGAAGCTGGTAATGGAATACCTCCATGATCTGGACACAAGAGCGAAAAGGGTAGGCCTGGCCTGAGTGTACGAGTAGTTGTATTCCGCCAGAACTGCGCGTATAGTAGAATGGCTTAATCCTTTGAACTCCTGGTACAAAGCGGCCTTGACGGCGTTCTTATATATCTCCGATCTGAATCGTTCTTCGACGGGTAGAGGATCCCCTCGGGGATCTTGCTTCTTCACAGCACGGTATTTGTAAGTCTTCCCTCCCTCCGCGACTTGCTGCTGTTCCTGCTCTTGCGGCATCCGGTATCGTCCGCGTACCCATTTTGCCCCATGCTTCAACAGACTCTCAGTAATGACTTGTAGCCGGCTCTCCTTGTCAAAGCTACTGAGCATCTCTCGAAACACCTCGGGCTGTATATCGGGAAAGACATCCGTCAACGCCTGGAGAGCGTTGTTGAGTTCCCTCAAATCGGGTGGGTCAGCCTCGGGCCCCGCATCGTTGAGGGACGACGTTGCACTCCTTGTGCGTTTGCCGCTTGTAGGATATTTTGTAGGTATAGGTGGTGTGGTCTGTCTATTGGGGTCCTTTGCCGGCCAAGGAACGGCCGTCCCGAATACAGTGGTCATGATCGAGCGTCGTTTGCCTGCTGAGGGATGGTACTGATGAAGCACATGCTTAATACGTGCAGTGATTTGGTTGCGTCTGACCTAGAGCGCGCGTAGAACTGGCATGAGCATAGAGGATGTGTGCTTTGGGCAGCGTTAGTAATGCGTTAATGGTGTGAAACTGTGAATGGGTAGGTCGATGGTGGTCTGTCGGTTGGGGAAGTGGAACGTTGAACGTGGTTTGAATCGCGTCGTAGGGCTGAGAGCTGAACCCTGATGATCCACGCGGCGTTGGCACGTGATATCAAATACTTCCGCTTAATTCCGAAGTCCTAATATCGTAGATATGAAACAGGGTGCCATTGCGCCTTTCCATGTTGTACCAAGCGGTATTGTCATCATCACAGTATCAAAGTCTTAGGTTACTGTAGAGAATTCCTTGCATCGCGCAAGGACAGATAGAATAGAAACAATCAAACAGTAATTATTTTGATAACCTCCACGGTCAAGTATTTACCAGAAAGGATTTCCAAGACTCCATAACAGATACCGACTATATGATATTGAGAGCTATTGTTCAGGAGCCAAACTCCATGCCGTCTTCGTCCCCAATGCTAAACACGAGCCTGCCTCGACTTCTACGCTGAAGGAGGGGTACTGTACAACGAAAACACAAGGTGCGGTATCATATGCGTCCTCCTCGCTCCCTAAACCTGTCGCCAGTAGTCGGCACAGGCTTATCCACGCGGATCGCCCACAGCATCAGGTCCTCTAGTGGAATGAAGACGAAGAATACCTTGTTACACGCGAAGCTCAAGAACACGAAGCACGTCGCCACCAGTGCATCCAGGTAGTAGTGATTGGCAGTAGCCACGATGGTCGTCAAGATGAAACTGGGGTATCCGAGGCCCACGATAAGATAAAAGATCTTCCAGAAGGCAGACTTGCGGCATTCGCCAGCCTCGAGGGTGCGTCGGAATAGGCCTGAGTGGTAGATCATGGTCAATCCGATAATGAAAGAGTAGCCGAAGTGCATAGAAGGCATCGCGGCTAGGGTGTTGACGTATTTGCCGCTCATCCACACACTTTGCGCATCGTCGTGGCGGACGGTGTCGAGGAAGCCATATTCGGCGGGAAGGAGTCGTGGTGGCATGCAGGGGTATAAAATGAACGTAATGAAAGCGCAGAAGTTGGTGAGGGTCATGGTGCGGCGCACGGTGGAAAAAGTCTTGTGAGATGGCGCAACGTAGTAGTACCAGCAAATAAAACTGCGATTTGTCAGTGGTGCACTGAAAGAACGAGATGGGATGAGACTAAACGTACCCAACGGTTCCTGGGATATGGATCAAGGCATAGCATTTGTTTAGCACGGTCAGGAAATCCTGATGTCCGTGCATGAACCATTGCTGAACACTTCGTTCGTGGACTGGGAAAAGGAAGCTGATCCAACTGAACTGCTCCGCCTCCAGCACAGCAATGCCATGTGTCTGTGCAACGTTCCAAATCCCTGTCTTTGCAAATATCCTTTGCGAAGTAATTGAAGTCATGCGGTAGAAGGCGTAATTAATTATCCAGTAGAACATTTCGATGAGGAAGGGGAATCGTTGCAGGACTCGGCTGTGGGTATTATTCTTGAAGCGCGAAGTGTTGGGGGTATAGATGATGGTCCCGCAGCAGTTGCGCTTCTTCGGGGCCAGTTTCGAGGTCGAGGGATACTCTTCTTCGTCGTCTTCGGTAGAGTAGTAAGGGAGAAGCTCGTCTGAGGATCGGTTTGAATCTGGATCCTCTAGTCTAGTGTATACGGATCGCGATTTCGACTTGTCAAAGACTCGGTATCCCCTCCTCCTGGTCAAGGCCATGGCACCGAATAGAATACTCGAGACAATCTATACCTCATACTATTAGCCATTTGTCGCAAACCTCCAAATCTGTGCCAACGTACAATCGGTTCAGCCCATCCTGGCAACTTCCAAGCAGGCGCGCTGTTCCATTCGGGCTCGTCCACCGGGACTGTCACGTTGAAGAGTGTGGCCATAGTGCTGCTGTGCTGCAGGGCGTGCGGCAACACTCTCACGGGGGCGGTTCGTGGTAGATGGGATCACTCAAGATGTTACAAGTGGAAGTGTGCAAGAGACCGGCCTAGGCACATAAGGACAGAGAAGACTCTGGTCGAGTGCGAATCCAAATCGTTAACAAAGTTGGAGTGTCGAAGATTAGGTCCGTAGGTAACGCGCGTAAGGCTGGGCAGGAGAGACTCGCACGCGCGAACTCCGGAAGTCGCGGGTTTAGGTGTAGAGAGGTTGGGGGCGGTCCACAAGGTGCAGCAGCAGTGACAGGCGCAGAAAGCAATATAGAGAAAGAAAGACGATATGGCAAAAGTAGGGAGAGGCGGTGCAGTCAGCACTTGGAGTTGGATGTCAACCACGGATGGAAGCTGGCGATTCGCGGTCTTGTCTTGAAAGGGGGCATCTCCACTTTTCTGCTCTTAGCCCAGATTGTTTCGTGCCTATCTTTTCCTCCGTCCTCCTTTAAAATAAAACCGCCCACTTCATACACCAAAAGCCAATGATTCAGTGAACGTCCTTCTAATACTTGTGACCTCTTCGGCTCAGAGAAGCTGTCGAGACAGTGCCATATGTCCCACAACTTCTTTCTGATGCTGACGCACGCCAAGCAGCCACCATTCGGAGTCTGAAAGATGCTGCGAGGAGAGAAGGGGCTGAGCAAGGAGCTGCTGCACCTTTCCTTATCCCAAGCTGCAGTAGTGTAATCGTCCTCGTCGCGTGGTCAATCACGCTGTAGAACTGCGGCACACACTCGAGGGCTTCTCTGCGGCTTTGCGGCTCCAGGTTCGGCATCCATGATCACAGCGACACGACTTAAGACAAGGTCACGTGAGGAATCTCGCTAAAGAGCCCTCCTAAGCCGGAGTAGCTCCGCTCTCCCCGCCACTGGCACACTGGTGGCACATTGGGCAGGTATACGGTTGGAGACATGAAGCTTCTTCATCCTTCAGAACCCAGTTCCGACCTCTGTGCAACATCCAACTATAGGAACGGTCAGGCAGATCGGGGGATTCGGTCTGATCCGTTCAGCAGGTGAACCGTTAAGTAGGCATGGGGATGTAAGTGGTGTGCATAAATCTGAGAACACGCATGTATACGAGAAACAAGATCGTCTTTTCAGCTCTACAGAGCATCCTCGCAAGCCGGGCCAAAAACGTGAAGAGAGGTAGCACAACAAAACTCCACATTCTTCTCAACATTTTCCCTATGCTGTTCTGATTACTATTCAAGCCACCTTTCATCTTTATAGCGTTCAAAACACTACATCCTCATCCAATCATATCAAATCCAGCCTCGTTCAGGTACCACAGTCCCCACGTGCCACCTCAACATCACAAGCCCATCACGACGCCTCAATCTCCTCCACAGACAGCATCGGCGCCCGGCCTAACTCCCCCGTCTTATCGCTCCGTTCTCCGACTCCATATAGCCAGCCTCAAAACCTCACCGCACGCCTCGGTTCTTAAAAACGCCTTGTAAGGCATGACTCAACTCGTATCCGCCCGCATAACATCAGCTGCATAACGTCACGCCCAGGCTGGCTTCACGCAATTGAAATCTCCGCGGCCGTGTGGGAGGTGTTGAGGCCCTGTCGGCCGCCACGCACATGATAGCGCGATACGAGGCGCGGGCGACGCGTTGAGTGCGCTGACTCGCTACAAAGCCGTTCTGTATGCCACCCCTTGTGCGGTCGATGCGAAGGGGCTTGGGGCCACGGACGGAAGTGCCGAGGAAAGTTTGAAGTCAGCGGGCGGGAAAGACAACGTGCACGTAGTGCCCGGCTCAGGAATTATGTATAGCTTTACATTAAATGCAGGGCGTTCTTTAAGTGTGTATATAAAGGAACTGGCGGATCGTCTCTGTTCCGTTCATGCAGACTTCTGAGCCTACCTTGAAAAAACTAGTATATTTCCTACTTAGCCAGCTCAACAGCTCAACGAAATCATTGTGGATCATCTGTCACAGATATCCTTTTGCATGCAATCAAATTTATCACCTCTTATATCCCCTCCAACCGCATCCATAGCTTATCCACTCCACCCCATCTATTTCCTCCCCCTCGCTCCAATGCCTACTACCCCTCCCCCTTCCCACACTTACCCTGCAAGCTGCCATTGCGGCGACGTACAAGTGAGTCCCTCATTTATTACAAGAACTCACACCGTACCCCACCCATCTTCTTTATACTGACACGTCACGACTCCTAGTACACAGTAACCCTCTCACCCCCCCTCGTGGACCCCACCCGCGAAGTCTTCGAATGTAACTGCAGCATTTGCACCCGAAACGGCTATCTCCTCGTCTACGCAAAGCACGAGACAGTGGTTTTCACGGCTGGAGAGGAAAGCCTCCAGGTAGTCACGATTACTCCCATTACTCCCATTACTCCCATTACTCCCATTACTCCCATTACTCCCATTACTCCCCTCCCATCCTACCACCGCTAACCCACCACCCCACCAGCGCTACACCTTCGCCAAAGAACGCGTCGCCCACTTCTTCTGCCCCCGCTGCGGCAGCAGCCTCTTCGCGCAGAGCTGCGACCCGAGCTTCAAGCCCATGGACATCAAAGCCGTGAACGTGAGTGTCCTACTCCCCTTCCAAGCAGACAACGATTTCACCTCGAGCAGGGCTAACACGGAGTAGGTGCGGCAGTTCCACGACCTTGATTTGACACGGTTGCGGATCCGGGGTGTGGATGGGCGGAGCGTTTGAGGCTTCGATGATGTAGGGAGTGGTGGGGAACGAGGGTAGGAGATCAAGGAAGGGTGGGTTCACGAAGATAGGATTAGGATAGCTATTTTGCTATGCTATTTCCGCGAACTGTAGATTAGGCCATGTAACAAGCCCAGCTCCTAACATCCTAAATCAGACTACGGAAAGGAGGTTGAATTGGCGGTGGTGAGATGTATAAAGTGGAGCCAGTCCGTATAATTTGAAGTGGTTTTTGGCATATTATTGCTAGGCACTTCAGATTAGGTCGTGTGTATTGGGTTGATTTGAGTGTTGTGAGATGTATGAAGTGAAGCCAGTCCGTGCGGTTTAACGTCCTTTTTGGCATACTATTGGAAGACAAGCCATATCAGACCTTGTATTTCGGGCTGGGCCAAGGAAGACTGAATTCGGAGTGTTTATGAGATCAGAAAAAAAGTGAATTAGGAACAACCTAACAGCTAAGCCTATGCATATGTGGTATCTGTATCGCCATCAGAGCTATTATACATCCCATCCCACTCAAACGCCGCATACCCACACCACTCCACCGTTCAAGCTAAAAGCGTCCACTCTCCCTCCGTCCAACGCCTAAGCCTCCATACTGCGTCTGCTGCGGAAACCGCTGTGGCGTAGCTCCCGTAGTCCTTCCTTCCCCGACTGCGGCTGTGCTCATTCGCTTCAGCGGGCTACCTTCGCGCTTCTCCGGGCTCAGCTCGCGCCTTCTTTCGCCATTGGCATTGCGGTGGAGCTGGTTCGTGGAAGCAGCTTTCCTGAGTGGCGATGCGGCGTGGCTGTACACACCCAAGCTACCGCCGTCTCCGGATCCAACGTCCGATTGTCGGAATTTGGGCTGGCGCATTGCTGGGAGCTGTTTCACGGGGCGGATTGGTGAGGAGAAATCGGCTGTTGATGTTGACGTCGAGACGGGTGGGAAGTATCCGTTCGCGTTATGAAGAGAGGGTGTCATAGACGACCGACGAGATACACGAGGTTCTGGCTTGCTGAGGTTGTCCTCGGGGTCGTATTGAGAGGCGTAGCTCGGGTTGGGGTTTGTGCGGAAGCCACGGTTGATGATGGTGGTTGGGGTATAAGTGTCGACTTCTGTGATGATGCCGCGGCCTGATTCTCGCCGTTTTGGTGGTGGCATCTGGACTCCGACGTCGCGGACTGGTTTTTGGAGAGCTGGGTGCACGAATTTGGTGTCGTATTCGTTCATGACCTCGCGCTGGATCAGGGCTGAGTCTTTCGACTGCTGTAAGAAGCTCGTCCGGAGGAACTGTAGCTGTACAGAAAGAAGGGCTACCACGGATATCATGGTCACAATCTTTGACATTGGCTGAGGCTCCAGAGGGGCGAGTGGGAGGAAGAAGTAGTAGGTCATGACGTGGACTGGACTGAACCAGCAGAACAATTCCAGGCAGAGGGGGTTTGGATCCCACACTGCAACTTCCCAGACATCCCGTGCAGCGTCCGGGTGGGCTCGAGATTCTGCTGTTGCGCCTGACATCATGTTCGAGAGAAAGCGAAGAGGCGATGATGCTATCGGGGAAGAGTCCACGCGGACTCGATGGGCTGAAGGAGTGGATGGAGGTACATCGACCGACTGTTCGAACAAGCGGTAGTGGCGCTTGTGGGAGAAGGTGTACCAAGCATTAAGGAAGGAAATAGTGGTGAGGAGGTATATGAGGAAAGCTATCTGGGAGACTGTTAGACAGATTTCATCCATATAGCGAAGACGTCACTTACTCCGGCACTGAACCATCCACTACCGTATTTCCTGGAATCTGCGAAGACATCGTAATCATTGCTCTTCCCTGGCTTTGAATTCGCCCGTCCAATGATGAAGACCACATTCATGCCAATTCCGATAGGCAGCGCATAGGCGCGCTGGAATTCGTCCCAGTCATTCCCATTCAGCTCCTCCGAAAGCCATAGTAGGAAGTCCAGCGGATTCAGATAGGCTGCGAGGCGCTCAGACAGCGGCGCGCGACGGACCAGGCGGGGCATGGTGATGTTTGGTGGCCGGGGTGAAGTGGTTGGAAGGTAACCTTAGAGTGACCCGGTAGTGTACAGCTCAGCGGCGTTCGGGGAGAGCTTCGCTGAAAAACGCATACATGTTGCGCCCCAAGGCTTGTGAGGGGGCGTTCACGGCATGCTATCCAGCAGATTGATGAAGGAAGTTTGATGGAAGAGTAAACAAAGGCGTTTTAGTTCTCGTCGGCTCAACGTCGGCGCGGAGCTACCATCGACAGCACGGCCAGAGCTCCCCACTTCAACCCTGCAACATCAGCTCCAACGTCCAACAGCCAGCTCAGGAACGAGGGAGGAAGAATTAACAGGAAGGCCAATACTACTTGATACCCCTACAAGCATGGCGCAGCCCGCCTCCGCTTACAAGGACCGCCAATTCCTCGCTGTCATTGGAGATGAAGTAAGAGTGAATCGTCGTCCTCTAGCTCCCATACCCTAACTGGAGGCACAGGATTCAGTCACAGGTCTGCTTCTTGCAGGAGTCGGCGTAAGAGCACGCTCTATCCGTGGAATTTCAGTAGGCTGACTATTTGTCCAGCACGTCACCCAGCCTCCAGACTCGCAGAAGAACTTTCTCGTCGTCGATGCCAAAACCGAGACCTCCGCCATTGAAGCGGCGTTCGACCTATTCACCACACAGAGGAAGGACATTGCCATATTACTCATAAACCAGCACGTATGTTGGCCTTTTTCCAGCTTGCATAGACCCATTCCTTGCCCCCATCCAAGACTCAATCTATGTATAGAAAAAGCAATATTGGTGCTGATCGCTGAGTAGATTGCGGAGCGTATACGACATCGCGTAGATACCTACACCGCCGCTTTCCCGAGTTTACTCGAAATCCCGTCAAAGGACCACCCGTACGATCCAGATAAGGATAGTGTGTTGAAGCGCGTGCGGAGGTTATTTGGAGAGTAAGGGGACGGCCACGGAGCTGCGGCAGTCAGATGGAGGCTGGCGAGGTTCGTCATATGTATATGTGGAAGCGGCAGTCTTTCAATCTCGAGTGATGGTACTTATCCAGTGTAACTGGATATGAACTTCGGGATGCATTGCAGTAAAGCCTCCGAGATGGCATTCAAGTACGAGGCTCATGTGTAGTAGAAAGACGATATAATGTAACATATGTCAATCGTCATGCCATGAGACGTTGCTTCAATCCATATGTTCAATGTTCCCGGTTGCTTGCGGTTGCCTCTGTCACTGATATCAAAACTTGAACAGGCTGAAAAATCACTACCAAAAGAACTCCACCCAGACAGATGCCAACCTGAGACCAGAGGGAATCAGAGAGGATATATGCATGAGGAAATGAGAAGAAAAGTGTCGCATCAATCATCGTCAGACCCATGTTCCTGTAGTTGATACAACTCAACTGGTTAAAGTAAACAAACATCCTAGTTCTGCCAATGAGCCTATTATTCCCAGCTTCGTGGGCCCGCTTCTCCATCTCAGCTCACGCATGCTCAAACTTAAAAGCTGATATGTGCCGTGAGGCAAGTGATCTTCTCGTTGTCCTTGGTGAAGACGTCGGCGAGGACAGTGTATTTCCCCTGCATAACGACCGTTAGTATTTCCAGCAGTCCAAAAGGTTCGGAGTACGGACCGGTGGGATCTCCCTGGGTAGATCGACATCCTTGCTCAACACTAGCTTGCCCTTATCAAGAGGACATTCTAGATCCACCTGCTTGACTTGCTCGCACAAGTCGGCTTCTTGGTTGATAAGAGTGATGAGACCGTATTTGACTTGTAGGTGCACCTTGGCGCCGTCCTCAATAGCTTCGTTTAGAGTGCCTTTCGCCTTGATGGTGAGCGTCTTGCCTCTGTGAACACAGCGTTAGCCAGTTTTCTTGCATGAAGACTTAAGAACCCGGTAGTAGTCACTAGACCATACAAAGAGAGGTCTGTATGGTCTCCGACTGACTCGGAGGCCTCATCTATAGTCCCGGTTCGAGATGAGACTTACTTCTCTGGCGGGTTGGGGCTCAGATCGACATTCTCGATGGTCAGAATATCGTCGGCTGGGTCTGAGCAGAAGAACAGCGGGTTGTCGCCTGGCACTGCGAAGTCCTCGTTGATTGAGATCTGACCAGGAAGCCAAGCTGGTGCAGGCGCGGGTGCGGCGACAGCAAAGGCGGCAGAAGCCAGCGTCACAGACGCGAGGAGAGTCGCAGCCTTCATGGTTGAGGAGGATGTTTGAGTGGTGAGACTACGGGAGGATCGTGGGTGTGCTTCTGGCAGAAGCTGGGGCGAGGTGGAGAGGGTGGAGAGGTGGAGAGCGGTGGTGATAACGAGAGCTTTGGGCACGGTGAGGCTGGAGGCGGCTTGGCGAGGTCCGGGCGGAGCATGACGTTTTGGCAGGTGGCGAGGCGATCTGTTCTACCTGGTCATGTGCACCATTTCACAGGCAACGCTCATCAACTTTGTTTCTAGACTCCTTTCATCCTAAGGCGCTACTTAATACTTTCAAAGTCTGATTTCCTTGTTGGGCCACACCGATGTTCGTACAAGCTCTGTCCGCAGCTAGATTTGTGACCTCCCAAACAAATGTCACGGAATATCGCCCCAACCAGCGAGATTCGGAGAATAGCATCAAGATCCGGAAATCGCCGTTTAGGGGGTGTCATATATACATGCTAATTATCTTTTCTGAATCGCGTTAGGCTACAATAACAGGTCATGAGCTTGGGACCACGAATAGACCAGTGCTCAGGTTTCATGCCTCGTATTTGGAGTTTGGAAAGCCCAAATGTGTACTTCAGGCGGTGTCAAGAAAAAGTGCGCAAAACAACGTGCTATGACTATAATAATGACGACTTGGTTCATCCATACCAAGGTAGAACGGACGAGAAATATAGAGCCCTTCTATGTCTGCCTAATTTTCATCTCAGGTCGGCATAACTCTCAAACCACCATTCTAAACTTGAACTTGTCTTCCTTCACGATATCTTCTTTCTGCGCTTCCAACCCTTCTACATCCCACGTTGAAGCTAACCATCTACCACTCAGCCAATCCCTTTTTTCCTTTGTCAACCACACAAGGAACCATGCAGAAAGAGACGCATCATGCTGAAGGACTACATCCGTTCGTTAGTACAGAACATAGTTTGCGTGTTTGAATCTTACACTTCTGGAGATCCGTAGGTACTGCCTCGGACGTGCTCATCTTCGTCCGCACACCTCCTGGATGAAGTGCGTGCGCCATGAGCCCTTCCTTTTCATACTCCTTACTTAGAAACTCGATGAATCGATTGAGGGCTAGCTTTGACATGCCATAGCTAATTGAATAGCTCGCAAAATGAGAGGACATGCTGCTAATCCCAACTACCGTCTTCGCACCTCCTTCAGAACCAAACAGTACGGGAAGAAGTGTCCGAGTGACCAGATAAACTCCGTAAATATTGACATCAAACGTCTTCTTGAAGTCTTCAGGGTTACCCTCAGTGAGTGGTTTCCAGCCCGCGACATCTAAGAAGCCGGCGTTATTCACCAGAACATCCAGCCGACCGTGCTCTTCTTTGATAATCTTTTCCAAATTCTTGACGTCTGCCTCCACGGTCACGTCGCATTTCACAATACTGAATTTCGTCTCACCATCCATTTCCCGAACAATCTCTGATATCGTTTGGGCTACAGCTTGGAGTTCGTCTTCTGATCGTGCTGCAAGAACAATCCTGCTTGTGCGCATGCCTTTACATACTCCTCACCTAGGCCTCGACCGCTTCCTGTGATTGCCACTACGAACGGCCTTGGCAAAGTAACCTTTCGAGGATCCAGAGCTGGGGACGGAGTCTTGTGAACAGTTTTCGTTACGAGCGCGCCCGTGTGCGCCATAGGCCCCGCTTGAATGTCCGCAGCTTTCGTCATGGTTCAGGTTCCTGACAAGATAGGCGACGAAGAACGCTGAGGGTAGCTGGAATAGATAGCCTAGAATAGAGAGAGAATTTTCGAATGACTAGTATGGAGTGCCTGTGTAGTTGTATGTACTCGATGACCTGCCAAGGTGGGCGTATATATACGCTCGGTGAAGACGGTATTGCTTACTGTATTGCTTGATGTCTCCCTTGCCCGGTGACGCGGACACGGCGTGCCTTACGCTACAGAACTGAGCTAAAGTTTAGCTACTTGGATATGCGATTGCGCGATGTGATTGGTCTACTGAGCTACTATATCAGCCTTGCTCACGTGCTCATGGGCGGAGAATTAAGCTTTAGTGGACCCCCTGAACCCTCCCGAGAACACCACGACCAGTCTCACCACCGAGCTGCGGCGCATTTTCATGCCAGTGACGCTATCACTGAACTTCCCCTCGTTTTGAAGATGCCGTGACGCGAAGTCAGTCACAATATCCACACGCTTTCTAGGCCTTTGCTGAACTTCAATCCTACGCGCCAGTAAACATGTCGACCGAAGAACTCAAATCAACACCACAGGTACCGCGCAAGGAACTGCCTCCAACATACCAGCGCAACGGACCTGCGCCCGAGTGGGAGGCTCCCCTCGAAACTGGTCGAAAAACCACGAATATCAAGCTCGGCGCATTCGCAGGCGCAAGCACGACGTTGACTGACCGGTTTAACCGCCTTCTCCCTCCACACAAGAAGTACCTTGGGCGCAGTCGGCGCGTCTTTCTTATATGCCTAGGAGTACTAGTTTTAGCTCTCTTGGCCCTCATAATTGGTCTCGCGGTTGGCCTTGGGCATAAGAAACAGTATGCCATCCCTTGCGCAGTTGCTGTCACATGCTGACACTTACAGACATCGGAATCTACCTCTACCAAATGGTGCAGAAACATATACTGGAGATTTGACGTATTATGGACCTGGATTGGGGGCATGCGGCATTGATTCCAATGACAATTCCGCCATCGTGTCAATCAGTCATTACGTGTTTGATGCGGCGCAGAAGGGGTCGAATCCGAATGCGAATCCGCTTTGCTTTAGGAAGATCAGGGCGCAGCGTCAATATAAAGGAGGACTGCAAAGTGTAGACCTGACTGTTGTGGACAGATGTGAGTCAATGCCTGGGTGAAATGAACAGCGCTCGAGCTTCTTGGTGCTAACAGCGTGCTCAGGTACCGGCTGCGAGCCGAAAGATTTAGATGCCAGCCCTGCGATGTTTGCGAAGCTTGCGGATCCAGATCAAGGAAGAGTTACGGTTACCTGGGCTTGGCTTTAATGACTTAGCGAAGCGTACGAGATCTGAATATTGTCCATGAACACTCTCTCGTCATCCCACTATGGCCAAGCCTGCGACCACACCGCTTTTCAAGAGTGTAAGGACCCTGTGACATTTCATTTCTGAAACGAGGGGCATGTGATGGCTCTTATCCCGCTAGGACCATGACCAACGCACACAATTCTCATATTATCTTCCTAGAATTTGCACCTTCTACGATCCGAGATATCCTTCCAACCTTCAGTCCATTGCAACGGGTCTGCAAATCATACAGTAGCTCTCAAACGGTCCTTCTCTTCGTCTACTCTCGGGAGGACATCAGGCGATATCCCCAATTGTCAAACAAGATCCACAGAACTTCCTCGATATGGCATCCAATCACCCTCCTTATGGAGCGTACGCTCAGGATGAGGAATACGAGCTCCAACAGCCTCGTAGCACGATCGATCTGAACAGTCTCAAGTCTCGCAAGAAGTCTCGCAAGAGGGGTCGCTGCGGTGGCATCGGGTCACTCTTCCGCTGCTGTATGGGGTTCAGCGATGGAGCTTTCAAGGCCTACAACATGTGCATACTTACCGTGTATGCGGTCGTCATGATCGGCCTCGTGGTTATGCTGCTCCTTGCGTGGCATTGGGTTTCCAAAGCGTACAACGATGTCAAAGGGGATGTTGTGAACGTGCTCCACGACGTCGAGGGCGTGGTCCACGGTGTCAAAGAGAACGTAGAGAAGGTCAAGGCGGGTGTAGAGTCCGTGGAGAGTCTGGTCGGGAAAGCAGGAGCTGCTGCGAAGTCTGTAGTCGGAGCTGGAGAGTCTGCAGCTTCGTCAGTTGGTGCTGCGATCCTTTCCGAGGGAAGCAATGTCAAATCCAAACTCAACAGCATTATCCACCTCGCTAGAAACGACCATCCCCGAACGACACTCCTCACTATCTATACTATGGCACATGCCTCCGGCCTTCTTCCCACAGCCACGATCCATTCCCGAACAACACCCTTCGTTACCTACAATATGGTAAACGCCTCCCACCCGCTTCCAACAGAGGTGCCTCAATGCAATCCCTACAGCGAAGCCTACAACGGAATCCGCACAGCGGGCCAAACTCTTTGCGATCAAAGCCGTGCCCTCACTTCTGCCGGTTTCAACCTCTGCTTTCAGGACCTCTACAGCAGGACGACCACCTTTTGCGATTTCGTAGTCAGCGGACAATTCCCTGCAGCTCCCATCAGTGAGAAAGAAGACAAAGCCTGCCGCCTGTACATTGATCTGCAGGGGGTTGGCGTCACATATTGCAGCAGGTCCACGGAGGTTGTCGTTGAAAATAAGGACGAGACGGATGCGATGTTCCTGAGTTTGATTGGATTCAGAGCTACTTTCTGTGATGTAACCAGCTCCCATGGAAGAAATGTGAGCGTGATGGGGTGGGACAGTGGCGACTGCGAGATTCCCAGCTTTATGTGACGAAGCGGCATTGGGGATGTTTAGGGATACAGCAGGCAGCTAGAGCTAGGGGCAGCAACCCACGGAACTCCTGGTATATGCTTGCCATTAGATAGGTTGGCAGATTGTATTTGTTTGCGTGGCTTTATTTGGGATGAGCGGGCGGGCTTGAATATGTGCTTAGTAGCAGTCATCCTTCACTGCTCTCAATATGCAGTTTAAGAAGTCTTCCCGTGGCATTGATCTAAAAGGAGAGCTCTACGAAGACATAAAGATCTGTCCGGAGCAATTTCGGTGGTAACTGTGATGGTCTTGAATTGCGGTGCACGTGACTTGATACTGATATATCTTTCCTTCGAGCCCAATTCGCAACTGTGCTTAGAATCGATCCTGATCACTAGTCGCTTGCGCGTCCATTCTGCGAATCTTGCGTGGTCGAGCACTATATCTTTTTTACCGTCCCAGGTGCGGCGGTTACATGTCGTTATAGCTGGGGGCTGGTCAACCCCTGCCATTTTTTGAGGCGGCCTTGGCACTGCAACGAACGCGCCTGAGACCTCACTTAGAAAGTTCACCGTCCACGCTAATTGCTACTATTGAACCCTCCTATTGTTCTCT
Organism: Lophium mytilinum; assembly: GCA_010093605.1. Classification (NCBI taxonomy): domain Eukaryota; kingdom Fungi; phylum Ascomycota; class Dothideomycetes; order Mytilinidiales; family Mytilinidiaceae; genus Lophium; species Lophium mytilinum. The sequence continues at coordinate 755,433 of MU004199.1, read as the reverse complement.
GCGCCCGAGGATTTGAGAAGTCTTCTCCACCGCAGCTTCTCACTCTATGTCTCTTGCGCCCACCACCCTTTTTTGACATTTTCCTGGCAACATCTTCATTGTCCAAGCTGCGCGCGTCGCAGGCCATATCCTTCACGTCCATCGTCTCGTTATGTCCGCAGCTATACACTGAATCTCCTCCTCTTTCTTCGTCCTGAACTTCTACTGCGCTATTTCAGCCATGAATCTCCCAGCAACTCCTCAGCGCCCAACGCCAGGCTCCTTCATCAACACCCCAGCAGCGCAGCGACACCCTGGATTCCGTACAACCTCTGCAAACGCTCCTCAGCTACCCCAGACTCAAGCTCCTTCCCAGCCAGCAGTAGTCGCAACAGAGCAGCCTCTACAGGTCACCAAATCTCCGCTGGAACGCGCTCGGAAGGCCATCAATGATACGCTCATCGGAGAAGCCAGCTATGCAGAGCTGGACGCGTATGTTGGCCGTAAGCTGGATACCATACCCTAAAACCCGCTATTTGAGAGCTAACCAGTCTTCCAGAGGGCATCTCGTCCGACTATGACATCCCCGAAGACCCAGCGTGGGCTCCCTTCATCCCACTCAGAACCTACAGAATACCCGAGGAGATACTCGAGCAGTACAACTACCACCAGATGAATACCAAGAGTGGCCTCTTCGCCGAGATAAACCACGCCTGGACATTTGTAGACAATCAGCTGTATCTCTGGGATTACACGAATCCGAACCCCGAGATCATCGGCTATGAGGAGCAGCCACACTCCATTGTAGCGGTGAAACTGGTCAAGCCTCGCGCAAAGGTGTTTGTAGACGCGATAACACATCTTCTAGTGGTTGCGACAACGTCGGATATTCACTTGATTGGCGTTTCCACGCAGCGGGGACAGGAGGGCGTGGAGAAGGTTTCTCTGTATCAAACAGGGATGCACACGTCCGTCCGAGGCTTGAAAGTGGGCTGCATCGAGGGTTCTTCGAAGACTGGGCGAATCTTCTTTGCCGACGGACGGGATTCTGACGATGTCTACGAAGTCACATACCAGCAAGAGGAGAAATGGTTCGCAAATCGATGTGCCAAGGTCAACCATGTTCGCAAATCCATCTCCTTGCCGGGAATTCCATTCGCCTCCAAAAAGACAGCAGAATTCGTCGTCCAAATGACAGTCGACGATACACGGGGTCTGCTATACACACTTTCCAACATCTCCACGATTAAAGTATACCACCTCAAATCAGAGACCACTCTCGACCTCGCGATTACCCGATCTCTCGCCAGCATCATTACGAATTGCAACCATATGGTGAGATCAGAGTTGCTCGGACCAGGCGCCACCATTATCTCCATCGATGCGATCTCTTCCACGGAGTCTGCGCGGCTTAGCCTGATGGCCACAACATCAACCGGCTGTAGAATATTTCTCAGTTCCACGTCTGGCACCTACTACTTTGGCGATTCCTCTAGTGCGCCTACCAGCATGCAAGTCCAACATATCAAGTTTCCTCCTCCTCAGGATCCGCAGCCAAATCAGACATCGCAGAATCAGATGACACCCTACAAAGCTCAATCTCAAGTTGCTATAGGTTCGAGGGTGCTCGAGGGTACGATCCACTCAAATAGATATACACCAGGGTACTTTCTCTGTTTCGCATCGGAAGGTGACACTAGCGATTACCTGTTCATGTCCGGGCCTGATTCAGGCAGGATTGCACGGCCGCAGGATCTCTCACAGGCACCCAAATTCATTGAGATGGGGTTTTCGCTATCCCTCGGAGCAAAAGTGCAGGATGTCGGTCTCGTCACACCACCGTTTGCAGCTACTTCGGCGCCTAGGGGCTTCGGCAACGAGCTGGCCACGCAGTTCGATGCGCCCGTGGCCGAGTTTGCCATTCTCACCAACTATGGAGTTCAAACCATCCGTCGGCGCAGACTCGTTGATATTTTTGCTTCTGCAGTCAAGCAGAAAGGTGCATACGGCAGCGACGGCCTCGAAGCTGAGATCAAAAAGTTTGTGCGGCTCTATGGACGACCAGAGACAATTGCAACTGCTCTTGCCGTTGTGTGTGGACAAGGCCAAGACGTTGCGTCGGACTCCCGAGTTATCAATGTCACTGATCAGGACGTTCTTGAGTATGCGCGTACGGCGTTCGTGGAATATGGTGGCAAGGCGCAAATGATCGACAGCACCTTCGATGTCAATACTAATAATGATGACAACATTCGCCCGTCACCTAGACACGAAGGCATCACGCTTTACATTTCTCGCTTGGTACGGTCTATCTGGGGTTCCAGAGTTTTGAAGGAGGGAAGCACGCCCATTGGAGGTCTCAAAATCGATCCTACGATTAGCCTAGAGAAACTTCGAATTGTCCAGCGAAACCTCACCCACTTGCAAGAGTTTCTGGACAAGAATAAGAACTTCATTGACGGGCTCAACGGACCGGAAGCACTCAACCGGGCACCAACCCAACAGGCCGAAAAAGAGATGCAGGGCGAGAATGCCGCGCTGACAAGCCTCGTGCAGCTCCTCAAGAGCATTATTGAGGGCATTTCATTTGTCTTGGTCCTGTTTGATGAGCGAGTTGATGAGATCATACTTTCTCTCAACGACACATCTCGTCAACGTGCTCGAGAGCTGACTTTCGTGGGTCTTTTTACGGATCCCGACGGTAAAGAGCTCGCGAAGGAACTCGTCAAAGCGATCGTCAATAGAAACATCGCAAAGGGCTCCAACGTCGAAACCATCTCGGAAGCGTTGCGTAGGCGCTGTGGTAGTTTCTGCAGTGCGGAAGATGTCGTAATCTTCAAAGCGCAAGAACAGGTGACGAAGGCTTCAGAAGCTGGCGCAAATACTGAATTGGGTCGCACATACCTGAATGACAGTTTGCGTCTCTTTGAAAGCGTTGCAGGGAGCCTGTCGCGAGAATATCTCGAGGTCACCATCATCCAGTACACGAACATGGCTTTCTATGCCGGTAGGCGCAGCTGCTTGGATCTTTTCTTACGCTTTTGCTGACTCATGATCAAGGTGCAATTCGTCTAGCTCTGAAGGTTGCCCAGGAATCTGACCGCGGCAATCGGGCTTTGGCGTGGATCAGAGAGGGTCGCCTCTCACCAGTGAGTTAACTCAAAGGATCTGGCAGCAAATGAGCTAACAAATTTTAGGATACCCGGCAAGCCGCTTATGAGAGCCGAACACGAGCCTACGACCTTATTCACCAAGTCATACAAGCAGTTGACCAGGCATCAAACGACCAGCCTGCTGTCGTTGATGGCGTGGTTTCTGCGGCTGCACGGCGACGAAATGAAGCCTACGATCAAATCAACAGCTCTGAAGATGAAGTCTTCCAAACCAACCTCTACGACTGGTATCTGCAGCAGGGCTGGAGCGATCGTCTTCTCGAGATAAGCTCGCCCCATGTCGTGACCTATCTCAAGGAAAAGGCAAAAGAGGCTCCGCAGTATGGCGATCTTCTATGGCGGTACTATGCACACTACAACAACTACTTCGATGCCGCGTTAGTGCAGCTTCAGCTTGCAAAGAGCTTTTTCACGCTAAAGTTGTCGCAACGAATCGAGTACCTCAGCCGGGCGCGCGCAAACGCATCAACACGAGTCGGCGGCATCAGCGAAATGCGCTCAACGAAGCAGCAAACGCGGCAGGATCTCCTCAGAGAGGTCTCCGATCTTCTTGACATTGCAACAATTCAAGAGGATATCCTAGACAAGCTCAAGTCGGACCCTCGAACGGCTAGCAGGCGGGATGAAATTCTTTCACAGCTCGATGGCAACATTCTGCCGGTGACGGATGTAAGTCTGACCTACTCTCTTACCCTTCTTACCGGGAAGACACATTGCTTACAAGCGAAATAGCTGTACAACGGATTCGCCGATCAAGCGGGCTACTACGACATGTGCATCCTGATCTACCAGGCTGCCGACTACCGCAACGCCGCCGACATTGAAGCGACTTGGCAGAATCTCATCGAGCAAAGCGCACTGACCGCCGAGAGCGAGAGCCAGGGAAATCCGTGGCAACAGGTCGCAAACGTCATCCGCACCATTGGCCGCCGTGTCCGCACCTCTGAGACAATCTTCAACGTCCCAATGTTGCTGCAGCTCCTCCTGAAGTGGGACGCTGCTTACGGCCATATCATCCCCGAGGGGAGCAGGCCAGATGATGACCGGTATTGGAGCAGTTGGGTCCTGGACATCTTCCTCGAGCTGCGTGTTCCGTGCGAGAGCATTCTGGCGACGTTGGAAACGCTTTGGTACGAGAACAGGGCGCCCCTTGCTGGCCGAGACCGGAGACACATCACCAAATGGATGATCTATACGATGGAGAAGTGGTGGCAGGAGAGCCAGAGCCTCAGCGCTATTCCGTTCGGCAGCGAGGAGAACGCCATTGGCGTCGAGGATGTGCTGAAGGAGCTGATCGCGAACTGGAATCTGGATAATGGAGGAGTTTGGCAGGAGAGAGCGAGGGATTTGAGGGATAGGGTTGCTGCTGCTCTGAGGTAATTACCCCCAACGCCCACCCCCCTCCCTTTCCCCAAAGTGCAGTCGAAGTTCCCATCCCTGCAAGATGATGTGTGTGAGATTTTGGGTTCCTCGGGGAATGGATCTCAAGGAGGTCGAGCGATTTTGCTGAAGGCTTTCTTTTGCATTATTGTATCATGTCAGGCTTCATGGTGTTGGAGGCGAATAGCATGATTGAAAAGCGAGGCGGAATTTGGTTTATTGGACTACTATTGCTGCTACCAAGGCTAGTACACAGCATATTCTGTGGGATTTCCCATCCGAGGTGAACGCGATGGGGTATTTATTCAAATGAGATTCGAACTTGTTTGTGCGGGTTTTTCATGAGTGATATAGTGAGATTTGTTGGAAGACTAGAATTATAACAAAGCTACTTTCTTCCATGTGTCCAAGCTGTTGCCTTGCATCCGCAACTCCAACTTCAGTATTAACATAACAAAGAGAACGGCATGTAACCTGATGTAGGGTAGATTTCTACATGCCGATAGATCATGTGTGAATATATAGTTTTCTGATTAGAAAATGCTAGAGAGGATAGAAAACCCCGCGGATGAAACGGGAGAAGGCAAACGATCTTGACTAAGGGGTTGATTGGGTGGGCTGGTCAGAAATTAGGCAGCGGGGCTAGAACCACAGTGCAAGAGCTGATACGGTTTGCGCAAATGGAAGGACACGAGAAGGTTATTTCAACGTCATAATCTGGTGTTAGAGCGCCTTGTCTGCGGTACTTTGGTGAATACTCTTAGGAGTATTTGATGGAACAGGGGGTAGCTCCAGCATTCCTGGGAAGAATAGGAAGGTGTGGAAAGAGACCAAATATCATCTACTCTAGATAAGTGAGGAATGATCGGCTTCAATCCATGTATTTGGAATATAGAACACCTCACACGGAAGGTGCGAATGAGTGAACCGGACGTGGATATGTAAGAAAGAAAGTCGAGGTCGTTGAAGGAAATATAAATTGAAATGACGTGCTTCGACTCACTCCCGACATCACCGAAGCTCGCCGCCGAGCTTAGATATCTACCAACACCGGCTCCTCACAAAACCTTACACATAAACCAACACCATGGAAGCAGCACTCAAAACCTTCTTCAGCTCCACCCGCTTCGCTGTCGCCGGCGCAAGCTCCGACCCCTCCAAGTTCGGGCACAAAGGTACGTTTAAACTTTCCTTACGCCTCTCAAAGCCCGCGTCCGGGGACGCGCTATTGGCCATCCCTTATATCTAGCTTTTCTCTCAAAACTCTCTTGATATCCGCATCTCCTCCTCTACCCCCACTAACAACCCCAGTATTCGCATGGTACATCTACCACTCCCTCCCCGTGACCCCCCTCAACCCGCGTGCCCCCACCATCACCCTCCAGTCCAAAGAGTATGCCACTACCCCCTCCCCTGCCGGCCTGAGTGACGCATCCCAAACCTCCCTCTCCGTCATCACCCCGCCCAAAGTCACCGCGGCGCTGCTGAAGGAGGCGAAGGAGGCGGGGATCCCGGCGGTGTGGCTCCAGCCCGGGACCTTCGACGACGAGGTGCTGGCGTACGCGAGGGCCAACTTTGAGGCGGCGATTGCTGGGGATGGGGGTAGGGGGGGTGAGGGGTGGTGTGTGCTTGTTGATGGAGAGGAGGGCTTGAAGAAGGCGGGGAGGAAGAGGGAGGAGGGGTGGAAGTTGTGAGGGGAGGGAGAGAGGGTTTGAGGGTATGGAATGAAGAACTCGGGGAAGTTTGGGAGGGCTGAGATTGCTTTTCAGAATGAATGGGTTGTTGGGCAAGGGGAGGGTATGTTTGGGTTGCGGTTGGGCGCTGAAAGCATTGAATGCACTAGCGGTCACGACTGCAGTGCAACGAAGGCTTGGAGTCTCTGAGGAAAGGCTATGGTAGTAAACATGCCTCTATGACTGATACGAATGAAACGACGAGTATTCTAAACTACACCATATCACGTGAAATAGAGCTAAACGTGACCTCAGATCGACTCCAACCAAATGGGAAAACAAGACTACCAAGACTCCACGATTGCAGCCTCACTTTTCCTTCAAGATCAGCAATCTCATTTACTCTTTTCACAACCTTCCTCCGAACCAGCGTGTTGCTTCATTCGTCCCGATCGAGACTGATTGGCTCAGTTCGCATGTGCCCCGCTAGTTTTCTAGATTGTGACCCGATCCTTCGTTCTTTCACCCCCAATTTGACGTCTAAGCCCGCTTGAAACTGAGGGCAGCGAATCAGATAGTTGTCGAACTCGGTCACCGGGTATCATCTCGTTGAGTGAAGCTCTCAAGCCCGATCCTTGCGGTGATTGGAAGAACCATGAGCCTAGTGTGGTCAGGAGACCCCGGACAGTGAACGCTAGGGTTCTGTGGAACAAAGCCCGCTATTCCCTGGGACCATGTCATTCGGCGCGAGACAGTGGTATGGTGACAAGTGAGAAACATTCGCGTTGAGGTTGACACCGCCAACTTGGTGCTCAGGGATGGATGAAGTCTAAGTTGCACAAACTTTGATAGTCTGGAAGAGGCGCCGGCATTAGTCTCATATGCGTGATGAGTTGTTTGTCCGCATACTACCTCCGGCATGCCTTGGTAATCGAATCATAGGACGTCTGGACTGCAAAGCGCCGGGAAGGGCGGGTCAAGACCCCGCTGGTGTGTATTGGTCCGCGGTTATTTTTCACAGCGTTTGAGAAGATGATGGGTGTAACTCGAGTTGGCGTAGTACTAGCTAATACGTGTACGGGAGGTTTCCAGTCTGGTAAAGAGAAGAGGAAACAGATAGCCGCCCAGAATGAAAGAGTGGTTAAAGTTGGTGAAGTTCGTCAACGTCGGCAGTTCTTCTCTTTCCAGTCCATCCGACTATTCTTCACACCTTCTCGCTTGCCCTGCCAGTTAGTTGAATAACCAGACTGTCTCATTCTCCATACCCATACTGTGTGATTGTTGTGTCCATAAGAGCCTTCCGAAAGTAGTAACAGAGGAAAGCCATGTCGAACCGTGCAGCTGTCTTATATCTCCCACTCTCTACACGCCCCTTTCCACACCAGCCTCCCTCCCCTCCCCTCCCCTCTCCCCAAACTCTTGTTCGTCTTGTACCGTTATAGGTTTGACTTCTGGCGACTTGCAAAAAGGTAGCAACGAAAAGAAGGCGGCATTCTATACTCAGTAGAAAATCATCTTAGCCTTCTTCCCTGATTGCTGCCTATCTGCAAGTCGCCATAAGTCAGTGACCCTTTCCACGGTTACGCCATTTCCTCTTAGCTCAGTCTCTCCCTCCACCATCACGCAGGAGAAGACCACACTCCATCCATTAACGCCAGCAGCATAAAAGGCTGCAGCTGCAGCTGCTTCTCTTCGACCACATCTGACCATCTTGTAGATATTCTTTCCGTTCCCAGAGAAGCTGTCTTTGGCAGAATAGTATTCGTTCGCTTGGAAAGTTGAAATAACGAGGATGTATACCAGTGAGGTTTTCTCGATGGCCTCGCACTTCTCATCAGTACACTCGTGACAAGCTCCAGCAAAGTCCCCATCAGATGAGTGGCCTGCCATACAGTCAAATATGTCGTCGTCGGTGGGAGTATTCAAGGCTGAGGAAACCCATATCTGAGGAACAGGAAGAGACAAAGGTCGAGGGTTATCGAGGGCCTTTAGCTCATTTGGCGCACATCCAACAGCGTCAAGAGCAGTCATCTGGTCTAGCTTTGCCAGGTCTGGTCTCTCATACCAATGCTCTGGCCCACCAAACTTGAGGAGCCATAGGAAGTTTGCCAGGTCTGCTGCACTTGCACCATGAGATGGCACATAGACATTGCGCTTGAAGGCTGGTATCCGTACAATCCTATCAGAATCCGGATCTGTCTCCCCGGAGTATCGAGGATGTATAAGATCGTTGTGACTGCTAACACGCTCAGCCATGTGCTTCGAGACTGGCGAGTTTTCAGATCGGAAAGAATCAATACTGGAATTTCGGCTTAGGGCACGGCCTCTACCCTGGTTTACGACGACCATTCCAGGAGGAGGCGGCGGGGGCGGAGGCGGGATGTTGAATTCGAATTGTTGGTTCTTCGATTTCTTTGGAAAATATGGCATAGGAGGTGGCGGTGGGGGAGGAGGAGGAGGAGGTGCTGGCATAGCCGTTTGAGTCGATGATCTTGTTTGCATCTGCCATGGAAGTGATTGTTGTGGTAAAGGGGGAGGAGGCGGTGGCGGTGGTGGCATTAAGAAGTAAGAAGGATCGTGGAAAGACGGAGGTGGCGGAGGAGGAGGAGGTGGAGGTGGAGGAGGCGGTGGAGGAGGAGGTGGAGGTGGAGGAGGCGGTGGAGGAGGAGGCGGAGGAGGCGGAGGAGCGCTGGATACTGTTCGTTGGCACCCACAGTCTTTTAATGGTGGGCAACTGATCATCTCTGAAGGAGGTGGAGGTGGTGACACTGGAGGTACTGATGATGGGATGTAGGGTATTCCTGTAACCGGTTTCGTAATATATCTCGAAGGACGAGCTGTAAGATTGTTGCAAGATAGACATTCACATATTGAAGGCGACTTGATTGAGGGCCTCGCTGTCCCCGAAGGCTCAGCTAGCGGCTGGTTCTGAAGCTTTTGCTCGGTTGACGATGTCGGAGAGATTGCGAGAGCTATTGGAGACGATTCCGGGCTGACAGACTCATTTGCAGGTGGACATTTTGCATGGTCCACTTGAGCCGGAGTGTCAGCTGGGTCTTCCATTTGCAATTTTTCGATACGAGAGAGAAAGCAAGACTCGACGACGACTAGTTCTTCCGAGTCTGACATCACTGGGTACCTTAAAGTGGTACGGGTCTTAAAGACACGAGGGCTTCAAAGGAAGGGATGAATTTTGTTGAAACTGGCCTGGTTTCTCAAAGGGACACGACATGGTGTTTATATGCACCAAACCAAGAACAATCGGCAAGCTGCCGATTTGCCGAGTCACCAGAAGGTAGAAATCGCAATAAGTTACGCAAGATGTCGTATGTCGTCGCACGATAGACTTCCCGCTAGGTTGGTTCGGAGTGAGGCAACGTCTCTAAGCCATTTCCTCCGGGTCTAGGAGCTGTGAAAAATTGCAAGGCAACAGAGGTGACTGCACGATGTGCTGGCGGCATGCACAGGGTAGCGCACAGTTGTCCGAAGTGGCTGGGCGTGTATGTCATCCGCAGCGAACGCGTGGAGGGTCTTGAGTCGATCATGAGCTTCTGACGACTGTGATAGCTCTAACTGTGACCGGAAAGGTGAGACGAGATAGTTGGAGCCGTAAAGTACGCCTCATGATTACTATTGGGGAGGAGTTCAAGATCCGAGTTGGGCATTAGGAGGAGGATAGTGATAGGTAGCCTAACAGAAAGAAAGCACAGCTGGACAATATCATTCCAGGACACCGATGCGCAGAGGACGCATGGTTGGAGGGCAGCGAGGGTTGTATGATTCGCAGCTTCCGCTGTGGCCACTTATTGCGCTTGGAGGGTGAAGCGGTGGAACAGGGAACAACCCTCTCTATGCCTAGGCCTTTGCTCTTGCATGAGCTAAGATGAGGCGTGCTTCGGACGGGGTTTTCAAAGTCAGTTGATTGGTGTTGATCAGTGCGCCATGTCTGAATGTTCGCAGCCTGGGACCAGGTTCTCCCGGATGCTTCGCCGTCCTACGCTCAATAAGCCACGCTTGAAGACGAGAGCAGTTGGAATATAAGACAAAGCACGTTTCATCGTGCAGTTGGAAGCAGCTCAAACCTACCCTCTTCTCCTGACAAGTGGAAGATCGTAAACTTTTGGCAACCAGTGTAAGCACAAAGTTGCCATCCGGCAAGACAGTCGAAGGGATAAACTCAGGTCTAGAACGGCGTCAGACCTGAAGTCGGTGAACGAGGAGGCCTATGTAGGCTGAAAATGACTCGTATGTAGGCATTTGACGCTAACCTAATGGTTGCAGATAGCGGGACACCACTTAGGAAGACGATAACGGTTTCGACGGCATAGTAATTTTGCGTTACGGACACACTGTATTTGTGTGAGAGCAATCTCGGCTGCAATTCGTGGTACCCATTGTCCGGGTTTTAGAAAGCTATTTCGTACGACCGGTCCTGGCTGGCGAGGTATTCTCGTCTTGTCGTTAGATCCGCCTTTGAAGGGGGATCTAGTATTGACTTTATATATGTCGAAGTCAAGAGAAACCTTGCACAGAAGAACCAGTCCCGAACGCATTTCATAAACCACAACAATCAAATCGCTCCGGATTCGATGGTGTAGGCCTCGCCAGTATCTATGCAACAATCAGATCATGCTCGAGTTCCTGTGAAATTTGCAGGGAGCGGTGAGAATATGCAGTGGGAATACGCAGCGCCAGTGGCTGCAATGTGCTGCAGATAGCAAGGTCAAAGCGTGGAGGCGGCCAATGAGAGAACGTCTAATGATTAAGAGTCAGTATATCCAATCATGCAAAGATATAATTTTCTGGAAGAGATGAGGGAAACTTTCTCAGAAAAAGAGTGTTTTGATTGGTTCGTGTTCCTGATCGACGTTCTGGCTCCTTTCGGTACTTCAACGATGCGTGAGGCTGCAAGCCACGCGTGCGAAACCGCCTCATTTTCCAGGGCCATGACACCGGAGAAGCGCAAGGCAGACTCGGCACACGGCAGGGGAGTGAAGAAGCCTCGGCACGCCTGAGGTCGATAATGAAAGCAATCTCCAGCATGGTGGTGGCGAAGTTCTTAAGGCTGTTCTCAGCTGCCAGAAAAGGAAGAGACATCTGGAGATCACAGAGCTACATCGCTAGGTAGCCTCATTGTAACACTGTACACATAGGAATACGACTGGAAAAGAGCAAAACAGAGGAGACAACAAGCGAATCGGCGATGGAAATGTGAATCTCGAATGGAGAAGAAGTGGGCCCGTTGTTTATCAGAAGAAATGGTGCATCAGAAGACACAGAAGGAGAGTCGAGAAAAGCTTCCTCAAAGCTGGTAGAGATGCATTGATGTCTTACTTGCTGGGGATTTTGGTGGAGCGAACAAGGTTGAATGGGGAATAGCTAATGGAATAAGTACTCTACGACAGGGTCTTAAAATAGTTATGTTATCGTCTGAACGGCACTAAAGACAACTAGCATGCCAATTCACTACTTGAACCACCAGTTGCAAGGCAGATTGTATTCATAAAACCAGTCGGATGAAGTGATGTTGTGCTGGATATGTTAGCGGGTATGTAATAGGGAAAGAGCATCTTTTGCACGTGACCGTTTTAGCACTAAGCCAATCGAGATCCATCCACCCCGGCGTCATTGCTGGAGCTCCACCAAAGCTACACTCCATCAACGACACCAGTAACTATCAACCCTCACAACCATGGCTAACGGGTATGCTTTCCAGCTTGTTCATATCCTCGACTTCGGAGATCCCCGCTAACAACGCTTATCTGGCAGTTGGAGTCTGCTTGTCGGCTTCGTCGTCGTCCTCATCTTCTGCGTCGTGTCGTGGTTCGTTGCGCCAAAGGGCGAGACCCAGACGTGAGTCGCCCCCTCTTTCCCCAGTCCTGGAATCCGGCTTCGATACCGTATATACCTTGCCCTCCGTGTGCCACCCGCCGCCGTCGACGGTCGCTCCGTTCGAATATCGTCTTTGCTTCTTCCGGTCCGGATAGCCTCAGTCGTCTGGCTCATGAGACGATCTCACGGTGTAATCCAGATGGGGTTATCATGTGGAAGAGATCTCAGTCTATAAGACTTTCTGGAAAGGCCTGGCGCCATCGGACACGGATGACGCAGTGATAAATGCGACGGCGGAGAAGGACCATTAGGCAGACTTACGCAGCAAGGCGGACACGGATATATGAATACCATGCTAACTCGGAAGCAGTGTTTGGCGATCAACTCTTCTACTTTCTGCTGTGTCAATGTTTCTCATGTGGGGTACGTATTTCGCCCTTTTTGCCCTCTGCATGTCTGCACATCTGCACGTCTCTGCAGCTCCACATCCAGCCACATCCCCATTCAACCATCTCTCGATTTAAAGACCCCCACTAACTCGCGATCCAGCTATCACCTTCCTCGCCCAATGGCACCCTCTCATCACCCCCATCCGACTCGACCTCCGACCACACGAGGGTTCGCATTAAACCCACCACCATCTCATACAGCGTTTCTAAGGGGAGAGCGAGGACTTGCAGAACGAGGAGACAAGCAGGGCGTGCGGTACATGTTTCATACTTCCTTGGGATACTTCAGGCTGCGGACGCTGAGACGGCGTCAACGTGTATCATAGCTAGCAATAGCAACGGGATACCTCATGGGATCACATGACTGTACACCGTGCTCCTGAGCCCATGCTTATCATATCGTGTTTTGGCTGTTCTGCTCATCTATGTGCTTACCCCGAGGCCATGCGGAGCGCACGTCGCGTGTGCGAATGAAGTGACCATGCACTTAGATTTGTTACTTTTCCCAACAAGAAGGACCATTTTGTGTCCGGAGTGCTTCACAACCTCTTCAAAGCTATTCACTGTACCTCAGACCCCTTTTGTCTAATTTTGGGACCTTAAATTACGAATAATTTACAACTACGCGGAGGAACATAGATCCCACGCCACGTCTCCCAACAAAATCATCACACGGTCAGATCTGTAAGACTTACTACATAAAGGGCCCAAATCGTAGCGTAAGTGCTTCGCCATACTCCATATATCATTCTTCGCATAAAGCACCTTCGGCCCTGGTCTAAGAGACCTTTGCCCCCGCCCCCCTCCCTCCACGTCTCAATAAGAACTCTAGGCCGGGAACCCAGCCAAATCGTAAAGGAAGTTTTCTATCGTTTTCCCCTTCAGTCCAGCACTCAATATCTCCAACCTCCCAATGTCCAACTACATAGACGCTAGGCCTTTCCTCCCTTTGAACCAAGGCCCCTGTTCTACGGTTGATTCTGTGACTTCTTATGACAAGAGAGGCGAATGGGTAGACGAAGTGGTTCCAATCTTCTCTACCATTTTCGCTTCGATGTTCTTTACGAGTTTTGAGGTGGAATGGGCTTTTAGGTGCTACTGTTGACGAGGCAAAGGGCAGCTTGGGGGGGTCTTAAGGATTTCAAGAAAGCTCTTGTACGGTTTGATATGTGGCGTTTACGTACAAGAAGAGCGGGAGTGTGGGAGGAGTGCTCTACGAAGTGTCTGTTGTGTTCTGCTGTGGTGAGGTCGTTACTCAATACCATTTCGATGACGCGGAGGCTATGCCGTGTATACGCTGCGTCTTTAAAAGGGGTAACGACGCCGTTCGATATGTTGGATTTTGCGACCGGGAATGCTTTAGTGCGTCCGAATATGAATAGCGAAACCGGGAGGATGACAGGAGGTGGTAGAAAAGACACCAATATCACTATAACACCCATAAACACTCACAACTTGCAGAGCTTTGAGAAGATCTCGATGATATTTCAACCCACCCCATCTCTACAGCCAAATTTACCTCAACCACCCCATCCACCCCTCCCCCACCGCCTCCCACCCCCCCCATCCCCATCCGCCCAACCCAACCGCCTTCAATACCCCCCCGGCCACCAGTCCTCTACACCCCGCTCCCACTCCCACCAACACCGCCGCCCTCACATACCCGCAATCCATCAGTATCTCCAACGCCGCGATATTATTCACAATCACCGCCCAACTCACCGCGCTCGCCGAGCTCGGCAGGTCATACTCCCAGATAATCAGCAGAATCGGAAACAGCTTCGTGCAGCTCGACACCAGCAGCGCCGTGCTCAGCGGCGTCGGGCGCGGGTAGTACGGGATCAGTGGCGCGGTGGGCGTGAGCGCAGTCACGATCTCCCGAGCGCGGGCGGGCAGCGGGATGGTGGGGATGTGGAGGTTGAGGGCGGGGAGGCGCGGCGGGTGGGCGCAGAGCAGGCGGATGGGGAGGTGGAAGGCGGCGGTGGACAGGGCGACGAGGAAGAGGAAGAAGAGGTATTGGAGGACGAGGGGCTGGGTGCTGAGGAGGGTTGCGTTGGTGGGCGCGGTGGCGTTGGGAGCGAAGGGGGAGGTCGTGTTGAGCGCGGTGGAGGAGGAGAGGGGAGGGGAGAGCTTTTCGATGCGCGCCCAGGTGAGGTAGACGTCGAAGAGGAGGAGGAGGATGCCGAGGCGGATTATGGAGCGCTGGGGGGTTTGTTAGAGAGGGTTATGGAGGAGAAGTGGGAGTGGTATTACGTCAAAGCGGTCGTCGTCGCGTCCGAGGCGATTGAAGAGGAGGTGTCTGTAGACCTGTGATATAGATATGTTTAGTAATTGACGCGTGATTGTGGAGGGCTGGCGCACCTGAGGCTTGATCAAGACGAGATCAATGAACAGCACGACGAAATCATGCTCTACATATTTGTCGGCGAAGCGCTTGCAGCGCGGGCATTGCGTTAGCCGCACGCCCTTGCCTAGGGAGCGGTCATCGGCTTTGCTGTAGGTTGTGTAGAGGGTCTTAACTGGGTAGCGGCATTCTATACAGATTGGCATTGAGGGTGGTCAGTCGTGCGTGTTTGGGTGTCGTCGGAGGTGGTGCGGAGTTTAGGATCATGGATGCCAAGATATATCACATGCGAGCCAAAAACACCCATTAATGCATTCAAGTTCATAGGTATCTCAGTCATTACAATTCATTCTCTCAGTGATTCTTGTCTTCGTTACACGTGGGTTGGGCTTTCTGTTACTTTCCAACCATATGCCGTCCATACTCCAATCTTGCCAAGATATTCAACCCGCCACCGATCCTAAGAAAATAAATGTCCCAAGGGAATTGTCAGAGTCTTGACTGAAAAGAAAGTTACACCTCAAGCTTCAGAAAGAAAGTGGCCACGTTTGAGAAACCCCAGAGCTCCTACCGGGGATAGCACCAGCTCCTGATTTAAGCGCACCACGGCATATGCCCAATTCCAACTTCCAGTATGTGGTCCTCAAGACAAGGTAGCCATCATGGCGGCCACTAGTTTCGGATTTGGTTTCCTCGCTGTCCAGATATCAACATCGTACTATTTGGCAGATCGGACCAGGGCCAACCTACCCTTTCGATCCTTCTCGATCCGCACAACCTCTCGAACAGGTTCCCTCCTTTCAATGACCTCGTAGTCCACTAGACGGTCGCTCTCGCGCTCATATTTGAGCAGACGACGCTCATCCTCCAATCTGCGGATCTCAGCCTTGATGTCACGCTCGTCTCGGCGATCTCCAGGTACAAGAACTTGCAGAGGGCCTCCAATGCGATTGGATTCCTCAATGCGTTCTTCGTAGTGTTCATGCCGCGGCGGAGACGCGCTCCGAACAGATTGTGCGTAATGTATGCTTTGTGGTGGGGGCGGAGCGTAATGAATGCTGGGTGGAGGAGGCGGAGCGTAATGAATGCTAGGTGGAGGAGGAGGCGCATATATGGATTCAGGCGGCGGGGGTGGGAGTGAAGGCGGAGGTGGAGGCGGCTCAATAGCCTTGGTTTTGGTGTCTTCGTAGACATATGTCGTTCGTTCTGTTTCGCCGATTAGTAGACATTGATAGCTGGACTGCTTCTCTTTGCTCACCGTTACCGCCGCTCTCTTCATAAGTCTCGCTGACTTTGATGATCTCATCAATCTGATCCTTTTCCAGGGCTCGGCGAATGATTATAAAGTCGTCCTGGTCCAATGAGCAATGTTCTTCGTTAATCGATTTGCGGCTTACCTCTTCCTCGAAAGGATATCCCAAATCGACTATGACCTGCTTTTTGGCCAATCTCTTGGGCATTCTGGTCTTGCCCTTACGTCCGGGAGGCTCCCGTACGGGCGACACTTCCTCGAAGCTAGAGGATGAGCTTCGCACCGACTGGGCCTTGTGGCTCTTGCTTTTGCTGCGGCGAGCTGTGCTCTTCTCCCGTCGGACTTCAACTTCGCGATAGTCTTCTTCGGGTTCCTCATCCTTATACCTGACTTCCTCGTAGTCTTCCTCGTGGAAGCGGCTGCGGCTGCGAGGCGGAGATCGACGACGGGGCTCTCGCGGTTCTCGGATAGGGAGAGGAATTGGAACGTTAACCGGAGGTCTCCATTCTTCACGTTCCTGATCGCCATATCGAGGATACGGACGGCGATCGAAAGTATCGAGGGACGACTGACGTCGGATATACTGGGGTCGTGCAGGACGTCTGGCAGGCGGTTCAAAGTCTCTCTCGATGATAGACTTGCGGCGATAAGGCGCTAGAGCACGGTTCGCTATTTCAGCAGCAGACGGCTCATCGAGAAAATCCGTTCGGCGGCGAGAAGGGCGCTCAAACTCTTCGAAGAAGCGTTCTTTCTCGACAACGCGGGTTGGAGGCGCCCGACGCTCTCGTTCCTCGATGATAGACTTGCGGCGATCAGGCTCTAGAGCACGGTTCGCTACTGGTCCGCGGTCGTGTTCTTCGAAGTGGAAAGATTCGCGAGAATCCCTGGGATCGCGGAATTCGCGCTCAGAGGGGCCGCCTCGTCTGCCTGCTGCACGCTCGAATGTCTCCCTATCCCATCGTTGTGGGCCTCGACGAGGACCGTTATGGGGATCATCCTCGAAGAATCCGAGGTCTCCAGCGGAAGAACGATAGCCACCAGCGCGTGACATTGTCGCGGATCTTTAGTGATGGTATTTGTGGTGATGGGTTGTCTGTCGCAGAGTGAGGCTGGAAGGCGGGGTATGTCAGAAGTGACGCGGAAAAAGAGAGTTGCAAAGAGGAAAGGTTGCGAGTGGTAAGAAGAGAGGATATATGTGGGATGAGCGGGGGTGAGTAAGCTGTCAGTGCAAAGGCCAGCTAGGACGAGGGAGTGTGGGGAGGTTGATAGAATATCCAAGTTCTGGAGTTGCGGATGGACGGCGTCATCGGCGGCCGCCGCATCCAGCCAGGGTTTCTTGGATGCTGCAGATTGATGCCAAGTGGGGGTCCACGGCACAGCTAACACAGTGGAGAACGAAAGGAGGATTCGGCCCGTACCTTGGGGCGAAGTTGACAAGTTGACAGCAAGAGCACGCCCAATCTGCGACTTTGGGCTGCTGCGTTGGGCAAAGGGCTTCGGACTGGTTGGGAGAGTGAAATAATGTGTTCTTTTGATGCCCTTTCAGCGCACTGCTCAACAAAAGTCCTTGTACTTGGGGCGTGTTTGATTTGGGAGAGAGTTATTGCTTGCGTCGACAGGATATCCTCGTTATAAAGCCCTTCATGCTCGGTGTGGGTTCACGAGCTATGACGCAGGTGGCGTCGCCGAAGTCCCTGTGCAGATTAAGCTAGATAATATGCAACACCAGCAGCTTCGTTCCAATCGCAATCACACCCCTTCCTAGCTAAACTCTAGGATAATTGACGCACAGCAGTAATTTGATCATAACAAAAAGAATCATTATAGACACCGGAGCTCTGCTAAGATTCATACTCTGGGCAACGAGCCTTATTTTGAAAGCGAAGTACCGCTAGTCAAAGTGGTTCCTTTAGCATTCAAGTGCTCAAATCAACAAAAAGCGAGCGAAAGAACCGCTATGCACTTGACCGAAAATCAACCAACTATTCATCTTACACTCCCTTAAAGAATACAGAACTCTGACACATACTAGGCCCAAGAAATGGCAGCTGCCGCACTCAATAGGCATGTTTCACTCTAGAATGGGCACAGATAGGAATATATCACACTATTACATCAATACCTGACCGGCCAAGCCTTTACATATTACGACTCATTCCCATGATCTTCATTCTATCATTCATTGTGATCATTGTCGCGCAAATTGTCTATTCGTAGAGTGTTAGAGAGTCATTGGCTTTAGTAGGGGACGAGTTAGGCTGCTCGATCCCTATGTCAAATGCCCCCCAATTTGATCGCATATATTATCACCTGAATAAAAGCCGATTGCGTTCGAAATACCTGATGATCTACTATATGATACATTTAAAAAGTACAGGGAGTGGTACACGTCCTATACACAGCTCAGCCTTCCCAAGCACTCCGGATATCTAATATATACACCCTCCTTCGATCCGCCTCTCACGCCTCCGCAACCTCTTTCACAACCCTCATAACCATCTCCCGATCCACCGGCTTCCCCTTCAGCTCCCCTAACACCTTCCCCGTGGCCTTGCCCACCTGTACACCCCCCTTCTCCCCCTTCATGCCCTCCACCACCCCCTCAACAACCCCCCTAACCTCCTCCTCAGACAGCGCCCCACACCGTTCCGCGATCTCCTTTAGCACAACAACCTCCCCCTGCTCTTTCTCCACCAGATCCTGCCTACCAGCTTCTCCAAACTCCTTCGCCGCAGTATTGCATTCTGATATCCGTTTGTTTAGTAGCGTGTACAGCGCCGCATCATTTGCGATTGGGGAGCTGGTTTTCGACGCGTTGGTGATTGAGGCGAGGAGGGAGCGGAGGACCGTGAGGCGTTGTGTGTCTTTTGCTTTCATTGCGGCGAGTAGGGCTGGGCGGAGGGTTGGGAGGATGGGGCCTGGGGAGGCGGAGCGGCGGGGGCGGGTGGTGGTAAAGGCGACGTTGGAGAGGGGGTAGAGGAGAGGGCGGGGACGGAAGAGGGGTCGGAGGGGGAGAGTGGACATGGTGGTGATTGCGATTATGGTGGTATCTAGAGGATGTTAGACTGACATACTCCAAGGGGAGCGCGCATGAGAGCTTACGTATGCCGGTCGGAGGTATTACTGGGTTTATAATAGAACGCAGAGTGTCAATTGGTTCGCTCGTTGTCTTCGTAGTTACTTCTTTAGTTTGATTGGTGTGATGTAGTAGTGCTTGCTAGCTTTGGAAGGGGTCGTTGTTGTCGAAAAGAGAGTCTTAAGCTAGCCCAGGAAATTTACAGACGGAAACGCAGCTGTAAAGAGTGAGATAGCTAGTTTGTGGTGTTGAGTTGGATCTTGATGCTATTCAGAAATTCACGATCACGAACGCATTGACCAGCTTCGTAACATATGTTATATATATCGGCGTAAAAATACCCCTGCTCTCTCAGCCATTATCACGAACGAAGACTATCCGTCAATCGCATTTGCAAGGACTTCCTGCAATGCCCATGCTGGTAACTCGACAATGGATTTTCCAGAGTTAGCGAAACTCTGATGATTTCAGCCGTTTTTCCAACTCCTCTTCTTCCTAGCTCGTTTTGCCAACGATTCTTGTGCTAATACCGGAATTGTCTTTTATGCGGCAAACCATAGCTCCTTTCAGAGATCCTAGGCCTGAGAAATGCGTATCTTGAGTCCTGTCAAATCCCTTGGCCAGGTCAAAAAAACGAACAATGCATCATCACCGTGTTGACGATCTCCCCACAGAAAATACCTGCAGAATGAATATCAAAGGGATAACCGCGTCTAAACACGAGTTTCCTTGGCCCCCAGTCCACACAAAAAGTCCTCTTCATACATCCTCTTCGAAACCCTCCGCGGGTCTGCGAGCTTCAGATGACTATGTGTCCTGCACATTAGACCGCCCTCCCTCTGGTCACAAAGTCCGATTTGGAATGATGGGACGATTGTAGAATGGAAGGAATGATGCCAATTGCTTTGATGCCAGATGTTTGGCTGGCTACATCATTGAGAGCGAGAGCGACTGAGCATTCTGAGCTCTCCAGGGAAGTTACTATGCCTATGAAGAGATAGTGAGAAAAGGATTAGCCGTATAGCTCGTGATTACTGACCGAATAGGCTTGAGACACCTTGACGAGGTCTTTGGGAAGGCGTCTGAGGTATTTGAGGGCCATAGCGGTCAAGCAATCATCTTGCCTTCCTTGAATGGTGCACTGGATTGCTATGAAGTTTCTTCTTGTCCCGCTTTCTGCAGTTTGCATAACAATTGGGCTTGTATTTTGAGGCCTTTCAATATTCCATCCCTTCGAGGGATGTGTACGCTCTATTTTTTTGGCATCAGTATTCAACTGGCATTATGGCCGAGTGGTCTAAGGCGGTAGTTTCAAGTCACTTTACAATGTGAAAACACACTGTGGAACACTACTGGGGCAACCCGCGTGAGTTCGAATCTCACTGATGTCACAAATCTCTTTTGCTGTTTGCTTCAGCTTCTTCTTTTTGGCGGTCACGTTACGCAAGGGATAGACCGAGAGCCGAGGGGGCGTAGACTTCTTTTTTTCTATTGACGACATCTCTCTCTTGGCTCGTCGCATTTGGCTCTACGATATCCATAAGGATACAACGAATAAGAAGTTTTGAGTGATGAGAGCCGCAGCGAGATACTTGAGCAACATATACCCTCTAGGCTTTCCGTACACTGGCCTAGCACCGCCTGGAGTCCTACAGTACATTATATAAGATCGGAAAAGGACAGTTTTTAACAAGACTAAGAGCCGAGCAGGCCACCTCAAACGGTGCTACTAAGCGCGTAAGAGTGAAGCCGTGCCTATATTCACAACCCCACAGGCCACCTCAAACGCCATCAACCACCCCTTAAAACCCTATAATCCTTTTCCTTCCAAGTTGAAGCTTTAGAATCTTGACATCGTACCCTCCATATTTACACCCCCGCAAGCCACCTCAAACGGTGCTACCAAGCGCGCATGAGTGAAGCCGTGCCTATATTCACAACCCTATAGGCCACCTCAAATGCCATTAAACACCCCTTAAAACCCTACAATCCTAGCCCTTCCAAGTTAAAGGCTTAAAACTTTAACATCGTGCCCTCCATATTTACACCGCCGCAAGCCACCTCAAACGGTGCTACCAAGCGCGCAAGAGTGAAGCCGCGGGACTAGAGAATCAAACTCATAGGCTTTTCCAACCGCCGATGCGATGTCAAAGTAAACACCATAGACATCAAGCTACCTTTTGACGGATACGCCACATGCTAGTCAGGCCACCCCTAACAGTGCTACCAAGTGCGCAAGAGTGAAGCCGCGGGACTACAATATCAAACTCGTAGGCTTTTCCAACCGCGAATGCAATGTTAAAGTAAACACTATAGATATTAAGCTACCTTTTAACAGATACGCCACAGGCTAGTCAGGCCACCCCTAATAGTGCTACTAAGCGCGCAAGAGTGAAGTCGCGGGACTACAACATCGAACTCATAGGCTTTTCCAACCGCGAATACGATGTTATGGTAAACACTATAGATATTGAGCTACCTTTTGACGACGCTGGTATTTGCTAGCGGGGGTACTCCTTACAGTGGTGTCAAGCGACACACTCAAGCAATTTAACACCGTCTGAGGTGGCCTAGAGAGCTATCAGGCTTACCAAAGCTGGTGTTTCATGAGTAGCAATAGCATACTAAAGGACCTCCAACGGTGCTAAAGAAGCATGAAAGTTATGGGTATACCTTATGGATTCGTGGACTGCTAACATCTACTGCCACTTAAATACCACGCTGTCTCTTATTTACCTGGTAAGTACCTCCACGAGCCGCACCACCGCGAGGCGCACGGCCAATTACCCTCTTGTCGAATTCGCCGACGGCGAGGCAGTTCCTGAACTCATCACTGGTAAAGACATCTTTTCTCATGTGAAGATCGACGACAAGGCTCTTGAGATGCCTGTTAGGGACCATATTCATGAAGTTGTTCTTGGTGTAGATGCCCTGATACCATGCCTGGAAATTGCCAAGGATGACGAGGTTGCACCTAGCCCGAGACATCTCCACGCAAAGTTGACCCCTATTGGCAATGAATCTAACCGCTAACCTATCCTCTTGCGTACCCACAGTACCAGCGTTGGCGACCATGCTGACGAGAACAATGTTGAATTCCCGGCCTTGCACTCCGTAAGTGCTTGAGACCTGGATGTCTCGATTCTGCTTTGGTTGATTATTGTGCGCCCTGAGATTGTCTTGCTTAACGAGCGCACTGATGACCCACCCAACCTGTCCGTTGTATGGCGAAATGATACCAATATCGGAAGCTTCGATCTTTCGGCCTTGGATTTCACCTTCTTTGGCAACCGGTGGGTCGAAATATAGCATAGCGTCGATAATTTCGAGGACCATGTCGCTCTCCCAGATATTGTACTGCGATGTTGTCTGCTTATATGTCATCGACTTGATCATAGGAACGTCGGTGACATCGATCGCAATCCGCATCTTTCCGATCCATTTTTCTCCAAGCCGAGCCCGCCAGAACGCCCGCAGAGTGACCTGAAGCTCCGGCTCAAGATTATTGACGGTCTGGAAGTGGGTCTGGAGGAGCCCGTTATAGAATTCTTTGCTAAGCCAGGCGCAGATATCTTGATGCATCCGATACTGTAAGTTAAGCATCGTGACTTCGTATCCGGAACCAGGGCGTATGAGCCTGTCGAATATGGACGATTCCAGGAGCGCGAAGCCCTCGTTACATCCTCTTCCGCCAACCACGGCCTTCCGTTGGACATGATCTCCTAGCAAGCTGACTCGCTTGAGAGTCTGCTCGAACGCGATCATCGATGTGGCGATGTCGGACAGGGATGTAAGAGCTGCCTCGTCGACCAGCAATATATCGGGCTTGAACGCTTCGTATAGACGCGGGTGGCAGGACATGCTTGATGTGCAGAAGACTGCTGCGACGTGGTTCGCTAGGAAGTGCCTGCCAAGATCGCGCTCAAGTTTCTCCATCCACTGGCGAGTGTGCTTGATTTCCTTGCGGTCCTCCTGAGTAAGGTTGGTGGCTTGAAGCAGGGATTGCAAGCTAGCCTCGTAGGCAAAGTAGTCGCTGGCCTCCTTTTGCATGGCATGCGGCGTCCTCCCGTCGATCTTTTGGCTCCATTCCTCCATATACCCCCTCAACCTGGCACCGAATGCATCCTCCCTATACTGGGGTCGCTTCGATTTGTCGGCACTGTGCTGAAGCTCCCATATTATAGTTTCTGGGTCGTCCTCGACACTCGGGTCGGTCAGTCCCTGGTTAATGTTGATGTCAAAAGAGGCAGTATTGGCTTCATGGCGCATCTTCAACATTTGTGCTCCCCTCAGGGTCGACGACGCACCCGTGAAGTGGACGAACTCGCGATCGCGCTTAGAATCTCTTTTGGCGACATTAGCGCAATTATTCACTGCCTCTTTCTGTCCACTGGTGACGAGTACTTTGTAACCTAGAGTGGCGAACATCTTGATTATAGCTCTAATCAACATGGTCTTGCCTGTACCAGGTGGTCCTTGTGTGAGAACAATAGGGTTGAGCGACTCGATCATAGCTCGCAAGGCCATCGCCTGCGTCTTGTTGAGGTGGGCATCGTCGGCGATGGCATTGGCGACGGCGCGTGCACCCTTCGTGTTCAGCTCCGCTACCAGGTCGGCAGCGCTTGGGTCCGGCACGTTAGCGTCGAAGAGGACCCCCAGGGTATTGACCCCGATGTTTCCCGCGATAGTAGGGCGCTGTTTTGCACACTCGCTGAGGGCCGTGAGCTTGCGTTGATTGGCCAACGTGTAGTCGAAAACCACAAGTCGTATGTTGCGCTCCTTCGTGGGGTCAATACTGTCGTCCTCCGGACCCTCCATGGCACAGGTATAGAGGACCCCCTCTGCGGCGGAAGGATCTTCGACCACCCGGCCTTTGTAGCGAACCGATTTGCTGTCGTCAACCTCGGAGATGAGGCTGACTTCGATCGCCATGCCCGCGGTTGGCATAGGAACCAGACCATCGACGAAGTGTTGCATGTTCTGGCCGATGACGGATACAAAGTAGGTGCAATTTGCGCCAACCTTCGGCCACTTGCTTGGGCAAAATTTAGCTGTGAGGATACAGTTTGGCCCGGACTGCAGCAGCGCCGCTATTTCCTTGGATTGGAAACGTTGTTCTCGAACTAGCGCCAGTCTGTGGAGGAACAGGCTTGATTCCATATCCAGCCAGATGTTCTTGAATTGGGCCCAAGTCTTGGGCTCAGGGTTCTGCCACTTGCCCTCGTGTCTTTTCTTGCCCTCCCCGTCAACCGTAATCCGTCGCTCGAACGTCCATTCGGTGACCATCCAGCGAGGCACGCGCATCGACTCTATGGGAAACGCCTCGTGGAGCGGGTCCACGAAGTCCAGCGCTTGGTGCCGATAGAACCAAAGGTTGCCGTGCATTGCCGCGTAGCTCATCATGGCTTGGAACCACATGTTGAACTCCATCCAGCGCTCGTTGTTCTGCTTGGTTTGCTCGGCGGTGTTGAACTTGAACCTCCCTTTGACGAAGATGGTGTAAGTGCCAGAATTAGCGAAGGCCAGCATGCACTTATCCTTTTCGGAGAGGGCCTCTTCCTTCTCGATACGCTTTTGAATATCCTCCATATGCCGCGCCGTGTCCCGGGAGACTGGCATTGCGTGTGACCTTTTGAGTTGGTACATCTCAAGATGACCGTTTTTAGCCAGTGTCAGAAGCTCGGGGCGGGTCGCCGGCACCTGCTCCTGGATATACTTGAGCCAGGTGTCCTTGTCGTGGCCTGTTGCCTTCGAATCGTCGAAGAGTGGTGACCCAAAGGTGTAAGCTGGCCCTTTCTCTTCCACAGCTATGGCGCTGCCTTGGAACTTAAACGTCTGATTGAAGTACTTCTGATCGGGGTCGTCTGAGATTTGAAACAAGAGCCCGGGACACTGGCTGTGCAGCTCTGGACAGACCGTGACGAACGCGTTGCTATTCCCACTCGCTGTCCGGTCAAGCGTGCCCCATATTTCGTTATCATCCGTGACAACAACTGCAAGTGTTGTACGATTGGAGAATTGCTTGAAATCTTGAGGGTAGTCGGAGCCATGAAGCCCGAAGAATCGCGCATCGTCACCAGCTGGGTACCACTGGCTATCCATCGCCATGACCTGCTCCAGCATGTCGCCCTCGAAGGCCTCCTTGTCGAAGTCCCGGCACTCTGTGTATGTCGACTCAAGGCCCTCCATAGTCTCACGCCGAAATGAAAAAGCTTGTAAGGAGAGAAGAGGAGCGCGAGTGCGTGCGCGCTCTTGTTGTGGACTGATGCCAAGCCTTTTCTGACGCTAACGGAAAATGGTTTAAATTCACCTTCCTTTCTTCTCCTTCTTTGCATACTCGGAACTACAGTACTAAGCCACAAGTCTGGGCACATATACTCATTACACCTTGGCTCTAACTTGCTCACTCGACACCACTGTCGGGGGTACCCTGGCTATTGAGCAGCCTATTAGTCAAGAGGCAGTCCAATCTGCACTGATTGAACCTCGACATCACCCTTGGATCTTCGAAATCCTGTGGGGGAACCCCATGCGGTGTCGAGCTAGTGTGCCTAGACTTGTGGCTTGTCACTGTACACAGAGTCCTTAGTAGTATAGCACACTAATGCCAGTATAATTGATTATTCCCGCATTTGTAACTTGTGTTACCTCGTGATGATATTAGTATAACTGATAAATCCCGCATTTGTAACTTGTGTTACTTCGTGATAATGTTAGTATAACTGATAAAACATACATTTGTGCTTTGCACTACCTCGTGATAATGACAGCATAACTAACAAATCCTACAGTTGTGCCTTCTGTTGCCTTGTAAATATGCCAGTATAACTAATAAAACCTACATTTATGCCTTCTGTTACCTTTTAAAGACGGCGTGTAAAGGTGCCTTAGGCCGTTTTCTAAATGTTTAAAATGGTGACTTTTTAACTTTTTCAGGTGTTTATCACTACGTTCAGGTACTTGATAGTGCTGATCCGGTGTATATATCTACCAGTAATAGTGTATATTAGCTAGTAATGATGAGCAGCATAGACATAAGACTGCTTGGGCGTTGTGCCTGCGCGCTGGATAGCGCCGTCAGGAGTACCCTAGCTAGGGTGTAGTGTATTGGTCAAAATAGTAGTCGTTCGAGGCAGTTCTAGCTGCCTGGGCTTGCGAAGAGCTGCAGCGCGGCGCCAAAAAGCGATACTTGGATTGTGCTGTCGATTAGGGCTAGCTGCTAGATGGCGTTTGATGAGAGGAAGGCTGGATGTAGAGTTGGGATGGGAAGACTCGAAGTTAGGATGGAAGAAACATAATCCGTTGGCTGTCCCACAGAATCCGGCGAGTCAGCTTGCCTCCGCGGGATGGTTTCGGGAATGCCAAGTGCTACGCAAGCTTCGGCTTTTCCATACGCCGACCTACCCTCAGCCAACATCATCTCACGTTGCTTGTCAGCAGAATGTCGCTCCTGCTGTGGTGTGGACTGTAATCAGAGATGGTTGTTGCAGACACTTTGCGAGGTTGGTGGAGGGACAGAGGGTTTGTTGCTTGGTTGGAACTGTATGAATAGGTCCGCGTTTCACTCGCAACGAGGCAAATACCCTGTACTTACTACCGCACATGTGTTAGTACTGTGGAGCCTTGTAAAGCACAACGGGCTTTCACTCACAGAGCATGGCTACCGAGTGCGGAGAATGGCAGCTGCCGCGTCTACACACGACAAGTCCGCGGCTACAAAAGTATAGCATCCTACCCCTATAGGTTTATCCTAAGCCCGTTCATCTTCCAGCTGCGCCTGATAGGCATGCGGCGCGATTTGGTGATGTTGGCAATATCCAGAGCTGTGAACGAACGACGATACGACCAAGGGCGGAAGGACCACACGGCCGGTGCAAGTTTCAAAGGAAGTAGCGACGTTACGGGGCCTAGGTGTCAAAGAGCCCGCAGGCAGCGGGGACTTGGTGTGCAGAGTACGCCAAATGTCGTGCAAGATGGGTGTATGGAGGTTACGCTGCGTGAAATAGTTGGATACGTCTTGTCGTTACTTTTGTGAGATTTCTTGCGCACATGGATACCTTTTTGTAGACAGTATTGAATTTTACTCTCATATATCAAGACTTTGACACACTCTTGCCACTGTGAGAAGTCCTCCAACCTACTCTAAAAAAGCTAGATGCAATGTCATGATTGCCACGTCGGGAACCAGGCGCTATGAATTATGGCTGCCTCGAGCTTATATTCCACCGTAGGAGGGCCTCCAGTGTAGTGCACAAAATCTCAATCAATGTAAGAGACGCCAGAGTCAAAATCGTACGCTAGATAGTTCTACTATTTAGGCTTTAGATACCACCGTCGGGAGCGCCAGGCTTATTGAATCCAATCGGGTTCATGATGTTAAATTTTGAAGCGCTCAAATCAGACCATGCGCGACGATAATGTTGGGAGTGTACACACCCACACCCACGACACCCTACCGAGCCCTATGACGCTAGATGTTTCCACGGTGTAAGATTTTGGACACGTCCATAGACCTACATAACGCGAGATGCAACAGCATGATTCGGCAGCTTCGGTCTATTCTTTTGGGGGCCTGGGTGACCTGCTAAACCACCTCAGACATTACGACTCCGAATAAGATCGCGATGTAAAAACCCGAAGCCTTTGAATCAAGTGATGAGAACTAGTGAAAGACACCACCTATCGAGCGCTATTAGATGACCCCAAAGCAGCATAGAAAATGTGAAGTCCATGGGATGCGAATCGAGCGTCGGGAAACCGCGAACTGAGAGTTTGATTATTAGTTTGGAAAACCTGCACACTCTTGCCACTTTTGGCGTGCTTCGAAAGCATCGTAAAACATCAGCTAGACGTATATTCTACGAGGATAGGATAAGATCAGGGCCATCCTCCAAAACCCTAGATCAACCAGCTACAGTAGTAGGTCACAAGTCTGGCACACTTAACTATCACTGCTTGGCTTTAATGTTGCTCGCTCGACACCACCGTATAGGGTAGCCTGGCTGCTACGAAAGTACGCAGTCAAGAGGCTATCTAACCTGCACTGCTTGAAACTTGGCATCGCCCTTAGATCTTTGAAACCCTGTAACACCTAGATTTGCTACTGCTAGGCTCTAATATTGCTCACTCAACGCCACCGTAGGGGGTAGCGTGGCTGCTAATAAGCTACTTAGTCAAGAGGCAGTCTAATCTATACTATTTGAAATTCAACCTCGCCTATAGATCTTCTAGACCCTTGGGGGTGCCCCTAGCAGTGGCGAACCAGTGTGGCCAAACTTATGGCTTGTCACTGTAACCGCCAGCCAGGCCCACTCTCAATGCTCCACCTTCCCCTTCTCGCCCGCCTCAAATCCCTTATGCTCAATCTCCACAACATCCTGTCCCTCAACAGAACTTGCCTTCTTACGACCAGGCATTGCCCCAAACAGCCCCTTCACGATCCCCACTAACTGCATCCGACTCTGCCAAACCGGCATACACCAGATCAGCAGCGCCGCACACCAACTCCAGATAAACACAACCACCGTCCACCCCGTAAAGAAGTTCCTAGAAAACACATAACCCGTTCCATATAACGAAAACGGAATGATGATCAAGAAGATCAGACACAGCACTACACTCACGATCTTCGCCCAATTGCTCGCCTGTCGCAAACCCTGTGGGTTCCAGTCAGCTCCCAGATCTGAGTCTTCGCCGTAGGTGTACACGGCATCACCTGCGCGTGGCTGTAGGGCTTGCATGAGGAAGAGCTTGTCCCAGTCGTACGGTGTGCGCATGAACGGCCACATGCATGCCCAAATGAGCAGTGGGAGGCCCAGGCTGACGGTGCACCCGGCGAACATGCTCCAGTTCTCGAAGGTAGTGGTGACGTTGATTTCTCCGTACATGCCTTTTGTCGTTCCGAGCCAGGCTGCGAGTCCGCAGATCGTGCCTGCGGGCGCGGCGATGATCATGTATAGAGGCGAGACGTGCGCGCTTGTGATGGCTAGAGCGATGGGTATCACAGCAGCTCCGAGAACGACGCCGACGAATTCGAGGATCCAGCCCATGGAGACGCCGGAGGCGTTGAGGGCGGTCGCGAATGAGGCAGAGAAGATGGCGAAGCCTGTGAGGGCGAGGTGGGAAACTAGTTTTAGCTTTTTATCGTCGGCGGCGGGGTTGATGTAGGGCTGGTAGATGTCGAAGGTTACGATGGAGGCGTGGGCGATGATCTCGGCGCTGAAGGATGAGGTTACGGCCATGAAGACCATCAAGATGACAGCGACGGAGCCGCCTGTCCCCATTACGGCTTGTGCGGCGAGAGGGAGGATAAGGGCATTGTTGATCTGATAGGCGGTGATCCCACCTTGAATTGGCCAGTAGTCAGTGTCTTGAAGGCCGACCGCTACGAAGCTCATCGTTGCGCAAAGACCTAAAGGTATAGAGAACCAAGCGAAGCCTCCATAGAAGTAGCCCCGGACGACAGCGAAAGGCTCTCCCGCGATGGCCTTCTGACCATACTGCTAGCTGTCAATTGAAGTCTGGAAGAGATAGGAGATAACGTACAGATGGGTCTACAAAGACTGATCCGAAGCCCGACACCAGAATGACACCAGCGAGCAAGAGACCCTGTCCCGATTCCATGGTGAGATACTCTCCACCTTTGGTTCCATAAGCAGGATGTGCGGTAGCGGCTGGCTGGAGTAGATCCCAAAGTGCTCCAGGGGAGCCCAATATCGGCACAGAGGCAGCTGGACTCATCACAGCGAACATGGTGATGAGAAGAATGACAAAGATGATCACAGTACTTTGAAACTTTAGTAAACCTAGTAGTACCGGAGATAGCAGTACTCACTGGATATAATCAGACAGAAAGGTCGCCTTCAAGCCGCCCAAGTACGTGTAAGCTACGACACCAAGAGGAATCAGATAGTTCATCGCAATGACATTGGCCCCGGTCGTGACGTTCAGAGCTGCTGATCCGCCCAAAAGGAGTGCTGCAGTGATGAGGATCTGAACTGAGACTCCATATACGAAGAAGATGATATGAGCAGCTGTCCCGAAGCGGATCCGCAAGGCTTCGAGGATTGTGTTGGCTCGAGGGGCACGACGCTTCAACTCGATAGCGATGACGGCATAGAGAATAATCTGAACAGTGGCGCCGCTGACGAACCACCATAGGCCGGGGAATCCGAACACATAGGTTAAGCGGACTGAATTGAGGATTGTAGCAGCGTAGCACCCTTAGCGAATTTAGTGAGAGTTCAGATGAGGAGAATGTGGATATGCGCACAGGAAGAGACAACAGCAGAAGCCACGAGTCCAGACTTGACGCTTTTGCGAGCCGTTAATTGCATGTTTGCGTCCTATATATCTCAGTTGAAGAACACCACGCCAGTCACACTGCTTTACTCACCGCGCTCTCATGTAGATATTTTCGAGATATCCACGTGATTGCATTCATGGACAATGCGAAGACGATACCAAATCCTTTTGAAAGCAGTCAGCAAGATAATGTAGCTGGGATGTTGGGCGTACATAC
The DNA here is from genome assembly GCA_010093605.1 of Lophium mytilinum. NCBI lineage: Eukaryota > Fungi > Ascomycota > Dothideomycetes > Mytilinidiales > Mytilinidiaceae > Lophium > Lophium mytilinum. The sequence goes on along the minus strand of MU004199.1, from coordinate 724,754 downwards.
CAAGAACGATGCCATAGGCAACGCCCTGGGACAGTGGTGGCTTCACTACCGCGACTGCTTCCATGGTGTTTACTGAGTACTCAAACGACCTAGTCCTAAATACAGATTTCGAGAAGACCAAAGCGGAGATCTGACAGTTCCGAGGACCAGATCATCGGGAATCATAACCATATATCTATATGCTCAGATATTGGTCCGTCATCGGCGTTTTAAGATCTAGTCCCTATCATGCCGATTGCCATGCGACACCAAGCTTCATGTCCGTCGCCTTTATTTACCACAATTGTTTCGGAGCAAGTCGCTTCAAATGATAAGGATAGTTGTCGACCAATAGGTTGAACAGGGATAGTACCGAACGTGCTTAGCGTTCATCGGATGGTTCCCGACGGAATAGGAATCGGGACCTGCCAATCATGATATCGACCACACTACCAATTACTTAAGGCCCTAGTAATTTAGGCTGATTATTAGTATCTCGGTCTGAGGTTAGCCTGCCTTAGATGCAGTGATTGCATCTGACATCCGAAATCGGCTTTATAATTGCAGGCATCGTTAACATTCGCTGTAAGTGCCTTTCCGTAAAGCTTAACTTTCAGTACTCTTCTGCATTAGTAGTAATATCTTATTAGATAAGCGGTAGTCAGGGATGCTAGCAGGACCGCTAAAATGTTATGATCTTGGAAAATAAGATTTGTTACTGATTACTGCCAGAGTGACGACAAGCTGAAACATAAAAAGAAAGAAAGCTAAACACGCCCTGGAGATACCGAACAGGGAGCAATCGCTTTTTTATGCAAGCTTGAAGCTATAGGGCTATCGCGAAACTTTGTAATTGTGGTCATGCCGTCGTTGCCGTCGCGATTGCAGCGCCCTGCATTCGCTCCGAGAGCTGCCTGTCGCACGCCAGATGGGTATGATGAATTGTGTTGTTGACCCGCATTTAGGTGTTTTGAATCCTCTTCCACAGATCGCGCTGCCATATAGCCCTAAAAAACAACTCGTCCGGCGTGTTCTGATCCATAAAAGGAATGGAAAGGTTGGTAGCGAGCCCACGCTCTTCGACGAGAAAAAGTTGCTCACCAAGTTTGTGAGGATTCGCGGCAACGGCAGCTTTGTAGCCAATAGTAGTCTTGAAATCGACGAAAATGGAACGCTGCATCTGATTAGCTTTTGTCTTGACTGCGGCAATTCAAAATATGTACCTTTTGTCGATCAACTTCGAAATCTTCGATGTCACCAAATTTTGACAGGATGGTCTTCAGTGCTTTTTCGTTGGTGCGACGATTAACGTTCTTGATGAGAGCGCTCTTATTGTATGGCCCTGCGGTATTACCCGGCCAGAAAAGATGGGACCAGCAATTAGGCGCAGGGCATTTGCAAGAGTTTTCCGTTGGTGAGTAAATATGGCGGAGTAGACAACAAGCGCGGAAAATATGTGCACACTGCACGTACACAAAGATATCGCCGATGTCTTCGAACGTGAATTCGCGGTCGAGGGTACTGTTGAGCTCGGATATTCGGTCAAGCAATGCTTTCTCAAAAGCGCGACGGCTCCAGAAAAGGCCTCCTACACGAACAGCGTGATGGTTAGGCGCCACCTTGATTCCCAAACTATTGCCGAATACACGTTTCCGTTGAGATTCCATTGTGAAGTGCCGGGTGTGCAGTTACTGAAAGTTATCCTTAGAAGAAAGCCTGAATTAGAAGGGCATGGTGCATGAGGAGATAGAGAAGAGTGCGTTTAGATTTGAAGACAAGTAGGAATTTGAAATTTTGATTCCTTCTCAGTGGGCAAGAGCTTGGTCCTGTGGTTCCGCGGAAGAACCACGAACAAATCCTTGGTTCATCTTATCACCCAGTCACCAGAACACGGAAAACATGGGCTGGAGATGAGCAGGTCTGTCATACCGATGAATAGGACCCTGGCGGCCGCTCCGACTTGCCACCGCTCATTGTGCGTTCGTACACGTATGTCAGTACCTTGGATCTGCAAAAATTACCTACCAACGAGGCGTTGTGGTTGACACTACACACCAGTGGGATCAAGCTTCCAGAATCCGAAGACATCCTGGACGGAAATTAGATTGCCCTATACCATGCCAAATTCTGGCTACGTCGTCACATGTCAACGTGTCCAGCGGTTCTGCATCTCAAACGAACGAGTTATTTGCAAGGGCACAAGATCCAGCTGAGATACCCGGAAGCTTAGACACATGCACTGATGGGCTGTGTCATCATCAGCTTGCGGAGTCTCGTGTCAGGATGGGCGATGAAAAGAGTGGTAAATTTCGAGCTTTCTATATAGAGGCATCGTGGGTTGTATTGGCTCAAGTGGTCCTTGGTCTTCGCCACGATTTTGTCGAGATCTGCAGTTTGGTGTTGCCTTTGTAAAACAGGGACAGGAGTCCGCGCCAATCTTATCGAGTCTAGCGCGCGAAGGACGCCTATTTTTACTCAAGAGCCTAGATCTCTACCCATTCCAACCTTCTGCGAGCACCTACTACCTATGATTTTCTCACCCTCCTCGTGTGCACCTGAGCATTTCTTGATGTCTTTCCCAACGTTATCCATCGTGTCTAGACACTCGTCTCGTGACGCCCACCACCGTCACCATTAGGGCATCCCTCTATGAACGCATAAGCTTCACCTATCTGATTGTGGAGCTGCTGCATTGTTGACCATTGCGAATAGAAGGAATCGAGAGCTGTACCATAATGGTAGTCGAATGCCACGGCCTCCGCCCGAAGATATGGCTTGGAAATGGCCAGCACTACATAATTTGGACAGCTGAAAAGTGGCGGAACTCCCAAAACAGTTCATCGCGATCTGAGAACTTCTATTTACAGGTTCAACTTCGGTTCGTAGCTCAATTTCATCAGATCATCGTAGGTCTCCACGCGAATCCGGCTGCCTCTGACATCTGGCTGGCCAAGGATCGTTTCGTAGTTCTTGGCAAAATCCGAAGCCTTCATTGCACCTGACTTCTCCGCGTCTTGGTCGACCTCAACACGACGACAAAGGAGGACTTCATTGAAGCGGATGTTTGTTCCGTGCAGCTCACGACAAGCGGCCACCGCCATTGAGAACAGTGCACCTTGCGTCATGCCCGGCCCTGCACGAACTCCTTCTTCGCCTTGAGATCCGGTGCAAAGCGTCCAAGAACTGTTACCGCTGTTCTGCTCGAGCAGATAGGGAATCGTCGCGCGATATGCAACTGCTAGACGTCAGCTTCCCGGCCTCCCATGTTATCACTTTGAAGTCTTACAAAAATTCGGTTCAAAGTTCACTCTCATCAAATGGCGCAGTTCTTCAGTCGTGATATTTCTTAGATCCGTCAACGCGTACGCTCCACCAGCTAGATTAACCAGTCAGCTCAGCCATAGGCATTTTCTTGCTGATGGGTAAGATACTGACCAGTGGCGTAGACATGTTGGAATGTGGGGAGTTTGCCCTCCTTGACTTGATCAACGACAGATTGTACGCCATCGTCGGATAAAATGTCTGCTTCGACTGTCTTGATGCCCTCTTTCGTTCCCAAATTCTGGAACAGTTTCTCGGCAGAAGCCGAATTTCGAACGACTGCTAGCACCTGGAGACCCGCATTCAAAGCACCTTTCACAGCGGCAGTTCCAATATTGCCTGTGGCTCCAATAATCAGGACGGTTTCCATGGTGTGTAGGTAGTGGTGCTCTAGAAGATCTCCGTCCTTGCGGCCGTGTTATGTGAGCTTAGAATTTTGAATTTAGTATCTTATAGGATACGCGAAGTGAGACCCCAGAACACTAGAAAGGCGGGCAAGTGGAGGACCCGAGATCACGCCCTTGCTTCGGCCATCAAACGATCCGAAAGAGCGAGATGACTAATTTAGAGACAGAGAGAATCGGGAGTGGTCCATTTACTTGCGAGGTCTCATACATACTTGGGGGCCCTTTTGCTCAAAGCTCTTTCGCAACCCTCGACTCATCGCAAGTTGACATTTTGTCACTCATTCCGCTCCACCCAAAATGTCGCTTTACGTCACGACCCACAACGCCGAAGGAAAGGCCGTATTTTCCGATAGAATCTCACAAGAGGTACCGAAGAAGGAGATCCCGCTTGGCGATATTCAAATCATCTCATCCACTCACGAATTCCCGGTGGACCTCTCCAACGAAAGCGATATTGAGCAATACGAACATGACCGCAAGCAACCGATGTTCCCTGGGACACGTCGTATCTGCCCCGATGGTGGCACATCAGTATGCATCATGTCTCTGAAACCTGGAGCTGGGAAGGAGGGTGGTATAATGCATCGAACAATGACGCTAGACGTCGTGGTGGTCATCGAAGGGGAGATTGAGATGCACTTAGACTCGGGCGAGAAGAGAGTGCTCAAGCCAGGGGACAGCATTGTTGAAAGAGCAACGATGCACAAGTGGATCAATGTCACGCCTGATAACGGATGGGCACGTTGGGTTGCATTCATCCAGTCAGCTGCTGATGCAGTAGATATTGGGGGCAAGAAGCTTGTTGGCGAATGGGCGCATTAGGCGTGTTTAAAGATTAATGCAACCTGACAATAAATAATATGCGTCTTGTCTATTCCCGTCGAATCCTGCTATAGCAACTAAAAGTGAAATGACTGCAAAGCATTCTCCCAAAAAGGGTTACCAGACTGTCATTTTCAAGGCATTCTTTCCTACACTTAGCGTTATAAAATAATCACGTAGAGTTAACAAAGCTGCAGATTGCCAAATGTTGTTCCAATAATCAGGCAGAGACCGTGGAAGGTAAGGAGTCTCGAATGTGAGGGTTGGAAGAGAAGCCAATCGGCACAGCATAAGTGGAGCCAGCTATATTAGGTAGAGCTAGCTTACGAGGATGACCCGTTTATCTTTCGGGATGTGGCCCACCGGCTACATAGGGTGGCCAGCCGGTGGGCTCCCGAGCTAATCACATACTTGGAATTTCTAGATATGCAACGATGCCCGTGTGCTGGCGACTATTAAGAACATCTAAATTTATCGAATTTAGTTGAATGTCAAAAGATCTCGATGCGTACAATTCTGCGCTAGACCGCAGTTACAAAAGTGCTCGGTCACAAAAGAATAGCGCTTCTCCCGAAATTCCGAGAGCTTACCAATGCGCATCAAGTCCTCGGTCTCCCTCAAGCATTCCTTCAAACGTTCAAACATTTGTGTATGAGTTGATGATAATACAATACCCCAACGATATTCGCACCCGGAAGAAGATTTGAAATCTGCTAAATCGATCCGAGGAGTCAGATCTACCGGCGCGACATAAGAGTGCAGAGTCACAAAGGAACAATTTGACCTAAATGTTCCAGTGTGGAGTCTGTAAATCTGGATATGACCGGTCCGACCATCTAATTCGACATATTAGAAGCCATACAAGACAGCGTCCGTTCGTTTGCACGGTTTGTACGAAAGGCTTCGCAAGACAGGATCTCCTGAAGCGACACGTCGGAACGCACGGCAGTGATGGGTCTACAGGCTCTACCAGAGAGTCATTTAATCTTGCGCATTCTGGGCAACAAAGCCAACGCGTTCATCAAGCGTGTCGTGCCTGTGCCGCAAAGAAGTTGAAATGCTCAGAGCAAAAACCGTGCGAGCGATGCGCGGAGAAAAATATCCATTGCGAGTTTGAACCGCTCCCAGAGCTGCCAAATCAGGGCGGTACTTCCCAGTCAATAGCTGAGAGTCATTCGCCGGAGAGGTTAGCCAATTCAATCGATCAAAATCAACAAACCGTTTCCGATACATCATCCTTCGAGACCAACCTGCAAGGGAATAACGGGATCTCATCTCAGGATAATTTCATGCAAGATATTCTGTACGACACTCTGAATATTCCGGATATTGGGGATTTCATACAGCAGGACTGCGAGTCGACTCTTGGAGACCTTGATTTCTCCTTCTTGGATGATATGAACTCGCCCAGGTCACCACCGCCACCTCCTTTGGTTTCACAGTCACCGATTTCTACTACAGTTTCTCAGCCTTCTACTGTTGGATTTGGTGCTGAAGCATTCCGCAAATCAGACGTTCACAATGAGTGGGAACCTGGTACGGAAGACCACCACAGACAAGAGTATCCCAACTTAATTATGCCACAAAAACTGAGGCCAGAAGATATAAGACGCTCATTCGAGGTTTCATCAATGTCTCACAGACGTATGCCTTCATTGATGAGAGACCGGGTTCTGGCCATGATTCTGCGTTCGTCGTGCGGTTCAGCTACAGAACGCATCCTTAAGTCATTTCCATCGCTTGAAGTGCTCAATGACCTCATCCAACTTGCTTTCGTGCATATGAAAGAGCATCAAGTCATTCAATTCATACATCTACCTTCTGTAGATCTCGATGATCAGCGAGCTGAATTTCTTGGATCTCTCATAGCGTACGGATCCGTTTCTTCGCCTTCACAGACGGTACGAAAATTTGGATATGCTCTTCAAGAGATTGTGCGCGCATCAATATTGAGACTTGTAAGTTCTGCTCGGTTTTACCTGGCCATAATACGTTACTCAGTCTTCTAGGTCGAAGAACATCATGCGACGCTTCGAGAGTCTAGGGTCTGTCAGGCATTCTATATCCAACTCCACCTAGCTTTTTACAGCTGCGTTAGCCGCAAAATCGAGATGGCAGAAGGCTATTCAATGTTAGGGGCCACCATCCTACGACGGGGCAAAATGCTTTCAAAAGACGCATATGTCTCTCCAGAGGAATTCTTGGACATTCCAGCTCTCTCATTACATCAAAAATGGCTTAGGTGGGCCGAAAAGGAGACCCAAAAGCGTCTCGTGTACTTTGCCATGACGCTGGATGCCCACACTTCTATCACTCGAAGGACTAAGGTGCTTTTCTCCTATGCAGAGATGAAAACGCCTCTGCCTTCCCACGGAAAACTATGGGAAGCGGAGACGGCATCTTCTTGGTTCGACATTCTGCAACAAGATGTTCAAGTCAGACTACAGCAGCCGCCCTCCCTATGCAAAATACTACGCCAACCTCAACTAAGTGCAGTTCAATTGTCTATCACAGACATGACCCCCGCTGCTATTATATTTTTCGCGGGCTTTTGGTCGTTGATTTTAGAGTATCAGCAGATGAACGCCATCCTTCCAGGCGCGCAATCGAGCAACGATTTCGTGTTGAACTCAAGATATGCAGAACTAATATCAAATCTAGACTCGTTCAAATTCAATCTCGTCAATTTGCAAGTTGACTGTCCCGAGGTGCTGATTGCACAAGAGCTAATGTCGCTCCATCTGAACGTTCCATTCTACCAGCTTTCAGATTACGCTGGAATGGGAACGGAAGAAGACGCACATTCAGCAATGCCCTACGCTCATCGATGGTTCGAAAGCCCAAAGTCTCGGATCGCACTCTGGCATTCCGGGCAGATATTTCGGGCCGCGAGACTCCTCAAGCCGAAGAAACTCGCCGATATTCATGTTCTCGCTCTATACCACGCTACATTGACTCTATGGGTCTGGAGTTTACTTCAAAAAGCTCAAGGGTCTGGCATTATCTCGAATGGAGATAGGGTAGTGTTGGATGGAGAGGAGAGTCCTATGATGTTGAGATTTTTCAAGTCATACCCTGCTATGCCGGGTCTGACTAGTGAACATGGCACCTTTCTTCAATTGGATGATCCGGTGATGGCTCCTGATCTTGCAAATGCCATCCTCGAAGCGAATTGGAATTTAGAGCCGATGCCGCGCACTACAGAAGAGGTGTCTCGGATGTTACAAGAGTTTTCAAGCATTTGTCGGCGGAAGTTCGCACGTAGCACAAGCGATATTCCCTAAATCACACAATATGAATTACTAGGTAACATCAGCTTGTGATTGACTAAAGTCATGTTGCCTAGGGTACTCCTTACAGTGGTGCCGATAGAGCAAGGGTAGATTCTGCAGCTGCTAGTCCATTCGGGGGCTAGAGTTAACGCACAACTGGAAAGTACGGCAACCTTAAATCATACCTTTGTAAGAATTCGTCCATTGAGAACCCTCCCACTGATTCTGGCATGGCGCATGGGGTCTGTCTTTTTCGAATTATCCCATTCCCGCTGCGTATTCATCTTTTAGTCTGCAAGCTTGTTAGCAATCCATCCAACACCATTCAAAACCATTCACCACTGTATCTCTTATCGCTGTAGACTTCGTAGCCTTACCCGCGTCCCCATCTTCCTCGTCGTCAGTCGCTTAGTCATTACCACGTGCCTACTACCTCAACCTTAACCTTAAACCAACCACCCTTTCGACGAGATCCTACCTATCTCACTACACCTCACCCCTCCGTATCACCCCGACAAGCTTTTATACACCGCAACAATGCCCACCAACCCCTCCTTCGCCCCGACCGCCAACGTCTTCGAACCCCTCTCCAACTTGCCCAACGACGCGCCTCGGCCCTTCACCCACAAAGCCGCTGCTGCCAACGCCCTCAAGCAGCCCCGCAACACCGCCGCCATAAAGCAGCCCAGCAACCCCACCCCGCCAACCCCCTCACCTTCCGCTTCCACCCCCGACGCCCTAGCCAAAGCCAAGAAAAAAGCCCACCGCGGCAGCCGCGGCGGCAAAAAAGTAAAACCCAAACCTCCCGAACCCACTACCTCACCCACACCACCCGCTCCACCCGACACGACGAAGTTCAAAGCCGCCTGGGCGGCTCTCGGCGAGGAATTGTGCGCCTTGACTCCCGACGCGCGACGCGAGAGGGCGAGAGCGGTTGCGGGGGTGCTGATGGAGGGGGGATTTGGTGAGTGCGTCCGCGGTTGTTGGGGGACTGGTTTGAGGGGGTGGTTGCTGATGTCAAACGAGATCCAGGTGCGTTTGGGGGATGGCCGTGGGAGGGGGAGGAGCGGTTTGATGCGTGTGGGGGGGTTGGCGAGTTGAGAGATTAGTGGATTGGGGATTACGATACCGAAGGGGCACTGAAGACAACCGGCGGGTGGTGGAAGCGAAGACTGATGATAGGAGATGGGAGAGTAGGGTTGAGGGTCGATTGGAAAGAGATTGTAATAGGGGTGGAAACTCGGGATGGATGCTTTTAATGAGGTGAAACGCAAAGCGTAAGATTGGGAATAGCTCATCCCGCCCAACTGCAAGAACAAAGCGCTTTTGAAAAGACGAGAGTATTGCGCTACCTGGAACAGAAGTCTACTTTGCTTGCCGTAATTTGAGGTGGTTCGGTGTAAAATTAGAAACACGAGAGACGTGAATTCAAGACAACGCGAATCAGAGGTTCAAGCGCTTCTGAATAACCCACATTTGCGCCGCCGGGGGTTGCTCGACAGATCATCAGAAATATCATAAAAATGTCGAAACCAGCGCACAGAATTTACTTCTGGCTCTTGCGGCCCCGGATTAACCCTCACAATCAATCGCCTCCAGCTCTTTCTCCCGGCAGCTTTCAAATCAAGCAACTCGACGTCAGTACTGTCACAGAACCTGGCGACGATGACAACCTCGCGTCACCAAGTTAGTCCTACAAGAGCGGAGAGGAGCGGAAATTCGGTACATAGCCGTGCGTCTTAATGTTAATATATACTCCCACATGCGCAAAAATGTAAACGAAAGATCCATCGCTTTTGCGTAAAGTCGCTCGATCTGGACTGGACACGCCACCTACCACCTGCGCAACTCAGTAATCCACCCGTAACATACCTCATATCTTCATGCGTCATGCCTCATAATATAGTCCGAAATTGCATGCTTCGTGTCACCGAAGCATGATAGGGTTATGTTGTGCTCGCCAGCCGACATCGATTTCTCGACGCCACAGAGATCACTGGTATTGGTTCCTCCCTTGACCGCTGTTTCCGCTGAGTCCTGGGTCGCCAAAGGGATCTTTCTGCGCAGTGCCGGACACACTCCCACCGCTGCCGCTGCCAGCAGAGTGGTATCCCGACGGCGTCGCAGGAAGCATGCCAGCGCCGTCATGGCCAAAGCCCTCAGGCTGCCAGATAGGGAAGCCCTCGGGCGGCTGACTGTCGCCGACAGGTTTGCCGCGAGAGTATTCCGCGAGGCTGCCGTTTATGCCAGTCAGGGCCCACGCGAAGACCGCAACGTCGCGGATCGAGTTCATGAAGTCCATCTGGCTTGGGCCGACCTGCGGTTGTTGCCATGGCATGTTCATCATGGCTGGATGCTGGGCACCGAGCGGGAATGGTGGAGCAGCCTGGAGCGGCGGGAAGAACACAGGCTCTGGTGCCCAAGGGGCGGCAAACATGCCGCGGGGAGGCGCCTGGAGTTGGCCGGCTGCGGCAGGAACGTGGCCTGCGCTGGACGGCATTATGGGACGAGCACGACGCAAGCATACGACGAGACCGTCGGAGGTGCAAGATACGACTGCTTCGAGCTCGATGGGGTCGTTGCGGGATACGCTGGACCCGCCGGGAGAGCCGACTGAAGAGTCGATGGAGTGTGGGTTGCTAGCCTCCCCAAAGATGGCTTCGTTGGAGTCAGCGGGGTTGGAGCTAGAGCCCGAGTTCGTGCGCGAGTCGTTGTGGGGACGTTCCTCATGGGTGTCCATGCTGTTGGATGTGGTGGATGTAGATGCTCCGGTACCGCTACCAGTTCCGTTGTCGTCTTCATCGTCAGAAGCGGTCACATCCGTCATCTCAGCATCGTCCTCGCTATCAGCTGTTGTGATGGAGTCATGGCGGTCGTCCTGGCGAGGATCACGGAACCAGAAACGAAGGTAGGCGATGGAGTCGTTGCCTTTAGCCGACTCCAAACACCTAATGGCATCCTCCAGGCAATTCTCCTGGATACAGAAGTAGAAGCTGCGACCTTTCATCTCCTCGCTAGGAATGCCGATGATTTGCTCGATCCCACTAGTGGCGTACATGACGGTGAGAGTGCGAGTAAATCGATTGAGGAAGAGCGCCGCACGAGGTTCGTGGGTCTGTTCCTGAGGACCCAGGTTGAACTTGCTGGACAGATGAGACAACATGTGGTATCGAGGATCCTTGGGCGAGGACGAAAAGAGACGCCGCACGAGTGGTGCTTCCACCGCTCGCTCTGGACTAAATTAGCGGGGAGTCTAGATTGGACATTGAGCCAACTTACTCTGGCTACTCTCGCCACGACGATATATACTTGTACAGACGACCATGACATCGTAGACAACAGAAAAACAACACTCGCATCCGATCCACTCTCCCTGACGATTCTGAATGCGGCAGTAGGCTAGCACCGCGGCCTTGTCGAGATCTACGCCTCGACTATGCAGTTTGCGAGCCAAGGGGAGCTCTTCGGGGTGGAAGAAGTCCCAACAAGACTTGTTGACCACCTCATCGGGAGTGTGGCCCAGGATGTCGACTATAGAGTCGGACGAATACAAGATTTTCGCATCTTGCGAGAGGTCTGGGGGGGAGCGTCAGTGCTGTCTATGTGGCAGAAACGATGAGGCTGACCGTGAATGGTGATGAATGTCGTATCCATGGTCAACGATTGGGGGAATATAATACGCGGCTGATAGATTCACGAGACTGCTACCAATCTTCTGCACCGGGTGGTCCTGGGGCGGAATCTAATAATTCGCGCAGGACCGGCGGTGAAGACAAGACAGAGCCCCCAGAGGCCTTCTTATAAGGGTATCACGGCGGATCGCGTCTGGTCGTGCTTGAAGGTGCTACCTTTGCCACTTTTGTGCTCGGGTCGGCTGTGAGAGGGTCAGATTGCAGGTTGCACTCGGCGGCGGCAGACGTTGGCCGAATGATTGCGTTGGAGATGGAAAGCGAGCCGTGGAGGAGCCAACAGACGAATTGCGTTGATATTCCCGTGGACGTGGACGCGAATGAGGCTGCGAGGTTACAACGCAGGCTGGGGGAGGCGTTATATGCGATCCCCACCAGGATGCTGGGTGAAGCGATCAGCAAGCAGCCACGGCAAGCAAGACACCGAATGGCAGCTGAAGAGCAGCGTCAGGGTCTTCGCGATGGGAGGGGGGAACGAGTCAATACGGGGATGCAGTGGGGTGGTGAAGAGCTCCTGGGTCGCAGCGCTGGAATGCGGGCGCCAAATAGTAAAGGGCGCATTGGGCGAGAGACCCTGCCTTTCGGCGTCCGGCGAGACGGGGCCAGACGAATGGGGTCAATGGCTTGGGCCGACTGCAGTGCGGGTCTGCGTGCCTGGGAAGCGTGGAGCTACCGGACGGTGGCGACGTGAAGCCTGACGATGACGTTGAAGCCCCGACTGTGATATACCTGCAGAACGCGAAGCTCCGTGGCCCAGAGTCCACCGTGTGCATCAGAGCGTGCAATTCATCCTGCAATCCGCGCAAAGGGCCCAGCAGCGGTGGACGCGTTGTAGTACAGAGTTTGGGCCGTGAGAAACGCTGCGCTATGGTGTGGAGTCGGAATGTCAGGCTAGGAAATGACAGCGTCAACCAACAGATACACGCCTGCACGTGCTTTTTCTTGCGAATCGACCCGAACTCCGATATTCGTAGCGAAGCAACTTGATTTAGTGAGGCGTGGTGTGGGCGTCTCCTAAAGCGTGATACAGAGATATAGGCGGGTACAAGACACTACACATTCAAACCCACCAGAGGAGCTATATCTTCCCAGTGACCTGGAACAAGGCAGAACATCTCTCGTCAGCTTGCGCCCCTCTGCAGTACTATCACGACGGCTCAAGTAGCCTGCCTCGGCACCTGCTTTGAGGAATTTTCCGCAGGCCCGCCAACCGGTGGACTGTGGACTCGACAGCAGTTTCACAGCAGCTTAAGCGCGCGCCGAAACTGGTCACTCGCGTCAGCGCGTTGCAGGCTGGCTGCCGAGGGGCCGAATGGCTGAATGGTGTTGTGGTTGCTTGGGATCGACGATCTCCGAGCGATCTACATAGGCTAGGCTGCTTTGGGATTAGCTCTCAGACGTCTGCCCAGCCGCTCCTCACCGCACCGCCGGCAGTACCACGCACTGTATTCAATTCACTGCTCTGCCAGCCTGGTAATTCGCAATTCGCCCAGAATGTGCACAGCGAGCTTCGTCGTTCTCAACAGCCGTCTGCGCAGTACCCCTGTTTGCTCTAAGCAAACTTCACCACGCCAACTTCACCACAAACCCGGTCCTGGGTACCGGCGGACCAGGCACCGGCAGGGATCGCCATCGCCCTTTCCTGCAAGCTTTCCACCAGCAGTCCATTTCAGAGGCGGCCGCTAGATACGCTACTGCTCAAGACCCCGCCGACGCACCCATCGCTCACTCTGCAAGGCAGTCCGACACGATGGCCCATCACCCAGCTGATCTGCCCTCGCTTAGATCCACCGTGAGGCTCGGAGTGAGTTCAGGAGTCCATCCAAAGCGATCCTCATGCTAATGTGATTCCGCAGGGAAGGGATTCAGATATCAAAAGTATGTGTTCATGCTTTTATGAACCACCTATCCGACGTCTCACCGCTTCTACTAATGATGCTCATTTCCAGCTCCTTGGTTCGATGCCAAGTTCTACCCCTACACACCACCCGGTGTTGATCCCGTCTTCGCCGTTGTTGGCGATCGAGATGTACGTATCATGATTCGCCCACGTGTGCTTATCTGATCCTGTTGTAGACCGTTGTATGCAGATGCGTGCTCGAAAAGGGGAATTCTATCGAAGTTCTCCTGTGGTTCAAGGATGAGGAAGAGGTTTGTGGGCCCATCGTTTTAATAGCGTCCTTACTCACACTGCCAGGCGGAGGAGTGGACACTCAACAGCCTCGAATGGGCACAGGCAGAAAATGGAGACCCACTCATCTGTATCACGGGCTCAGTTGCGAAGATCAAGGTTCTGAACGTGAAGACTGGAGAATTAGAAACGGTATGTGCTAAGACGACCTCCTTGGGCGAAACCGACGTGACATCTCTAACAGACTATAGACGTTGACAGGACATGGCGCGGTAGGCTCTTCTCGTTCTCGCGGCAGCTCCCACTGAATTCTTCCAGTTAATCAATGACCTGGCCATCTCGCCCCTCAATCCCCGAATCCTAGCTTCGGGGTCTATGGACCATTCCATACGAATATGGAGTTTAGATCCCAGCCACAAGAAGAATCCTACCATGGTAAAGTGTGGTGGGGGTGGCCACAAAGAAGGCATCTTAGCAGTAGTATGTCGCTGATGAACAAGCACTGACAGCGTCTAATTGACCATCTTAGGGATTCCATAGAAACGGCCGCTACCTTCTTTCAGGTGGCATGGACACGATGGTCAATCTCGTACGTTTTATCAAGCCGATCCAGACCATCCCATAACCTCAAGACTGACCCCAACAGTGGGTATTGCCTGAACTTCCCAATAACACTGCGGGAACGGACAAGACGACCCTCGTTCACTACCCGCACTTCTCAACTACCGAGATCCATACCGACTTCGTAGATTGGTGAGCGCTCTAATTGTATTCTCTCTCGTCCATCTCACTACGATTCGACATCTCTATCTCTCACTCCCGCATGATTTCGCCAATGCACCCCTTCGAGTCTTAGATTTTCTAACCCCCTCCAGCATTCGCTTCTACGGCGATCTGATAATCTCCCGCTCCGCCAAAGAAAACAAAATCCTCCTCTGGCGCATCGACGGCTTCAACTCCGACGACCCCTTTCCCGCTCCATCCGAAGCCCCCATTCCCCCTTTCTCATCTGCCCACGTCTCCCATACCAAGCACCAAACCCAAAACACCGACTCCTCTGGCACCCGCTCCGCTTGGCCCGGCCGCTTCCAGCGCCTCCTTCAATTCGACGCCCCCCTCACTACCCTCTTCTACATGCGCTTCGGCCTCTTTCACGAGCTAGGCCACTCCCCGATCCTGGCAATGGGGAATGAAAAGAGCAGAATTTTCTTCTGGGATCTAAAGAGGCTCGAGAGTGGCGATGTGGGCAGAGTTAGCACAAAGGTAAAATCCAAAAGCAAGAAGGGCAAAGAAAAGGAAAGCCTTGCCCGCGTCCGTGAAGAGAGCATCGCCGAGTCCGCGACCTCGGGCGCTAGTGAGGCGACTAGCGCACAGGCATCGAGCTTAGGATCGTTCTCCGTCAGTGGCAAAGGGAAAGGAAAGGCGGCGGTGGGCCCTGGGACTGCGAAGGCTATTGGGGACCCCTTCTTTCCGATTCCGGCGCATAAGAGCGTCGTTGTCCCAAAGGTCAACTTTGCGACGAGGCAGATTGCGTGGAGTAGGGGGGGTGAGTGGTGCGTGGTGGTTGGAGATTGTGCGATGATATGTTTGTTTCAACGGTAGGAGTAGGGTGGTTGATTCGTGCATTTTGAGACGGGTTACGTGAAACCCTAGCGAATGCTTTGATTACACAATGTAAGAATCAAGAAGGTTTAGGTTTGACCGAGTAGAGTGGAAACTCGCAAGACCTTCAGTAGTGGAACTTGTTGTGGCTGCTGCCGGGTTATCTTTGCTGCTGCATGTTAACCTCCGAGATAGGTGGATTGCAGGGATCTCAACCCCCGAGTAAAAAAATTGGATAAACACCACGTGCATTGATACAAGGCTGGCTTTCGCTGGAAGAAGTAAGACGGCTCAAACCTCAGATCTCGATCTGCTTTACGTAGGACTGCAACCCGCGAAGACGTCAATACCAGCATACCGAACAGCCGAGACCCGTGAATACAATGTGACTATTGTAAGTGTGCAATGAATAGAAGAAGACGTTGTGAATAATGCAAAGTTTATTGTTCAAGTAAGGTAATACCCAACTCGGACTATAAACTCTCACGTCTCGGTCTCGCGTCTAGGTCACAGTTCAACTCCAGAAAGCCCGATTACCATATCAACTCTGGCACGCACTTGTCAAAGAAGTTCCACCAACACAGCCACAGATATGGGAGTGTCCGGCTCTCGGCCCCAACTTGATCTCTCAGACCTTGAGCTCCCAGACCTTGAACCGATACTAGAGACCCGATGCGGCTTCGAATGCGAGCATGACCCTGACCACATCGGCTTACACATTTTCGGCCATGTCACTGTGATCCTCAAGACCTATCGTCTTGCCATTCGCGAGGAGCAGCGCAAATACATGTCTCCAAATGAGTTCGCACTTCTAGGCGACGAAGAGTATGATCCATCGACACATTACACCGAGCTCTTCAACATGATCCTAGAAGTTAGCGAAGAAACCCTATCCGATTCTTGGGTCAGCTTCCTAGAGAGCATATGTCGCTTCGAAAACCTCGTGATCGGCTGGAGATGGATATCTATCGGCCTCATTCTACCACACGTCTATGGATCAGACATCGACTGGGACGAACTGAGCCCAATGACCGGCGCAACGCTAGCCAAAGTCCTAGACTCTGCCATAGATCGTCCCGAAGACGCAGACGCTGACGCCGAAGCAACCGACGATCAATGTCCAATCTGCTACGACCCCTACAACACCACAGACAAGCCTCGCGTCAGCGCCAGGGTTTGCAACCACGTGTTCTGCGAACCTTGCGTTGGCGAATGGATACAAATCTCCGACCAATGCCCCCTATGCCGTCGCGAGCTCTTCCCAGAGCGTCTGACTCCGCGCGAAGAAGTCCTCGCTCAGGTCAGCAACCAATCCGACGAAGACTTCTGGACCATTCTGGTCGCGCTTGTACCCGACCCGGAAACACGGGGCAGGTTGCAAGTATTGAAGGAACATCTCGAGCCATTCTTAGCGGAGATGGCGGTTGGTATGTGGGATTTCTCTTGGGTGCTGGCAGGCTTTGGGACTACGTGCCCCAACGACGAGAATGATAGGCGCGTGGCGCTTGTTGCGGCGAAGATGCAGGTGATGCTGGATCATGTGGATTCTTTGGTTGCGAGGTTCTTGGGAAAAGAGGAGTTGGCGGAGTGGTATGAGAAGAGGGCGATGGAATATGCGAGAGTGGCGCCTATGGGACCTGTTGGGACGGTAAGGAAGCTGTTTACGGATGTTCGACGCAATTAACTGGGCTTTGCTAGCTGCGAACTGTCGCTCATGTCTGTAGCAGCAACAGCTTGATCTTTCGTCCCGGCCGACTTTTCGATCACATGGTAGGTCACTTTCTTCCGGTATTCATTTCAAAGCTCAACCATACGGACTTGTCACAGCTTAGGTGCCATTCGTGACTCCTTCTTCTCGTTGTCGGAGTTCCACATCTGTCCAGTTTTCGATTAGATTTTAGATTGATTTTCAATGCCTTTTCCCTTTCGTAACGCGTTTCTTACTCAATCCAGTCCCTAGCGTGAGCAAACTGAGATCCCCGAACCTGAATTTCTTTCTTGACCAGCCAACACCACCGCCAGGAGCGACTCATCCGTTGAATAATCGACCAATCAAAATGAATCCTGAATCTCAATTCATCATACTTTACGTTCGTTCCCATTACGTCCACTCTCGACCGTCAGTTCAATGTACACAATAACTACCGCTCGAGTGTCATTCTTGACTCCTCGAGACCGCTGCCGGGGGTCTCCCGACCGCTAGGTAGCTAGTCTGTCATAAAGCAACGTAATTTTCATCGCGTCCAGCTTTAAAGCGTGCCTGGGTTTCCGAAAGCTCATAGAAGGCACCTTAGACACTGTTAAGTCGTCCCCAACATTGTGCTCTCACATAACAGAACACTCTGTTCGGTCCGGCCGCGATTTTTTAGATGGCGCGCGTTGCGCCCCGGACCATAAATAGAAAATAAGATCATTGTATGCGAACAAAACAAGCTTGATTTCGACCAGAATTGAGTTCTCAGCGTGGCCAACGAATCGACCCACCCTAATGCTTCAGACAAAACCCATAGGGCTTCATCATCCAACTGCACTTGCAGCTTCGCCTCTTTCAATAATTTCAGTGTCCCTACAAGAAAAGGCTCACTCCATACAACATGCTTCAACGGCTTAGAAAGGTCCAAAATGCCAATCGAACTCAACAATTCCATCCACCCCATCTCCACCGCAGAAAACTTCCTCGGAACCTCTGCAGACCTCTACGAAGCCTTCAAACCCCCTTCTTCACTAACTCGCCACTCTCAGCTCCGCGCCAATTCACAACCACGCCTTCGCAACCCAATCCAACCCCTCACCCAACCATTTCTCTTCTTCCGACAAACACAGCCCATGATCGAACGCATGCTCCCCCGGCCGCACCGTCAGCCTCAACCGCCCCGGAAACATCCCCTCCACCTTCTCCGCAAGCCTAACCGAGTACTCCAGACTCACAAGCGTATCATCCTTCCCATGCAGCACCCAAGTCCTCGGAAACCACGTCGCCCCATCCAACGCCTCCAGAGTATCAAACTCCGCACCCGCACCGAGGAACTCGCTCATCCGCCCATGCTCAATCAGCGCGAAACACACGTCCATGCGAGCGGGAGGCGCGGCACTCGTCACCACAGCCCCTGGCTTGATATTACTGAGATACCGCTCCAGCCACTCCGCATCTGGGATCGGCAAGCCGTATTTCTCGGTAGCGCCGGCGCCGGGGAGGGCTTGGGTTATTGGGTACGTGAGGAACATGGCTTTAATAAAGTCTTTTGGGAGCATGTACGCGGATTGGAGCGCCATCCAGCCGCCCGCGCTGTCGCCGGAGACGAGGAGGTGGGTGAAGTCGGCGTGCAGGGCTGGGAGGATCGAGGTTAGGTAGGCGGGGAGGGAGGATTGGAGCCAGGCCCAGAAGTCGGAGAGGTCGGTGAGGATGTCGGCGCCGCGGGATTCGGGGAGGAGGCGGTGGTTTGGGGCGATGAGGATGGCGGAGTGGGCGAGGATGAAGGAGGTGACGTAGGGGGGGAACCAGTCGGGGTGGAGGGCGGTGCCGGTGATCTGGGGGTGGAGGGTTAGCTGGTTGTTTGTAGGGGTGTTGGGGGTATGATAGAAAGTGGCTTGGGTGCCCGCGTATGCTGCTGCATGGGGCAATTCTTTCGTGTACCGCTTCATGCGATCTTTATTGATAGGTTCCTCCTCTTGGTGCGTGAAAAGCACCATATGTATATAAGTGAGATTACTTTTGCCTCGCCATGAGGAGTACATAGAAAAGAACAGTACGAGCAAGCTTACCAGGCATCCTCCATGGAATTGCACAAACAGAGGATGGCTCCCAGATTGGACGTGTTTAGGAATTAAGACTTGAACGTCAATGGCATGCCCATTGACTGTCTTGTAGATAACGGTATGTCTGTTGAAGTCGACGAAGCGAGTTTCTGGACTTGGGGCAGACATCTTGTTGACTGTTTCCTTGGGGTGCTTCTCGGAATATCGGATTGGCTACAGAGTGAAATGAATTGAAGGATGAAACTAATAAGAACGAGGCTCACGTCGGAGAAGAAGAATTTTACTATCTTTTGCCGACAGATCAGACCTTTTTATATCTTACATCGTTCTACAACGTCATCGGCCTTTGCACATCTTTTCTAATGCTATCATTCATAGTACGACTAGTTAGAGGTTTGTAAGCTTATCAGGGGCCTGATTCAAATCTTAACTGAAGAAGTAAATTATAGACGAAGGTTTCCATAAAAGGGCATTTATGTTACCATCATCCATGCCAAGAGGCTCCCGCATTTTACTTTTCGAGACTGGAGCCGGAGATTGTGTAAAATCCGATCCCGAAAAGTAGCTCTTCTGCTCTACGATCACGTGATTATTCGTGTATTCACGTGATTTATGACAAAGAAAGAGATCATTCAGATTTCTGGTCTCACATCCCATTTACATACGATGATGTTTAGAACTATGGGTCTGTTTGAGTTACCTGAGCGTTTCTATGTCTACACGCACATACTATGCCATCTATTCTCGACCGCTTTGAAAGAGGCAGAAGGGAACTTTAGAGATGGGCGAAGCTTCAATCAGCTGCAGAGAAAAGTTCACCAAAGCATAGGTATAGCTGGGTAAGAGCGTAGGAAGAGGCTCAGGATTGTGTTAGAATCAAGCACTTGTGGATGCTTCGGAATTATGTCGTCTAAATCTGTCTAATTATCTGTTATTGAGGCGCAGCAGGATAAGGCAGCCTCATGACTGCGCTCATCAAGCCAACCTAACATTCCCACTCCCCCACGGAACCGAATCAAACCATGGAAGAACAGTACTTTCTCTCGTTGACGAGCTTGAGATGACGTGCGATGGCGACGCTCATGGATAAGACCGCAATGGAAGCGACGCCCGTTGGCCATGAGACAATATCTAACTCGCCTTGCACCCCCCCGGCTCAAGTGATAAACTTAGATCCATTTCGCGAGCCTCCTGGAGCCCCAAAACCGATTGAGAAGATCCGTCAAGAAGATGGCGGTATACTCAGAGTCTCTTGGGGGGAGAGTGAGAGAATTCGTCGAGAAGATAGCCATATACTCAGCATCCCTTGGCCAGAAGAGCTTTCCTCTGTAACTCCATCAAAGCGAAAGAAGATCATCAACCCCGATAGTGCCGACGACCTCTTCGGGCCACTTTTCGACAATAAGAGCAAGCGCCCACGACTTCAAAGTGTTCCTCAGGGACCTTTGAATCTGCTGAACCGAATTTTGTATCGATATACCCCCTTGGACTTTTCCAAGTCTCAGATTAGATTGTTGGTCCTCAACGCAGGGTCATTCGATGATGAGATCTCATGTCGCTTAGAACATTTCAGCTTTGACAGCGAAGTCTCGTTCGACGCGCTATCTTACACTTGGGGAGACCGAACAAGTGCTCGTTACATACGAATCGGTGACAGCTACCTCAAAGTGACGAGTAATCTAGAGGCAGCGCTACGACATCTCCGACTCAAGAGCTTTAGTCGGACCATCTGGATTGACGCTCTATGTATCGATCAGCAGAATATCCAAGAACGAAACCATCAAGTCCAAGAAATGAAAAGGATCTATGGATCCGCCCGGAAAGTGCTTGCCTGGACAGGAGCGGCTCAAGCTGGCAGCGACAATGTCATGTCAAAGATAGGAGCAGTGTTCACGAAGAACGTCGAAATATCTCATTTCAACATGCTCTCCCTCTACGCCTTGACGTCGCGGTCATACTGGTCCAGGATCTGGGTCGCACAGGAAATAGCCGTCGCAAATAAAGCTCCACTAATTATCGCTGGCACTCATAGTGCCCCTTGCTCTGCTTTCAACATGTTTTTCTCTACATTTCGAGCTGGCCTTCCTCCGATGGCATCATTCCTGGCCCTTCGCGATCGCTTTAGGAACGAGAAAGAGATAGATTTGGCGTCTCTACTCTTTCTTACTGCGCACACCCAGGCAACTGACCCGCGCGACAAAATTTATGCGCTACTCGGGCTAGCGCGAGAGGTCGACCGAGGCGCCATCATTCCCGATTACTCCAAGAACTTTGAGCACGTGTGCAAGGAAGTTGTTCGACATTTGATTACTCATGACCGGAGCCTCAAGATCCTGTCTCGCAAGAGTTCCACTCAAAGCGCCATATTCCAGTCCTGGGTCCCCGACTTCAGCACCGAGATGTCCGCCGGGGAATTGTGGCAGTCCGATCAGTATGCTCAGCACAAGGCTTCAGGAACGACGAGTGCTATCGTTCATTTCTCGGATGATATGAGCACGCTCCGCCTAGAAGGCTCGTGTATTGACACAATCGACCATGTTTTTGGACCTTTCAAGAACGGTCGCGATGTCGTCGATCTTCTTCCGAGTATAATACAAGAACTCACGACACACCTACACAAAGCAAGAACAAAAACAGCGTCCAATCAATCTATCCGGAGTGCCCATGGCAAGAAACCGGAAGAACAAGTAGACAAAGCCGCCGCAATACCCTCAGTTGTGTGCGATGCTTTCGTCCAGAGTACGCTTGATCAAGCCAAAGCGGTAACAACCCAGCCTTTTCAGGAATCGACAGGATTGGGGGCTAGTGGTGGAACCGTATTCCTCGTTTCTAGAGATATACTCGCTGGGTCCGGGAGCCCAATATATGATCAAACACGCAGTGACCCCCCCAACAAATATTCTGCTTTCCATCGTTTAAAGCTTCTCGCTGGAGGGCCGAGCAAAAAAAATCCTTTTGATTTCGTAGGAGAGGAATGGTCTGACCCCAAAGAACCACGCGCCACAGATCCTCCAAAAGTACAAGCTACACAGCTCTTAGTTGAAACTTTCGCATCTCGATGCCTCTTCATCACACTGACTGGCTTCATTGGAATCGGACCAAAGCACGCAGCCCCGGGCGATCTTGTGTGCCTTCTGTATGGCGGCGACGTCTTCTACATCATCCGTAAATACTTCGGTCAGCATCAGTTCGTCGGCGACGCTTACGTTCATAATGCGATGAATGGGGAGCTGCTTCACGCGAACCCGGACCAAGAATTCATCCTTCGTTGATGCTCGCGTACGACCAGGCCACAAGCCTAAGCACACGGAATCATCACTACTTGGGTCCAATCTTACTCGCTTGACACCACTGTGAGGGGCAGCCCGGGCAGAAAACAGCCAGTCAATCAAGAGAGCGTCTATACTCCCACCTTGACATCGCGCCTGGGTTTCTGAAAATCGATCGAATTACTCTAAGCAGTTGTGGACGTGGATACACAGATTTTGAAGATGGCCTATTGCTGCACTATGGCATAAGTCTGCGCACCCCCCAACTGCTTGGGGGTACCCCGATTCGCTTTCGAACTCCAAATACTACGTAAGGGTCAGCACATTATAAATCAGACTACCTGTCAACAAAGCTAATATCTGCTAGACGTAGTATTCTTTACAGTAGTGCTAAGGGACCAAAAGCGGAGGCGGAGCAACGACATCTCCGTGTGCCCAACCCTCTGACCTAGTATTGTGATTTTACAATCTAGCGTCTTAAGCCGTCAGCGGCCGGGTATGCGCCGTTTCCTTGGCCCAAAATTGAACCCATCAGATTCTTCAAGTTTCTGTTGCTGAAACCATCCACAAGTCTTGATCTGAGCAAAGGCTAAGCGAACCTGAGTTTGCTGCTGCGAAATCCTGATCAGACCTTGGCAGCCTTGAGGAAGTTCAAGCGTGCGAACACTAGCCTAAATTGGGACCCCAATTGCCCCATATACAGACGATTTCCTGGCTTAGAAAGCGGTGAGGATGAGTATGGCTTTGCATAGGACGTGAGGCCGACCGACAGCCAAGCTCTTTCGCGCGTTGCCTTTTGGTATCTCGTTCGCTCTCTCCGTAACGGCACGCGACCAAAGGTCTAGCGCCCCAATGAGATCCAGGCTCATACGCTGAGAAATTAAGAAAAACTGCGAATCAAAGGGAGTTGAAAGGATTGTCTCATCAAAATGAGTTCAAACAGCGAGGGCGGCCCTGCGTCAACGATGTTGGCTGATTAATAAAGCGACACTAGGGGTTGGAAAGGCCCGAGTAAACTCTCCGTCGGCGAGACTGCATTTTCCTTTTCCCGCCTCGCTGCCTCGTCTAATAATAGAATTGACTGCTGTCATTTCGAAGCATTTCGAGCGCTTACAGGTACCGTGGATGATTCATGTATCATTCAATTGCAACTAGAGGACCTGTGCGGAGCTGAAGGTATTCAAAATCGTGTAGTGGAGATAGTGCGAAACCTGATTTGACGCGAACTCGATAGAATAAAGATCGATCATCACGTGAGCAACTGTGCTTCAGGTCGTCTAGTAACTTCAATAGGCTCTTTGACAGCTCATACTATACCTCCTAATATTTATGGCTTGAAGCCATCAGACGCCAACTTAAAAGGATTAGGATTCATGCGCTTTATATTCACGTGACTCAACTCTTCTTCTCAACATCGACGACTTCATCTCCGCGCCCTTGCCGTCACCCACCAAACCCTCATCCTCCACAACTTCCGATAGGATCTTCACCCACGTTCCTTTTTACCTAACCTGGTTGCCGGTCGCAAGCAGGAAGTTGACCTTTCTTTCCTGTCCGTCCCCGATATCCGCACCCGTATCCGAGCCGTGTCCGGTGGGCGTAAGTTCTCCCTTAAGAATTATGGTTCTAGAGGTCGCCAAGCGAACACTGTTTCAAGAACTTCTTGGGGAGGTAGAGTTCTTCTCCAGGTGTTTCCCACAAGTTTGTCTACATAGTATGTTAAGGGTCGTGTGAAAGGGTGATCCAGCCCCACTGTTTTCCTGCTCTCAGCCCACCGCACCACTTCTTCAGAATTTACCTTACTCGAGAGCGGGTACTAGTAGCCTACCCAAACTCCCGAATTCGTACTAGTAGACGACTCAAGCGCCCCGTTGCTGTTTTTCTCTGCGGGCCGCTCCCGCTCAATAGCCTTCCAGGCTCATATAACCCCATTTGGGTAGGAGAAGGTTGCACATATGCCAAGTCACAGCCATTGCTCTACTGCTCAAGGTAATATTCACCGCTTCATTGGTCTTCTCTGAAGACTGACGCCTTGACCACTTATTCACCAAGACCGGCATTTTGCTCGGTTACAGAAGACAGTGGCATGGGGCCCCATCTGTCTTGAGTTGAGACAAGACTACGCCTAATGCTAGCCAGCCTTGACTCGTTAAACGGTCGGACCGAACCGCTGGGACTCCAGCGATTTTCGTTGGCCTCAGGGGCTAATGGGAAACTATACTAACAAGGGTCGATATCACTCGCACGGTGTAAAGCTTGGCTGCCTCACTTGGCCACCAGGCCTGCCGAAAGCGTCTTTCATTTTTTTTGACCAATAACCAAGCCATGGAACCTCTAATGCCTATCTATCATTACGTTCTCTTCTCTTCTCTTTTGCTGCTTTCTTGATTCCGCCTGCAAATTCAGACGTTTCCTCCTCAATCCTTGTCCTCAGTTAGCATCTGTATACAAAAGAGAACGCGCGGTTCTCATACCCGAAAGCCTTCATGAGTCTGGATTATCTCGTGGCCCCCTCTAGACAACACGCTTCCGAGTCGTGAGTAAAGGAGGGGGCATGAATATTCTCATCCGAACATGGACCGCGACGAAACTTTATTGAGGATCGACTTCGAAATGTCGACAGCTGGTTAGGCAAAAAATCATAGCCGTTGTCGCACCTATTTTCTTCAAGGTATAGACCGCTACAGTTACGGTGGCCTGCCTGGAACCTGACATTCAGCCCATTTACACGTCGCGTACCTCGCGTCGAGGATTAATAGGCCGCCCAGCCGGTAGGGTTCGGCACAAATACCCGTCCCAGACGCCACCCGAATGGTAGGCGGATGTTCGCCTCGAGCAAGTGAAAGGGTGCTGTTGTTCTTCAGGCACCATTTTACCATGGTATTCCTGACCTGGCCCATGCCATCTCGAGTCATGATCGCCGACCAACCAGTGAAATGGTATGCATGCTCCGGAATTCCCCACACGGTCTAGGTACCCCAGCTTTGCGTCTCTTGAAAGGATCAGTGTCATGCATTAGCCATTTAATGTGAACGGCCTCTGTCCAAGTCTGAACTTTGAGGCTCATGCGCCGATGGTTCAAACGGCTTTGGGGGTGATGGCTGGGATCAACCCTTGCCGACACGCTGACAGCGTCCAATGCCTTAAGTAATAACCTGGCACATCCACTCTTATCGTATTGCCGAGCCATCTTACAAGTGCTGTCTTCTACATTCTTTCTCTGCGATCGCATATCCAGAATTTATTCCTCGAATTTGTCGATTCTTCTCCGCTGATCAACGAAGATGGCGGATTCGCGCTCCTCCATGGAGCTAGGGATGACCCTATCTCTATTCATTATGGCATGGATAGCGCTCGTGCTACGCGTGTGGGTGAGGGTCAAGATTCTGAGTACGTTTGGCATAGACGATATGCTGATGACAGCTGCGATGGTATGTACACAACTCGAGCTGTGAAATCAACAAGCGCAAATTGCAATGAAGAATAAATCCTGATTCTATGACACCAGGCACTTTTCACGGTTTATGTTGTTGTGATCCTAATCGGCATTGCCCATCAAATGGATCGCCACTACACGGACATTGACCCAGAAAATTTCTCAGTTGCTCTGAAGGTTTGTTGCGCCCTCTCACTTTCATGCGATTCGTCTCTAAGCTATTGTCATACAGATGGAGTTTCTCTCTGGCATCTTCTATGCTACCGCGACACCGTGTCTGAAAGCATCTATCGGGACTCTACTCCTACGATTCGTGCGCCGAAAGCTACATATATACATCATATATGTCGGAATAGTCGTCTCTATCGCGGGAAATCTGTGGACTTTTTTCGAGCTAATCTTCTTCTGTACACCACCCCAACATTTCTGGAACCCAGCCGTCCCTGGATCTTGTAAAAAGCCCGCCGAACTGGCCAGAGCCACCTTGGGACAGAATTCTATCAACTTCATCACAGATCTGGTTTTCGGGGTTCTCCCTGCTTTCGTGGTTTCAGAACTGCAGATGAACCGCAACACCAAAGTATCCTTGGCAGGCATTCTTCTGGTCGGCAACTGGTATGATCCTATCCGCCTACCGTCTCGAATTCCATTTCGGGCTAATGGTTAACCAGCGCTATGGTGGCGACCGCCGTCAGATTCAAATTCGTCACGTCTCTTCCCCTCGACAGCCCGGATTTTCTATGTGAGTTCTTCTATACTTTTGAAGAATCGGCCATTGAACGGTTTTAGATAAAATTGTGGACGCCCGGGTTCTTTCTACTGTCGAAATCGGCGTCGGTTGTGCTATGGGGTCAATGGTCACACTGAAACCCCTGTTCAAAGCCATCCTGCATCTCGGCTCCTCGTACAAATACGGCTCCGCCTCGAACAGGAAGCGCTCAGATTATGCGAACCAACTGCACAGCCTGGACAACCTCGACAACCAGTCACGCGCGAACGATGGAGTCCTCCCCTTGTATCCTCTGCACACCACCCATGTGCTGGCCGGCAAAGAACCGCACAACCGGAGCAACGAGTGGGAACGGCCCGGCGACGACGAAAGCGTCGAGGCAAGAGGAGGAGGCATACAGCGGGATGTCACGTACACGATTACTCATGACAAGCCATAAGGATAGGCAACTCTTTGAGAACATGTGATTCATGATAAGGCCGGAAACTCGCAGGCGGTACACTAGGAAAAGTATGGCGTTCAAGGGAGGTTGATACCACTGCTCCTGGACGGAGAATTTTCAATTATTGATATTTACGTTCCTTGTTCCGCACCTCACAGTGCCCCAATTCCTAGCTCACAGTTGCTAGCTACTAGGATCGTTGTTTTTAACCGATGAAACGCAAAAATACCCTACCCCCACATGCTTAATTATACCCTGGGGAATTCTCCCTATCACATGGTTTTTGTATCCTCGACTTTTGGAATATTACCCCACTTCCGACGCAAATCTCGAAATACTAGGGTGTAATTCAATTTCTGATCTTCATTGGTGGCAGTCGCAGGGACACGCTCTAGGGCTGAGAGTGAGTGGAATGTGGAAATTTGCCGACCTTCGACGTTCGGAATCCGGGGTAATACTTCCGATTGGTCCCATCCCTGGCCGCGTACCTGTCTTCCTCTCTGAATGCGGAACCGGCCACGGAGCCATTAGGCTAGAACGGTAATACCGTTAATTGGTATCGAGAAAGTCGACTCCTTGGCGGAAGATCGACTCGGTGCTGGTCAAATCGGCGTTCTCTTGGAGATCCTAAACCAGAGGAATGTCAGATATTCGACACGACCAAATAAAACGGCTGTCGTTAGTAGACATGGAGGTTGACCGATCGTCTTATGGGTGAACGGAATCATGTGAAACTTTCGCAATCCAAGACACATGTGAGCTTCCCCTCTTCGACTCTTGTTATTATATCTTGGAATACTGGAATAATTCACACACCAGCAAGGAAAGAGCCCGAGTCACTAGTCATGTTTGTTCGTCATGGAAAGAGAGTTCTGATAGTGGCGCCAACCTAGTGCTTCGGTAAACATGCGACAACGTTTCTTCAACGAAAACCCCGAAATATCGCCTAGAATGCTGTACCTGGAATTAAGACCTGAGGCACAACATAGACGCGCGTCTTTTCGGTCCGGCTCTATGATCTTCGCAGCCCGAACTTCTTCCTCTCAGCCGTCCCGCTCTGCGTCTACAGCCTCGACTCCGTGTTCATTGCTTCGCTCGCCGCCTGTCAAGTTAGTTCGAAAGACTTGAGAGGGCGCAAGTCGGTTGGAGGGCCACCTTTCGGAGTCTCCGAAAACATGATCGAGCGTCAAGCAACGCGACAAGTAAAGAGATAGGTGAATGACGATTTTTTGCAGCTATGCTCCATAAGACGCGGAGCCTAGGTATGTTCAGCTTTGCCAACTAGTCAATCACCGTTTATGGGCTAAGAGGATCGCCGATTGCCTGCCTCTGAAACATGCGCCGCGAATTAGGTAAGTTTCATATTGCTGTCGAAATGAACGTTCGCGGCGATATCCGCTCGCCTAACATACCATTCCCATGGAGAAGCCATCATATTTATCTTTACAAGTCGGCCAGTTTAAATGAGACGTATACATCAGTACTTCACAAATCTGAGTGGTAAGACGGAGCTGATCCGATCAAACGTTAGTATGTCGAGTAGACGCTCGATGAGATATCCACCTGCAAAACGCACAACGCCCGGTTTGGCTTAGGGAGAGACACAATAGACCTGTAATGAATATGGTACCGCTGGGCCAGAGGCCGGAGGATGATTATCAATACACTCGATAGTTGGTCTTACACGAGTGTGGAATTTCTTTCGATGCGAAACCCCTTCAACCTTCAACTACCAACATTCTCTAGTCACCAGAGTATTCGGATTCTGTCCAACCAGATCAAATCCACTGTTTGTTCCCGAAGTGCGAAAGATAGGCGCCGCCATCTCCGTTCTCGATGCTAGCCTTCTCCCAAACCGACCTCACATCTTTAACAGAGGATTCCGGGGTGGCTGGGCCCTTGAAATGAGGCGCATACTCAGCGAACTTCTGCATCGTCTTCCCCAAGCCCACCGTCTGCTCCGGGGTCACTGCAAACGGAATGTCAGCCCGCTGTTCTGATGTTGAAAATGACGGGGGTAAAACATACCGTTGTTATAGTGGCCCACATCCACCATTCCCGGACAGATGCTCAAGAATAGAACGCCGTCCTTCTTATACTGAGCGCTAAACTTAGCCGTTACCATGTTCATTCCCGCCTTGCTAATGGCGTATAGAGAGCCGGCCTCCAGGTCGAAATTGGTTGTGAGGTCTGGGTCCGCCATGCCACTGGATATGACTATGACCTTCTTGGTCTGGCCTTTGAGGACGAGTGGCATAAACAAGTTATACAAGTGGACGTTGCCCACGACATTGGTGTCGAATAGCTCCTTCAGGACCCTTTCCAGCTCCTTAGGTTTCTCACCCCTGTTTGTTTTGCCGTATTAGTATTCGGCCTTATTCGGGGGGTACAGAAGATGCCTACAAAACTCCGATAGGATCGAAGCCATCGAATTGCGAAACGTAGCCTGCATTGGCAATGAGGTAGTCGATGCTCCCGCCGGTAATCTTGGCGGTGTCCGCGGCAGCTTTCTGTCATAGTCCATTAGTACTTGACCCCAATTGGTAGTAGCTAGCTACCACAAAGAGTTAAATTCTTACCTTCAGAGCGTCGTAGTTGGTCACGTCGGCCTCCAAGATGTGAATGTTGGAACGCCCCTTTAGGTCTGGGTCTTCTGACACCTTCTTGACCGTGGTAGGCTTGTCTCGGACTATACCAACGACGGTACTGCTTGGGTCTGCGGATAGCTGGCGAAGGAATTCATACTATTGGAGACGATCAATGATTAGGCCTCACAAATCATGCACGGGTTTCGGGTGATCAAACTTACACCAATTCCCTTGGAAACGCCGGTGACGACATAAGTAGCCATTTTGAAAGACTTGACTCCGAAGCAATAGTAAGCTGTCTGCGTGCTAGGTCTGTGGATTGCTTGTGCTTCAAAATGAAAGGTAGATAATATTTGGACGACTAGAAGGAAATGCTATCGCCTGATATTTACTCTTTTGGCGCTCGGGATCTTACTAGCGCCATCCCCGGTTGACCTCCTTGATGCTTGGTAACTACATACTTACCTGATAGTTGCCCAAAATCTGAATCGGGGTCGCACCTGCATAAGCAGGTGCCCGGAATACCGGTAGATTACAGCTAATCTAGGCTTCTACCCGCTGTCTTAACTCCGAGTTTTACTCAGCGGCATCTCGCATGATGCACTTTGTCGATGGTTTTGTCTTGTTCACAGTTGCCCATTTTCTTCGCTCCCTCTACACTTGCATATAGGTAATCCCTGTAGTTGCCCAAACTCTGGTTTTCAGTCTTACTTGCATGCGGCCATTCCTCTTTAGTGTCATTTAGCGAGACCCTAACCGAGCCGCGTCTCAACCTAGCAACTACTAGTGCCTCGCCGGTTTCAGAGTTTCAGTCAACGGAGCAAGGCGGAACGCTCTTCTTGCCGTTTCTTCGTATGTTGATGGGTGGGTCGACACTCGCAACTGATTCAAACCTAAGCACAGGCCCACCGGGAAACCTAGACTCGTCAAGAATCCTCCATGCCTTCAAGGTTCGTAGATAGCGCTGTAATCTGAGATGCACAGTCTATCCATTCCGTGCAATACGACTAGACAAAGGTAGGTACAATTGAGCAGCAGCTAATTACATAGCTCATCTTATCCCAATAATTGACATCCCGTTCAGCAAGGTCATCTTGGGCCCAGATTGCTTGCATCAAAATCTTGACATAATTGAACGATCGGGAAGAGACATTGTTTTCGGTCCTAGCGATGAGATCGAGGACCACCGCCCGTTGGTCATCCCTCCGTGCTTCGCAGCCCAAAACGAAGACGGGAAACTGCCGGTCACACGAACCCATCTGGGAGAATATAGTGAAGGCCTTGTCGATCTGCTGCTGTGTCCTAGTAGCCTGATTAAGCACATTCCCGGACGCTCGATTGAGGTACACTAGCATGGCCAGCTGGTACAATTCCATCATCAATGGCGTATCTGCATTATCGTCGACAGTGACTACCACTGGATTGCTCCTGATTCTCCAGTCGAGTATCTTCAAGTAGCTTTTGTGGTCAGCTAGGTTTTCCGCAGGCGTTACAGCTGGTGGTCTTGCAGATACTGCATCGCACAGTTCTAATAGCAGGTCTATAGTAGCAAAAGCGGGCGGGGCCGTATGGGAAGCCTACTTACGTGTCAGAAAGTGATCCCTGCTAGCTAGCTCTGCATACTCACTTCTGCACGGACACATGAGGAGGTCGATGTAACAATTCCCGTAAACTCTCTAGTTTCGTTGTGCCAGTGCCGTAGGGTGAAGCGTGCTAATACATCGTGGTAGTACACCCAATCCAATAGAATAGCCAAATCGCTATCCTGGTGGGATTTGTCGAGGCCGGCAGCCCTGATGACGTTTTTGACACCACGAAGATACCACGTCCATTGGCTCGAGGTGCAGGCTGCTTGATGGATCTAATGGACTAGTTCAGTACGTTCTAAATGTACAGCGCCGCGGCTAGGGTTGGTATTGACCTCGAAAGAACACAACAGCATCCCTGCGGCAACATGCTGAATTGCTTCCTTAGTGCCAACATGGTCCCCGGATGCAGCTGCTAGGGCCTTCAGAGCGGAGATCTTGAGCTC
This sequence comes from Lophium mytilinum, assembly GCA_010093605.1. Classification (NCBI taxonomy): domain Eukaryota; kingdom Fungi; phylum Ascomycota; class Dothideomycetes; order Mytilinidiales; family Mytilinidiaceae; genus Lophium; species Lophium mytilinum. The sequence goes on along the minus strand of MU004199.1, from coordinate 693,278 downwards.
TGTAGCCTGCGATTGAACATTATGGCGATGTAGCGACGAAAAGGCGAGAAGCGACTGGAGCACTGCTGTAGCAGAGGTCGTGTTACTCGCCAGAGCAATCCGAATAATTGCATTGCCTAGATTTGTAGGGTTGTGGCCAAAAACGGTGAGAGATTGCGAGGCGGCGCATTGAACTAGCTTTATCAGCCCCAGAAGATGTGGAGTTGTGCTGGCAACGCTGGAAAGGGGGGTATGAACCCACAGTACTGGAATAGGTCTTTGTTCCCAACCTGCAATGTTGACGGATTCCATACCATCGGTATGTGTAACTGTGGCAGGGCGGACTCTATAACGTGTTAATGACACCACGGTCTACTTTTCTTAAGTTCGGCAAGCACGCTTGATGGGGCGCCTCACCATTTGGTACCGAGTTTGCGAAATGATAGTGCATCTCAACATCCTCGTGTGACACATGAACCATCCTTGATTCCGGGGGGTAGTGGGCCTTTTTCCTTTGTGGCGGTGCATACAACGGTGACTTTCCAACGATGGCGCGTCTACGGTCGCTAGCCTTTGGCCACGACAGTCGAAGGCTGGAAAAAACCTTGGACTGCTGTTTTCGTGGAACGCACTTTGCGGACGCTTCAGTGATGCGATCAAGGTGAATCTCATGTTCTACATTCAACACCGTTAGATTCATCGTTTGTTCCACTTCAGGGGCTTGTCCCACCTCGGCAGGTCTCACAACTTGGCTTCGCAGTTGTCATTGCCATCTCCATTTGCTGAGTCAGTGCGGACGTTGCTCACTTTTCTTCTCTAGGAAAGGCGGCGACGAGAGAGTGCTGGTGTGTGGGGCGAAGTCTTCGAATACCTAGGTACTCGAGGTTGTGAAAGCTCGGGCAGTTGCCTGCTTTACCAATTCCGGGTTACACCGCATGATATAGAACTCCCAAGCTAGATCCAGGTCAGCGTATACTGTATTGAGTATTAGTCTTGTAGTACATTGACCATTAGGAATGGAACTCTGGGATGCCCCATTAATCCCGGGTCGATCGCTAAAGGCCGAAGACATTACTAATCAAGATATCGACTGTTAAGGGTCAGACATTCTGCTATTATGCCGTTTCAAAATGCAATACTAATTGACCGAGTGTGGCACAGTGTTCTTAGTTAGTTTTCGGCCAAGTGACCTCACTGGTTTGATTGATCAGCTCTGGTCACGTGCAAAATTCAATGAAGATACTATGGTACAAAGCAGATGAACAGAGCGCCCAAACTCATGTGTAGTACTGAATTCTCTCTAGATTCATCTCCTTGAGTCGCCGCGTTGTTACTGTTGGAGTATATAATGTCGCTTATTTTCCGGTCCCCCTAATCTTAGGCGGGGCGTCCTTTTTCATCCAACAGTTACGCCATCGCCTGCCTCAATTGCATGTCTTTTCTTTCAACTAGCTTCAATTGGTATCGAAAGAATATATCAAGTCAATGAACCTTTAAATAGCTCTAAATAGGAGCAACGTTCCGCACGAACAGCTCCCCGCAAAGGACCTACATCTCTCCCAATCCATCGTAATGGTCCTATCGCCGAAACCAAAGCCATCAAAGAACTCCGCAACTCCCGCTAAGCCCGCCATTATGAAAAGCAGAAGACAGCACAGTCCCATCAACCGTCCCTCTCCTTCCGAAGCAGCTCATACGCCACCTTCAACGACTTTGATAGTCTCGCCTGTCGCTCCCGCAACTCCATATCCGTCTCTAACACGGAAAGCCACACGTTTCCCTCCTCGCGCTGCTTCTGCACACGCTTGGCTTCGTCGATTGCAGGGATCAGCAGACCGACATCCTGCTGCACGATACGCATCGCGTCGACCAGCTCTGGGCTCATGGATGATGCGGGGATGGCATTCTGGGACCCCTTTCGCGGATCTTGTTGAAGGGGCGTATCTTCTTTTTGCGTTTTGCCCTCTGCTTCCGATTCATCGTTGACGGGGGGTTGGGTATTAGCCGGGTCCCAGTAGGTTGCCCCTTTGGAAGTGAAGCTAGATCCATCGCCGTAGCTCTTTTGCCGATCTTCCTCCGCCCCTGAGTGAGTGGCAGCGGGAGTAGTCGTAGGGTATGACGCCGACACAGAGAGTTTTGGATAGGCTGAGGGGATCATTAGTCTAGAATGTGAGTGGAAGAAAGAAAGACTTACGAGATGGATTTGCTCCATTCGAAACGGTAAGAGACATACCAAACCACGACCAGCCTTTGGTCTTCGAGGGACTCGCTTCGTGAGCTAGGCCGCTAGTGAGGAGACTGAGAGAGAAGACCGTAGTCAGACGGGTGATGAGCATTGTGGTAGTTTGTGTAGCTGGTCGTAGTGAGTATGATCTATTGGTTGGTGGTTGAGAAAGGGGGTGCTAATAGGAAGACTTTATCGTGCAGTCCCAAAGGTGACCGGTCACGTGACCGGTGAAACAGTGTTGACCACAGTGAATGTGCTTTTCGCTTCCGTTCTCTCACCATTTACATCACGTCTTGGAGTTTAGAACCTTTCAAGGTCCCCCAAACAATAGCAACCGGCCTTGTCCATGCTTTTGGTAAGACATTGCAAATAGGAACATTATATTCAGCGTTTGCCTGGTCACAGTGAATCCGCCGCCATCATCGTCCGATTACTCGGGCCCTCCTAAAGAGCCGCTGATCAAAGTTAAGATAGAACTCCAAATGCAAAAGTAAAAATCCCCAAAATCAAAAACCAATTGGCCCCACGGTTCGAACACACAGCTCATCGAAGCGGGCCTGAAGAGGCCTGACAGCAAACTACAAGCTGCGAAGGAACAACTCCGTAGGATGGAGAAGCGGGCCCATAGGCCAAACTGCAAAGTCCCCAATTGGTTATGGGCGTACACACCGGCTTCCTTCTCGGATCTGAGCTTACCTGAACTATCTCACCTCTTCACGCCTTTAGGAGATGCGTTGTCGCTATGACCTGGAAACGTTTTACGATAGCATTTCGTGCCGCAATCCCAACTATCTCACTGCTCGGGCTCCGCTTTTGATCACCCAATACCTACCACCGCTTGAGTGCCCCCGCCAGCACGTATCCAGGGAGTTGAGAGATAGTCCACTTCCTCATCGATTGACCTCCACCTCGTACGTAAAGAATCACATACCCCATCAGCGACAAAGCAAATCTTATACTCCTCTCTTGCTCCCCCCGAACCACCGCATGGAGTCCCTCAGCCCGCCAGGCTCCACCCAGTCAAAGCACACCCAGCTCCCTGCCTCATCAGCGACATCCACACCATCAAACACCAAAATCAAATCATAAAACCCTTTTCCTTTCGCCTACTCATGTCTACATTAACCAGAAACCCCCCTTCCCCTCCCCCAATCAATCAACACACACACGCCCCCCCTACGCCTCCTCCCCATCAACCTCCTCCCCCGCCTCCTCCTCCACCTCGACCTCCTCCTCAGGAACCCCCTGATCCTCCTCCTCCCCCTCGCCCCCGACCTCAATCAAATCCTCCACCGCGCCCCCACTCTTCTCCAACCGCACCCACTCCTCAAACTCAGGAAACATCTCCTCATCCTCCCCCGGCACCCCCAACGTCCTTCCCACCTTCCCCTTCCCCTCCCGCTCCAGCTGCGCCTTCCACTCCTTCGCAATCGCCGGCAGGTTCGACGGCATATACGTCTGCGCAAACAACACCGCCTCAGCCCACCGCCCCGTCTTCGTCAGCAGCGCCGCGCAAGCCTCGATATCCTGCAGCTGCCACAGCGCCGCAAACGCGACATTGTTCGCCGTCGCGTCCTGCGCGAGCTCGGCGAGTTGGCGGAGCCCGTCGGTATCAGCCGTCGCGGAGAGCACGAGGAGCAAGCTGCCGAGATCCTTCGCGTGCTGGAAGCACTCTCGCGCGAGGGCGACGTCCCACGCGGCGAGGGCGGCGTCGCCAACGGTTTTCCACTTGTGCTCCGTGTCCTGCTCGCGCGCGAGGGTTTGCGCGATGTCGAGGTCGCCGAGGGCCAGGGCGAGGTCGAAGCGGTGCTCCGGGTCGGTGGCGACTTTTAGGGCGAGTTCTTTGTAGCCTTGGCCTTCGAGGAAGCGGGCGATTTTGTTGTTTTGGTCGGCGGGGACCGAGTCGAGGATGGCTTCGGCGGCGTCGAGGTCGCCTCGGAGGACGAGGGTTTGGTACTCGACCACGGCGAGGGAGAGGGCAAAGGAGACGACGTTGACGTCCTTGTCAGCGACGTAGATGCGGGAGTCACGGGGGAGGTAGCCGAGGACGTAGTGGGGAGAGTCGAAGTGCGAAATAGTGTATGTTTGGTCGCCGACTAGGTAGTTGAGGCGGTTGGTGTTGTTGGTGTAGACGAAGCAATCTCCAACCCACTGTCCGGTTCGGACGCTCTCGTTGATGTCGCAGACAACTTCGAATGCGGACTCGGCGCCATCCTCGTCGACCTCTCCGGACTGTACGGCGGCTAGATAGTCTTCGCGCGAGTAGCGGAGAACGTAGAAGGTGTCCTCGCATGCGAGGGTGCATAGTTCGCCACTCTCAGACCAGTACACACTCTTAGGCTCAACCTCGATGCGGCGGACAAGAGCACCAGTATCCCTGTATCTAGATCAGCCAAATCATGCATAGTAATGGCTCGACTTACCAGTCAAAAAGACCAATTCCTCCCTGGCCCTTGACTCCCAAGAGAACACCACCGCTTAAGCCATCCGCAGAGTATCCCACGTTTAGCACGCTTCGCTCTTTGAAGTTTCGGAAGATCTGATCATGTTAGTAAATCAAACCGAAAATTTTCAGCAAGACAGAATCAAGAACACTATACCTTTACACTCGTGCCAGATTCGCGAATCGCATAATCCTTGTCGTGCTCCTTAGAAGCCCAGCAGAAGTCCAAAGCAGAGCCGAACGCCTGGTTCCGCAACGCAAGAGCCGTGTAGATGATGTACTCGCCATCACCACAGACAGCGACGAAACGGCCATTGGGAGAATGTATTAGTGATTGCGGATAACTGTATCTCATTAGCAAAACCACATACCCCCAGCGAAGATAGATACGCACATTTCTGTTGATCCCAGGTCCTTAGTCGGTAGAGTGAGAGTCTCAGCATCCTTCAGCTTCTCATTTCCCTTGATAACAGCAGTGAGAATCTCGTTATGCCGCGCCCAGATGACCTTTCCGGATCCATCCCTGTCAAATCAGTTAGCTTTAAAGATCATAGGATGGAAGCAGTCCGACTCACATGCTGACAGCAGGCTCTTCCCGTCCCATCGTGACTACAACAGCGCCGTCATCAAAGCCAAACGCGATGCCATTTTTGCCTCTCTGATACGATACACACCACGCGCGCTCCAATCCATAGTTGAGAGACTGTTCTAGCCTGTACGTATTGGCGTGCCAGATCTTGACCGTTCCGTCTTCCGAGCCCGATATTATAACAGGCAGTTCGGGATGATAGCACGCAAACGACACATTCGACGTGTGGCCCTCCAATGTCGCAATCAACGCCTTCGATGTGTAATCCCAGATCTTGATGGTGCGGTCGTCTGAGGTGGTGAGGAGGTATGGTTTGTCGGATTGGGGGTAGTAGTCGACGTGGTTCACGCCCTTGGTGTCGTGTGCCTCGAGCGAGAAGTTTGGCGTTGAGCTTCCCAGCGACCATATCTTGACCGTACGATCTAGACAGGCGGAGGCGAAGGTGTTGGGGTCCTTGGGGTTGATGGCGAGGCCCATAACATAGTGAGAGTGGCCTTCGAAGACTTGCACGCATTTCCAGCCCAGGTCCCAATTCCAGAGCTTGATTAGCATGCTACAAATTTGTTAGTGTTGCAAATCACGGTTTGGCGGGAATGAACCTACTCATCTGAAGCTGTGAGAACGAAAGGCTTTGGAAGTCAGTACGAGTTAAAATCCTAGAATCTCCAGTAAATACCTGTGTAGGATGGACCACAATAGCACGAATATCTGGTGCAGATTAGCAAACCTGCCCAAGTTCCAATTGAGTGGTTCCACTCACAATCCGGATGGGCCTCAAAGGCCGTCACTCTCTCTCCCGTGTTGTAGTTGTACACCTATCCCACGCCGTCAGCCACATCCCAACACTCATACTCCCAAGTATCCCCCCAATCCCGCGCCGAATTCACGTACCCTCAACTGAAAGTCATCGGAGCCTGTACTCCAGTGTCAGCCAAGCAATCCCTCCATATCACATCCCCAAACTCACCAGCCACAATCCAATTCTTCCGCGCAATGAACCGTCCCGCTCGTACAGGAACATCGGTAAGCTCAAACGTCCGCACAATCTGCTGCGTCGCAAACGACCAAATATGGCAGTGTCCTACTCCCCCGTCAGCACTCCCGTAACCCCACACCACCGCATCTCCTTATATCCTTAACATACCGCTGTACAACGTCGTAAGGATCCATGGCTCGGTAGGGTGGAAATCTAGGGATATGATCAGTCGACCAGCTCGTTTAGCTATAAGTTCCTTTGAGCTTTACCGATTCCTATATTACAGTGTCAGCGCGTGAGCTATAAGTAAGCAGCACTGAGGGGAAGGCGCACCTTTGACCCTCTCCGACCTCGCAAACAATTGCCTCTTGACGTCTAAGCGCATCGTCGCGGCTCACGGTGGGGTTTGTGGAGAGACGAGACCTCGAGGTGGCCGGACCAGGTACCGCGGACAGGAATTTCGAGGGTCCACGCAGCGGATAGGGAACTTCGGGAGTCCTCTACGAAGTTTTCAAGGGCGCGGAGGTCGTGCGTGGGGCGGGACAATTGTTCGAAGTATTTCAGTCAATAACGAGGGCGGTCGTGTTGAAGCCACCTTTAGACCCCGGAAACGCCAAGGCCGCTAGCGCGCTTTCAATATCACGGAGTCTGGAGGGCATCAGGTACGGTCAACAGTCTATGGATCGATAAACGGCTGGTTAAATTACGGTATGGGGCTAGATATCAATCATTACATCACACATAAAAGGACCACAGATTGTAAGTGAGCATTTCCTTTTGACTCTCCCCCACATTTTATATACGTGAGGGCTGCCACCTCCATCTCCACCACCATCCTCACCGCCCACCACAGCTCTCCAGCCATAAACACACAATGTAGCAAGATGCCCCACAATCGCTCATCCCCTGGAAAAAAAATTGTCTGGTCGTTCGCACCGTGAGCCGGCCGAGACAGGTATCTAAGAAGTGAAAGTGCAACACCATCAAGGGAAATGTGATCTGAAAAGAGGACCAATAAAAAGTGCTATGAGAGGTAGAGGCTTTGATTTGAGTGAGAGTGTGAAAGGAAAATTTATCTGATTCCGAAACCGCAGTCGCCACCTTGGCAGGCTGGGCTTGGATGGTGGGTAAATCGCATCGATGCACAAAAGTACTAGGAAGTCCTCCGGCGCGACTAGCTTTTCGCGAGGGAGGTGTGTGGGATAGCCAGGACTGATGCAATGCCCTGAAACAGGCTGCAAGAGTATGGCGGAGACGTCCCAGACATGAAAGGAAAATCAAGATACATCGGTGCTCGTCCAATGCCCCGTCCGAGCTAAATATAATACAGTACACATGGCCTCGTGTATAGGGTAGTGCAAGCTATCCGTTGTCGTCCAAAGGAAAAGGCTCAGAGCTGGATTTAATTCCAACCGAGAGAGTTTTCTGCCATCACTGGTGCAGAGATTTGCTGCGTTCGCACGCTTCGACCGTTGCTACTTCCGCTGCCCCTGCTGTCGCGACCACCAGGAGTCGATCGTCCCGCGCCACGGCCTCCAGCCATCCAAGCAGCTCCCATAGGAGAGGCGCTGTTACGGTTGCTGGCGCTTGGAACAGAGCTAGCCCGTTGATGTGAAACTCTCTTGTTCCTGTATCTGCGGGCGACAAAGAACATGGCAGCACCATATGCGGCAGCACCGGCGACGGCACCAAGACCGATGTAGACACTGGTCGCTTTGACGGGTTGGCTCTCATTCTTGCCCATCGGTCCGTCATCTCCATAGCCGCCGGTGGCAGTTGATGATGGGCCTCCTGACTGTGTCGGGCTGCCATCAACAGGGAGAGGGCCAGCCCGGAGAGGGATGCCGGTGTTGATAAGAGACGTCAACGCGTTGACAGTGTCATTCTTGTTGTTCCACAGAAGGTCAGGTGGGTTGTTCATCTGTGGCAAGAGCACATCAAACAGGTCATTCGGAATGTAGAATAGCGCCAAAGTCGTAACGAACCCAAGGGAACGAGTGGTGTCGTAGGGCTTCAGGGTGCTCATGACGACTTGGTCCGGCGAGACCCCAATGGCGTAAGCAACAGCCTCAGGTATGTAGACAAAGAGTTGATTGGACGCATCCTGAGACGTGAGGACGAAGTTGAAGTTGAGGGGCCATTTGAAACCAAACTCGCACAGCGTGGTGTTCGCTGGCTGAGGCTTGATTATTCCGTCTGGGGGCCTAATGATCTGTGGCATACCGGAAGGCATTCCGCTCATCTTAGCAGTAGGTGCACCGGCCGTCGTCGGCTCCATAGCAATGCTGGTTGGTACTACGAAAGCAGTAGCCGAGTCTGTCCCCGTTGGCAAGATCGTGTGTGGCGGCAGAGTGAACACCGGGAGCACCGAGGTCGGGGTAGCGGGGGTCGCGGATGGAGCAACGTAGGTTTGCGATGTAGCTGAGGTGATTGGCACTGGGATCACCGGCGTTGTTGCATTCGCGGTAGTCGGGGGAGCAGATACCGGGAGAGATGAAGGAGCAGATACCGGGAGAGATGAAGGAGCGGAGGTGTCAGCAGGGGTGGAGGGAGTGACCGAGGTGCCAACACCCGTGCCAACAGCTGTGGATGTAGTCCCATCAGATGAAGTCGACGGTGGGAAGACTCCGCTTGGGACAGACGTGGGGACGGGCAGAGACGAAACATCCGATGTAGTGACCGGAGCGGTGGGAGCAGTGCCAGGATACGTGGTAACGCCTGAGACCACAGACGAGATCAAGGAGGAAACGTCGCTTGTGAGAGGAATGTCCACACTGGCTGTTGGCGTGGGGAGGATTGAGCCCAGTCCGGTTCCCACGCTGCTGAAGAAGCTCGATACCGGAGCTGTTCCTCCAAGGCCACTGGAAAGGTAGCTGGAGAGGTCCGGAGCTGATGTCGGCACCAAAGTGGCAACATCAGATGTCAGAGCAGACACAACGCTAGATATTCCAGAAGGAAGAGGATCGACAATGCTGCCTACAGCGCTAGTCAGGCCTGAGACAACGGAGCTGAGGACGCTCGCAAGAGGGTCTGACGGGGCGGTGGTAACTGGACCGCTGTCTGTGCCAGTAGGAGTCACTCCGGCTGAAGGGAGAATACCACTGCCAGTAGGGTCAAGAACAGATTGGAGACCGGAAACCGCGGAAGAGAGAATCGAGCCCAACGGGTCAATGATCGATGGAGTGGCCTCGGGCGATGCCGTGTCATCCGTAGACGTTAAGCCCGGAATGCCGGTAGAGGTTGGGACATCCGTGATTCCAAGAGCGGTGGTCAGGCCAACGATGATGCCAGTAGGCTCCGAAGCACTGTCAGTCGTCGTAGCTGCGTCCGCTGATGTCGTAGGAGAGACAACTATCGACGGCAAAAGCCCAGTCGATCCAATAATATCGGGGATCGACGAAGGCAAAAGCTGGAGCGAATCCGAGGCAGTAGGCAAAAGGACTGACAACAATGGGAGAACACCGGTTGACGTAGCGCCAGTGTCCGGAGCTGAAGTGGGGTTGTTTTATGAGGCAGTAGGCAAAAGGGCTGACAACAATGGGAGAGCCCCGGTTGACGTAGCGCCAGTGTCCGGAGCTGAAGTGGGAGTGTCTGATGAGGCAGTAGGCAAAAGGGCTGACAACAATGGGAGAGCCCCGGTTGACGTAGCTCCAGTGTCCGGAGCTGAAGTAGGAGTGTCCGATGAGACAGTAGGCAAAAGGGCTGACAACAACGGGAGAACACCGGTTGACGTGGCGCCAGTGTCCGGAGCGGAAGTAGGAGCGTCTGATGAGGTATCAGTCTTGATAAGGGGCACCTCCTGGCTTGATGCCAAAGTTGGGAGAACTATCGAGCTCGGAATATCACCGGTAGAGGCAACATCGGGAAGTGAAGTCGGAAGAATTATGATGCTGGGGATGTCGCCAGTGGAGGCTACGTCAGGCGCAGAAGTTGGGATGACTATCGAGCTGGGCAACGAATCAGTGGAGCTGGCATCCGGTGCTGAAGTCGGGAGGACTATGGAGCTAGGCAATAGACCAGTAGAGCCCACATCAGGCAGAGAAGTGGGAATGACTATCGAGCTGGGCAGAAGATCGGTAGAGCCAATGTCAGGCAGAGAAGTCGGGAGAACTATGATGCTCGGGATATCGCCCGTAGAGGCAACGTCAGGTGCAGAAGTTGGGGTGACTATCGAGCTTGGCGATACATCAGATGAGCTGACATCGGGCGCTGACGTCGGGATGACTATTGAGCTTGGGAAGGCTCCAGTGGATGCGACGTAGGACGTTGTCGTGGCGTCGACGCTGTCAGAAGTTGTAGAAGAATCGGCGGAGTCTGTAGAGCTCGAGGACGAATCTACAGGAATTGCTGGCGGCGGGATATACAGCGAGACGGACGATGAGCTCGACGACCAACTCGACGAGACCGTAGTTCCAAGCGGTATGTGGACCTCCGTCACTGTTGTTGTGGCTGGACCCGAGCTGGTGGAAGACGACTGGGAGGGGCTGTTGAGCAAGCTCTCGAAGAAGGATGTCAAGTCGTCGGAACCGGAGCCCGTACCCTGCCTCGAGCTCAATTTTTGTTGAGATTCCGGCAGATCGGACGTGGTAGACGAAGACACGGTTGAACTTGCTGGAACCGTACTATTGGTGACAATCTGGCGCTTGATGCTGCGGGGAAAGTAGTACCGTGGTTTGTCCGTCTTCTGGGGTGCCGGCATGGCCTCGGCGGTAGCTAACAGTGGTCCCGATATCGAGGCCATAGCAAGGGCCGCCGCCCATATCGTGGTGGAATGACGCATTTTGGATCAGTATTATCAAACAGTCTGCAAAAAGGTTCCGTCTAGGATGGTTGAAGGGTATCTCGAGGCGCGTCCGAGGGGACGTCTTTGACAGTTAGCGGATATCGAGGTTTGAGGTGCGGGACACGTACTGTCAGGGCTGAGGTATAAACGAGTGTACTTGACGAATCAAGGAAATGAGTGGATCTAGAATTGACACGTTAGTTGGCGGTTCTACGAAGGGTGGTGAATTTGCCGGGAAATCGTCGGGTTTGCTCCAAGATTTGCAGGGAGAACGTACATAGACTGTCAAGGCAGCTATTCGAAAACCAGGTCTCTGGGTAGAGTTGGTGGTGTCGAAGGAAGTAACAGGGCCAGACAGACTACGCCGTCATCTTCGATGACTTCGCAGGGTGCTCTAGTGCAGTGATTGATTGCGCGTTGCACAGAATCGGCTTCCGAGTGCCGTCGTCTTTGGCACAAATCGCCAGCTCGCAACAATGGATCGAAGGTGCGACTCTCGTGGCTGGCCGGACAAAGAGCGTCCTAGGTTCCTGGGGTTTGAACAAAGGCGCTCGCACGACTTTTCCAGGGGCGAGAGAATAGCGTTATCCGATTATAGGTCACGGCGCCCGGGGTGTGTCTTTGTTACGATGTCGAGGTGAAGTTGGCCTGGCGCGTGTGATGCGGACGACGGTCGCGACGGCGAGCAGCGGGATCGTGAAGAGCGGTGAAATGAGTGTCGTGGACGTCACACAGGCGACAGTCCGAAGCGGGTTTGTGAAGTGGCGGCACGAAACAGAGGGATCAAAAGAATGGCGGTGTTCACTAGGAACGGCGGGAATGAGCGTGGTCGAAGGAAGGGGCTGAGCGTGAGAGCGGCAGAGGAAGACGTTCGGACTGCGACGGCGGGGAGGGCGTTCGCACTGCAATTCGGTTGTTGGGCAGTGGGACGGTCCGGTCGAGGATTGTCGTGAGAGGGCGGGCGGAGGGAGAGGAGGGTGGAGGGCGAGATGGTGAGGTTGGCAAGGCGGACGGAGGTGAGATGGAAGAAGGGGTGCTGAGCCTCGCGAGATTTGGCTGCCACCCAGGGCCTAGCTTGTCTTCCCTGCAGGTGGTATTAGCCCATATTAGCGGGAGCTGCGCGTGGGACCTCGCTGACCAGAAGCTGATTAGCACCCGTTGACAACAGGCGGGTCTGAAGCCTCAGTAATTTCACTGAATTCGGGACGTCTTGGCCGCCTTACTCTTGCTTTATTCTGGCCAGAATCTATTATACTTTTCGCTACATATGAAGAGCCTCTCTTTCATGTCCAGGTACTACTGTTGTACTCAAGAACATGCCTCCTATACGAAGGGTCGGAGAGGTATCCGAGGAGCCTTGTCACGCCCCCGGCTCCCGGATAGGCTTAGCGCTTGAACACCGCTTAGTAACCGCGTAATAATCGGTGAAAGTGCGCAGCCGCCAAACCTCCTTCCGACATCCCGTCTTGGGATGGGCGTACCTTGCGGGCAGCTTCACAGAACGCCCGGCATAAACCGACGCAACGGGCACAACGAGCGCGCCAAAGGGCATTCGATATTCGATAGCGCGAGAGCGCGAGGGGGCGCCTACCGCGGGCCCTGCTGTCGACACAGCGAACTGACCCTTCTCTCACACGCGCACAAGGCCGATCAGCAGGCTCCTCGAGAGACGAAACAATGCTCAGCGTGCGACGGCCGTCCTGCTCACCGTCCGAAGATTCTGCGCTGGCGGCGAGCAGAAGTCTGGCTGTTTCTTCTGCGCGACGCACAAACCATCCGGGTTTGAAGCCTGGGGTCGCCCCTCGGGCAATTTGCCTGGTATCCACTCGTCCAGCCAATCGCACCAGCCCTGAAAGCCTCTAAAAAGTGGACCCCCGGTCGCACAATTCTTGGGCGCAGTTTCGCATTTCATTTGGGGGAGCCGCTGGCCTGCTTCACTCTCAGCCGGCCGCAAAGTCGCCCGCCCTCATCATGGAAGTCATCTCGGCCCGCTGGCAAAAGAAGAAGATTCTTCGTCCTACACCTTGTCTGCGCGACTCGCCGCCGCTGGGGAGACACCAGACTGCGCATGCGGGTTTCTGCATCGCCGTGCAACGTCCTCCGTGAGACTCACAGGGCTAGCTGCGAGCCCATTTATCGACAGATGCAGCCACAGCCCTGCCCGAGCCGTCGCCAGTGACCGATGCACACAATTTACAGTCTCCGCCCGGCCAGGCTGCTGACTTTGCGGCCATGTTCCTGAACCCTCACCTCAACGGGGGTCTGCAGCCGCCCTCGCCCCCAACCGCTTCTTTGCTCTCTCCGCCCATTCCTTGCCGCAATGTTCGCTTCTCAGATGCTTTTGTTCCTTCATTGCACTGCCGTGCCGCCCCGTAGAATCGCTGCACGTAAGTGGCCGCGATGCAGCCGGCAGGCCTCTCCGCGTCATACTGTCTGCAAAGCAACGCGTCGTCTGAGCCGCGTTCTCATGCCTGCCAACCACTCTGTCTCCGTGGTTAGCCTACCAGCTTACGAGCTGCTAATATTTAGTGGAACTTCCAGTTCGTGCTAGGCCGGATCGGGCGTTGCCGCTTTTAGTCGCCGAAAAGCTTCGCTCGTCTGATGTTGCTTGCCGAGCTTCCTCTTTTCACCTGCCCGTCGTTTCGAGCGTTTCATATGGTCGTTCCGAGCCTTGACCGTCTTCTTCTCGCCTTTTCCATGTTTCAGCAGCACCATTAGAGCTATGAAGACGGCTGCTTCCGTCGCCGTCGTAAAAAGAAAAAAAGCAGGCCTAGCTCGTCTCCGTTCTTTGGGCAAGAAGCATGAAACCACGTCTATCAAGCTGCTGGGTCGACCGAGCGTCCGAGTCCGATCATAAGGCCGGCAGTTGGCGCGGTACAGGGTCATGAGCGTGTACTTTATGTACATGTACAAAGGATGATCATTTCTATCACCTTGATCACCTTCCCGCAGACGTGCGAGACCACGCGGGCCTTGAAGGAAGTGACAATTCCACGAGCACTATAGAGCTATCCTATGGAGCTGCGCCTGCTGGCGACAGGCGCCACTCCGTCTCATCGTACGAATACGAGCAGTCAAGTTGGCCAGACGCGAATGGCGCGTGCAAAGAGGTTTGTCGTCTGCTTGAAACGACCCTGCTACCGTCGCACCGTCCTGTCCTCACTTCTAGTTGGATCTCCTTCTCCTACCTCATACTTTGTAGTACATGCTAAATATACGTTCCTTTCCTTCACCAAATTCTAAGCGCTGCGCATTCGCAAGGTAGCACATGTGCGTCTACCTCATCATCCTCGGCCTAGTCCCAACCCCGCATTCAATATAAACGCCCAAGCATGAATGCGGCAGTAGTCTCCATGAGTGCAGCAATGCACACTCTCCCACCTGCCAATAAACTTACACTGCAGAAACGTGGCAATAGTTACCAATCTCAGATATCTAACGCACAATATTCGTCTATTTTCCTGCCATCAGATTCCATCCATCCCTGACAGCCCAACTTGCGGTGTGCACCTGCATTTCTCCCCATTGCCGAGTCATTCCAGCCTCTAACACTGCCCTTTCTGAGCGTCTTCTCGAATGCTGGGGCGCTGATGCCACATCATGACCGCGTCTTGGCACCGGCCCCTCACGTCCTCCCTCAGTCAGTCCACGACGTATGCCGGACTTCGAATCGCCTCATCACCATGTCGTATGTTTCTCTATCTTCTCTATTGACTGGAGAGGCCGCGCAAGCTGCCGAGCGCTCATGCATTGGGGCGTCATCCTGGAATGATGAATTAGCTGACTGACTCCCCCTGGCGGGAACTGCGCCCTCTCTCTACTCGTTTGGAGGTGGTCATCTCAGGCCTGCCTCTCTCAAAGGCCCCGAGGAGTTGAGATCGGTCTGACATCCCTGAGCAACAGGGTCTCGCACGTCACGGTCCCCGCAATCTTCCAACTACCCGGACGGCGGGGCTCTCTCACCAAGGAACGCAAGTTTCCTTGCATGAAGCCCTCGTGGACAGTTTCTCATGGGGACGCAATCAGTCCTGTAACCCGTGCACCATAGTGTACTGAGTTTCCATTCATCGTCTGGTACGAAATGAATATAGAATGTTGATGGCGAAGTGTAGAGTTTGAGCCATCGGGATGCCACTTTCTTATTTTGTCTGCTCACCTACCACTCGGGCATTTCTATCTTCCCAAAATTCGCTCTTATTCCTGTCTAACTCTCATCCTCGAGGTAGTATACATGGTCGCGGTTTTGTACTAGGCTAGTCTAAGAGGTCAGTAGAAGCATATAAGATATATATGTAGTGAGTGAGCTGGCTAACTTCCTTGTATTAGGTGTGAGAGAATGTTCTTTTACATCTTCTCCTCTATGTATACAGTACTAGGTCATAAGGTTGGGCACACGAGTATATCACTGCTTCGGCTCCCTTCCTGTTCCATCGATACCACTCTGGGAAGTACCTCAGCTAGCAAGTATTAGCTTCGCCAAATAGCTGCCTGCTCCCCACCACAGCAGCCTTTACATCGTAAATAGTATATTATAAGCCTATCAGGGTACTCCAAGCAGTCGTAAGGATTTCCCCAATCTGATTCTCGGTGCTGAAGACTTTGCTATATCTTAATTCATGGTCCCACTTAAGCTGCGCTATTTACCATTGTTGATATTCTCCATAGTCCTCTAGTATGCTCAAGATAATCAAGACACGATGGGACAAATATAACGTTGTACACACTTACCGGCTGAGCAGCGAGCTGCCCTGTCTACATGCTAAACAATATCCGAGTCCCCCCAGTGCTTGGAGAAAATCAGCAAATAATGGAGACAACACCACGCCACGACCCAGCAACCGGGCCACGGAGGCTCCCCATGCCAACGCGGCCTCCTCATAGACTCCCCCTTGCGAAAAATCGGAGATGCCAAATTGATCGAAAACACACGCCCATATGCAATATGCCAGCATTTCCCGCATTAGCAACATTACAGCAAGAGACAACACCTCATCACTACCCTTTTTGGGGATTCAGTGCACACAAATACTCATGCACCACGTCTCGCGCGCTGTCCTCCTTTCTTCAAACCCATATCTTTCAACAGCATAGAAACATCCTCCCCTAACTTTCCACCATCCATATCAACTCTCCCTACAGCCCCCGCTTCCATCATCCCCCCCCCCTCACACACCCCCCGCGACCAAGTCATCGACATCAGTAAACACAGCTAACGCACTACATACAATGCTAAAATTAACAAGAATGCCACCACTGGATGTCTGGCGCTGCTGCCACTGCAACACGATCTGGCGCGGCAATTTTTGGGTTGTGGAGAGGGATCCTGCGTGTAGGCAATGCGGGCATTTTCAGTGTTTGGGGTGTCGGGTTTGGGAGAGGGGGATTAGGTGATGTTATGGTAGTGTCTTGAAGATAGGGGGGAAAAACGGTGATTCTATTGCGGAGACCGTGATTGTTGAGACTGTTGATATCGCTTATGGCTGCTAGATGGTATTTTTTGGCAGTATTTCCTCACTTCTTTAGTTTGGCATATAAATCGCGTGGACGAATCGCACGGACTGGCTGCCGTTCGTAAAGTAAGTACTAGGTTGTAAGTTCAGGCAACGGATATGTCACTGGCTCGCGTTCCACTTCTGTTTTTTGCAATACTGTACGAGGTACCTTGCTCAGCATGTCTGCGATCAGTCGCTCAGTCGCACTATTTCCGCTGTGTGCTGTTTCATATTATACCTCGAGTTCCAAAGCATAGCGAGATACTCCAAAAAACCTACAAATAGTGCTTACACTTGTGTCGCAGTACTCAGTATCTTCACATTTCCACAACCTATCTCAAAAGCTTTGGGTCATGGATCTCACCATTTCCATCACGCATGGCGGATTGGTAGTGTCATGTCAACGTGACTAGTGTAGAGTAGAACATTGCAAAAGTCCTTCTAGGGTATCTATCCATGATGATCCTCATCCCGAAGCTTTGCCCGATGCCAACCATAGCACCTTTAGAACCCCAACCTTCTGTCCCCTTTTACCATCTTAATCCCACTACCCTCTATTGTTTATGGACCAACCTTCCTCTACTCTTCCCCTTACCCTTACTACCCGCACCCTCTCCTTAAACATCGCCTAGACTTCCGTTAGTGTAGACACATTATGTCAGCGCACTTCGCGCGCGAGGAATAATATGCTTTCCGATCACGTGGATCGCAATCAATGCTATTAGATCGGGGTGCGGGTTCTGCATCTTCTGGCACTTTATGCTGTGATTCGTTCATATGGTTAGATTAAGTCGAAGTGGAGGTGTGTAGAGCCGAAGCGTCGAGAAGGGTGTGAGGTTCGATCGAAGAGGGCCATGTATGCTGTTACAGTGCTCCTGGAGGCGGACATTTAAGCTGCTATTTGGCACGAAAGACCAACGACTTGAAATCAAAGCTGCAGGCATATCGTGTCTTGCAGTTGAGAAGTGTCAGACTTTCCAGATGTGACAGATCTTCACGCGATATAGCACTATCTCGGGAACAAAGGGTGAAGAGCAAGCCACAGATGCCGTATAGCAGCCACCTCACACTGGGTATTTCTCAAGCTCCTAGGCCAGCACGTTCTCCGCCAACGCAACAGCCATGCAACTGGAAAACGTCATCGAAGCAGTTTCTGATTCGGCAACCTACACTAACAAGAAGGAACCCCATAAACATGTCATCAAAAACTCCTCCCAACAAAGGTCGATGGTTAATCAATCAACGGCAAGAAAGCCCTTCCAATGACAATGAAAAAGAGCAACAGGCCGCTATACCTGGCCATCTGCCCACAACTCGCAATGTGAAGTCGGGTATCCGGATACCAGCGCCTTGCGGTCCAACGAGAGTTCACCGTAGGGTCTCGCCCCACTGCGCCGTCGGGAGTCAAGCGCATATCGGTCCAATGTAGGAGCAGCCTAAGCGCCCTCGCGGCTCTTGCGGTAGCTAGCCTATAAACGTTTCAGTCAGCAATAAATCGAGAGAACAACGACGGCAGGCAGAAGCAGTAAAGGGTGTAAATAGTCAAGTTCGGCTTGTGAATATGAATGACATATGGTGCTCCTTATTGCGTACAGGGCAAGAGCAGCGAGATGAGACATGGGTGGGTGTCCGAGATCGGAACAGTAAATAGACAGTCCTTCAGTGCGCAAGGACATATAACATGCGAGAACAGCAACGCAGGGGAGATCTAGAAATCGGAGTTCTCGTGTCGACGCACCTCCTGCTCGACCTGCAACTGGTCGACGACCGGGGCCAATTCCGAGAGGATCTCGTAGGCCTTCTTGTGGTATTCGAGCTGAGCGGCGATCAAGTCCGCGAGGTTGCGGAGAGGTTCGGGCGTGTCGAGGACCTATGATTTGAGTCAGAAATTTACCTTGGTAGGGGGATGAGGTTGAAGAAAAATAATCATGGGAGCTTTCAGCGTAGTGTCCAGGTTGAGCTCTGCCACGCCATGCGTATACTCACATTCTTCATGACGCCCACTGCTTCTTCTGTCTGGCCAACGAACTCGTCCTCAGCCTGCTCAATTTGAGCCCTAGCCTCCTCGCTGATCTCATGGTCCTCCAAGCCAGTCTTGGGCTGCTGTCCGGGCAATGAGAAAGCGGGGCCGCTCTTCGCCTTGGCCTTGGTCGCATCGAGACTCAGTCGCGAATTCTCAACCGCCTTGCGTGCCCGCTGGGCGAACATCAAGTTCGTGTTTAGCGTTGTGCTCCAGCCAGCCAAGAACCTGCTCTGGATCTGAGCATCCTGGGCCAAACGCGCCTCGCCGACCTTCTCGCTCGCAATGGCGAATTTCTCTAGGGCCGTAGATAGAGGGTCCTCGCCGGCACCCGAGTGGTCGGCTGACAGGATATGCGATCCATTGAGAGAAGCCCGCGCAAGGGCGTGACTGAAGGTCTTGGGCTGCGGCTTTGCGGCGGGAGGCGCGGTCAACGCGGCTTGGGCCTCTGCCGGGGAGGTCGCGGCGGAGAGAAGGGATACTTTCTCGGAGACGGTGCGTCCAAGATCGTTGAAGGATTCGCGGAGGTTGTTTGGGTAGTCATATGCTTCGTTGGTGTATTGGGATCTGGGGTCGTTCTGTAAGCGGGGAACCGAGACGCAGACTGGGTTGCACGAACGTCACTTGGAGCAGCGTAGTGTGGACCTTCTTGAGGGCATCGACTCGCTTCTCGAGCTCGATATAGTCCGGTGGGAGTTGAGTCTGTGTATGTGGTGTTAACGAATGATCTGACCGTAAATACCACCCTTGTCGAAGCTCCTGAACAAGGTGTGGTGGACGGTCAGGCTATCGCACCTTGTCCTCGGCCTGTCCAAGCTGTTCTTTGACATACTGCTGGGTTCGTGCCGCAAAGGGAGTGAAAGTAGCACTGCAAAGCAATTCCTGTCAGCATTTCGAGGCCCAGAGACAGCAGTTCGAGGGACGGACTGGAGCGCGGGGGTACGTACGAGAAGTTCTTCCCGAAAGCCTGCACCTTGTCCATCTTGTTATTTGTTTACGGCGTATGAAAGTAAGAGTTGAGGTGGATGTTGGCGATGGCGTCGTGGTGGTCTGTTGGTGTTTGGTGAGCTTTCAACATGTGCTCCTGCAGGTCGCACTCGCTCGGACCCTCAGCCAAGCTCTTTGACCTCATCGAGTCTCACCTGCAACATTCATCCTTCGGCTAACTTCCTCTCCAGGATACCAGTTTGCCGACATGCATGTACCGACACGCCTAGACACTGGCTAGATTGACAGCTGTCCTTTGAATGATACCTATCAGAGTTTACTGGAGAGTGCTTCTGGCGGCTTGTTTATGTGAACTGCACTTCAAATCTCAAGTCCCTCGAACCTCTAAGCTTGGATGGTATCTCTTTAGCAAGCTTGATTTCATTCCCTCTGAACACTAGGAGGTCATCAACACTTCTCCTATCTCTACCAGTGATACAAATTGCACCGCTCCCCAGTTGTTCCTTTTCAATCAGTATGGTACACACATACGGCTCTAGGGTGGTTGACTACATGGTCTTCCTTTATACGATAGTTCAATTTGGTGTCCATCAAAGACAGGCTCTGTGTCCTCATACTCGAGTATCTCGCGCGGTCATGTATAGCATCGGGTGAATCCCGCCACGGTAGGCGTCATCTTACGAGGGCGGTCAGAGACTCAAAGGCAGTCCTGCGGATTTTCTCTTCATACCTCATAATATCATCTTCGACATATCGTAAGTAAGATCCTTTGAGATGGTTTTAAGGTAATGAACGGCCTCGCTAATTATAGGGATGCAAATATCATGTTCATGTCTCTGAACATGGATGACGACGTTGTTTGGTTCTGCGGCGCCAACGGAGTTGGTCGTCTCGACTTTTCGTTGAGCGCATAGACAGCTTGCTTGATGACAGTAACATCATGATATGTAGAGAAACGAGAACGTGGAACTGGAATTCGCTATATTGGTTAGATCATCAGCTATAAGCTAGCCTCTGATTGGCTACCCCTGATTCAGTCAGGGAGACCACAAGTCTGCTATCGACTTCGAGAAACTCCGCTCGCTACTCCCCAACACCTACATATCTGACCGAAAGGATTCTCCGCGTGATGCTGAGCTGCTCCACAACTCACGAAGCGTGATCAACCAAGTACCCGCTTCGTCCTTATCTACTTTGTTCCGGACTTCGCGTGATAGCCACGATAATGGCGACATGACACGAATCTGAAACACCATAACCGCACGCAACGCCTGCAACCTTAATATCGCGACTCAAGTCATTCTCAACCTCAGGCTTTTTGATCAATATATACAGTCGCTCTTTGGGCGCTTTCTATGCTAAGCTTATGATTGTGTCGTGCGTTCCTAGCGTTTCATGGCTGCAATAATCGCATTTCTTCCCCACTCTCACCACCCTCAATGGACAAAGATTTCTAGGGTATGGAGTTCTTACTATCATCTCAGCTATAAATTGAGATCGTCTCCTAATTCATCTAGCCGTGAAGTCTGATCCTTTTCAGCATGTCCCACCGCATAGCAAAACGGCATGAGTATCAAGCGCTAGAAGACGAAGATCTGGACAGCGGCTCAACATCTAGGCTTTCAACAAGTAGCAACTCACCGATCCTGCCCAAGGCAGATGTGGATGAGTTTGAAGAGGACGATGCGCTGCAAGGCGATGGGGATGGCAACACTTTCGATACCGATGGCCTAGAGACGTTTTACGAGCCCGTTGAGGGGTACGAAGGCGCGCATAGGTATGACCCTAAGTATCGGTGGAACATAAGTGACGAGCATAAAGTAGTGAGAAAGGTAAGGAGTACTTTTTCAAAAATGTAGCATCCCGTCTTCGATTCTGTAATAGACGCTTCATATCAGCCTTCGCGAACTTCACATTGCTTCCAACCTCCAAGACCTGGCCCGAGGAATACCTAACAGCAAAATGCGACTAAACACTTTGCTTGATTTCTTGCTGTCTGGAACCAACCTCCAAAGAAATTATGTTGTTCCTGAGATCTACTCCTGACCTAAGTCACCTCCGGCAGCGTCAGGAAGTCGAATTCAAACTGTTCTTCCTCTGATATCCTCCTATCTTTCTTTTCTTTCTGCCGCGATCTTCCTCCAACTCCACTGACATACCCCCCAGATCGACAAATGGATCTGTACTTGGGTCTGCCTGATGTTTTTTGCCCTCCAACTTGACCGCGGCAACATCCAACAAGCCCTCTCCGACAACATGCTGCCTGATCTTGGGCTTACTACGAACGACTACAACTACGGGCAAGCAATCTTCTACACCTCCTTCCTGCTCGCCGAGCTGCCCTCGCAACTAATCTCTAAATGGATCGGCCCTGATCGCTGGATACCGATTCAAATGGTTGTCTGGAGCCTCATCGCAAGCATGCAAGCCTTCCTACAGGGCCGGAAATCATTCTACCTATGCCGCGCTCTCATTGGAGTTATCGAAGGCGGCTTTATCCCAGATAACATCTTGTATCTCTCTTACTTTTACACCGGCGCTGAACTCCCCACGCGGCTCTCCTATTTCTGGGTGTCGTCACAGTTAACGAACATCACCTCCGCCTTCTTCGCATACGGCCTCCTCCACCTCCGCGGCGTACACGGCATAGCCGGCTGGCGCTGGCTCTTCGGCCTCGAAGGCCTCCTCACCGGCGCCATAGGCGTGCTTTCCTTCTTCTACCTCCCTCCTAGCCCAACACAGACCGCCAGCCGCTTCCGCGGGAAAAGCTGGTTCAGCGCGCACGAAGAAAAGATCATGGTGAACCGCATTCTCCGCGACGACCCCAGCAAAGGCGGCATGCACAACCGCCAAGCCCTCACGCTCAGCATGGTCAAGGACTGCCTGACCGACTGGCACATGCTCCCCATCTACCTGCTCGCCGTGTCCTTCCAGATCCCCACGAACCCGCTGACGGCGTATCTGACGCTGCAACTGCGCGAGATCGGCTTCTCCACGTTTGAGACGAATCTGCTGACTATACCCGCGTATCTGCTGTTCATCGCGCAACTGCTGTTCTGGACGCAGGTTGCGGAGCGGTGGAACCAGCGGTTCTTGGTTGGGCTGGTGAGCCAGATCTGGGCGCTGCCGCTGCTTGTGATCTTGGAGTGGCTGCCGGGGGATGCGAATCAGTGGGTCAAGTATACGTTGACGGTTCTGTTGGTGGGTCACCCCTACGTGCATGCGATTTTGGTGGCCATTGTGAGTCGGAATGCGGGGACGGTGAGGACGCGGACGGTGGCGAGTGCGTTGTATAACATGTTTGTGCAGGCGAGCGCGATTATTGGGCAGAATGTAAGATCAAGGGCTGCTTTTGATAGGCAATTGCTGAACAAGTGCAGATCTACCGTGACGAGGATCGGCCGATGTATCGGAAAGGGAATAAGGTCTTGATCGCGGTTTGCATATGCAACTTTGCGTTCTTTATCGGGGCGAGGGTCTTCTATATCAGCGTTAACAGGTATAGATGATTTATCAAAAGGAAATTTCCTAGCAGACTACTAACAATGAGACAGACGACGTGCAAAGATCTGGGGCGGGATGTCATTGGACGAGAAGAGGGAGTATCTAGCTACTACTAAAGATCGCGGGAATAAGCGGTATGCAAACCTCCTCCACCTCCTCATGCGTTGTGTAAAGAGTTTGCGCTTACGCAGTATGCTTCAGGCTTAACTTTCGGTTTGCGTACTAGAGTGGTTGGAATGATACAGTACCAAAACTTGAGCTCAAGCACCCCTTGCGGCTGCTAAGAAGTCCCCTAACAGGCATTCCAAACTTCAAATAGAAAGCAAGAGTCGATTCAGTGGGAAATATACTGCTTTTGACAAAACACCTCGTACTTTATGTGCACTGTATCAGAGCCAGCGGCGTCGGTCGTGTGCATGTGCGACATCCACCATTCCCATAATTCTAAATGGAGTAAACGAATGCCGTTCAGCTTTACGAGATGGACTTTTCATCCTGATTGATAGTTCCATTCCAGCCTGGGGATCCAAATATTCTATGAAGCATGGAAATTTTCTGTTGCGCAGCCCATAATCTCAACGGGCCAGCATGGGTTTTCGTTTCATGTGACGGGCACCGCAGCTAGCTGCTGTACATACAGTAAGTGTAGATGAGGCACACTTCTCACCTAACATAACATTACAGCTTCATGGATTTTACAACGCCTAGAGACCGCCTCTGCGCCGTGGGTTTGCTTTTCGTAGCTATGCTGAAGCCTGAACGCATGGGGATGGGTTGGCTTTTGGGGAGGATTGAAGGGTGGAAAGTAGGGGTAGAATACAAAGGTAGGAAGGAGAACGTTGAAGGTCACGTGACAGTGAACATCTACTGTTAGTCCTGGGTAGTCCTGGGGCTGGACCATGTCGAATGGCGTTATAAGGCCCCCAGCGCGCTAAAATTCCCGTCTTCTCCGATATGAAGCGCCTCGTGCATTTGTCATCAACTCTGAGGGCTTTAGTCCTGATGAATCGAATGCCATGTTTGCAAAGCGTCGGTAGAATGAATCAATAAAACGAGTAGCATTAAAAGACGCGGCAGACCTCCAGGAAGGATAGCACAGAAAGAAGAAGTAGGACTAAACGCAGTATCTCCACGCCGTCATGAGGTAGCATTAGCCTTGCGCCTATCTGCCTGTAGGCTGCTTTAAGCGTCGAAGTGGCTTAGTAGTCAGCTTTCGCTAGTTTGATTGGTTCTTGGGGAGGTTTTGCATTTCTAAACTCTCAACACCAAGATCTCTCACCTATTGCAGCCGTAAGATCTTGCCACACAGACATACACGCAGATCTCCCAACAAGCGTCCCCCGGTCAGGAACCAAGTGCTAACAACTCGAAACACATTTCTGCATCATCTCGGCAGGGCTGAGGCTCATGGGAGGCGACACTGTAGTGGCTCATCCGCTTACTTTTAGGTTGGGGGCGGAGCCCGCACCCGCTATGCCTATCACCACTCCTTGGGTCTCTAGAGCTGCACAGCGCCATGAGCTAGGCTCACCTGGAGATCGTGCATGTATTTCCCACCAATATGAGCATGACGGCGTGGGTAAGATTACGCTGAGGCTTCCTACCTACATAGTCTGCCCACTTGATCGACAGGCTGTGCGCTCCTAATAACAGCGACCGGTCCACTAAAGCGTAACGATGGGAACCTTGAGGCCGTCTATTCCAAGGCAGCGTTGTGTGACAGCGGAGACGAAGGCCAAAAACACACCCACTATTCTACTTGGTTACCCTTGATTCTACTTCCTTTCTCTTCCCTCTTCTCTATTCCTCTAGTGCTCTAGACCGTCAAGATCCTCAGGAACACGATCATCGAGGTTTTACAGGCACAATGCGCTTCGATCTTGTGTTGGGTCCGAGCGTGGTGGCTTTAGCTGCACTCTCACGAGGCGCGAAAGCAGGTAAGCGGTCGTCTCGTATCCGGCGCTGATGCTTAATGGTTAACCTTCATAGATCCTATTGATTCTTTAGACTTACAGGCCCGCGATTCACCTTGTCCGAACAGCTATGAGAGTCACAATGGACTTAACTTCACGATGTACTGCAACCGTGAGTGATGAATTATTGCCACCCCAAGGCTAGCATACTAAGACGAGATATCTAGAAAACAACCCATGGAATGATGCCCAGGGCCCCGTCCAAACGGATACGATGGAGATATGTATGGAACTCTGCTCGCGGTACTGGGGCCCCACCGGCGAGGGCTGCTTCGGCGTAGTATGGAACACGGGAAACTCATGCTGGCTGCGCAACTCCTCCACCTCCACGCAGGGCCTATACCCCGAAGCCGGCACGCATTCAGCGCTCGTTCCCCACGCCGAACTTAAAAGCGTCAATACAGACTGCCCATTCGACAACCTCTCAATCCAGACGGTGCGGAACGTAGAGAACTTCACAATCCACTGCGATCAAGTCATAGGTGGCTTTGACGCATGTTTCGACGAGTATGACGTTTCGGGCTGCTACCAGGGTCCATATGAGGGTTTCTGGCACGCCGACTCTCTCCAAGAATGCATGGAAATCTGCGCCGATTCCCACCCCCTCTGTCAGGGTGTCTCCTGGAATCCTTCTCAAACGATCGGTTTCGCGAACTGCTGGCCAAAGACGGGATGGAATAACCTCCAGCCAGCCACTGCCAACATGCTGATTGGTGTTCTCCACTCTGCTGCCCTGACAAGTATCGAGCCCGTCAACACCACCTGTCCGGCTGATAAGTCCTACGACACCCAAGGGAAGACATTCAGTATCAACTGCGCGCAGTTGAATACGGGGACGAACATCACGTCCATTCACCGTGCGAACATCACCGCCTGCGTTGATGCCTGTGCAAAAAGCGATAAGGACTGCGTTGGCGTAGTCTTTGACAGCACAATGGCCGCCGGATTCCAGAACTGCTATCTCCAAAATACAACAAGCGTGATCTCCAGTAACGCAAATACCACCTTCGCACTGCTCTCAGGCACTCCGCTCCCGACCTCCAACCCTACCAACACCACTGTACCTACTTCTAGCTCGAAGGCTAGCTCGAAAGCCTGGATCGCTGGGCCTGTCATCGGCGGCGTCGTTGCGATAGGTCTTATCGCAGGCGGCATCTTCTGGTGGCGACGACGAAAGGCGCGCCCTGTAAGCGGGACTACTGCCACTGGATATAAAGGCGCACCGGGATACGGATACTCGTATGCGCCCGCCCCTCCAGGCGAGCTGCACGCGGATTCAGCACAGGAGATGACGGCCACTGGTGACAGACCGGTGAAGTATGCGCATCAGCAGGCGGCGTTGCAGTCCCCGCAGGAACTGCCGAGCTGAGAGAATGGGATGCGCTATCAGAGAATCGGAAGGATAGAGGGAAAGGAAAACGGTTTTAGGGATTCTTTTGTGGTCATATTCAGCGGGTTTGGTGGGGGCGTTGGGATTTGTGCATATTTGACGAACTTATGGAGAGAACCGCTCGCGTTCTCGGATCTTGACTGTAATGTAGAATTACGAGTGCTGATTTTACAACCGAGTTGCAGTTTTAACACTCTAGGGGAGGTCCTCTAGACTGAATGTGTCTAATCTTGGAGGTAAGGAGTCCATCGAACTTTTTTTAACTCCCCGTCACCTATTGACCAACGTCTCACATATACACTATACCCGCAAATCTCATCAGTCGCCTACTAGACCCCTTGAATCGCCTACTTCTAGTCCAAGTTCGATGCAAATAGGACCAATACTCTGAATGTCGGCAAGCCAATGTCTTCATACGCATACATTCACTCCTCGCTTCACTTATAGCTTTTGGCCATGAATCTATAAATCTGAATCTCGAGAAACAAAAGCCGAACCCATCCTAGTACGGCTTGGGATTCGAGGAATAAAAAAAGAAACTGTGCGAGCGCTGCGCAAGGCAGAGGTGACGGTTAAGTCGAGATCACGTGAATATAAATATCAGGTACCCTCGACGCTCCAACCCAGAAGCCAGAATCGTACGATGATGTTACATAGCTAGGAGTCGTGGGATACGGGCACAAAGGTAAGGTCTACAGTTGCAAAGAGTAAGCAGACCCGTCCGCCCTTGTCTACGTTACAGTATGACCCTGTCTTAGGAGCAGGGGTGCAGTATTGGCAAATCTACGCTATACTCTTTGCTTGCATGTAGCATTTCTATTCTCTCTCTTGAGGTCTTTAGCTTCGGCTTCGGCTTCGGCTTCGTAGTTCCACACATGTTCGTTATTTGAAGTGCATACAAGCTCGTTATCTCGTAGAAAAGTTTTTCGTTTCTTTCCTCCACAATCTGCAGTACCATGGCATAAGTTTTGGCGCTTCTTGCGACTGCTTGGGGCACCCTAGTAGGCTTCGGAAACTCCAAATCTAACGCAAAGATCAACGCAGTGAATATCACACTACCATCTGACTGATGAGAGGTACACTACCTGAGGCACTTCTCACAGTAGGGTCCGCAGAGCAAGAGCGAAGACAGAGTAGTCTTATGTAGGTCTGCTCGAATACATGGCCTCGTACTCTACCTTTATTGTACATCGTTTTACTACTCTCATCTAATATGGATTGATACTCGATACTAGCTCTTTACTACTGCCAGCACTCTACTCCCCTTCCCTAAATCGTCCTTCTCATACAGCTCCACTTTCCCCTTCCGTCCCCTTAATCATCATCCTTCACAACACAAAAACCATACCAATCAGCAGCATTAAGTGAAGTTGTTTAGTAGGAAGGTTGTGATTCATCATATATACACGTTTCGAGTAGAATCTACGCCTCAACACCCCATCATCACTCCATATTTCAGTTAATACAGTTGGAACACTTCCTTGTTAGAGCCTCATCTTCACTCACCACAGCCCAGTGCTCAAAGCTCTTTCTCTTTCGCAGCGCCAGCTTTCGACTCCGCATGCCGTAGCTCTTTCAGTCCTGTCACCGGCCGACCCGCCACAGCTTCCGGGCCGCCAACCGCTTCGAAGCCCTTGTGGAACACCCACTCGACCGCCTTCTCGACCGGCTCGTCGAATACGTAAGGTAGGAACGGCACAGCCGCTAGCCCAAGCTACGAAGAAATCAGCATCCCGCAAAACGATACTCGTCCCGAACTCAAGAGACACTCACCCCAATCGGTCCATACGTCCTAATTCTCGCGTTCTTGATATCCTTCATCGCCTTTCCCGAGTACTTCACGATGCTATGGATCGTGAACGCCGGCAATCCCATACTCGCCAAACCCTGGAAGATCGCTCGTTGTGCCATCACAGACCGATAATCCTCGATCGCTGGCACGATCCCGGGAACGACATGCGTACTCGTTACAGCGGAGCCTCCAACTGCAGCTGGCAAGAGGTTCTTCACGCCCTCCACGATCGAGTTGCCTGAGCTCTCTTTTTCTGCAGTGTGCAGTTCTGGGTGCAGCACCCGCTGGTTCCGTATATATGCTTTGTAGCCTTCGTGACTAACGTCACCCGCGAGGTAGAGCCAGGAGACAGCGTAGGCGCCTTTTATAAGATATGGGTGGGCAACCGGGCGGAAGGACTCGCCGATGTCCGAGGTGTAGGCGATGTAGCGTTGGCCGGCGCGAAGGATGGTGCGCACGCGAGAGGCATAGGCAGCATAGCGGATGTCGCTGTCGGTGGTATCGCCGGACCTAGGATGGGGGTGTTAGATCATGTGTGTTTCAAAGAGATCTAGAGACATCGATAGGAGTTTAAGAATCTTGTTTCTTTGGAGGAGTGCTCGGCTCGGAATGAATAGGAAGATATAATAGTAACTCACGATCCCTCATAAACCGTCTCCCATAGCTTTTCATCGTCATCCAGTGTCTCCTGCAATCCCTTGGGCAGTCTCTTCCTCGCAGGCTGCACCGAGTAGTCCGGCCGCGCGCCCGCCCGCTCATGTGGGATATCCTCCGTGTCGTTATCCTTCTTCGCCATGATTCCTGTAACCGTGTGTCTAAACCCTCAGATATCTCTTTAACGCCAAGTCAAGTGCCCTCCTCACAAATGAAACAATCCGAAAAGCTTTCGTGGAGGTTGTAAAGTGTCGAATGCGCAAAGCACCGCGACCTCGGGAAGCATAGACGGGACGTCACAGCTCGAGCGGCACTTCCCTTGCTGCATCATCCAATTCTTCACAGCAACCGCAACTCCAACAACACCCGGCCAGAGCTCTCCATCAACCCCCAATTGCCCGCCACCACACAACTCTCCCGCACCTCCAACCCCTCACAACCGCAATCATGGTCGTCATGTATCAAATCGCTGGCCGCCAGGTCGGATCGCACGTCGTAAGCGCCGCCCGAACCCGTCCCGACCGCCCGAAGGAGAGCTCTTTTACTACCTTCATCGCGACTTCGGAGCGCAAACCCTGCTTGCCACAATGGACGAATGCTGATTGATGTGATGTATAGCTCGCAATGGCGACCCTGGGCACGGTTTTCGTAGGCTCGTGGGCCGCAATGGGCGGCTCGAAGAAGTCGGCTGCACAGGGCCCGCCTATCTCGGCTGGCAGCAAGGACGAGGAAAAGTTTATACAGTATGTGCTATCGGCTTCCATACGTCTAGTCTCACATTCAGAGCTTTTATGGAGCTGCAATCGCAATCCCGCGGCGATCGAGAGAAACACTGGCTAATATGGTTTCGCTACAGGGACTTCCTGAAATCGGCAGAAGCGGAAGAGAAGAAAGCGGCACACTAGAGTTTGCATTGGACCATCATCGGACGGGTCCGGCAGATATTAAGGAGCGGAGGCATGAACGTATGAACGAAGGACAGTCGGACGAGCGAGAGCATCCAGGATTTCTATCGGCTGCCGAGTTGTAAAACCTGTAGATACAGCGCCAATTGTACCAACAACATCTGCTCTCATCCGGCACCATTTCGGATTATTTTGACCTGGGATCTGTGATTGGATGAAGGTAGTTCAAGTGAGTTTTCTAACTAAGTAACCAATAGCAAGCACAAGAGGATATCAAAGCTGGGCATTAAAACATGATGCCCACCGCCATACGCCGTAACAGAAACTCCACGCCCGTGTCATATAGAAAACCGTATTTCACGCAGAGTCCACAAAACACCCTCTGCGCCGCTAACAAACCGCCCGTGATATAGCCTTCCCTTGCACCATTTCAGATACAGTATTCATTTCATTGATGCAACTTGAGAACTCAATCTTCCAGAATGATCTTCTTAGTCATGCACTCCACAATCTTGGAGTAAAACTTCACCGCATCATGCCGCGGGAAACTGATCCCCTCCCCATCAGTCGCATATTCGGGTAGGATATCGAAAAGGTCGGCATCCCTTTTTTCGTCGAGCATTGGCAAATAATCGAGATTCACATTGTTGTATTCCGTGTCGTCATCGTCTGCCGGTACCGTGAAATGGAAGTGTAGCGCTGCAGTATGGTCAATATCAATTCGCTCATGCTCATTGAGGGGGTTTGTGAGTGAACTTACTGCCATTGCGGCCAGTCTGAATGCAATCAAATATGTCTTCGTCATCATCGCCTTTCTTCACGCCCCGTATTATCAATCCTGTAAGATCGGTGTATAGGTCTTCCTTGAGCTTGCGGATCTGAACTTCTTTCTGTGCTTCTGCGGATCCAGGGAGGACGACACTACGCTGTTGTTGCTTCATTGCACTTCCTTGTCCGGCCTTTCCTTCCGGGGGTGCCGACGAGCGTGCCTGTGCTAGTTTCGCGCTGATGGTTTTGTTCTCGTTCTGTGCTGTAGCCAGAGACTCGGAGAGGGACTTGTTTTCCGAGGTCAGCTTAGTATTAGCAGCTGTTAGTACTGCTAGCTCTTTCCGTAGTGACGACGTCTCGGAGGATCTCGTCTGAAGCGAGGCGACTTGTTGCTTGAGAGACCTGATCACTGCATCCTGATCTTGATTCAAATATTAGCCATGTACTCCCTGCGATCCCAAGTTGATTCTCACCTTTCTCTCGTTGGTCTGTTGTGCGCTTCAGCTGCTCAAAGACGGTCTCTTTATCCGTCATCCCTATCTCCTTCAGGTTCTGATATTTGAGATTGATGTTCTCGAATTGGTTCCTCAAATCCCCCAGCTTTCGCCTCAATGTAGGATCATTGCCTCCCCTCTCTGTATCTGACGCACTTCCTGCTCTCCTCCGCGGCACCGATGTTTGCCGTTGTACTGAGTTCTGTCGCTGTTTCGAGGCTGCCTTTGGCTGGGCTGTCTGCTTAGACACCGGTTTTCGTGGTGGTGGCATCTCCGGGACATCATCATCAAACTCCACCGACTGCTCAATCGAATCGTCCATATCCATCATATCAGGCTCCGGCTGCGTTTCCGGGATCTCTACATCCGGCTCCTGCTTCACTACACGCTTCGCACCCTTTGTCGTCTTCGCCGCCGCCTTTGGTGCAGCCTTCGCCGCGGCAGCTTTCGGTGCTCTCTTCCCAGTCACCTTCGGGGGCGGCACCTCCATAAGACTGCTCTCATTCGACTTCCTCGGCCTTCCCTTCTTTTTCGGCGCGGGCATCGCCTCCTCCTCCTCCATCTCCTCATCCTCAAAATGCTCCACCTCCTCCGTTTCGCTCATCTCTGCGCGTTCACCCAAAACCTTCCTCTTCCCACCCGCCGCTGTTTTCTTTGCCACACCAGCTTTCTTTGCGCCGAGCACGCTTGCCCCGCTCACGCGACGCGGGGCCGCTTTCGCTTTGACGCCTTTCGCAGCCATGGTTGTGGTTGGTTTCTTCGCAATCGGTTTGCCTTTTCGTCCCGGCGCGTGGTTCTCGATGGCGGAGTCGGGCGTGAGCAGCACACCGTTGATTTCGTCTTCCGAGGCCGAGTCGACCATGTAGGCGATCTTACTCATTGCGCGAGGCATTGCGATACAGGGTTGCGCAGCGGGCGCAGTAGCGATTGAGATTGTTGATATAGTGGTTAACGTGAAAGTGGCGGAGGGGAAGGCGCGACCCGTCAACAAAACAAACAGGGGTGGCTACCGCTGGCACGTGATGAATAGTCTCCGGTCCTAAAACTGCGCACCGGTGCTGGAAGCTACGAGGTGCGGCGAAACCGTGTCAGCTCGGGCATCTTCTCGACCATTCCGACAGGCATTAATCATCTGTCGTCGTCGCCTTTCTGCCTCCAACACCACCCCAGCCCTATATATCGCCTCTCTCAACCGCCGTCATGGCTACCTCATCCGGTTCCCCAGCTCCTGAGAAAGAAACATTCACGAAAATGGCAAAGGGCGACGTTGAGGCTATCGGGGCGCACTGCCAAATGGCGTACTGCCACCAGCTCGACTTTCTGCCGTTTCGCTGCGAGAGCTGCAAAGGGTGAGTTCTGATCCTCTAGAAACTCTACGGAATAGCAACTGACATGTCATAGAACCTTCTGCCTCGACCACCGCACTGAAACCGCGCACGCCTGCAAAAATGAGGGCGCCTGGGCCCGCGCCCGCCGTGAGGCTGAACTGAAGAAGAGCAGCTCTACGCCGCCGATGCGCAGCTCGCTGCTTACACCCCAGCCCTGTGCTTCATCGAGCTGTAAGGAGAAGATCAATACGCCCCTCAAAGAGGGCATACATTGCTCGACATGTCGGAGATACTACTGCGTCAAGCACCGCCTTCCCGAAGACCATGACTGCAAGAACCTGATACCCCTGGGTACGAGACCGAAGACAACCGTAGATGCGCAGCGGGAGAAAGCGCTAGGCGCGTTCTCGAAGTTCAAGGAGTGGAATCGGAAGATCTCGATCTCGACGGCGACTAAGGCTAAGGATATGGAGAAGCTGGTGCCGAAGTCGAAGGCGACGGTCTCGGCTGCGAATGCGAGGAATGCACTTATGGACCTCAAGAAGAATGCGAAAGGGGAGGCCTCGATACCACAGGATAAGAGGGTGTACTTGCTAGTGGAGGCTTCGGCGGATACGACAAAAGCGAAACACCCTTCGGGGAAGTTCTTCTACAACAAGGAGTGGAGTGTGGGCCGCGTGCTGGACGCGGCGTCAAAGGCCCTCCAGGTGGAGAATGTGAACAATAGAGGCGGAGGAGAGGAGGCGAAGCTGAGAGTGTTCCACGTCGAGGGGGGCCGCTTGCTGGATTTCAGTGAGAAGATTGGCACGCCATGTGTGACTGGGAATACGGTCGTCCTCCTAAGAGGTGTCGGGCCGCCGGCTCCAGACCTTATCGAGGTATAGAAGTGGTCGATACTGCATGGCATAGCTGGGCTCAAGGCGTTTGGATCTGCATACGGGCTGTCAAGCGACGGCGGCGTCTGTGAGCGTTTGGGTTATGATACCACGAATCTACATTTCGATTTACTGATCTTCTATCACACTGGGATGAGAAATACAGTGCCTTGTCAGATGTCTGCTCGCAAGTCTGTGCCACTGCTTGAGGTGCTTCAACTAGTTATCGCAAATTTGAATGAGGTGTCACATTTGTGATAGCGGAATCTAGAAGTGCTACCACCTTACCATGATCATCGGAATACAATACACACTCAGGGCACCCCAAGTCGTACCACCTACTGCTTACAACACCTCTCAACATCTACAAACCCCGAGATTACCCTTCAGCTCGCACCTACACCCTCTTCTTCTCCTCCCCACCCGCAGCACCCTCAACAACGTTACTCAACCTCCCAAACATATCCACCCCCATAAGCACCGCTACAGCCCCATTAGCCCCAATCCCCTCTCACCAACACATCACAGAATCTCGATTGATCACTCACCAAAAGCAACATAAGGCAAATACAGCCCCATCAACCTCCCCTGCTCCTCCAAAGTCCGATCCCAACTCAGCGCCTCCGCAATACACGTCAGCGTCGTTAGTCCCGCTTGCGCCGAGAACAGGAGCAGATGCAGCATCGCTTTGGGCTTGAGCGGCGCGGACCAGAGGGCGCGGATGGCGAAGAGCGTCAGCGGGACGTGGTAGAGAAGTTCCATGTAGAGGTAGGTTGTGAACCATGCGCTGCGGATGGGGGGAGTTAGTGGGTATGAGGAGGAGGTAGAGGAAAGTGGAAGAGGAATGAGAAGACGTACGGTGGAGCGATGAAGAATTGGTCGCGGTAGGTCGTGACGTAGTAAGAGCGGAGGGCGGTCATGAAAGCGGGCTTGATGGAGGCGGGGTAGAAGGGTGTGAGGTCGACGACTGATTAGTGTGTTAGTGAGAGTTGCAATTATTGCTCTTGGAAAGAAATATGCTGGTGGTGGATATGGACCGAACGACTTCGAAAGGCTGAGTGAGGATTGCAAACTTGATGACTCGGGAAGAGAATGGCTATGGATATATAGAAGGTAGCATAACGAAGCTAAAACGTGGAATAGAACAGTATCTGAGCATGTAATTGGAAATGACCGAAATGAATTGTCTTACCGAACATAACAGGAAGATGTATGATGAAGAAGACCAGGTACACGATGTCAAGCCGGCGCCCCATCTTGAATGCAGATACGGTCACCGCGCGCGTCCAGATAGATTTGAAAATAATTAAACGTCAGCGGCGATGGGAACACCAAAAGCTGGGGTCGTCGTAGGTGTGGTGTTGAGCGAATGGGAGGCACAATCGCTACCTTTTTGGATGATTATATGCCTGCTGGCCGAGGCACCCCTTACAGTGGTGTGGAGCGAGCAAAATCACAATAGACAGGGGCAGATTTCCACGTGACATCCCGTCGCTAGTCATCTCCGATCGCGATTCCGTCTCCTGGTCCTGGACGACATCCTTTACTTATTTCCCATTATCGACCTCGGACGGTCTCAACTCCTTGTTTTCATTTGTAACCTCTCTAAGGTGCAGAAATATCCGAGATTCGCTGATCAAGGTCTCATTCACAACTTGCAAATCGTGACTTTCGTTATCCTAGATATCTAGAAAGTCCAAGGAGGTCTTTCATTGATATATACAATGTCAAAACGCATACTATAGCCTTCGATATTGAAAAGTTTGAGTAATAAGTGCAGATATGCTTGTCTCTTGATCGAGCTCTTATTTACAGCTTGCAATGGTTGATATTCATTATACAGGAAGTTCAGAGAGTCCAGGGGGGTCTGTTATGGCCACAAAGATTGTCAAAAGGTACATTCATAGCCCCTGATATTGAACGTGTGAGAAACAAGTGCAGACATGCTCGTTATTTGATCGAGTTTCTCATTTGCAGCGTCCAACTCTTAACATTCACTTCTAAGCGGGTGGAGATGGCCCAGGGGAGTCTACTATCGGCGTCTACGCTGTCAAAACGCATACTAATAGCCTTCGTTATTGAAAGTTTGAGGTTTAAGTGTAGACATGCTCGTCATTTAATCGAGCTCTTGTTCACGTCGCATAAACCTTGACATTCATTGTCCAGGAAGTCTAGATTATCCAGAGGGTCTTTCATTGACACAAAGATTGTCAAAACGCACATCGATAGCCCCTGATATTGGACTTGTAAGGTATACGTGCAGATATGCTTGTCGCTTGATCGAGCTCTCGTTTACAGCGTGCAAAACTTAACATTCACTTTCTGGAGAGTTGAGATACCCTAGGGGAGTCTTCCATCGGTGTCCACATTGTCAGAACGCAAGTGAGAATAGCCGAATATGTAGAGTAGCAGACACAGGAATGCGGTAGAGTGAAAAAACTGCATAGAAGCGCGTAGAGCGCCGCCAATTGCTATCATCGTTGCCTGTGTCTTTCTCCTACTTTCATACGATAGTCAATTGTGCTTTCGTGGCGTCCTTGAAGCCTTGCCAAATTACCGCCTTTAACCTATCTGCACTAAGAACCACCATTCCAAGCCGTTCGAACGCTCCCGGCTTTCGGAGTGACGCCCCAAGGACTAAGTAATAGTCTCCTATATCAACCGTACGCAAACGCATTAGCAAACAGCGATAACTTCCCTCGATCCTTCCTGGATCAATCTCTGCTCGGTGAACAGTGACGGGCCATGGAAAGCTGGGATGAAGGGGTGACACAGCGAGCGTAGGGTGAGCAGTGATAGGCCATGGAAAGCTGTGAGGAAGGGGCGACACCGCGAGCATAACATCAGGCTGGAAGTTGACGTATTCATCACAGGCTGTTGTTTCTGCTGGTTGAAACGTAAGTTTTGGCACAAGTTCGGTCTCTGGTGAGAAATGTAGCCAAGCAGAAACAAGGGGACCGTTCAGGATAACATAGCCGTCCAGTACTTCGCCGAATGGGTCCAGTCCTGCTGGAGTACATCGAAGTTCGACGACTTCGGTGAACAATAGTTCTTTAGCAAATGCCCCATACGTATCGTAGATAACCTCACAGTCGAGCGAGGCCCAGCTGAACGATGGAGCACGGTAGGTGCCGCTTATATGGTGTTTCCCCCTGTTCCGGCCCATCCATAATAGGCCTTCTATAGATCCATCATACCAGACGCCAGCGACATATTGATCTTCAAGAATGTTACTGAGAACTTGTACGACACCCGACAGCGCGGGGAGCTTATCGTTTCCTTTGGTGAGGGACGCACGCGTAAACCGTGGTATGATCTCGTTATACCAAAACAAGTAAAGATCACGTCGATTTTTCCGAGAGAACATGGCGCGACTGTACGGATGGGGTGTGTCTACGTGCCATGTCACGCTATGTTCATCATAACCATGACATTCACAACATCCCATAATGTTGCATTCCCAACGGAGCTCGTGGAGGGAGAAAACTAACACACGGGCCGATAACAGGCGTTCTTGAAACGCCCATGCCCGCTTCTCTAGGGGGTCAATCGAAGCGACATCATCGTCGTAATGGGATAAACTCTCTCGGAACGCAACCGGTCTGGGTGACATATTGGGACCTTCGGGATGGAACAATACGGTCCCGTTAAGACGCTTGGGTCTTGGTCCAAGGAAGCCCTCCGTGTCACTAGCAGCTGACGCAGCTACTACTGTGACAACAGCATGCTGATATATGGCTGCCATTTGTGCCGATTGTTCCTCCCAATCAGTTCTGGAGTCCTGAATTATGCATAAGCTGTCAATCCAAAGGTGCGAACAGCCTAGTGAAGCTGTGATTTCGATTGCATGTTGGAAGGTTTTAGGTAGCTGAACCCATGGAATGTCCATCATCCACGCATCGACAGTAGCCTCCTCGGTGGTGAGGGGCTGTTCTAATCCCCAGCAGTGAGATAATGCGACGTAACGTTGGAATTTATCGTTGGTGTTCAGGAGTCGGATCCGAAAAGGTGCTTGTGGAATGTCGCTAGACTCTATTTGAAGAATTCGCTTCGGCATGGTGAGAGGTCCATCGGCATCACAAAGCGGGTGGTTCTCCAAGCAGTCCTTCAGCCATGATATGGCCAGTGCTATGCAGGCTGGGGATCCAGCATGAGCCTCAACTGGAGGGTATGAAATGAGATTAGGATGTATAGGCTCACCCTCGGCGCCTAGCTCAGATTAGCAGAGAACAGCTTTTATGAGTATTCTAAATAAGGTTGTACTCTCGTATCAAGGGTAGAGATTCAGTTGGTAGTCCCACCTGGTAACTGGGGGCAGAAGATGTCCAACTTGAGTTCGCCGTACAATTCTCGCAGCTGTAACGGTCGGCCAAGCTGGATACCGCCATCTAGCCTTAGAAGATTGTCCAGAGAACGAGACTCATGACTTGATTTGGAAAGAATATCGCGAAGCAATGCACAGGATCGGCATCGTTCTGCAGATATACAAATGTCTCTCATGGTCATGAGGTGGTAGGGCCGCGCAACCGGCGCAACCAGGTCCAAACATACAGGACGGGCGGTCTCCGGGCAGGCCCCTCAAAAAGGCCCCTTCGTCACGTGCTCGCTAGCTTATTTTATGAACAACACAAAATCTTTAAAATTAACACTACTACGTTAGTAGCCCCCTATATAAAAAATTACAACTCTACTAATATTTATTGTAATTAGAATCTAACGCGATAGATTAATAGCTACGTGTCCGCGCATTATAGCCAGCGCGTAGGGTTTAGATAGAAGTAAGAATGCGTTATTAATTAATAGCGGGGAACTGCGCACTTAACGCGCCTATATAGGTGTATTTAATATAGAAATTCTTACTAATTTTATTAATTTTAATGTTAAATAGCTTCTCTCTCTTCTATCTTTATTTTCTATCTATTCTCTATATATGTAATATTTAATCTATTATTAGATAATAAAGAAAGCCCTCTTCCTTTATATAAATTCTTAATTAAAAGGCCTTCTCTACTATCTTATATTATTCTATTACTATACTTAGCCTATATATAGTCTTCCTATTAATAGCCTTTCTATTTTATGCAGCCTTTACGCCTATAGCCTACTTAATTTACTTAATTATATGCTTATATAAACGGCTAGGCCTATAGCTATACGCCTAGCTATAAAGAGAGGCTAATTCTAATTAAATTAATACCTCTTACACCTCTTACACCTATATAGAGTGTACTTTTATACTAGCTAAGTATCTAGAGCTCTAGTTCTATACCTTTTAAGACTCTAGCCTCTATAAATTATACTAAAAGTAGTCCACCAGCGTATTCTACTAAGTTTCTATTACTTTTAGATTCTATTAAGTTATTACCTACTTACTAAGAATATTATATATATATAACTTCTTACTACTATACTTCTATAGCCCTAGAATATTACTATATACTCTCTAATAAGCCCTAGCTTAATTCTAACCCTTTAACGCCCCCCGCGCCTTACCCTTTATAGGTTCTAAGCCCCTAATTGCACCTCTAATTAGTGCCCATTATTAAAGGGATAATTAATTAAATTCCGGCTTACTACCTCTATAAACTAAAGAACGGTAAGGCGTATAAGACGCTAGATAAGGCTATTAAGAGGTACCTTAATTACTTCTTTTTTAAGGGGTTTTTAGGCGTACGTAATAGCGGCTTACTATAGAAAGATACTAAAAAACAGCATATTTATATTATTTATAAATACTATAGTAAGAATACTTAGAACTATTACAAGCTTATAGACTTTAAGAAGAAGAGGCCTAGTAGCAGGTAGAGAGAGGATACTATAGTATTATAATTTAACTACTTATAGGTAGTTTATATAGCCTATAAGAAGCTATATAAAAACCTAGAGAACTATACCTAGATCTCTATAGTTATATACTCTAATTACATCTATAAATATAGTGCGGTTCTACACGCCGCGCACTTAATAATGCCTAATCTAATAGCCTATATTACTTACTAAGATTGCTAGCCTAAGGCTATTAAGGCCTATTACTATACTATTAAGCTACGCTATATAGGAGAGACTTATGCAACTATAGCGCGTTAACTAGGGCTCCAGGAATTAAAAATATCTAAAAAAAAGTACTATAATATAGCTTATAAGCTATATACTCTTCTATATAATATATATATAAAGTAGAACGTCCTCTCTACCTTAGAGCTATCTCTCTATAAAAATAGCTTTAAATATTACTCTTACTACTTCTATAAAGTTAACCCGCGCACCGGCCACTATATTACCCGTAATCTTAAGTAAGTAGTCTTCTAGCTACTAGGCTAGAAGAATCTTAGTAAGCGCTTTATTATAGACTACTATTATTAAATAGACGCTATATTTAATATAAATAGGGTAAAGCTAAAGCTTAGCCTTATTATAGGCGTAATAAATACTAGATGCTTCTTTCTAGCTATATAGTCTCTTATAAAGGAGGAGGATAAGGCCTTCTAGGCCTTTCTATTAGCCGCAGCTAATAGAAATATATAGTAAGAGAACTGCGGGCCTAAGGTAATTATAGCTAACTTTAAAAAGGGGCTAAGGGCTACCCTTTTAGCGGGTAAGTTTATTAGTATTATTCTATAGCTTTATTAGTGGCATGCTATAAAGGCAATAAAGAAGCGTATTAATAATAGTATTAATAAAGGTAAGGGCTATACCTAGCCTAAAAGAAAGGTAGCTAAGGCTACGTTCTAGCTATATATTTAATCTAAGATAGAAGAAGAGCTTAAAAAAAATTACTAAGCGGTTTTAGATTACCTTCTTAAAATTAATAAGCCCTAGTTCTAGAACACGTATATAAAGAAAGAAGAGTACTTAATAATAGTCTATATCTAGTAAGTTTTAGAGCTTCTTTTATTATTATTTTAAATTTTTCTATTATTTTTATTATCTATATACTCCGCGTGTGTTAAAGATAGATATATTATAAGAATTTAGTATATAGAGGTATACTTAGTACGCCTTCTATATTAATCTTATATATAGATAGATGCAAGCTTATATATAAGGCCCTGTAGCCTATCTATTTTTACCTATATACTTACTATAAACTAAAAATATATAAGGGTAGCCTATGCACGGCCTATATATATTATATTACGCCGGCGTACCCGTTATACTGCCTGCCTTATCTTATTTTCTTATTTAACTTTATTAATTTATACCTTGCTAGAAAGCTTCTAAATTTTAGAGCTGCTAGCTCTATATACTCTAAAGGTATAAATAGAGCCTTAAAGTACTTTATAAACCCCTAGCTAAGCCTTAATAGATGCGTAAGAAAATTAAAAGAGTAGATTAATATTCTAGAATACTATTTAAGAGAGAAAGAATATTAGTATAAGACCGCCCTACCTAGAAAAATTACTCTTAATTATTACTAAATATTCTTTACATCTATTAATAGAAAGATTACTTACTTTACGCTTCTCTAGGTATTTAATTTACTCTATAAAGCTTACGCCTTGCCTTTTCTAGAGCGCACGCGGTATACTAATAAGGATTAGACTCCGTCTCTTTATATATGCAATAACCCGCGTTAATTTAGCCTACCGTGCGCGTATTACCTCCTGCGTGTAATCCTTATAGGCACGCCTATTTCCTTAGAATATATTTACCCCCGCTAGCATATTATATTAGCCTATAAGGTTTAAGAGAATTAGTAGCCTTATTTTATAGAGGGTATAGTTCTCTATAGTAATTTAGTATTAGAATATATTCTTAAGCTTAATAAAATGTAAGACTTAGCCCTTTATATTATTAACGCCTGCGCAGGCCTTCTAGATAATAACGCGGCTAAGATTACTATATAAATTAAGGCCTTAGAGGCTAAGATTATAAAGTAATTAGAGAGAAAGGCTAAGCTCTATTAACTATAAAGTAATACGGAATTTGCTATTATACTATTAAGGCTTTCTTAGCTATAATATAGAAAACAATACAGGCAGATAAATAAGCGGGCTTTAACTAGTGCGGAGGTTACTAAGCGTTCTACTAATGCTTATTTATAAAAAGAGGCTTAGGCTAAAAGAAGAAGGACTCTATAGATTAATACTAAGCTAATATATAACCTTATAAAATTTAACGCTAGTATTATAGAAGAGCTAAACAACGTTAATAAGAGTAGTAGTAATAAGAATAAGAAGGAGAAGAAGCCTATAGAGCACGCTAAAAGGTATAAGAAAGAAGTAGGGGTGCTAGAGAAGGATATTAAAATTAATAAGGATATATTTCTTAGTAATTTAGATAATAAAAATATTATATACGGCACGCCGCATAGAGATCTATACCTAAATTTATAGCTAATCCTGCCTCCGCTAGCTTCTTAGTATACTAAGAGTATAGGGCTGCCGCCCTAGAACCCTATTTAATATAACTATAGGTGTATAAATATTAGAGGCTTAAATAAGTTAATTCTTAACGCTAAGCCTATTCTAGATAATAGTCCTAGTTCTCCTAGGAAGGCTAAGAGAGGGCGTCCTAAAGGTAGTAGAAAAAGAGGTAGAAAAAGAGGTAGAAAAACGGGTAGAAATTTAAAGCGCCCGGCATTATTCTAGGGACCTAATAAGGCCCTAGGAATAAAACGCGCCCGCAAAAATAATAATCTAATAGTGTTTAATAAGGCTATAATATAGTAGAAGAAACCCGCAAAATTTAATAGAGTTATTAATTTTTTAGTGTTGCGTATAAGGCCCGTAAGGCCTGTAAGTATTGTAATGTTTACAAAATTCGGCTATATTAGCACGTGACGAAGGGGCCTTTTTAAGGGGCCTGCCCGGAGACCGCCCGCATACAGGACAACTAGCATCCATAGCACATATTATTTAAAGATGAAACGTTTCGAATTGAAAGGGGCGTAATGGCGGGCTTTAAACAGGCGAATGGCGGTATTTGAGTGGATTCGTGAGGCTGGAAATGTGGCACTCGTGATGACAAAGACTTGTAAGCGCGAACTGGAACATGCCTGTGTTCGTACGTATAGAGCTATGAAAATGCAGTGTCTTCGGTTTCGTACCGTGCTACTAGGTGAAACGCATGCGTGATGCCGCCGTTTGAGGCGACGTCTAGCGTAGAATAATTTGGGCACAATGTAACGGACCGTAGACCGGATCATTGAAAAGGTTGTCAAAGCGTTGCTTTGGACAAATAGATGGCGGCGTTTGAGTAGGTTCGTGAATGTTGGAAAATGATAAACGCGCCGTTAAACCCGAAATCGAGGTAGGTTTATTCTAAACGTGAAATGCCTTTGATGATGAAGGATGCAAATCGGATGTCTGCAGTATGTCGTGCTGCGCCCAGAGCCTGACTGCTGCCTCTCGAGCAACAGAGCCGCATCATCGTCGAAGAGAGGTGAGACCGCTCGATCCTTTCATTAAACGATTCAACTCAAAACTTATTAGGTGAAGTGAACGGGAGGCGATGGACGAAGACGACGATTACCATGAAAATATCTCTAAGAGCCATACAAAGACGGTGTGACGGCCTGAGTCCTGCACGTGACTATACTCGATCGACCACAGCCGGGCATCCCAAATCTAGGGAGAACTCTATTTCGTGTAGTAGACACATCTGTGATGACTCATTTATAAACCCTCCCCAGGGCTTGAGATTTTCCTGGTAAGAATCCCAATTAGGAAAACCACCCAACGTGTCCCATATTCCTGCAAACACCATGATGCTGCCTAAACATTCAATCTATCACCACGCGTTGCTTTCTATATCCTCTGCGTACTGTTGGACCGTTGATGAAAACAGAATCCCGAGTCGTCGATGAAGATACATACCAACTGCCGACCTCAAAACCATCTATCAAAGTTGATGACCTAACTCTTTCTCTTTCGACTCTACTAACCACTTATTTTGGGTTGCTTTGGATACGCAATTCCCACTTTGCGTGCAAACCAAGCACCCCGCGTTACTTCTCTTTGCCAAATGCTATATTAAGCCTTCTAAATCAGTGGACCTACCAATGTGTCCCTAATACCATTGATAGCAACCGTAGTGACTTCTTCCGTCCTCTACACTAGTTATACCTCTGAGATGATAAAAGCAACAAAGTTCACCATACCGCAGGAATAGTGTGTACTATTGGATTGAAAGCATCTTCATTAACCTTGGAATCATCTCGCAATCATTAAACGTCTTTTAGCCATCCCATCCCAACCATCCCATCGCTAAAATGCACCCCCCAAAAACGCCAACCCACCCCACCCCCCTACTTACAACTCAAATTCCCCATCCTTCCATCCCGATGCGTCCCCTCCTTCGCAACCCCAAAATCCCCCACCACCAACGTACGGTTATACATCAAACACCCGGTCATCAGATCGCCCCCCGGCGTGCCGTAGTACCCCGCCGGCGTCGGCACGTCCCACGCGATATACGCCGCCTTGCACCCGCTGAACCCGTTGCACTGCTCCAAGCACCCGATGTAGACGTCTGTGTCGTTTGTCGAGGACGGGTCCCAGTAAGCGGCGTAGACTTGGTTAGAGGTGTCGACGCTGGCGAGGGGCGCGTAGCGGGGCGGGGAGGAGGAGAGTGGGACGGGGAGGACGGTGTAGACGGGGCAGGTGGCGGGGATGGGGGTGAAGGCGGGGCCGCCGGCTCGGGGGGTGAGAGGTTTGCTGATGGGTTTGCTGAGGGGGATGGCGAAGGCGGATGTGGCGAGGAGGAGGGTGGAGA
Organism: Lophium mytilinum; assembly: GCA_010093605.1. Taxonomy (NCBI): domain Eukaryota; kingdom Fungi; phylum Ascomycota; class Dothideomycetes; order Mytilinidiales; family Mytilinidiaceae; genus Lophium; species Lophium mytilinum. Next base: position 649,422 of record MU004199.1, on the reverse strand, counting down.
GGAGGGTTATTGAGAGCATTGTGGTTGGTTTGGAGGTTTTTGTTTGAGTTCAGAGGTGGTTCGGTGGGGGTGAAGTCGATTTATTTGAGTGTTGAGGGTATGCCCAATGGATAGGTGATTTTGCTTGAAGGAGAACGACTCGGAGTGGGAAGCGTTATAGTTGGTTCATCGACTGGGTTGATAGGTGGTTGGGGTTGTGTGGCTGGAAGTCGGTGATCGAGGTGGCTTTAAGAACAACAATTCGAAATTAAGATGTCTTTCGCGTGAAACTAGAGGTTTGAAGGTGAGGCAGTCGTGAGTGAAGAAATAAGAAAGGTCGGAGCTATATAAGAGGCAGGAGATCTGTCGTTAGTGACGATGTAAGGCGCAGCGGGAGAGGCTGGGAAAGGTCAGCTGCGACCCACAACCAAACCCGGGGTACCGCATCTCGTGAAGCGTAAATAGATTATTCGGCCGTTAGTTCCCTACGATGATGCCGGACCGGCCGATCGATACATGTCTGGGGCGATTCTTGCTGCAGACGTCATGCTGTAACCACGGCACAGGGGTAGCCTGAGCTGACATTGGGCAATGAGCGCGCACTAAGACTATTTGTTCGTCCAAATCGAGCTATTGCGTTCGTTTCTGGAGCAACTGATCTAGAGTGGTGCTGTTGTGAGTGGCTGATGTCTGACAAGGTAAGATGATGGGATGATGGGGAGCTGGCAGCGAGGCTGGACGACATCGTGAGTGGCTGACAGGGGGGCCTTGGCGTGTGGAGAAGCAGTCGATCTGTCTCTCAGGGGTATGAGAATGACCTCACTCAACGTCTATCATGAAACGCTCACGGGAGAAGCTCGTTCACAAATTCCAGCTGCTCTTTTGGGAAACAAGACAGATTTGTGCGAGGTTAGACAGGGCTATAACTTCCATGACGAGCGCAATTTCTTTGGCTGGTGCTCTGATCATTCATGTAAGTGCTATTTATATACGTCTGTTACACCCAATTTTGCCCTTGTCAGTCCACCAAATTATCGAAGCATAAGAAGCTTGTTTCCCTTTCCGGACAGAAATCAGGCCTCAGGTCTGTCTCCAAGAAAAGAGAGGTATGAGTTCTTGAGTAGCCAACTATAAACTAACAGGGCAGTCATTGTGTAATCCCACTTACTAAATGGTTTCACAGTTGTTTTATCATAATACTTCTCGATATCGATTAGTCGTAGCCGAGGTAATGGAGGAATATCACGTTAAGACTTCACAAGCACTACGTCAAGTGCTTGCGACCTACCTCTTATACCCCGCTGCATTGTTTCATGTTAGCGAAACGAAGTTTACGTGCCTAGAACATGCTAATAGATTCGAATATCTTGTCAGATGCTCCAGCGGTTGCGCTATGGCTTCCAGGCGAGTTGATACTAGAAGGTCAGCAAGATCAAGTGCGATGAGAACATACGTGTCATTCGATTCGAACTTCTGGACGGTCACAGGCGGGCATCTGGCGATTTGCTTTGACCTATTGAAAGTCTCAATCTGTGTCCATAGCAACTACTTATCATACACACCTGGAGCCTGGGGACCCTCCAACTCGATCGCCGTCGCCAGGATCCGCCTCGCCATCTTTCGCCTGTTTGACCTGCTGCCAACACACTAATCACGCCATTGGAATCCAAATGGTCAGCAACCGAAATTCTTTTGAAGTGAAGAAAAAAGTATGACCAATGTCGAGGCAGAGAGGTTTTATGCATCAGTCGAGTGGCAGACTAAGAAAGTCCCTTCGCCGCGCTCTCCGAGCAGAAGATGAGCATACGCCAGAGCTTCATGACGAACTGCTCCGCGTCGTCATCAAGCAGCTATACACAGGATTAGTACATCACCAAGCTTCTGGACGGGGACGGCAACTTACCGCTTCGAACTCTGACACCAAATCCTCGGGCTTTCCCCTATTCCTGAGATGATTGCCAATGAAGTCAATCATTTGCTGCTCTTGCACGCCGAGGTAGTCCATAATTTTCTTCTCAACGAATGGCATGATAGTCCCCTCCAGCGCTGCGTCATCGAAGAAGTCCCACTTGACTTCCCAACTGAAGAGGGCCTCCTTATTGGACACGGGAATGGTCTGAGCGAGTTGGCGAGTAGCTTCTTTGCGTTCTTCTGGTGTCAAGCTAGCTGCCTCTGCCGCAGTATCGATCTGGATAGGGACAAGCACGCGCCTAGTAGTGACCTCTTCTTCCTCTTCGTCTTCGAGCAAGCTTTCAATCTCAGCAGCAGAACGGCGCGGTGCAGCAGCAGCATTGACCTTCTGCGCGGCGGCTCCGAGAGATAGCTTGAAGGGAGCAGCCGCTTCTTGAGCCGGTACGTCGGGGTATAGCTGGTCCAAAAAGTTATCAGCCATATCACGTTCCTTCTTGCGTAGCCGGTCCTTGTGGGCGTTGTCTCGCTTCTCCTGCTCGCGGTCTATGTTATCGGCCTGGAGTTCCCGCAGACGCACGTCCGCCCGCTTTCGGGCCCAGACGACATGATCTCTGTAGTATTCGTGGGATTTTGTAGTGGCTTCGGTTTCATCATTCCAATCCTTAAGCTTCTTGGCCATTTCAGCTGCCACCTTCTCTTTGTCGGCTTCTTCTTGAGTGTCACGGGCCTTCTCCCGTTCCAGGGCCAGTCCACGACTCTTCTCCCGGTTGATCCAGCGTCGCTCGTAGTCGAGATACTGTTTTTCGAGATCAGCCTCCTTCTTGGCTTTGTGTCGGCGCTCGATCTCAGAATCGCTTGCTGAGTCGTCTTCATCGTCGCGTTTCAGCCAGCCTGCAGATCCAGATCCGTTAGTACCACCATTGACAAACGAAACTCCACCTTGGTAATCCTTGGGGATCTGAGCACCAAAACCTTTTGGACCGCTGGGAGCACCATGCACTCCACGTTCCCCCCTAGGACCGACTGGTATGCCGTTCGCACCTCCTGCAGGACCGAGAGGAGCTGAACGAGGAGGAGATCCTAGCCGGTTCGCTTTCGAACCAGCAACATTCCTAGCCCATTGCGCGGCCTCCAATTCTTCTTCCTGCCGCAATCGCTCCATATCTCGTCTGTGGCTCCGATCTCTGAATGCTGAAATCTCTGCTGCGACTGTTTCGCGCATGTCTTCGGGGATATCTGATAGTTCGTCCTCGACAGTCAGTGGGATTGTGACAACTTCCGCATTTGTTCCCTCAGGCTTCACGTCGCCGCCCTGCATGACCATATCTCCATACATAGCTACGTCTGCATCGATACTGTTCTGAGGAGGAGGATTGAAGAGGCTTGCGAGGACATCTGCAAGATTGTTTTTAGCTGTGTCGGTTCGGAATTCTACTTCCTCCTCGCTCTCCTTCTTGCGTTCTTGCCATTCGTCGGCGTACTTGACGGAGGCTTCGTCCACAACGACCTGCATGCTAGTTAGTAAAAATATCGTAGTTCTCAATATTGAAACTGACCTGAAGAGTGGCCTTTTCGACTTTCTTCTTCTCTTCCTCGCCATCTACGCCTTCCTTCTCAACATCTCTCTTGGCCTTCGGTTCCTGCTTCTTCACCGGAACCTCAATATCTTGAAAGATTTTCGCAGCGGTAGCCAGGCCTTGAGAATCTTCATACTCGGCAAATCCAAACTTGCAAGGCTGGCCATTCGCATCCGTAGCTCGTGTCCACCTCCGCAAACCACCAGCACAGCGTAGAATCCTCTGCAAATCATGATCAAAGTCATCGCCTCCCCCTGACTTGTTTCCGAGTGCCTCCGTGATGTTGTTGACGAATATGGTGCGCGCAATCTCTTCTCTCGTAGGCGGGTTCAGACTGACGAGAGGCTCCCGCATCTGAAACCCCCGATCAGCGCCTCTGTACTCATGACCCAGGCCTCGTCGGCCACCAGCCGATCCAGAGTCTGCAGCGTTATCCCTACGCCCTCCTGAGGAGTCTTGTCGGGTCGGTCCAGAGGTTCCTAGGCGAATGACGGGCGCGTTGAAGTTGATGTTGGGCATGTTTACGGGAGGCTGGAAGTTAGGCGGGAGGCCCGCTGGTCGTCCTGGGAGTGAGCCCTGAGCTTGCGCCATGCCAGGCGGTGCGACTGTTCCTGGTGCGGGCATACCTGGTGGTGCGCCTGGAGCTGTTAGTAGTGCGCTCGCTTTGAATGCATAATGGAAAGACTCACCCATCCCTGGGGGAGGAGGCATGCCTGGTGGTGCTCCATAGCCTGATGGAGGTCGCTGGAACTGGCCGGGTGCTGTTTCTGTCAGTACCAAAGTACATTGAGCGACGAATGTCGCGGGATAGATAGAGCCACACGCCTTGGTAGTTGTACATGTCTGCAGCCGCGCCGATCTGCGCGTCTCGGAAGCTGGCGAGAAGCTTCGAGGTTGGTTGGAGAGTAACAGCGACGTTTAGCTACGCGCTGGAATAGTGTGATAGAGATGAGTGGACGAGCACTGGGGTGGAGGTTGAAGATGTGCAAGTGAAGACCTATCACGTTGAGAGCCGGCAAAACTTCGCCCGTTTGGCTTGGCGGAGCCTTGCGCTAGTTTTCTTTACTTTCCGACTTCACAACCACAAACACCTCGCACGTGTCCACGTCCGGTCCCGCTGTCAATTCAATCAATTAGATGGCACCTCAATAACATCGCTCCGTCCATCTCACATCCACCACCATGGAGTTCCGCCGCGTAGGAGACGCTCTCCTGCGCTCTCCTCACTGCATCATCCCATCTCCTTCAATATTCCTCCGAGCTTCCCAACGCCCTCTCATCTCGCTATCAACCTCCCACCAGCGGAGCTTCACCACAACCCGTCCAGCTTTCGCCGCAGCACCCCAACGCGCACCCGCACCACCACGCACCACCACCCCCGCCGCGCCCGACGAGCTCACCGAATCCCTCAACTCCCTCATCAACAGCTCCATCCTCGACACCCCCTCCCGCCCGCCTCCCGCCCGCTCCTCCTCCGCCAACATCAGCGCCGCCTTCGGCAAAACATCTTTCGGAAACTACGCCCCCCGCACCCCCGCGCGCGGGCCCCCCTCCTCGCGCGGCCTGGACTTCGACCGCATGCAGATGCCTGCGGGGACGCCCTCGATGCCGTCCAACCTGCCGCCGCCGCCGACCCCACTAGCTGCGCAAGCCGCGCCGCCGCGGTTCAATGCGTCGAGTGGGCGCAGCATCGAGTTGGATCCGATGAAGGGGCGGGATCTGATTAGGGGTTTGGGGATGCTGAATAGTTTGGTGTCGAGGAATAAGGTGAAGTCGGATGTGCATGCGCAGCGGTTCCATGAGCGGGCGGGGCTGAAGCGGAAGAGGTTGCATGGGGAGAGGTGGCGGAAGAGGTTTAAGGTGGGGTTTAGGAGTTTGACGGAGAGGGTGGCGGAGTTGACGAGGAAGGGGTGGTAGAAGCTTGAGGAGGGAGGTGTGTATTTGTATTTGAAGGATGAGCAGGGGAAGGGGTGTAAATGTATCAGCATGGGCATTGCATTAGAAGAGAGTGGGCATAGTAGCTGTACAGTTCAGGTTCTGATGTAAAATCGTACCATCAGTTTGACAAAACCACTTTATATACGTAGAGCCCTTTCCACAGTGACAAGCCGTAAATCCGGGCATACTGGTTCGCCACTGCTTGGAGTACCCCAACAGCATTTCAATGATCCAAGGGCAGAGTCGAGTTTCAAGCAGTCAAAATCAACTGCCTCTTAACTGAGTGGCTACTCAGCAGCCAGGCAAACCCCTACAGTGGTGTCGAGTGAGCAACATTGAAGCCAAGCAATGGCAAGTCCATGTGCCCAGACTTATGGTCTAGTACTGTAAGTGCTTACGCAGTCAATTCTGTAAGTTCATGTACCCAAAGCGTATCCACGCTGACACCCCCTCCACGTAACATTTCTTCACCACACAGACCAATCGGATCTGTCACTTTTTCCACTAAATGTAACTACCTAGCGTCAGATACTTCTCATATCTTCCAACACTAACGTTCTCAGTTCTATCACATAACAAGCATAATTCACCTCAGCATCACTAACACCTCTATCAAAAAATCATAGTTCAACGGCCTAGCAGAACACCTAGTCGCACTAGCAGCCTACTAACCGATTCGCAAAATAGTGCAGCACAAAAAGGGGATGAAGCCATTCCGCCAAACACCGTGTATGCGAAGACGCCCGTAGCCATCCAGTGAACGTGAAGAAGATGTAGAGATCATACGCAGAACCAGTGCCGCCGCCCCCGTCCGTCTAAGAACCCCTGCTGTGTGCCCGGCGCCCAGTCGTGGAAGTCGTAAGAAATATGAAACCCCGAAAGACGAGGAGAATGTGTCGTTCGTGTCTGTCGTGTTGTGGAATCGATTCTAGCATCGAAACACTTCCCGTAGCCCCTTCTACCCTTCATCCGCAATCGTAACCAACAAAGCCAAATCCCCAGTTCATCTCAACCCTCCACCCCCCCGCTCTTCTCACAACCCAAACCGCCCACCCCCCAACCCAATCCTCCTCCCCAACAACTTCGTCCTTCCCGTATTCACCGTCTCCCTAAACTTCCCCCAACTGCGCTCCCTTTCCTCCCAATCCGCCATCTGGCCCAACATGAAATCCCACGTCTTACTCTCATGCTTCAACGCCTCCTCCCCCCTCAAACACATCTCCCGGTAAATCCGCTGCTTCCTCGCCTTCTCCGCCGCCTCCTCGCCCACCAGGTACGGATCCTCGAGCGGCGACGTCGGCGTGTGAACCGTGTCGGCCGGATACGCGCCGGCGGCGGAGCTATCAAGCGCGGTGCTAGACGTGGTGTGGGAGGTCGATGGGGGGAGGGGAGTAGAGAGCGGCGTGTTGATGATCAGGGTCGTGTTGACGGCCTGGCTGGCGCGTCGCCGCGCGACGTTCTCGTACTGTCGCGATTGGTGGTTGCTGTGGATGTTGCTCCAGTGGGAGATATTGTAGTTGTGGGCGGACAGGTCGCTCGAGGAGCCATGGGCGCGCGATTGGAAGCCGGGGGCATATCGGGGGGACGGGAGGCCTAGGCGGGGCGGGGAGGCGGAGGCTGGGGTGGATGTGGTAGCGCGGCTTGGGGTGGTGGAGAGTCGCGAAGGGGAGTTGGTGGTTGCATTAGGAGCGGGAATGCTCTGACGACGTGAGGTGTATGTTGGCGCGTCCGAGACGTAGGAGGGCGCGGCGGAGCGGATAGAGGCGGTCTCGGGGTCGCGTTGGTAGAGTGGGAGGGGCTCCGTGTAGAGCGGCGTGGTGGTGATGTTGCACGTCATGTTTGTTATCGCGTGCGTGGAGAGTGGAGAAGTGGATCTGGAGGTTGATAAAAGCTAGTAGATAGAGAAGAGAAGAAATAGGGTAGCCTGACGAAGGGAGTGGTTAGAGAAGGAAATGAGAGAGAGGACTGAGGAATGAGAAGCACCCGAGAAAGAAAGGGCACAGTGGGTGGAGAGGGGTGAATATATTGGCGTCGGGCGTAGGGTTGATTCAGGAACAGCTCACATGCCTGGCCTAGGGTAGCTATGTACAAGGGGGACGCGGCAGCTGAGCACTACACTCTTCCAGACGGCGGCAGAAGACAGCACTGTACCTAACGTATCCGCCCAGCTGGGTGGGTGGGCGAGGACGCCGTGGAGCCGAAATAGTGCGTATATGTGCAGAAGCGGGGTGAATTCTAGCTTGGTAGAGGGGCAGACCCTCCGCGGCCTGCAGCAAGACACAGCCTCAAAGCCGTAAATGGGCCTCTTCCAGGCGCTCCACGCCGAGATAGGGCCAAGCCGAACTGCCCAACCTGACCACGGTTGCACTCTGGTGGGTACATGCTTCCAACAGCCCTCTTTACAAAGGACCGTCTCGGCGTCTTGCGCGGCCCTTGCTTAGTTCAAGGAACCAGAAGAAGAGAGACAAACCTGCTTGAAGACACTTCGACATCACCATACATATACCACGCATTTAGCTGAGGATGGCTGTGGATACCCGTTCCCGTATTTTTCGCTTGCGGTAGAGCTGTCGTTCGTACAGAGCGAACCACAGCCCATGTCCGCCGGAAGCGCATCACGACTTCCGGTGTGCCTGCGGTGCTGGCGTAGCGAGTTCCCGTGGTAGCTACCTGCCCAAGTACATCTAGGGTACATGGAGTTGTCTCCGACTGTGTGAAGCGCTTCGTATGGCTGTGGCACGCTGACGGGCTGCAGTGTCGTGTGAGGCATATAAGTGAGCCATTTGGCATCCAAGTTGGCCTTCGATAAGACATCGTACATAAGATAGGAGGGGAGAGCTCGGAGCTGGCTAGCATTCCCGGCACCGAGTGACCAGCTTTCCACACCCACACTTGCTAGTCTTGTACGGGGAGTAGACAAAGGCGGTCGGGCCGCACCATGCGCAAGTGTCATGCTGGCGATATTCTCTCAGGTCCACAGATAAGCATGCCAAAGTAAACGTCTGACAATAACCGGGTACATCTTCTGCATTCGTAACTGTTGTTGGTGATGCTGTTGCAAGAGACCGAGATATATCTGAGACTCCGCCACGCTAGGCAGAAAAAGAAGTGGTACACTCAAGCAATTCAACACCGTCTGAGGTGGCCTGGAGAGCTATCAGGCTTGCCAAATCTGGTATTTCATTAGTATTAATAGCATACTGGAGAACCTCCAACAGTACTAAATAAGTATAGAAGTATTAGAAATACCTTACAGATTTAAAGACTTAATATCTACTACTACTTTTCTACCACGCTCTCTTACGGCTATTCTACCTAGGAGGTATAGTAGGTACTCCGGTCTGCCACTGCTTGGAGTGCCCTAACATATTTAATTATAGCCTAAAGCTGAGAATTTCTATTTTTTAAAATGCATCGAAGCACTCCAGGCAGTGGCAGACAGGTGTGAAACTAATTAAGGCAGAATGCCTACTACCTAGGTGTGCCACTTCTTTTATGCCCAGCGTGAGGTGCCTCGTGACGCATGGGCCACGCGCTAGAAAGCGCCCAGCAACGATTAGAGCTCTCAACAACAAACTCCAACATCACATCATCCTCCACGCCATGGGCGCATAACAGCCTCACTCTATCAAGGGGATCTTTGAGAGACTCTGTGGCTGTCGGTGGAACTCTATTCATTCACTCTATCCAGAACTATCCACCTACAAGCTGAGCTCTCCCCGCAATCACTGCTAAATCCAGCATCATGACTGCCGTCTCACCCCGACCGCGACACATGCCCGGGTCATATGGCTCGCCCGTGGCTCCGATCCTCGATACGCACACTGGCGCCAAACCCATCTTCTTCAACCCTCCCCCACATACTCCCGCTCTCGCTACCGGCCGGCCAGGCAGACACCACGCGACAGGAAACGACAGCTTCAGCACTAGCAAAAAGCGCTCGCGGCACGACATCTCGGACTCGTACTTCCCCAGCTCCGATCTCTGGGACCATTCCGTGGGCGCGTCGATAGATCGCGCAGGCAATGCCAAGAGCCCGCCACCGCTTGCGAACGAAAAGTACCATCTGGCCGGAGGATCAGAAACGCCACAGGTCCTAGCGAACTTCCAGCGAGAGATCGACGACTACCATAACCTGGGGGGCCAGCGCCGTGGATATTGGGACACTGCGCCTGCGGATATGGACGGGCAATCAGTGAGCCAGTCGACACTACGGAATCTCATTACGATGGTGGGTGGAGTGGCTGGAAAGCTGGTGCAGTATTGCGTCGTGCCCTTCAGAGGGTTCCATGCTGGTGGTGGGCAGGGTTACGACATCCAGGAGGGTCTGGCAGGGTCGAACGTATGGGAAAAGCTGTCATTGAACACCCCCGATTTGAAAACATTCTCCGACGCCTCCACACTCCCCGGTCGGTTTCCAGCCGAAAACTATGGTGATTTGTCAATAGCGCCTGTGGATGAGAGTCGCCCCCGAACCATCAAACGATTGTGCACAGATGATCGGGAGTGGGTAATGGTACAAGATTCAGGAGATGCAGACTCTAGAGCGTCAAGCCCAAGACTTTCGGAACGGCGCCTTCCAGCTCTATCGACCCCTATTTCGCCCTCTCAGATCCCGCGCCCAGTATCTCGAGCCTCCATGGCCCACGGCTCGAGTGAGAGGCCTTCACGAATTCCCTTGTCTCGCCGCACATCGTCAGCACGCGTCTCCTTGGTGTCGAATACAGGATCGCCGGCCTTCCGCAAATACAGCCGGCAGAGCTATGGATCACCGGCTATGTTCCAGGTTCAGCAGACTAGCCCCCTCCCCGCTGAGTCGCAGCGCCTCATTAACAAAGTCAAACGGGATGAAATGGAGGAGGAGATGCGATTACGGAAGATGAGTGCTCAAACAAAGTTGATGCTCAGGCAGGCCAAGGAAGCTCTTGGTAGCAAGTTCGAAATCGAGGATTTCGACGATGACATGGAGGATGAGAGCTTCTCTGATGTGCCATACAAGCGACAGGCTCGAGGAAAGTGGAATGCCAGGTGAGGGCTAAACAGTAAAGAGGCCTCTAATGATTTTACTTCTCAGGCGTTTGGCGATAGGCTAGTGGCTTGGAAATACCCCTTTGAGGACTGGCGTTCGGCCTTTAATACATCTGTCTGCCGCCGTGTGTGGTACCTCGATGCATTGTGTAGTTTGTGAATGAGATAGGAACTCTTACTTTTGGGCGATGTGGAAACTTGCTGGGGCACTCCATACAGTGGCAGACAGATGTACCAACTTCCTTGGTAAGATCGCATGGGAGCAGGAATTGACATTCTACGTATCTGTAAGGTATTCTCAGTATCTCTGTATTTTTGTACACTTGAATAGCACCGTCTGAGGTCCTCTGGTACCCTATTGCTATCTATAAAAGGGCAGCTTTGGCAAGCCTAATAGCTCTCCGGGGCACCTCAGACGGTGTTGAACTGCTGGAGTATGCCACCTATTTCCTGCCTAGCGTGCCTCCTTCCCTTACTTCAATCTCGCCTTCTCAATCTTTATAGAGTATTGTGTGGTGATTCACAATTTTCGGCTACGAGAGCACGTGACATATCGGCCTGTCGAATCGGCCTGCCCCGAACCTAGGCGCTAAAAAGAGGAGCTTTCATCTGAGAATTACAATACGATCCAGGAGTCAAGTTGCTGGATGACTGGTAGGTAGGTGTTAAGGTAGCGTTTTCTCGTAATTCGACGCCGGTAAACTACCAATGGCTATAATTACCAGCGGCTGTGCCTCAACAGGCGCCAATCTCAAACCATGGAACACCATGACTCCTAGGTTGGCTGAGCCACATCCACATCCTAAGCGTTGAATCATATTTAAGCTCTTAGTCATTCCTTAGAATCATTTGTAGGAAGGTATCCTCTACATTTCCATATTTCTATCTAGTTCCTACTCTTTCAACTACCTACTTCTATATATCACTATCTCGGTGATAAGACTCAAAACCATTCACAATGCCCGACACCACAACCCTCACAGGTGTCCCCTTCGACCGCAAACCCTTCACCTCCCTCCTCAAACGCCGCTTCTTCTTCACCGAAGCCTTCGAAATCTACCGCGAAGGAACCAACATTAAGAAAGGCAGCAAGGGCCTCTACGACTATGGCCCACCGGGCTGTGCTTTACAAGCCAACATCGTAGAAGCATGGCGGGAACACTTTGTTCTCGAGGAAGACATGCTCGAGCTAGACTGTACAATGCTGACGCCTGAAGAAGTGTTCAAGACGAGTGGCCATGTGGAGAAGTTTGCGGACTGGATGTGTAAGGATACTGTCAACGGTGATCTCTTAAGAGCTGATCATTTGGTCGAGAGTGTATTGGAGGCGAGGCTGGAAGGGGACAAGCGAGCGCGAGAGGCCAGGGAAGTCGAGGCGACACGGTTGGACGACTCGACAAAACAGGAGTATGACGAGATATTGGCCAAGGTCCGTCGATCCAAAAACAACATCTTTTATAGCAAGATTTTCAAGCTGACATACTAAACTAAAGATCGATAATTACGACGGCCCTGAACTCGGCGAGCTAATCAACCGATTCGACATCCGTAACCTTAATGGCAACAACCCCGTCCACCCCCCAATCCCATTCAACCTTATGTTCAAGACCTCCACCGGCCCCGATGCCGCTGTCCCAGCCTATCTTCGTCCCGAAACTGCCCAAGGCCAGTTCGTAAACTTCCGCAAACTCCTCGAGTACAACGAGAACCAGATGCCCTTTGCATCAGCAAGCATTGGCAAAGCATTCCGCAACGAAATTGCGCCGCGCTCCGGCTTACTACGAGTCCGGGAATTCCTTCTAGCAGAGATTGAGCACTTCGTTGACCCAGACGGTGGGAAGAAGCATAAAAGGTTCGAAGAGGTGCGGGATGTGGAGCTGAGGTTATTGGACCGCGATACGCAGTTAGCTGGTAAGAAGGACCTCCGCAGCATGACAATTGGCGAGGCGGTAGAGCAATGTATCGTCGACAACGAGACTCTTGGGTACTTCCTAGCACGCGTCAAATTGTTCCTCCAGAAGTTGGGCATTAGATTGGAGAAGTTGAGATTCCGACAGCATCTTGCCAACGAAATGGCGCACTACGCGACCGACTGCTGGGATGCAGAGCTACTGACCTCATATGGCTGGATCGAATGTGTTGGTTGCGCAGATCGTAGTGCATACGACCTGACAGTCCACGCGAAGAGAACCGGGGTACCGCTAGTGGTTTGCGAACCTCGCACAGAGCCTCTGAGGGTCGAAGAATGGCAAACAATGCTAGACAAGGGGAAACTTGAGCCGTTGCTCCGAGAAGACACAGAAGCCGTTGAAGAAGTCGTCGCAGCGCTGTCACAAATCGCTCTCGAGCCTGCCGCCACTACCCTCGCCGAAGAAGGCGAAATCACACTCCATCTATCAGCCAGCATCCCAGACATCACCCTCGGCAGCGAACTCATCACAATCTCAAACGTCACACGCGTAGAGCACATCCGCGAATACACCCCCAACGTCATCGAGCCCTCCTTCGGCATCGGGCGCATCCTATACAGCCTCCTCGAGCACGTCTACTGGCATCGCGAAGGCGATGTCGCGCGTGAGGTAAGTCTCCCCTCTCCCTTGCCTAGAGTGACAGGCCACAAGTCTGGGCACACAGATTCATTACAGCTTGGCTCCAACTTGCACACTTGACGCCTTTGTTGGGGGTACCCTGGTTGCTGAGCACCCATTAGACAAAGATGTAGTCCAAACTGCACCGCTTGAACCTCGACATAACCCTTGGATCTTCGAGATCCTATAGGGGGACCCTAGACAGTGGTGTCAAGTAGGCAACTTGGAGCCAAGCTGTAACGAGTCTGCGCGTCAAGACTTATGGCTTGATACTGTGATTATACACCCGAAGACATCCATCACTAACAGCGCCCCAGGTCCTCTCCCTCCCCCCCTCCATCGCCCCCACAAAAGTCCTCCTCGTCCCCCTCTCCGCCCAACCCGCCTTCCGCCCCATCCTACACACGCTTTCCCGGAAACTCCGCGCGCTGGGCATCTCCAACCGCATCGACGACAGCTCCGCGACGCTCGGGAAGCGGTATGCGCGGAACGACGAGCTCGGCACGCCGTTTGGCGTTACAGTGGACTTCGAGTCTGTGAGGGATGGGAGTGTGACGTTGCGGGAGAGGGATAGTACGAGGCAAGTGCGGGCGTCGCAGGAGGAGATTGTGGACGCGATCGTGAGGATGGTTACTGGTACCGAGGTGTGGGAGGAGGTTGAGGGGAGGTTGCCGGCGTTTGGGGTGGCCTAAGTGGCTGGTGGCTTCCTAGTTATGAGGTAGCTTGATTTCTATGGTGTTCATTCTAGCCCTATATTCGCGTTTAAGAAGACCTATAAGCTTAATATCATACTACCGTGGCTGCACTCTTGCGCGCTCGATAGCGCCGTTGGGAGTGGCCTAACTGGCAAGTGGCTTACTAGTTATCAGGTAGCTTGATTTCTATGGTGTTTATGTTAACCCCATATTCGCGTTTAAGAAGATTTATAAGCTTAACAATGTACTACTGCGGCTTTGCTTTTGCGAGCTTGATAGCACTGTAGAGGGTGGCCTGAATAGTATATGTCATGCTGGTTGAAAGGTAGCCTAATATCTGCAGTAACCGCAGAGGTCAACAGAAATGTGATCAAAAGCCGGGACACCAAGCATTTCGTCAAATAGCCACTAGGAGTACTAAACAATCAATCTGTTTCAATTGAATACTGTCTACATAAACAGTGCTATACACCGTTGCCGTCCATACCGAAACATATCCAGCTCACGCTCCGGGTATCAAAAGCGTAACGCCACTAGCCTCCCAGCCTCCCAAAACGAGGTACTCCGTGCAATGATAGAGTAAGCAGACCCGCCCGCTATGCCTTGGTAATCCACCCGCTGTAAACGAAAAAGTCGAAGAGCTTGCCGCACTTGTTGACGTCGATCTTGCACACGTCCCGTGCCATCTTCCTCTTCATGCTACCGCCTTGTTTTAGTGCTTCGCGGAGCATCGCCTCTTTGATGACCATGTAGGGTTTCGGCATGATGCGCAGGATGCTGCAGACTTCTTGCTCTTCGGGCGTGAGGAGGTGCAGATCGGCTTGGTTCTCTTTGCCGAACTTGAGCGGGACGGTGTTTGGGAGGGCTTGGATGGAGAACTTGGGCTTGACGTGTTGTGCTATGCCTACGCCGTTGGTCAAGCCGTTGGTGCCGTTGACTCCGTTGGTCCCATTTGGAAGGATTCTGTCGGGTGGGGGTGTTGATAGGCCGTTGTTCAGGCGCAATGCCAGTCCTGGTGATGTCAATGCAGTGGTTGCGGATGGTGTTTCTACGGGCGGCGTTGGCTTGCTGATGCGGCCGGCTGCCATTCGATCGAATTGGCCTACTGGCGGGCCCCGACTCTGTCGTAGCTGCTTCTCTTGCTCGTATTTTTCGCCAGACTTCAGATCTCCAATCTGCAATTGCCTCCATTCTTGCAGACAGCCGATGGCCTGTCTTAGATTGTGTTCGTACTCCAGCCCCTCGCAGAAGCTTTTAAAGTCTTCGTGCTTCATCATTCGCGCAAAGGGCTTGGCTTTATTCATTAGTTCTCGTTCCTCCTTCGTGCGTTTCTTATCCGCTAGGGCGTTCTTCTTGTACTCTAGTAGTTTGTGCTCGAATATGATCTTTTTCCTCTCTACCCGCGCATCCAACCGCGAGTTGTAGATCTCCATCACCGTCATCTTGAGCTCCATCTCGGGTTCTGTTTCCCCGGTTCGTTGGTTCACACCATCTCCGGGGTCAAACTGCATGTGCTGCACGGCTTCCTCGGCTTCGTTGAAATACTCCGTTTCAAATTCCAGCCGACCTGGCATGTAGCCTTGGACTTCATGACATGCCGGTACACTAGCGGTTGGCTTCTGTTTGGGTGTGGCAGGAGGCGCATTTTTTGCATCCTCTTTTCTATCCTCGATCCTCCGCTTCTTCCGAGCCTGGAAGACCTCGCGGGGAACTGCATCGCTAAGTTGTTTGTCGTTTGGACTAGCGTGCTCGGGAAGAGGGAACTTGGAGCTGTTTAGATAGGTATCGATGTAGTGTTCCCGAACCTCATCCTTGGTCCGGTAGCCGCCAATGTGGTCTGCTATATCGGACCATGACCCGAGCCCGTATGTTTCGGCGCCTTCCAGCAATGCCAACTCCTCGTCGGCGCCCCAGTCCTCGGTGAATATCGGTATCGAGTGCTGCTCGATGACTTGGAACGAGTGCGTCTTGGGGTCGTGGTCGCGCGAGAACTTGCCGTCCGCGAAACACGGCACGCAGAGGTCGTATTCGTGGCAGGCGGCGTTGGCACAGCGTATTCGGACCTAAATAATGTCAGTCTTGGCGTTCTCGGAGGCTGAGGTCGGACGAAAGTGATGCGGTCGCGCATCGTGGGCACTCACAGTAGAGGTGATGTCGGCGGAGCACACGTCGCAGACGTACTTCACGCCGCCCTCGGTGCCCCGCGAGGCCGTCTTCTTCTTGATAAGCCCCATGCTGCCATGCAGGACGTGATGGCGGTGTGAGAGAGGGGGTGGCCGGTGGGTTGTGTTGATGCGCCCTCAACGCCCCTTGGCCCTCAACGCGGTGATAAGGGCAGTACGACGTGGCGGGTGGAGGAGGAGCTCGGGGGCCGCGATGCAGTGAATAGCTTCGAGTTTAGGGTGGCAAAGAGGGTCGGCGCAGCGCATGTCGTCGACAATCCGCGCTTTGAGGTCGGGCTGAGGATACCTGGTACCGTACCCTGACCGCCGAGTTAGCGGCGTTTCGTTGCCAGTCCAATCCTCGCAGAGGAGCGAGCCCGTCTTCACTCAGCCATCAACACTCTTTACCAACCTCCTCGCCACTCTCTGCATCCAAACACTCCGTTCTCGAGTTACTACTGAGCCCGCTGTGTTCGTCTCTACCACAACTCTTAGTCGCAGCTTAGAAGCCGCTGAGATATCGCTGCCCGCCAGCTCGCTACTCCACTTCACTCCCCCCGCCTTCACCGCGCTCGGTCTTACCCCAGAGTGAAGGCCCCCTCGGGCGACCACCGCAATCATGTCCTGGAAACTCACCAAGAGTAAGTAGAACCCGCTTGGTGACACGCTGTTGGAAGCAAGTATCTCATCTCCAACAGAGCTCAAGGAGACGCATTTGGCCCCATTAGCGAACACCTTCAGCCGTTCTTCGTCTACCTCGACCATAGTCGCGGACAGCACACCAAAGCCCTCGAGTACGGCGAGCAGCGCGACTCTCGTCGACCCGAAGGACCCCAATGGCATCGGTAGGCCTGTTCAAATGTATTCTCAAGACGTTGCTAACAACCAAAGCTGCATCTGAAGCGATTGCAGCCCCTCCACCACAACCCCTGAAGCCAGGTATTCTCATAGTAACGCTTTACGAGGGCAAGGGCTTCTCTCTCCCTGCGGGCTCGGAGGCTGCCTTTACTACGAGCGGTCATCATCAAGGCTCGCTCTCCACAGGAGGTTTCTCTGTTGCAGGGTCGATGAGACCGAATTCGTCATCACGAAACCAGGGTGTAGCTGGCTCATACTCCAACAACCGACCGCAGTCCGCAGCTGGAAGCATCAACGCGGTCCCTACTATCCACGGCCGCTACTCTTCAAAATACCTCCCGTATGCTCTCGTCGATTTTGACAAGCAGCAAGTCTTCATCAACGCCGTGCAAGGTACCCCGGAAAACCCGCTCTGGGCAGGGGGAAACACACAATACAAATTCGATGTCTCGCGGACAACTGAACTGAACATCTCCCTCTATATTCGCAATCCCTCCGCAGCTCCCAATGCCGGCAGAAACGACGATATCTTCATCGGCACCTGCAAGGTCCACCCCCGCTTCGAGGAGCAGCAGCCATATGTGGAGGACCAGAAGCTGAGCAAGAAAGATAAGGAAAAGGCGGCGGCAGCTCACGCCGAGTCGGAGCGCGGAAAGGCGCAGGCGGGTGCTGATTGGATCAACCTTGGATATGGAACAGGTTCTATGAGGATCGGCGTCAACTTTGTTGAGAACCGTCAAGACAAACTGACGATTGAGGATTTCGAGTTGCTCAAGGTCGTCGGCAAGGGCAGTTTCGGCAAGGTCATGCAAGTCCAGTAAGTTGTGCAAGTTTGAGATGTTGTAAAACCGGGGACTAATCAGGGATGCAGGAAGCGTGACACACATCGTATCTATGCGCTGAAGACAATCCGAAAGGCCCATATCATCTCGCGCTCCGAAGTCGCACATACTCTTGCCGAGCGATCGGTCCTCGCTCAAATCAACAATCCGTTCATCGTGCCACTGAAGTTCTCATTTCAATCACCCGAGAAGCTGTATCTCGTCCTCGCTTTCGTCAATGGCGGTGAATTGTTCCACCATCTCCAGAAAGAGCAGCGCTTCGATATCAACCGAGCTCGATTTTACGCCGCAGAACTACTATGTGCTTTGGAGTGCTTGCACGGGTTCAATGTCATTTACCGTGACCTGAAGCCAGAAAATATTCTTCTAGATTATACGGGACATATTGCGCTCTGCGACTTCGGTCTTTGCAAGCTTGATATGAAAGACGAAGACAGGACCAACAGTAAGAAAAACCCTTGTATCACTCGAAGCCCTGCTAACAGTTGATAGCTTTCTGCGGAACCCCGGAGTATCTGGCTCCTGAACTTCTCACGGGCGCTGGTTATACCAAGACCGTCGATTGGTGGACGCTTGGTGTCCTTCTATATGAGATGCTGACTGGTCTACCACCCTTCTACGACGAAAACACCAACGACATGTACCGGAAGATTCTTACAGAACCCCTACATTTCCCTGGACCCGAAATTGTGCCGCCCGCTGCACGCGATCTTCTCACCCGACTTCTTGACAGGAACGCAGAGAAGCGTTTGGGTGCTAAGGGTGCCGCGGAGATCAAATCTCATTACTTCTTCCACAGTATCGACTGGCGGAAGCTCTTGGAGCGCAAGTACGAGCCCAGCTTCAAGCCCAATGTGGTAAGTGACCTCAATGATCATCTATCCTATGCTCTTCTCATCTATCTAGGTTGATCAACGAGATACTGCCAACTTCGACCGAGAATTCACATCAGAGGCGCCCACTGACTCGTACGTGGATGGGCCTATGTTGTCTCAAACAATGCAACAGCAGTTCGCGGGCTGGTCATACAACCGACCAGTCGCCGGTCTCGGAGATGCCGGCGGGAGTGTAAAGGACCCGTCGTTCGAAGGTGTTTCGGAGAGATAGACAGGCATTGTCCAAAAGCAAACCATCACGAGTCCAACGACATTCGAGGCGCAGAAGCGGCAGTTTACTATTCACCAGCCACGCTCGCTGCTGGGCAGTCGCGTATGGGAAGACGATGCTCACATCACTCGCTGTGCACCGCGTATGCTCACTGCTGTGTGACTTGAAGCTGCGGGCAGTTCTTTTTCTTTCCTTTGGGTGGGATCAATGGCGGGCAGATCTTCTTGTTCATGGCGAGAATTGGGTTTGGCATTCTGGCGCCCGGTAGCATCTTGAACAC
The DNA here is from genome assembly GCA_010093605.1 of Lophium mytilinum. Classification (NCBI taxonomy): domain Eukaryota; kingdom Fungi; phylum Ascomycota; class Dothideomycetes; order Mytilinidiales; family Mytilinidiaceae; genus Lophium; species Lophium mytilinum. Next base: position 630,457 of record MU004199.1, on the reverse strand, counting down.
TGCTTGCTTGTAACTATCAAATCCAACACAGTACTTAGAGCATGCTGCAGTCCATGATATGACTTGAGGCAGCCCGATTACGCAGCTGGTCTGTCAATGTTTGCCCAACTACTGATACAACCGATACAGTAGTGAATGAACGGAAATCGTAGTCAAGACACCACTGTACGTCTTTCCTGTGAGCGATATCGGAGCTTCACTGTGGTGAGGCATGCACACATGTAGAGAGCATTATCGTGAATCTCGAACGCTCATAATACTTGTAACCACTGAGCAGTGTTCGAACCTCTCTTCCGCAACACCCGCCGTCTCGGAGGTGTAAAGCATTACGTGATGTGGGAGTAGTGCTTAGTGAGGTTATTCATCAAGCTAGCTCATGGGCTTCATTGCACTATAATCCATTATGAATGCGATCATTCAGTAGAAGACCGCAATAATCAAGCCCAATTGAAATATAGGAGCGTCCCGAGTGCTCAAGGACGAGTGCTGTGAGCAACGGATCCCCCCACACTCTTAGGTCCACTTCGCCAACAACCTAAAGGTGCCCCGCCAACAGTCGTCATTTCTCCAAGAGCACTTTCTCCCTTAAAACATCACGACACCTCCGGCCACACCACCGCAGAACCCTCTACTAAACTCTTCTTTCTTGTCAATTGACCTTTGTAAAGCTTCGTGCTTGCAGGTTTTTCCGCTGAAATCCAACGTGAGCCATTGATACCCCGCACCTGCTGTGTTTGTCTGTCGTTAACCGTCCCGTCCCAGCTTTTAGTTTAGTTCCCCTTTCCTCAACGGCGATAACTCGACAAAATGCCGGGCTTCGCTCAAGCAAACGAACTATCGGCATGGACTTCCCTGCAGGAGCACCACCAGAAGCTCGGAAAGGATATCGTGCTCAAGGACTACTTTACCCAGGACCCCAAGCGCTTCGAGAAGTTCTCCTTCATCTTTAACAATGAGGCGGACAAGTCGGAAACCCTCTTCGACTTCTCCAAGAACTTTATCACCGAGGAAACAATCGACCTGTTGGTGAAGTTGGCCAAGGAGGCGGGCTTGGAGAAGCTCCGGGATGATATGTTCGCGGGCGAGAAGATCAACTTCACCGAGGACCGCGCTGTGTACCACGTTGCTCTACGCAATACCTCGAACTCGCCTATGGCAGTCGATGGGAAGAGCGTTGTTGAGGGTGTCAACGAGGTCTTGGACCACATGAAGGAGTTCACTGAGCAAGTGAGGAGTGGAGACTGGAAGGGATACACGGGAAAAAAGATGAAGACCATCATCAATATCGGTATTGGTGGTTCTGATCTGTAAGTCTTCCCCATTAGAACTCTAAATAAGGTCGGCGTTCGTAATTCTAGAGCGAGAAAGTACTAACAAACGGCAGTGGACCTGTCATGGTCACTGAAGCGCTGAAGCCATACGGGGACCGCAGCCTCAAGCTTCACTTCGTTTCGAACATTGACGGTACACACATTGCTGAGGCCCTCAAGGAGTCGGATCCCGAAACCACTCTCTTCCTCGTTGCCTCCAAGACCTTCACTACCGCAGAGACTGTGACCAATGCCAACTCCGCGAAAGCATGGTTCCTCGAGCATGCCAAAGACGACTCCGCGATTGCCAAACACTTCGTTGCTCTATCAACAAACGAGTCCGAGGTCACCAAGTTCGGCATTGACAAGAAGAACATGTTCGGATTCTCTGACTGGGTCGGAGGACGTTACAGCGTGTGGAGTGCTATCGGCCTGAGCGTAGCGCTGTACATCGGGTTCGACAACTTCCATGAGTTCCTTGCAGGTGCTCATGCTATGGACAAGCATTTCAAGGAGACTCCTCTCGAGAAGAACATCCCTGTTCTGGGTGGTCTGTTGAGCGTTTGGTACTCTGACTTCTTCGGAGCTCAGACTCATCTCGTTTCTCCGTAAGTCAAGACCAGTTGAGTAATGACTGGAAATTTATGCTAATTATGGTCGTAGATTCGACCAGTACCTTCACAGATTTCCAGCTTACCTCCAGCAACTCTCCATGGAGTCTAATGGCAAGGCCATCACTCGAAGTGGGGACTACGTCAAGTACACCACTGGTGCTATTCTTTTCGGCGAGCCAGCAACTAACGCCCAGCACTCCTTTTATCAACTTCTTCACCAGGGTACCAAGCTCATCCCCACTGACTTCATCATGGCTGCGCAGAGCCACAACCCTGTGGAGAATAACAAGCATCAAAAGTATGTGCCCGTATTGCTAATGATGATTCCTTTACTAATTCTCTCAGGATGCTTGCGTCTAACTTCTTCGCTCAAGCGGAAGCCCTAATGGTCGGCAAGACTCCCGAGCAGGTGAAGGCAGAGGGCGCAGCACCAGAATTGGTCTCACACAAGACCTTCTTGGGCAACCGTCCCACCACTTCGATCTTGGCCGATAAGATCACCCCAGGCACATTGGGCGCCCTCATTGCTTACTACGAACACCTGACTTTCACTGAGGGTGCTGTATGGAACATCAACAGCTTCGATCAGTGGGGTGTGGAGCTGGGCAAGGTCCTGGCCAGTAAGTGCTTCCCGTACGTTTTGAGATGAAAGCAAGTACTAATAAACGACGCAGAAAATATTCTCTCCGAGTTGAACGATTCTAGCGAGTCCACGAAGCATGATGCTAGCACGAGCGGCCTCATCAACGCTTTCAAGAAGAAGTCGTCCTTGTAAATTCAGAATGTAGAGGGCAGACAATGACGTTTCTAATGTGTCACGACTGGGCTGGTTCGCAATGATCGAGGGTCACTAGACGGATAGTAAATAGTTTCAGATTGATACTGATAAGTACAAAAAAAATAGCGCTGTGCAACCCAAGGCTTCCTCAAATGCTCGCCGTGAAAAGCTATCGTTGTTACCATCTCAACGAACATGAGTGATGGACGTAGAGATCGAAAAACACCAAAAGCCTAAACTGACAATCTTACTATAAGAATTGAGTGGTGTTGGAAGCCTCTAAACAATTTCCCTTGTTCTTAGAATAGAACAAGAAATTCACGCTTGCAAAAGGATCGCCCTCTACAAACCAACCTCTTGCTTACTAGCATTCCGCCAGCCAACACCACAAACAATGTTCTCCATATGAGGTCTACGAGCCCAATCGCGTGCTCCCTCACACCATAACTTATCCTTCTCACCTCAATCCTACCCTCCTCTTTGCCCACGATGTCGCGCTCGCCCTACTCCCCACGGCTGGCCCTCACCGTCGCGTACACGTTCTACATTGCGCTTGCTGCGGCGGTCTCGAGCCAGGAGCCGCTGAAGCTGATAGAGAAGAGCTATGTTGCTGGCGAGGCGATTCCTGTTAGCTGTCTGAATCGGACGATGTAGGTTTTGAAGGCTATGGGAGGCAGTGGTGGTGTTGCACGCGACGTGGACACCAGCCACCACCCCTTGCGTGGATTGTTGCTAACGGAGTGTAGAGATACTGGTGAACATGTAAGACTTTTTCATACCTCGTTGGCAGGAGGGCGATGGACGAGGAGGATATGGGCGGAAGGATAATACTGGAGGTCTTTCAATGCTGTGAAAGATGAGGAAGCAATGGTTGGATGGATATGGGCTACGGAGGAAAGCACATTTTGGAGGGTAGCACTCGCGCAATGAGGGCCCTGGAGCATCATGAAGAAGAGAAGCTAACATTACGGGTATCTCAAGATCACAGACGAGCAAGGCCAGCTGGAATACATCCCCTTCCCAACTTGCAACGAAACCGGTCGACCACTCGAGCTGCACTTCGGGATAGAAAAAGGTTCGTATGAACCCCAGAATCGACATCGAAAGTTACTAACCACCCACCCCAGAAATCAACTGCACAATCGAGTTCATAGACGACGCCTTCTTCCACCTCCTCGAATTCTACGTCCACAACGACGCGCCCCTAACCTGCCGCATCCCCTCGCGGCCGCTTCCCTCGTCCATCCTCCCCTCCTCCTCAGGCACCGGCACTGGCACCGGCACCTCTCCTCCCGTGGACGAATACACCGTCTCCGACGAATCCACGAAGAAAGGCGCCATGGGCACCCAATCCACCCTCTACACGCCCCTCATCATGGCCCTCGCAGGCACGCTCCAACTCTCCCATCTCCACATCTCCAACGCGCTCAACCTGCTCGTGCACGCGGCCCCGAAAGCCGTCGCACCGGGCACCATTGACGCGGCAGCTGCGTACTCGGTGTCCGCGCATACGCGGCAAGCGAGGGTGTCGATTGGGGATCCGTTGACATTACAATTCAGCGTACGCTGGTACCCCGGGACGGTTTTGCCAAGCGGGTGGCGAGGCATGGGCGGGCATTTGTACACGAGCACGATTGTGTACTGCTTGCTCAGCGCTGGGGCGAGCGCGGCGATATGCGTGGCCTATTTCAGGGGTGTGGAGCTGCCGCGAAGGCTGAGGCGGTATGCGCGGGATAAGGCGTATGGAGGGGGTGGGGGAGGAGGTTATGGGTTGCCTGTTAGTAATGGAGGTGGTTATAACGGGTATGGGTATGGTATTGGCAAGAGGGATTAGAGTGGTGGTGTGGAATCAAGAGCTGGGCTTGTATATATTGGATTGTGAGTTTGGATCAGAGGGGAGGGGAACCGGGCTTGATTGCTACTACAGGCGGGCTGGATCTGATGATGTAGGTTCGTGATTGTTCTAGAGCGGCATTTTCAGGTCTCAGGTTGCATTCTGTGTCTACGGTTTTGTGTTTGTTCTGACAAGTGAATGCGGATTATAGAGAGGCTGGCCTTTGATGCTCATTGCAGTTGTATTTTGGTGAGTAGTTCAAAGCCTAGAGCCATTTTGCTACCGATTCGCCCCACAAGTCTAGACAGCCATGACATCTGCAACGTCGCTGAAGGATGAACAAATGGAGGAGAAAATGAAGATATCTGGATCATGCGTTGATCTCTTTACAGCCCGTCTCATGCGATACAGACGATCGTAAACTCCTGAGTGAGAAGAACGAGGCTACTAACTCATTCTTCCTAATCCACTCGTTTTCGCTTTTTCCGTTCAGCTCTCAACCATTTGCGGTCACTCGTACCTAGATTCTGCTTCTTATGCCGAGCCTTGGTTCTGTTGCTTTCGCTGGGCTAGAAGCTGTGCTGCTTACCCATAACGTACACCCCTCTCCCATTAAACCTCGGAACAGCCTCTTCAACGTACCAACGCTCAGGACATGAAGATCCTCAACCTCAGCATGGCGGTCAGCATCGCTGCGCTAACATCGGCATCTGCCATCCACCGCAGGGATCCAGGACTCGTCCTTGCCAAGGATGGCAAGGTACTTAATAGGGTGGGCTTATATCTTCCCTTTTTACAAAGAATAACATATTCAAATATTATACTAATTACACTTCCCCCAAAAAAAGACAATCATCAATTCCCTCGAGACGTCAGCTGGGCCATTTGTCGAGACTTCTGCTCCTTTCATCACGAAAAGGAAGGTGAAAGAGACCTATGATTGGACTGTGAGAGAGACCGATTACCACCCATTTATGGGTGATTATAGCTACAACGATCTAGTAATGTTAGTTGTGCTTGAAGAAGTTCTATAGTTTATTTCGCTTCGAGGCTACCCTTGTGCGATCACCCTGTTGGCCTGCCTGGCGTGACGCTACGAACATGATCTTCTGAGGCCGAGTCGATCCGGTCATGCTTCCACAGCCGCTATAGATCCACTGTCCATTACTACCTTCGTAGGGCGCCTCGCAAGATCGGTACAGTCGAAGAGAACTCGGTCTCAGCCGCTGGGCGTAATCCGTTCATGTTCTGCTACCAGCTCTCACCATAGTGTATCAACAATCGTAGACACTTCCAGCTCAACACCCAGGTTCCAGGACGACGACACCAGAATCCAGGGGCAAATTCCCTATCAAAGACTGAACTCACGAGCAGGACGCCACCGATTAGTGTCGACAAAATCATTGAGAGACTTCAGTTATTAAGGGGCCGCCCGTCTGTAATTTTGTCGCAGCTTTTGATTTCCAATGTCCTGCACTTGTTCGATGCGGCTAGGGAAATCATACTATAGCCAATGCCATTATAGTCTAAACTACCGGTCATGGTATACGCCGAAACAAAAACCTGAGAAGTTCGATGGACTTTATTGAGCGAGAGATCTCGGATTGACGAGGTAAAGGGGACCAAGACAGTATCCCCATATGTGATTCATTTTCAATTGCGGTAAGCGTTGCCTTTGCCACTCTACGAAGCTCAAGTTGCAGAGGTTTCAGTTCTAGAGTTACGCAGAACTCCAGCGATGATTGTATTACTTTGATAGTACGTAGCAGCCAATCATGTTAAGCAGGGAGCTATGTCATAAACATCCTAGCGCGCCAGTCATCTTTCGTGCGTAAGACACCGAACCCGTACGCACGTACGAGAATCAACAACATCATAAACACCACGGACTGCGATCTAGCTCGCAATATGACGGTTCCAACGACAGATGAAGAAAGTCTGCGCCTTGTAAACGCCATACTCGAGGTACTACTGTGTAGAATAGTCTTAGTCTACGCACTCGATCCTGTGATTTCGACGTCAGGATGGCAAACTTTAATAACAGGGTATACGGTATCGTGAGGTATTTCTGACATGGAGATTAAGTATATAAATCGAGCAGCCTGGTTCTATTCATATGAGGCTGCATTCCTAGGCCCGGTGTCTTCCACTTCTGAACTTCTTTCATATCGTCCATCTAGACAATAGATCCATCCTTTAGATCTGAAATTTAACCTTTTCCTTGCCACCCCTCTCCTACCCCCTGCCCCTGTCGAAGTCTCTCACAATGCCTCAACAATGTACGAAGGAAACATGTCCGATCAGCGCCACCATCTACGGCTATGCGCCCCAACTCGCTGCCGACACCGCCTTCCTCGTCATCTTCGCCCTCAGTATGATCGTCCACGGCATCCAAGGCTACCGCTACAAAACCTGGAGTTTCCTCGTCGCCATGACAGTCGGAAACCTGTGTGAAACAATCGGTATGCCCGCCCAAAGACCCCTCCAAACCCCCTCCAAACCGCAAAGCTCATTCCCATCACCAGGCTACGGCGGCCGCCTCATGCTCCACTCCAACCCCTGGTCCGACTCAGGCTTCAAACTGCAAATCGTCCTGCTAACCATCGCCCCCGCCTTCTTCGCCGCCGGCATCTACCTAACCCTAAAGCACCTGTACGCCCCCCAATCCCCACCCCCCAAAAAATCCCCCTTTCTCACCATCCCCCTTTCTCACCATCCCCCTTTCTCACCATCCCCCTTTCTCACTAACCTCCCCACAGCGTCCTCACCTTCGGCCCCGCCTTCTCCCGCCTTCGCCCCTCCCGCTACACCCACACCTTCATCTCCTGCGACATCGTCTCCATCATCCTGCAAGGCGTCGGCGGCATCCTCGCCTCCATCGCCTCCACCCCGGGCCCGCTAATGACGTCCGGCAACAACACCATGATGGCGGGCCTCTCCTTCCAAGTCTTCACGCTGCTCGTCTTCGGCGCGCTGACCGCCGAGTACTTCACGCGGGTACGGTCGCACCGCGGGGAGCTGAACGCCGCAACTGCCCCACTACGGAAGAGTGTGCGGTTTCGGTGTTTCTTGGGAGCTGTGGGGCTGGCGTATCTGGCGGTGTTGTTGAGGTGTGTGTACAGGATTGCGGAGATGAGTAAGGGGTGGGCGAGCCCGATTATGCGGGATGAGGATTTGTTTTTGGGGTTGGATTCGGGGTATGTTGATCGCTCTGCTTTTCAAGTCTGTTGAGGTGGAAGGGGTTGTGGTGCATGAGGCTAACGGGAGTGGGTAGGATGTGTGCGCTTGCGACGCTGCTGTTGAATGCATTCCACCCTGGACTGTGCTTTGGGTATAGTATGAGTAAGACTGGGGAGGTGGAGAAGTTGGGTTCGGCGGGTTCGGAGGGGGATGGGGCGGAGGGGGGGGGGGTTGTTGCGGGGGAGGATGGGGAAAGGGAGGCTTGATGGGGTTAGCTTTGGAGTTTGTGATAATGTGGTTATGGAAAGGGGTGGCATGTTGTTATCATAGATCCAGCGTATATGTTCTAATTACTTTCTCGTTTTTTGCTGCTAAGTTCGTTCTATAGGGTACATTACTATTACATACCTTTGTAGGACCGCTAATCTATTCTATCCCAACGCCGCTGCATCGAACTTCGAATTTCTGACGGTGTAGAAGTGAGGAAGAGGAGAGCGACGTTACTAGCCAGCCTGGCTTGTATGCGGACATGATGAAGCCATCGCCCGAGATACTACCCTCGCGGTGTAGCCCGCAAGCCTTCCGTCCTTTATCTCCCAATACTCCTAATTCTCCTAATACTCCTAATTCTCCTAATACTCCTAATACTCCTAATACTCCTAATACTCCTAATACTCCTAATACTCCTAATACTCCTAATACTCCTAATACTCCTAATACTCGCAGTAGGAGGACCAGAACAGAGCGAATAGGACGACATGTCTTAGTTCCAAAAAAAGCTTCCTAATTAGCGTTTCGTGAGGTAGGTTTTAAGCACTTAGACAATTCCCTGTAAAAGCAAGCTAATTCCACTAAGGTAAGAGATAGTAGGCGGGAGGCTGGGGTGGTAATAGGAGTATTGGGAGTAATGGGAGTAATAGGAGTAATAGGAGTATAGGAGTAAGAGGAGTAGTAGGAGTAATGGGAGTAATGGGAGTAATGGGAGTAATGGGAGTAATATAAAAGTATTAGGGGTTGTAAAATCCTATTCATATAGGTTTTCGTCTACATTCTCGGCATAAAAGTAGAAGCTTCCGCTCGAACTTGCAACAGATATGAGCAGCCTCTATGCCATCTCCTTAACATGAACCAAGAGGGGGGTAGAAAGGCGGATCTAAGGCATAAGGAGGCTTACTTTGCTTAAGCATAACGGAACCCCCATATCTACCTTCACAAAGAACCTATCGCCCATCAAAGTAAATTCGCGTAGACTTTGTGTTGATAACTGGTCCCCGGCGCTACTGTGAATGTAATGAATTGGTTTGAGTGTTGTCACCTCGATTTCTCGAAAGAAGTTAGAATAGAAGACACTAGTTACGAACAGCTCACACCTCCAACATCGACCTCAAAACATCCGTCTTAAACCTCAAAGTAGGCGTCAATCCACGCGACAGCTCACATGACGTCTCTATAGACCAAGGGCGACCAAAGTCCAACGGGAGCACCCCTCAGTCTACGGCTTCTTGGCCACGAGTCCACCCCAACAAACCCCTCAATTCCCCGGCTTCCACCCCACCCCATGCACCGTCGGCCTCCCCTCCGGCCTCCCCACATTCCTCCCATACTCCCCCCCAAAATTTCCCGGGCCTTTATAATTACACACCGTAAAAACCGGCGCACAATCCCCCGTAACCCCCTCCAACCCCTTCGGCCCCTTCCCACTCCCACTACAATCCTTCGTATAGCAAGCCGCATGCGTCGTATCCTTCCACACCACCTGGCTATAATGCCCCCACTTCTCGAAATTACTCATATCCGGGTTCGCGACGCCGTAGCCCGCGGCTGGGTACGCGTTGACCTCGCCGTTGTAGAAGCCTTCCGTGATGACCCAGTCGACGCGCGCGGCTTCGGTGCCCGCGGCGATGTTCTGCCCGTAGCCGCCGCCGTCGACGTCCATGCTGTGTGCGTAGACGCAGGTTTCGGCAATCTTTTGGGCGGTGGCGGCGAGGGCGGCGTCCCAGGAGACGGCGGGCGCGGAGTGGTTGGCGCGGTGGCAGTTGTGGGAGTCGAGGACTTTGGCTTGGTAGGTGGTGGGGTTGGAGTTGCAGGGGGAGTTGGAGGATGGGGATGGGGAGGAGGCGGGTGGGGCGGCGGCGGCGGAAGAGGCGGGTGCGGATGCTGCGGGGGCGGAGTAGACGGGCTCGTGGGTGGTGGATGTCGATACGGTCTTTGATGACTGGTGGGATGCTTTGGGGTGGTGGATCACTTGGTTGAATGAGGGTTGGTTGTAGCTGGGAGAATTGGCGACCGTTGGGACGGGCTGGCCGGCGGTGACGGTAACGATTTTTTCCTGTGTAGAGAATGGGTGTCAGTGAGTTGATACTAGCTGCGGGAAAGAGAAGTGCTGTCTCACCACAGTGAACCACACGACATCGGTGTAAACACCAGGATCACGGGGCGCGATAGGGGAAGCTGATGCCAAAGCGGCAAAGACAACGCTGAGGACTTGAACCCTCATTATAGGTGACCGGATGCGTAATTTAGGCTTGGAAAGTTCTTCAGAAGTGATATCGAATCACTAAGGGCTTTTGGGTGCAAGGAGCGTTATATGCAACAGCACAGCTGATATAAAGACCGACAAAGATGCTCGTACGAACAGCCCCAAAGGAATGAAGAGGGTGTTCGTCGAGTGATTGAAACACCAGGTCGCAGAGAATGAAAATGAGAGATGAATGAGGAGATGTTATCGATACGCCCTAAAATCCGGGGGTAAGACCTTATAAGGCATGTTAATACGAACTAAGCGGCAAGAAGAACTATATTAAAAGACACGTGAGAGGGGCACGGATTGCTCAGTGTTTGCATTAGACGCCTTCATGCACTCCTTCGATCAACCTTACGCTACCTCGCCGGCATTGAGGCGTCAATAGAGTTGTTTCGAAACCATGTCGCCTTTCAATGGGGCACGGTAAACATGATTCTGATGCAACTTGTAGGATGTTAATGTTGTCATTGGTTCGCCGTTTCTCCGCGTAGGTGGGTAGACGCTGTGCCTCTTGGTCCCTGGTTTCAGCCTCCAGAGATTTGGGACAATCGCTTGATCTCCTGCGCCGCTGATGGTGGATACTGAGGAGAATTCTGCCTCATCGATGAAGGGTATTGCGGCGAAGAACTCTCTTCTATTTAGAGCGCGCGGCAATGGAGATGTTGGAGTGTGGAGACGCTAGATTGAGTGTCGGGTTGCAGTGGTTGGTCGAACAATCGACTTAGTCATCCGGCGGCTGGACGGTACCTAGGTACAGTAAACCCTAGTTATAGTAATATAGGGTTATAGTAATATCCTCTATATAGTAATATCTTTCGGCTTACTATATAAATTTATATAGGGCCTAGTAATAACCTATTTACTAAAATATTATAAGGCCCCGCTTACTAATATTACTTTAACTAAGAAGGCTTACTACTATTTTAAGGCCCTTTAGGGGCGGTTTTTCCGCGCCGGGTATATATATTTTTATATTCTCTATTTAAATAACATTATATCTCTATTAAAAAGCTATTAATTTCTATTATTTTTATATTTAAATCTTAATTCTATAATACCTAAGGCTAAGAATCTAGATAGATAATATTACTATAGTATCTTAGACCTTAATTATAAAGTAATTTATAACTATACTACTACCTACCTAGAATTATACTAAAAGGCTCTTTCTTAATAGGCTTCTAATAAATTCTACTATACTATTAAATAGCTATTAATCTTCTATAGCCTTAGCTAAAAATATAAGTATCTAGATAGAATAAGACTATATAATAGGTATACTAGAAGAGAGAGAAAAAAAGCTAGAAAGAACTCTCTTTTAGATAAGGCTCTATTTAAATAGTATTAAGCTATATAGACTATATAAATTCTAATTACTAGAGAGCTTCTTTAAGAGGCTGCTTAGCGTCTATAGAAGTCTATTCTAGTATTAAATTATAAGCCTATACTATGCTTTTCTAATAGCTAGCTAGATAGCTAGAAGATAAGAAATAGTATATAAAAGAGAAAGTAGTATAGAGAAGCTAGATCTATTTAAATTAAGTATACTAATAAAGAGATATAGCTTATATATAATAAGATAGAGCTCTATTATCTAGATAATATATATAATATAGATAAATATAGTCTCTTTTAAAAGGCTATACTTAATATTACCTTAGCTATTAAGTAACTACCTAGTTTAAAGAAATAGAAAGTATATATTACTATTATTAATTACTTAAATAGTAGTAGTAGTAATAAGCTCCCCCTTTAAATTATTAAATTAGCTAAGAATCTATAGTATTTTAGCTATAAAGAAGTAAATATAAGAGGGATAGAGTTTATTTAAAAGTATAATAAAAAGAGCTAGATAACTAGAAGTATTATACTAGAATATCTAGTATAGTTTAATAAGAGAATAGAGGGGAGAAAGGTACTACTTCTTTTAGATAGCTTTAGCTTATATAAGAGCGCTATAGAAATAGTAAATAATAATAATATATTAAAGAATACTAAGGTAGTATTTTTTCCTTCTAATTATATATCTATCTATTAGCCTATAGATTAGGGTATTATTCGCAATTTTAAGGCCTATTATTAGCGTTTCTAGCTGCACTTTATAGTAGATTAAACTATAGAGAAATAGAATTCTTTAAAGGAAATCCATGTATTATAGGCTATTTAATAGGCTATTAGCGCGTAGAATTAGATAGAGGCTACTACTATATTAAATTACTATATTAAATCTACTATTTTTAGTAGTAGAAAGGGCTCTATATACTATCTAAAGAACTATATAGAACCCCTACTATTAGATAATATATAGAAGGCGCTAGATACCTTAGAAATAGTAGAAAGAATCTAGTAGTATATAGAAATATTAAATTTTATTTACCTAGATAGTAAGAAGATCTAGAAAATCCTAGAAAATATTATTACCTTTATAGCTAGCCTATATTCTAGGCTAAAAGATAAAGAGTTAGATACTAAGGCGCTAGTAGAGAATCTAACTATAAAGCTTTAAGTAGCTATTAATATACTAGTAACGCTTAGGCTATATAAGAAGTAGTAGAAGAATAGTAAATTAGCGTTAATTTCCTCTCTCTATTATTATAAGTAATACCTTAGGGGGAGGAGAATATAATTTTCTATATAAATCTTAATTTCTAACTATTTCTAGTAGTCTTAAGGGGCTTAAAATACTTATAGTTTAGCTTTATATATAAGAATATAAGATATTATTAACTAATTATAATTTACTAGGTAGATTACTAATAAACTTAAATATAGTAATACCCTGGGTATAGTAATATGACCCCTTGCAACCGAGCGTATTACTATACCCAGGGTTTACTGTACCTGGGCGGACAGAGGAGTTCCCCACCTCCTTCAGAAGGGTCCGTCTGAGCTAGCGCGTAGAGTGCGGCGGTATATATCGTCTTATGACATTAACTAGACATGAGTTAGAAGAGTCTTAGTTACCTTCGATGTTAAACCGGACATGTCTGGTGCTGGTGAGCTTCATCGTAAGCATTCACACATCCCAGACGAGGTTCGCAACAGAAGATACCGGGTTGGCATTGCCTATTTGCGTTTGCGGACGAGCTACCAGATACCAGCTACCCGTATATACACCACCGCATTTTGCTCCCTTTGCAATAACGACCGGGCCGGTCCGCACCAGCCATATCGCAACTTCTCCAATCCAGACGTCCTCGAGGTGTCCTGCCTCGCTTAAGTATCCTCCCCAGTACACAAGTTGGAGCACCTCTAACTCTATCTGTCATGCGACAGGGTCTCGGTAAAGCCCAAGATCAAGTACGCCCTGCCCGATGCGCCCAAGACCAATCTAATCTAATGCTTTTAAGTGGTGTTGAAAGTTGCGCATGTGGGGTGCTACGCCACTGGCGAACCCAACAGTCCACTCCGCGAATTGAAGGACAAAGTACCACCATGCAGAATAGAAAGAAACACCATTTTCTCTCCCTCGGAATAGAAAGACAAGCACAAACAAGTAACGGAAAAAAGCATTGACAAGAAGAATGAAGAAGAAGAAAAGATCCTCCAGATCGTCAGGTTGTTGTTTGATTCGTCGTAATGCTCCGCCCTTGGCTTCCCGAGACCGTCGATTCCTCGTTGCGAGGAAACGAAACATGGAGACCTGAAGGTAGGAGACACAGAAAAGGAAAACCATCTAATCCCACCCAACCGTTTCTCAAATGCATTTGGTAAACAAGCACACCGACGCCTTATGATGCTTAACGCACGAGCTTCTCACCGACTCGTGTGTCGTTCCCATTCCCCCATCCCTCTGATCCGGATATCCCTGTCCCATAGTCGTAGTCCAACTCTCGCTGATCCTCAAGAGTATTTCGTCAAAGACGAGTCGTAGTCGTGTCGAAACGTATTCCAAACCTTATTTCGCCAGACTGTAGCCAGCATTAAACGTATAATGTGCAATCCCACTCACTCCTTTTCGCCCTTCAAGACTGGCGTAAATAGCAACTTCATATCGAGAGTCAAGTCTGCAAGCCCATAAGAGTCATGCACGTCCGTAACACTGCCAATCTCCATCCCCTTCGCATGCCGTTCACTGGCAACGTATTTACGCACATGGCGGAGCAGGGCAAACACTTGGGCGAAGCGCGCGTCCGGCGGTCCAAACCAATCTTTGCGATCGTTGCTGCGGAAAAGCATGTTGCCCAGGAAAAAGAAATGCACGCCGTCGCGACAGAAGCCGATGCGACGCGTCGAGGGCGGATATTGCAGCTCCATGTCCATGTCCCAGGCTCTTTTCCATTTTTCCATGGAGTTCATGACGACTTTGAGCATGTGATTGGGGTTGGGCAGTGGAAACTGACCCATAACGCCGTCGACGGGTGTGACGTGGCCACTGTTGTGGCCACTCAAAGTGCCCTTGGAGCCGTCCGTGGATACCCAATCATTATGGGATAATGGAGTGCTGGCGCCACTCGAAGTGTATCCGCCGTAAGTAGATGTCGTTGGCGCCTGGAAGCTTTGCCGCTTGAATTGGGCAAGCTGGACGTGCAGAGCATGTATGAGGACAAACTTGGAATAGACATTTGTGCTTCGTGGCTTGAAATCGGCGCCGTGTTGTTGCAGGAGTTTCAAAGCGTCCCGCATGGCAATCTGCTTGGGACGTCTGCTGCCGGTGGTGTTCCTGGCCTGTTTATCCGCTCCACGGATTCCGAGGGCATTGGCACATTCTTCGGCAGTTCTTGCATCCCAGGCAGCGTCGTCCGCTGGTAGTGGCACGCGGATTTCATAAACATCAAACTTTGGCGCGCAATTGAAAAATACGACGAGAGCAGCATCTAATAAGAAGATGAGATACAGTGCTCTGGACCTCTTTTCTTGCTCCACCCAAGTGTTCCAGCTCCATGCATTGAGTTCACGAACATCGAGTCCCCCGGGTTGATGAAGGATGCTGTAACCAGGTTGGTCTCTCAGTATGGGGTTCAGCAAGTTCATACGCCGTACAATGCCGACAAGATTGTCGTACTCTTCTCTGGCTTGCATTCGTTGCTGACTATCCCCGTGCCACGTGAACAGCGACTGAAGTAGTAATAGGGATTGTATCTCTTCAATGTCGGAAATGGGACCAAAGTTGGCATTCACTGAAGGACTTGTGTTAAGAAGCGCGTGAATGTGCGACGAGCGGTAGACTGAGGATTTGACAAGCTCCATCAGCCAACGCACTTGCGGAACATTCAGCTTATCCGAATACACTGCGCCGATAGTAATCATGGTCAAAAGAAGGCCGTTGTTGGCGGTATGTGGATTGAAAGAAGGTACGTGAATAACGGGCCAATGACTTTGGTAGTTGCGAAATTGGTCGAGGAAGTGGCGAAGATTGTCGACTGTAAGAATCGCCTTCAAGCTCTCTTGAGGATCGGTCGAGCCGGGTGCGACTTGGGAGGGATCCGGATAGCAGAATGCTATTAAAGCGTCCGCTTTACCCTGTAGCGGATCAGACGGGCCGATTACCCAATTATCAAAGATGGGAGTAGTGTCGACGAACCCAGAGTTGTTGGAGTAAAGGCCGTTGAACATGGCATCGTGTGCAGGTTCACCGGAGGCCTGAAATTGGTTTACAGTCAGATTGGTATCGGCGTTGGCGGGATTTGGACCACTCGCCATACTGGAAGAAAGCATAAACCCGCCGTCTTGCGCCTCCTGATGGAATTGATTTCCCCATTTCGCGTCATGCTCTTGCCCATTGGCTAACCCGTCAATGTTTGGGAGGCTTGGACGACCGCCATACATTGAGTTTGGTGACTCAGTTTTGGCGATCATGTTCTGCGCCATGTCAGCGCTCGAGGCGGGCGCGTAATTAAAGGCGTTGGGATTATTTGGCATCTGTCCCGCGGACTGGCCTGGCTGGGTGTTGTAAGCATGCAAGTTGGCAAGATTGCCTGATAAGTTCGACGTCCTGTAGTCAGTACTACCGTCATAACCAACCCGTCCGTTCTGAAAGTCGATACCCGAGAGGCTTCTGCGATTGTCCTCGACGCCGGTTCCCGGGCGGATCAGGCTGTTTGATCTTGACGTTCGCGCAGACATCGATGCGAGATTGTCCGAGTAAGACTGCTCTGAGGGCATGGAAGGCAGTCCGGTAAGAGCGTTACCGTATGTACCATCGCTGTATGGCATCGACGTATTGACCGAGTTAAGGAAGCTCTGCGCATCCTGCCCAGACGCTGATAGCCTGTTCTTACGAAGGTGAGACTGCGAGTTCGCAAGATGATTCTGACCAGTTGGGTTACCGCGGCGGATTGAGCACTTTTGGAAGTGGCGTTTCAGAATGTCACTGCGCGAAAACGTATCTTTGCAGAGATGGCATTGGTAAGGACGCTCCCCCGTATCTGACACAGTTAGTAGCTATCAATGAGGGAGGAGTTGGGTTTGAGCAGGATTGAAGGACTGTGATAGGGAGTGAGAGCAAGCTGCGTGATCGCAGTACGTATAAGGTGGAGAAGGTGTGAGTTTGTGAGTACAGAGCGGACATGAAAAGACGTATTGGAAGAGTATGTGATGAAAGCGAGGACCTACGTCTAAGCAAGTGGCGCTTAAGATGCTTCAAGTGGAGATACGTCTTGTTGCAATGCGGGCACTCGAACTTGTTCTCTGCATTCTTGGTTGGATTGGCGGGCGCCTTCCCGACAGCCGGTGCAGGTCGACCTGGATGGGTAGGCAGCACGCCACGACGTCCCTGCTGTCCGACGACATGGACAGGTTCTGCTTCTTGGTTCGCGAGGAGCGGAGGGTGCGAGTACTGGTTCAGCTGGTTGTTGAGGCCAAGCCCGCCCTGTCGAAGGTCTTGCAGGGAACCCGGCGTCGGCGCGGGCGCCAATGGATGAGGGTTCGACTGTGTGACGGAGGCGGGGAGAAGGCCAGCCTGGGAGGTGCCATACAACGAGTATGAGGGCGACGGCTGTATTGGCCTCAGCGGCGCGTGCGTAGCGATGGGAGGGATCGCCGAGTTGTGGTTTGAGGCGGCCGACGAGGACGGCGGGTGAGCAGAGATGGGCGTGTGGGGGTTGCTGTTGGTGTTCTGGCCGTACGACGGAGCATACTGTGATGCGTTACCGTTCAACGGAGGCAGCGTGTGGAGATGGCTTTGTGGGGCGTGGTACTGTGGAGCCAGAGGCTGATACTGAGGTCCGCCCTGCGTCGACATGCCATTGGGACGGAAGCGATCGTCCATGCTAGATAGTCAAGGAAAGGGTAGAGCCGCACAACGAGAAGATGGAGTAGTGAGGGCAACCATCCGCTACTCCCGGCCGGAGAGTGCTGGGACGAGGCTGGCGAGGGGTGAAGCTGAAGATGGTCGTGATGTGCACGACGGGAGGCTAGCAAATGTGGAGTAGAGTGGTTGGTGAATGAGGCGGAGAATTTGGTGAAAAAGTTTGGTGGGCGCGGAACAGGTGGGTCACGGTCAGCGACGGCCGGCTCGAGTGGCGGCGACGTCAGGCCCGGGGGCAGCAGTGAGGGGTGGCGGGGCAGGCGGATCGCGGACGGTGCCTAGCGATGCAGCGGTACGGGCCTGGTGGTGTTGGACGGGTTGGTGGATAGAAGCTTCAAGCTCCCCGTGGTGTTGAGTTTCGAGCTGGCCGTGACGCGGGTCGAGGGACGGACAAGGGATTTGGTGCAGATCGAGGCCTGGGACCCACTACTCGCATCAGCCTCAGCCGCGCAGAGTGGAGCGTTGAGCACGAGGCTACCAGGTACACGGCCGACACACGCTTGGATGGCAGCGCCAGCGGGATATGAGGCAATGGTGGTGAGGGGGCAGACTTGGTGGGCTGGTGGGACAACGATCGAGAGGAAAATTTCAACCGGCTGGAGGGCAACGAGCGCCGATTGCGGGCAAGACAACGCGGCCTGAGCACACCACTGGTACCCCGAGTAGACTCGGTTTGCAGCGCAACTTCGCAGGCAGGCTGATGGCTGACCGGACGGCAGCCGATGTGGGTAAGGCTGCGGGAGGAGGAAGGTGAGGAACTTGGGAGGAGGCTTGTGTGCGTGCAATGATCAAGAGGGGGCGGGCTTTCGTCCGATGGGCGAGATGCTGCGACGTCCAAGGTACGGCTTGACTGGTGCAGCGACGACAGCAATAATGGGTCGGGAATAGCAGAGACGAGACGTCGAGGCTACGCGGACTGCCCACGGCGATTGCCAGGCACGTGACGGGCAAGAGATTCTCTGCCCTAATGCCCTCTTCGACCGTCACGCTGACCGGGAACGCGCTGCCTGCCTATCTGCGACAGCGGTCCTGTGACGACGTCGCGAGCACCGAGCACTTTTCTGTGGCCGGGTGCCGCGCACGTCTGGCGATGCGGTTTGGCGCCAGGTTGATCGCGCCGGAAAAGGCGATGCAGGGGCGCGCGCAGTCTCCAATCAGGCGGCTGAGGCGGCCACCGAGTGATGCTGGGCGTGGTGGTGAGAGTTTTTTGATGAGGTGTCAGCGAGCAGCCAGGGTGCGAACAACTCTGCCGAAGCCACTTCCGAGGGATCGAAGCCCTCTAACTGGCGTAGCCGTGGTGCTAGCCGTGAAGCAGCCTAGCACGCTGAGCGATCCCATGCAGGTCTTCGGCTCGACCGGCAAGGAAAGAGCCCCCGAGTCTCAACCGTGGGAGCGCCTGCCAGCCTCGCCTCGCTCCCTGCCTGCATCTTCGCTTCACGCCCGGAGTGCTGCTTGCGATCCTGGCGCCGCCCATCTGTCTTCTCTTTCAACCCTCGGCCGGCTGATCGATCGCTTCACAGCGTCGACCGCGATGCCGCCCGGGCCGGCTGCTGTCCCAGAATGCCGCAGCCTCTCGTGGCCGGGAATTCCGACGTGGCTGGCGTGTAGCCCACCCGATTCAGACAATCCGAAAGCATATCTTGGCACATTCACCGTCGCCGCCTATGAGTGGCCGAGCGCCGTCTCGTCGTGCTGCGTCTGATGCCAATAGCAGCGCCGGCCTGCGCCGTGGCTTGACAGCGATTTTATTTATTAATCGCTCCAGCGGCTTTGTTTTCACCTCGCAGAGACATCCGTTATTCCCGCGAGTATGCGGTGTGACGGCTGGAACGCCTCTTCCGGTATCCCTCCCAGACCTACACACCACCAACACGAGTCTCGTTCCCAACTCTCCGGCCGCTCGCCCTACCTGCTCTGTCGCACTCATAGTAGACCGCGTGCGCGTGTTTCAGCGTAGGTGCTCGTCGTATGCGCCGGTCGTATACGCCAACGCCCCGAGACGTGGACAACATCCCTGCCGAGGCCGAATGGGATACCAACACCAACAGACAGACGTCTGTGCACTGCTCCCACTCTTGGACGTCCCGCGGCCTGCACCACCATGGCCATGATACCAGGATCTCGGGACGTGCTAGCTGTTTTGGAGCACGTCGTCATCCTTCGTGTGAGGCTCTCACGACGGCGTATCCCAGCCTTGCGCAAACAGCGCCTAACGAGCGCGTTCCGTGGCTGCTTGGAGCCGGTCTCTTCTAGAACAAATACGCATCCTGGAAACACCTCAGTGAACCTTCCTTCGTTGTTCCGGACGGCGCGACATGCATCATGCTAACAGAAACATTGCGCTCGAATCCTAAACCGCGTCACTTTTATTGAGTTTGTTGGAATTATAACGCGTTCGGTGTCCTGTTCTTGGAACATGGCCTATTCCTACAGTTCTAGGCGACTTGCATGCTTGGGTCAAGAGCAGTCTGCACCCAAAACTCATCAGACGCCTGGGTTTTTTTTGATGAGTAGAACCGACGGATCGCCAAATCGAAATGCCAAAGCTTCTAAATCGAGAATTCTTAACTAATCTTCCTTCGTTTTCGTTGAGTTTAGTGATGCTTACGACGCGTTCGAGTTTTAGGGAACACGAGGCTAAATGTAGGCCTCGGCGAACGCTGCTCTAGACGGTTACGCTGGCCGGGAAAAAGTGGCACATCAACAAGACCTTTCATGTACCCCATGGCTGGCAATGCTTGGAGCGCTTTAAGAATTTCTTAAACAGCCTAAAGTGAAGAGCTTTTGTCACGATCATACTTTGAAAGACGCATTGCAGCACCCCAAGCAGTGGCATACACGTGCACACTTACTTTACGGCAGGTTGTTCTAGTTTTAGATTGCCACCTTTTTTCATGCCTCGCGTGAGCACCTGTAGACAAGTCTGAGCACACTGGCCTGCCGCTATGTGGCGTACTCTATCACAGTATTAATAATCTGAACATGATGAAAAGCCCTCCAGACATGAAGGAGGAAGCGTCCAAAGCTCCTAGCGACCTCGCCATGTCTCTGTTTTAGCAGATGATTGATTGCTGTCAAGCTTGCTTCTGTCACCAGTGACCAGTTTAGCAAACCTTGGCCACCAAGAAAACCCTAGGTGTTGAGTCGAGCAGAACTGAATATTTCGTTGACTCGAGGCTCCGACACCTTCTCATATCTGACTCGACAACGACAAACCCTAGTATTGAAAGAACACTGGATTTGTTTGCATCTCATCTGGAAGAGTAGATGGCAAAGGTTTGGAGAAACGTTTTTGCCACTCTAGGCAAATAAGGGCGGGGTCCGAGAGCTGTGTTGGAAAAAGTCGTGTGCCATTCCTAAATCAAGTCCATGAGAGGTGTTCAACTACTTACAGTACAACATCTGGTCACAGATTCGTGTACAGTTGTCTACCGCTGTTGGAAGCTCCTCAATGCAATTCTCAGGTTCTATATCTTGTTAATTGGACCAATCAGTAAGCTTTTCGGGCCACCTCAGGCAGTGGCTAATGGAACTACAGACATGGCTGTGTTTGTGGCCGCTCCGAATTTCTTTGGACATGCTAGAGCACCACAAGTAGTGGCAGAACAGGGGATCTGGGATCACGACGAGACACTATACTAGGGTATTAATTTGTGGTACCGTTCTGACACCGCACAGTGCTTCAAAGGGCTGTCGCCAATGTAATGGAGTTCAAAATCTCTAAACGTGGTTTTTCATAGGCATACTGCACTGGCGAAGTAAAGCGCCCAAAGTCATGCCCGATGCTTGCACGCTGCGCACTGAATTTTGATATTGCTCACGCTGGAATTTATGTATGTACAACTAGTAGTACAGCGCACTCCGATTACGGCTTCTGAGTCGACGTGTGAGTTCCCCCGCGCTCGAAGTATGACCACTGCCCCTCTGGCGAAGGCTCTACTAGACTTTCCCATCTATCATTATGTTAGTCACGTGATATAACTTCTAGGGTGACGGTTCTTACGCTTTTGACTCTATGATCTTCTCTACTAATGCGTTCTCGCCGTGCGCAACCTGAATAACCTCTTCAATCAATCCCGCTCCGATCTGGCTCTCGATATCAGAGATCCTGTGACATATCAGTAACGGCCCTTGCAACAGCTCAACACCTCGGATAGAGGGAAACCTACTCGTCCGCCGTCAATTGCGGTTCCGGGTCCGTCACAATCTTCACCACTGTTTCCGGAGTCAACGGCCTCTTTCCCGCGAAGCGTGCTGCCTGGTTCCGTCTCTCATTCACTTCTCCGGCGCCTTCCCTTATTGGCGGCTCCTGATCCTCACCATCCCATTCCACCTCATTCTCATCGCGCTCCTCCCCCTTTATCGGGAGAGTGGCAGCATAGGGAATTCCTTTCGACCCAAACTTGACACCCTCGAATGAATGCGGGCTTTCCTCGACCTGGGAGCGTACCTTCTCCAACCACGCATCGAATCCCGCTGGCTTCTGCGCTTCGACGATGGCTAGCCGGTGCTTCGTGAGTGCCTCGGTGGACTGGCGGTATATAGAGGACTCGGGAATCTGCTGGAGCTTGTCGAGTGTCGAGCTGTAGAGGTATATGAGGGTTGACCGTGGCGATGGGTGTGTGGAGAGCCCCGTGAGGCCGGTGGGTGCGCCGGGCTCGAGGAAGCGGGCACTCTTAACGTTGGCTAGCAACCGGAATGCAGCCCTCATCCTGGCGATTTAATTGAGGGTGTGGCGAGGGTCAATTGGGGGTGGAGGCGGTAATGGATGCCGGAGCTGGAGACGTGAAGTCAGAGTCGAGGCTCTTGGCGCGTGCGCTAGCGACAATTGAGGATCTCCTGGATCTCCAAACGTTGAAGTCCGCCGCGTACATATGCAACTTCAAAGGAGGTCTGCGCTTGTTCACTCCTCGACTACCCCTCGTCCTTCACCATATTGCGGCCCTGCGCCCCCCATTGCATCCGTTGCCGCGCTTAGTATCTAGTTGATCCTCAACCACCTGCGTGCGCAACCGCCAGCAGCCCTCCTCTCACGGGGGATCGCCGCCTCCTACCCACCAGGGACCACCTCTCCTCCCCACCTCCGCCATGCGTTTCCTTTCGTACGCCCTCGTATCGCTGGCGACTGTGGCCTCAGTCATTGCCGCGGACCCAACCGAAATCGCAGAAGAGGTCAAGATACAAACAGCGCCGGCCGCGAAGCCTTCCGACGACCTTAATGAAGTACCGCCAGATACTACTTTTAATGGCCAAACGGTCCCACCGATGACAGATTTCGAGCAAGGAACCATTGAAAAGGAACTTCCCACGGGATACTGGTAATTTTGTCCCTCAGATAGTCTCGATCTGTAATTGACATGTGCTAGGCTTGTTGAATACTTCTCCCCAAAGTGCCACCACTGTATGAGGTTCAAACCAACATGGCAAACTCTCTACGAATACTATTACACTTCGAAACCTCTCGGTGCCCAGAAGAGCTCCGACGCTCTCAATTCTTTCACCCGCTACTACAACTTCAAATTCGCCAGGATGGACTGTATAGCGTATAGGGATACCTGCTCTGCAAAGAACGTTGAGAACTTCCCAACCATTGCCCTCTATAAAGATGGCGAAGAAGTCAAGAAAGTCGTAGGAGAACAGACACTCCAGGATCTAAGCAAATGGGTGGAAGAAACCCTCGAGACAATCCGCCCTGGATCCCGACCTGCGGACGGCCCTGCCCTTCCCGAAGTTGGCGCCAAGGGAGTAGACCCGGAGGCCAAGCCAAAAGTTGCAGAGGAAAAAGACAAAGACCCTGCCGCTGGTTCCGCCGCAGCCTCGAAGCACATGGAACTGGCCACACCTACAGCACCTTCAAAGGGAGAGCCAACAAAGGCCAAAGCCACACCTAACCCATCTGGGGTATCCGTTGCCCTGACTGCTGAAAAGTTCCAGAAGCTCGTTACGAACTCACGCGACCCGTGGTTTGTTAAGTTTTATGCCCCTTGGTGCCATCACTGCCAAGCTATGGCCCCTAATTGGGCACAAATGAGCAGAGAAATGCAAGGCAGGTTGAACATCGGAGAGGTCAACTGCGATGTTGAAAAAAGACTCTGCAAGGATGCAAAGGTGAAAGGCTACCCGACCCTTTTCTTCTTCAGGGGCGGAGAGCGCGTTGAGTACAGTGGCCTCCGTGGAATCGGTGACCTGCTTGATTTCGTCAACAAAGCTGTTGACATTGGATCTGGTGTTACGGACGTTGACTTCGACTCCTTTGCGGAGATGGAGGAGACCGAAGAAGTCATCTTCCTCTACTTCTACGACCATGCAACCACCAGCGAGGACTTCCAGGCCCTAGAACGCCTCACCCTGAGCTTGATCGGCCACGCAAAGCTCGTCAAGACCAACGACCCCCGTCTATCCGAGCGCTTCCAGATCTCCACCTGGCCCCGCTTCATGGTCTCCCGCGACGGCAAACCAAGCTACTACACCCCACTCGCTCCCAAAGACCTACGCGACCACCGCAAAGTCCTCACCTGGATGAAATCCGTCTGGCTCCCCATCGTCCCCGAGCTGACCTCCTCCAACGCGCGTGAAATCATGGACGGCAAGCTCGTCGTCCTCGGCATTCTGTCCCGCGAACGCTCCGACGAGTTCATTCTCTCCAAGCGCGAGATCAAGAACGCAGCTATGGAGTGGATCGACAAGCAAACGCAGATGTTCCAGCTCGAGCGCCAGGAACTCCGCAACGCGAAACAACTCCGCATCGAAGAAGCCGAAGACCGCAACGATCAGCGCGCGCTACGAGCCGCGAAGAGCATCCGCATCAACATGGACGAGGTTGAGCACAAGAACGTCGGCTTTGCGTGGGTCGATGGCGTGTTCTGGGAGCGTTGGATTCGTACTACCTATGGCATCTCGGTCAAGGACGGCGAGAAAGTCGTTATTAACGACGAAGACGTGAGTTGCTTCCACCTGCGGCTTCCACCTGTTTCAATTATGTTACCCCCTTTTTACTAACATGTTGCCCCAGAACCGCAAATACTGGGACTTGACTATCAACGGCGACCCAATCCGCCCTTCGCGTACCTCCATCCTCGAAACTCTTAAGAGCATTGTCACCTCCCCGCCTAGAATCACCCCGAAATCCACTACCGGCGCTATCGAGCGCTTCTTCTTCCAGCTGCGCGGCGTCTTCGGCTCGCACCCCTGGCTCGCCGTCGGTGTGCTGCTCGGCTTCCTCGGCGCCGTGGGCGTGTGGGGACGCGGCCGGATCAGGAAAGGGAGGGTGTGGGGAAGTGGCGGGTACTTCCAGCTCAACGAGAAGGACGGGCTATTAGGTGGTGGAGCTGGGGGAAAGGTGGATTAAAGGATTCAGCCGAGAGAGAGTAGGCTTGGGAACGGGTGAGAGGGGTTGTATTGTGTGCGAGCTGCTTTGTGAGTTGCTGAGCGCATTTCTGCATGCGCTTCTGTAGAATTATGTGTTGTTCCGATCGGGGGATGGGATGCGAGCTGAGCACCATGGCGTTCAGGGTAGTGAAGATGGGTTGGGTTTACCTAATGTTATTTTTATTTTCTGAGTACATGACGCCGCTGCTGGGATCGCTTGAAGCCTCCTTTCTACTTGACTAAATGAGGCCGGAAGATGACATCAAGGCCTGTTGCCCGTCGAAAGTTTTTCGGCTTTGCTACATACTAGGCTATAAGTTTGGACACAAGGATATCGCTGCTTGAGTGGTGCATTTGCAAGCTGGACACCACTCTCAGGGGTGACTCGATCGCAAAAATATCTGAGGCAAATCGAAGCTCAGATCACGCTGGTTGAACTTTGACATGACGCCTACGTTGTGGTCACCCCAAGGGGGCACCCCTAGACGTGGCAAATGATTGTGCAGAGTTATAGCCTGCCTGTCACTGTATGCCCTATAGACACCTCAAAGCTATCTTTGCTTCTTTCAGGGTATTTCATCTACCACCAGCGGACCCCTAAGAACTTAGATGAACTTTTTCCAGTGTCTTTCGCATCCGCGTTCTCTAAGTATATCCTTTGATGCCCTAATCTCGTTAACAAAACCAGAACAAGTGACTTAAGTCCCAAAAGAGGCTCCACTCACCCTTAACATCCACAGCCAGCACCTTATACTCGTACTCATCCTGACTCGGCTTCTTCGTCATATGGATATTGACTACGCCCTGGTTCTTCGGGCCCTCAACATAGAAGTGCATCCGCAGATGCTCCGTTCCCCACCGATCTTTCTCCGTCGACGACGCAATAATCCTATTCCTCGCCCACCGGCTCCAGCTTGGCTCGCCGTAGGCCTTGATATGTTTCGAGTCGCCGAGCAGCTCGACGCAGCGCCGGTCGCGGCGGATCTGGTCGGTGGCGCGGTTGAAGTGGGCGGTCTTGCTGTCGAGGGAGAAGACTTCGGTATAGAGGAGGGCGAAGACGGCGCCCTGGATGTCTTATTAGATTCACTAACTTATGAAATATAATCCTCCAAGCCCAAGCCTGCAGGATGCGCAAGGGGGTACCTCGAGGGGTCAAGCATACCGTCATCACCACTCCCAGCAGCACGATGCCTAGATTGAACGTCTGCTGCGTCGTCCTAGCTACTTTCTCGGTTTTACTGAGCGCGCCCCACCGTACGCGCCCGTCGTCGTTCACCACTGTGACATGCTTGCGGCCGGAGGAGGGCGTGCTGGAGCTGGGCGACGCAGCTTTCAAGCTTCGTTGCGCCGCGAAGCTCCGCACGAAGAGCGCGCGGGGAAGCGTAGAGCGTCGAACCGGCCGTCTCAAACAAGAGGCCCGTAGATTCTCGAGGCGCATAGGCTGCGGCGGGCGGCGGAGAGCAGTCATGGTGTTGGAAGTCGTCACATTGGCGGAGGTTGTTGTCGCAGCATGTGGTGGAGCTCGAAGTGGAGTCGTTTCTTTCCCGCGGCTTTGCGTTTCTGGTGCCACATCAGAGGAGTGGCGTCGAACGTCGTTGACAGCGGTCTAGCAACTCCAACCTCTCCACCGACACCTATGAAGCCCGTTTCTCCCCTCCGCCCTCTCTATTCTTAATTCTACACCTCGCTCGACGCGCTGGGTATTGACCTCCGGCGCCATGAGTAGCAATAAGCGGTCTACGCTCTCCTACCTACCAGATGTGCTCATGGTCGTCGCCGCGGTATGTCCGCATTCACTCACGCATTCGCATTAGTTGCACGGCTCAGACACTAATGGATTGAGAACAGCCGATCATGGCCTACTTCATCGTGCGCGGCATAATATCAAAGCTGGACCCGGACGCGCAGGAGCGGGAGAAGGCGAAGGAGAAGGCCAGCGCGGCGTCGCAGAAGCTCAGTTCGATTCTCGAGAACAAGGCGCACTACGACTCGGACGATGAGGACTATGATAGCAGCCAGAGGCGGCCACGGAAGGAGGACCTGGTCTTGACGCCGTACGAGCAGACGATTGCGATGGAGGTTGTGGCGCCGGAGGAGATACCGGTGACATTTGAAGGTATGGATTGGCTTCTTCCTCCTCACTTTGCTAGCATTTGGGACGAGGAGAATTGGTACTTGGGGTGGCCCTCACTTGTGCTGCTAGCGGCAAAGCTGTTTTGGGGGAGGTGAAAAAGATAAACTGTACATCTGCTAACTCGAAGTAACAGACATCGGCGGCCTCGACTCCATAATCGAAGAACTTAAAGAATCCGTTATATACCCGCTCACCATGCCCCACCTCTACGCACACTCCTCGTCTCTTCTCTCCGCTCCCTCAGGCGTTCTACTCTACGGTCCCCCAGGTTGCGGCAAGACCATGCTCGCGAAAGCCCTAGCACACGAATCCGGCGCCTGTTTTATCAACCTGCACATCTCAACTCTCACGGAAAAGTGGTACGGTGACAGCAACAAGCTCGTCAACGCCGTCTTCAGCCTAGCCCGGAAACTCCAACCCAGCATCGTCTTCATCGACGAAATAGACGCGGTCCTCGGCCAACGGCGAAGCGGCGAGCACGAAGCGAGCGGGATGGTGAAGGCCGAGTACGTCCACCTTCTTCCCCTTCCCCCAAAACCCAACCCCACCAAGCTAACACGGCCGCGTCTCTAGATTCATGACCCACTGGGACGGCCTCTCCTCCTCCTCCCGCCCCGGCAGCACCACGCCCCAACGCATCTGCATCCTCGGCGCCACGAACCGCATCCAAGACATCGACGACGCCATCCTCCGCCGCATGCCCAAGAAATTCCCCGTCGCCCTCCCCTCCGCCTCCCAGCGCGCAAACATCTTCACCCTCATCCTGCGCGGCACGAAAATCGACGCCGCGAGCTTCGACCTCGACTACCTCGTCCGTGTGTCCGCCGGCATGAGCGGCAGTGACATCAAGGAGGCGTGCAGGGACGCGGCTATGGGGCCGGTGCGCGAGTACATCCGCCGCAAGAAGGCCGAGGGCGCGGGCGGGCTGCGGGGCGGGGTGAGGGCGAGCGAGGTGAGGGGCTTGCGGACGGATGATTTCTTCGGGCGGTGGCGGGAGAAGGGGCGGGAGCCTGGGGAGAGGGAGGTGGAGGATCCCGAGGAGGTGCTGCCGACGACGTACCGGAAGGCGAGGACCGCGACGACGGATGAGAGCGAGGCGAGTAGCAGCGTGGAAGAGGACTTTCGGGACTCGGCGTATGTGCAGGCGGAGGAGGCGGAGGCGTTGCGGTAAGGCGGGTAGGTGGGTTGGCAGGCTGGGTTGAGCTCGGTCGTGTGTGTCGTCGGGAAGTTTTCTCAGGAGGCGGATGTTGTCGTGTTAGACGTACATATGACCGTTTGGCGGGCGGGTGGAGGCGGTGGTGTACCAAAGAAAGAACACTCTTCTCTGGCTTCGCGGCCAATGCATCCCATAGGCTCGGGTTTGGCGTTTTTCATCCCGCTTTGGAGTACGGATTTTGGATCGTTAGGTCGCTCCTAGCTACAGAGCCTTCGAGGGGGTAAGAGGTAGAACATTCCGCTTATGTACGGTACGAAATTTGTTGTTTGGCTGAGAGATATTCTCGCGATTGAGCTGCCCCTGACAGTGGCGTCCAGCTTGCAAATGCGACACTAGAGCAGTGATATACTTGTGCCAGAACTTATGGCCTAGTACTGTAGCAAATTCGAAAGGACCTAGTTGGACGCCTCCGGAAATGGACACCAACGGAGCGGAAACGATGAAAACTCTTGGATGGCCTCAAATTCTTTTCCACAAGCGCAATGTCACAATCAGAGGAGTTCAATCTGAAGCAGAGAGTTGTATTAGTTAGAAGAAAACCCGAATCCCGAACCATTTTGTATGACCGTCGCCGGCGTGTCAAACCTTTAAGAGCCCCTCAAGGCATTTAAGCAGCATGCAGAACCACCATCTCCAGGCCCAAACTCCCACCCATTA
Organism: Lophium mytilinum; assembly: GCA_010093605.1. Classification (NCBI taxonomy): domain Eukaryota; kingdom Fungi; phylum Ascomycota; class Dothideomycetes; order Mytilinidiales; family Mytilinidiaceae; genus Lophium; species Lophium mytilinum. The sequence goes on along the minus strand of MU004199.1, from coordinate 601,593 downwards.
GTTCGCCCGTTTTGCTGGCCGTGAGGCAATAAGCAACAAATTCACCGTTTCCGAATCCTTTTGCCTCCACACGCCAGGAAAATGCATAGAAAACTCATACTGAAATGAAAAATTCGCACTTACCAGGTGTAGCACACGTCTCGTTGTTCCTAGCTGCTTCAGTCGAGCCCATCGCCGCCATCCACCAGAGCCGGCGTCGCCGGCCTACTCTTCTTGTCTTCGTAGAATGCAATGTTGCCCCGCAATGCAACATACGAGCTGTCCGCATATCCCAGCGCTTCATGAATATCCGTGCTCTTGAGTCCTCTGATCTTCCGAATCTCTGCAGCCGAGTAGTTGACGAGCGCGCGACCAACCTCTTTAGGGGCCGGGTTGTGCTCTTCCCACGTCACCGTTGCCTTCGCGGATGAGTGATGGGCGAGGGGCATGGAGGACGGTGTAGATGTCGGCGTGGAGGTCCCAGAGGCATTGGCACGGGCGTGGACGTGTGGAGCAGGGTCTGTGGTCGGATATCTCTGGACTACGACAACCCTCACCGCTTCTTGCTGTCCGAAATTTCCATCAACGCCAACGACACCGGCAGGGAGGAGATTGCGTGTTGATGTGCCGGACATCTTCACCCATGCGCCTTCGTCGATGTAGATGGTACCGTGCGGTGCGAGGCTGTAGAGGAGCCAAAAGTGGCGATCTCGGATTGGGTGAGGGTTCGGGAGGAAACGTGTGTGCAAGGGAGCGACGGCTGTCTGGGTGGGAGAGGAACTTCTCGAGGGGGCTCTCGATGGGGCTCGCGAGGGGACTCTCGAAGAGGTGGTATGGGCGACGTTCAGCACAGCAGTCTGGGCCAGAGACGAGTCATCGGTGGGATGAAGGCGCGGAGAAGGATGGGCAGATCGTTGCGACTCGATGTATGAGACGATCGCGGGAATGTTCCCAGGCTTCGAGGACCGTGTTATCACTGTTGTGACGCCTGCGGAGGTGGCGTATCGAGCAGCCACTATCTTGGTCGACATCCCGCCAGTCCCAAGTGCTGAACCAGCGCTAGAGACGTCCGCTTCGAGATCCTCGATGCTCTCCACGACTTCTATGGCTTTAGCATCTGGGTTTGATCGCGGATTCTTGTCGTAGAGGCAGTCGACGTCTGTCATCAGGAATAGGTAGTCTGCCTGGACCATGCCAGCGGTGATGGCAGAAAGGGTGTCGTTGTCGCCAAACTTGATCTCCGTGACGGCGAGAGTATCATTCTCGTTGACGATTGGGATAACGTTCATTTTGAATAGCGCGGTGAACGTCGCCTGGGCATTCTGGTATTGGGTGCGGTCCGCGATGTCGTTGCGGGTTAGCAAGATCTGAGCTACAGGCTGTCCCCGTTCATGGAACAGTCTGTCCCATTGACTCATGAGCCGACATTGGCCAATCGCTGCGATCGCTTGAACTTGGGGGAGGTGTTTCGGTCTACGGTCCATATTCATTCGTCGTAGGCCAGTCCCGATGGCGCCGGAGGAGACGAGTACGACGTTAAAGCCATCTTTGCGGAGCTGGCAACAAGTATCGACAACAACATTGAGAATTGGGAAGATAGGTTCGTGGGTTTTCTCGTCAACAATGGAGCTTGTACCTGAGATATTTTTTAGAACAATCATAAAAGGGCCGCCACTGCGAATTGCAATGTACCAAGTTTGATGACAATGGTGCGGCCCGAGCCTCTTCCTGTCTGCACTGCCATTGCGGCTTTGCGTTCTTTCGCTTTCTGTCCGTCTAACTGTTTTGTGCTGTATTAGGTTCGTCAATGTTCTGTGGTGGGGGAGGATGAGTCGAAGTTCGCGGGCAACTTTTTTTGTTTATATAACCTCTCTGCCCCGCTCACCGCCGAGGCCCCAGCCAATCGCGGGTGCGCCTTGCGCCGGCTTCGCGACCGCGAAAAAGACAAGCTGCACGCCCTTTGCCCACTCTCCGGAATCTACAATCGTACAATCTTTCCCAACTGCCTTACGCCAGTCGTCAATTGCCTCAGTCACGCCCTTCGCCCCGTAGATGACGGACTCCACCAACGCATCGCCGCCACAGCGGACCACCGAGGACGCATCCCCAAATCCTTCAGACCTCGATCCCTCTTTTTACACATGGTCCACACTCTTCACCCTGCTAGCAGGCGGAGGAAAGCCGGGAGATAGGGACAGGTATATCCAAATACGTGACACCGTCAACGAGGAGCGCGATTGCAAGAAGTGTGAAAGCTACCGGGACTATCTACTCAAGTACAGTATGTCTCTCATCCTCACACTCAACCTACTCAGGCCCCTCGCTTCAAGCTCAGGGTGAAGGCTTCTTCTAACACTCTATCCAGGCCCCACCGTTACCTTCCTCCAATCCGAAGTCGCCAAACTCGGCGGCAACCTCCACGCTGGAAACATTCACTGCAAACGCTGCACCGAGTCGCACAAGGGAGGAATCAATCCAAAAGTCGGGATCCTGCTATGTTCGAACCACATGAAGGGCCGTTCACATCTGGAGGACACGTTATCGCATGAGCTGGTACACGCGTGGGACTACTTGAGATTCAAGATCGACGAGACAAACCTGCGGCATCAGGCCTGCACTGAGGTACGTACTCAGACTGGAGTATCCGATCTAGATCAAATATGCCCCTTCTCTCTTTCGACTGATATCGTGAAACTAACGATTGCTCAGATTCGCGCCTCAACCCTCAGCGGCGAATGCCGATTTACCCGCGAATTCTTCGGCAAAAGCCAGTTCAACATAACTCAGCAGCTCCAAGAGTGTGTCCGGCGGCGAGCTACACTCAGTATCAAGGCACGGCCGGAATGCAAAGACGATGTGCATGCGGCGAAGGTGGTGAACGAGGTTTGGGATAGCTGTTTCTCGGATACGAGACCGTTTGATGAAATATATCGATGATGTACGATGATCACTAGCATGGAGACCGAACATGTATAACCTAATGTAACAATAGTCTGAGCGAAAAGGGTGAACTCGATTGTGTAATGATGTTTGGAGGCTGTGCTGGCGTGGAGTATGCTTCCGAATCTGATAGCCGTGTTAGATGCTACACTCAACTCATGAAGATGAGGAACCTTATGGATACCCAAAAGAAAATGCTATAACCTTCGGGATGGTTAAGAATATGAGTCTTTCCATTATACAAGAAGCTCACCAAACTGCAATACAACAGCTCAACCCAAGAACTGCAGCGTCTTCCAAGCCCAAGTTGTCTTTGCTAATTATTCTACTACAAAACCACACAAAGCATCACCCCTACTAAATCCAACCCTTACACGAAACTACTCCCACCCCCTGAACACCCCAGCCACCTGACGCCCAACTTAAATCCAGATACGTCACCAGACATCCGCCCGTCAGCCCCGCACCTCCCCGCCATCCCAACACATTCCGTCCCAGAGCATCACCACCTATTCCACCAAACCTCCAAACCGCAAATTCGAACCATCTCCAGCTCCAGCTCCTCCAAGCCATCTCCCCCAAGACCCCTCTCCGAACCCCCAACCCACCCACAAACCATGGCCCGCACCCCCGGCCCCGCCTTCGAAAAGGCGTACAAGAAAGCGACCTACCTGCAAAACGCCAGCAACGACGACATGCTAGACGTAACTACCCCCCCTTTCCTTCCCTCCAACTGCCCCCTCATCCGAAGAGAAAGTAGAAGCTGACACTCCCATCCCACCTCTAGCTCTACGCCTACGCCGTCATCGCCCGCGCCGAGAAAGACCTCGCCTCCACCCCGAAGCCGGGCATGTTCGACCTCGCCGTACGCCGTTCCCCCTATGCACCCCTATAACATACATACATCCCCCCTCCTTCCGAAACCCCTCACCCGCCAGCAGCACGAGTCTAACAGCTTCCACAGGGCAAAGCCAAGCGCAACAAGTGGGAAAAATACGTCAACGAGGGCGTCAAGCCCGCGGATGCGGAGAAGGCGTATGTCGCCAAAGTGGACGAGCTGGTTAGCAAGCACGGGCTGAAGGATACGGTGCCGGCGGAGCTGAAGTAGACGGTTCGCGGGGGAATAGTGTATTACCAGACCTTATGAAGAACGGATTGCGAGCTACCAACTACTAGGACGAAGATGCGGAATTTGCTAGTGATGTATGTGTGCGTGACTGCTAGACTGTGTTTTACGAGGGATGGCTTGGGTGAGTATGAGGGATGGGTAGCCAGGGTTATTTCACTTCACGAAGACATATGAGATGCGGTTTTGTTAAGGTAAAGGTATTTCTTCATTGCAAGGCATAATCGCCATTTTCTCATCCCAATCGACCCAAGAAAGTCGTCAAAAACACTGCCCAATCTGGGCAAAAGTCCTGCGGTCTAACTAAACCAGTCATCGCTGGTCCCCATCTAGCGAGAGCAAGAACAGAAAATAACCAGTCGCTCCCGCCCCAAAATGTAATGCCCCTAATCCCTAAAAACGCCCCAGAACGCTCAGCCGCATGATGATTGACAACAAGGAAATGAGATCAGAGGAAGAGGCCCAGCCTACGCAGCGCTAGCGCTGACAATGGGCTGCTCGATCTTGGTGATCTGGTTGCCGGCCCGGATGATCTTCTGTCCTTGGTCGTCCTTGACGAACTGGACGTCTTTGTTTTCCCGCTGGGCACGCTTCCAGATCTCGACTTCGCAGCCGCCGCGGATGACGCCGACTCTCATGGTGGAGAGGAGGTTGTGGGCGGCGTTGGAGTGGTTGTAGACGCCGCCGTTGAACATGGCGGTCGCGTCCTTGCCGAGGCCGGATTTGATCAGCGCCTTTCCACCGGGGTGCTCGCGAATGAAGTCAGATACGTCGTGGACGACACCAGCGACGGCGACGAGACCGCGGCCGTTGGCGACCTGCTCGACGTAATCCTCCCACTCGACGACTGGGAGCTGGTCAAGGGGCACACCCCAGTCGAGCTTGGAGCGCTGCTGGTCGAGCTTCTTTTGCTTCTGTTGCACGCGGCCCTTCTCGATCTCGTTGGAGCGGAACTGCTTCAAGTCGTAGGCGAGGCCGAGCTTGCTCCACATGGCGATGGACCACTTGGTAGGGTCATACTGGAACCACTCAATGGCGTTACGGTAGTCGGACGGGAACTCGTGGTGGAAGTTGTGGTAACCTTCGCCGAGGGTGACGAGAGCAGTGATGAGATGGTCGCGGGGAGAGTTGCGGTCGTCAAAGGGCTGGTCGCCGAGCCAGTGGGCAAGCGAGTTGACGCAGAAAGTGGCCTGTTGGACGAAGAAAATGCGCAGGATACCAGCGTAGATATATCCACCCCACCAATCACCCCAGCCGATACCAGCAACGAGAGTCGGGAAGATCAGTCCCATGAAGAGAACGACCTTGATGTAGTTCTTGTGCTGCCAAACAACAACGGGGTCGTCGTTCAGGTCGCTGATGTCGGTGCGGCCAATTCGCTTGGGGTTCTGCTTCATGACCATCCAGCCGATGTGGCTGTACATGAGGCCCTTGCGGACGCTGTAGGGGTCCTTGACGGTGTCGGTGTAGCGATGGTGAGCGCGGTGGCCACGGCTCCACCATCGGATGGAGCCCTCGACGGCGCCACCACCCACGGCAGCGAGGAAGATCTGCAGGGGCAGAGTAGCGCTATACGACTTGTGTGCCCAGAGCCTGTGGTAGCCAGCTGTGATTCCGAGACCGGTCCAGAAGTAGTAAATGACAGTCCAGATAGCGGTCTTGAATTGTAGTGGGGTCCACCAGGCGGCGACGAGGCCCATCATTGGGATGCCGATGATGAAGAATGTCTGGGGATTGTTAGTAGAATTCTTCGCAATTGGCATGGGGTTTGCGTACGTTTAACCAATCGACGTGCTTGTACCAGTTCTTCCGTGTCATGGGCGTGTCGGTAATGTGAGGCTTCTTCGGGTCGTAGTTGGGATTGCGGTTTGGCTCCGACTTGGAGGCCATGCTGGAGGGCTGTGAAGACAGGAATTCGGGGTCGACGGCGGACATGCCGGCAACGGGTTGGTGAGAAGGCATTTTGGTGGTGTCGCGAAGAGGAGAGGTGAAGAAGCGAAGTTGACGTGCAGGAGGAGCCCAGACGTGGAAGGTGCCGGGGAAGCTGTCGGCTTCGGGGACCTTCTAGGCGGTGCTCGAGGGGACTCAGCGAAGGAATGTCGTGGTCAGAGGAGTCTCAGAGAGAATGCGTGTAATTGCAGAGAGAGTCGGCGGCGGGGCAGGTTAATAAGGGCTGGTGGGCGGAAGGAAAGGATTGCTGTGCCGGATCCAGATCAGCAAAATGTTGAGCCCAACAACATCATAAGCAGCCGCGATGCTCTCCCCACGCAGGAGGCTAAGCGAGTCGGGCCCTTGCATGACGAGCCTTCTCACCTTCCGCCATGGCCAGACGGAGGGCAAATCGCTGCCTGCTCGGGATAGAGCTGCAGGAGGCTGCGGCGAGGCCAGATTTCGGATTTTGAAGCTGCAAATAGCCAGCAACGCGGCCGGAAGCACCTTTGCTCGTGGTGGTACGCAGGCAGCGGTGGCGTCGAAGGCGTACAGGGGCCGGCGAATTTGTGGACCCTTTCCCACCAAGTTGCAAGCTCGGAAGTTCAGCCTTATCAACCGCCGCCGTGCACAAAGTCGGAGCAACCCCAGAAAACGCGGTACTCATGCGACCCCGGAACGCCGGATTACTGGGCACGACAGACCTCGGCCCACAGCTTTCTTCCACTTCTGCTCCTCAAATCGTTGGGAGCACCATGCTCACGTGTTGCTGGCGTGGTCATCGCCTTTTGCTGGCCCCGTACAGGCCCAAAGTTTGATATCTGGGAGCTTGAAGACTAACCGCCTAGGGCATGCATCACACTCACAGTTCTGCAGGAGCGTCATCTGAGAAAGGCAGTTAGTGTTACAGATTCAGCACGCTAACTGTTTCATGAAAATACTACGAAACTGTTGAGAAGTCACGTGGCGGTAAACCTACACAGATATCTAGCTGGCCATCTTATAGGGTCAGACCATATTAAAGGACTGCTGAAGTGTATCAATATCTCAGCTGGGGCGAGAGGATGCCATGATGGGAAGTGTACTGCCAGCGCTATGAGTGCACCTGCATCATCCAGATGCGTGTATGCCAAGCCTGGTCACTTCACAAAATAACTCTTCACCAACCCTCTAGACAAGTTTCCCTGTGAGGTTTTGCGGCATTTGGCACCCTAGTAATGTGCATCACATGCAAATCGGTCGCCTGATAACTCGCACAATGTCCCACCGAGGACACGCTCTATTAAGCTCAAGGAAGCATCTCCGTGATAGACAGCTGCATCTCAACATTTCGCTGCCTGCCTACTGTGCAGCATCCCGTGTCGATAACAGCTCCACTGCGGTTTGGCTGACTCTGTCGATAATCGACGGGAGGAGATGGTGCCGTCATCTACATCATCCTTCGATCTTTTTCGTCTTCCTTAAGGAAAAGTATCCAATTATAGTCGAATATATGAGGTCTATCGCAAGCAAATCTGTTTGGGGAATTTCTGCGTGATCCTGTACCGGTCCCAACAATCGTCTCTCAGCGTCACGGCCTCGATCGAAAGCGAAGGATTCCACGTCGTCTGCCTTTTATGGCTGTGTGAGCGACCCCAGAGGGCAGGCAGCTTTGCTACTTCGTGCTTTGAAGAAGTCGAAAGACGATGGGGAGCATCGCTTCATCTTTCCGGTCGTATATCCAATGGCTCCTTCGAAGTGGTCTTTGGAATCCGCCACACCCTTATCCTTCGAGCCTATCAGAACCACTGAGGTTGCATGGAAAGCTTGGACCAGGGCCATAGCTGTGGCCTCCATTTGATTGCTTCTTATGGTGGTCACGTCCTGCGGGATCGAGGAATACTCGCTAAGAATGGCGGCATCTTGTCCGTCTGCATTCGGCCTCGATGATTGGATGTCCGCGTAGAACAGTTATGTAAATACCTAGGTAGTGGCATTCTTCCTCCACGTTGTGTCAGCGCCCATGAGTAGTACAAGAACAACTAGACCCCCCAATATTGTCGCCTTCGTAGGGTAACTCTTAACATTCGAAAGCAAAGAAATCCCACATCAGAACTTACTTTTATTCTATCACACTTCCACATCTTTTCCCCCTGCTGAGAACGGAAGCAGCAGCACCTATCCCCGGAGGACAACTTTGGTCATTAGATCTGAGACGCAAGAAGCAAAGTTAACAAAATGAGAGATTTACGACATCAATGACAGAGCCGGGCCATCCGGACGACATGCAAATCAGTGGATGCCCCTTACGACAGAATCCAGAGCCACTTCCGCTGACGCAACACAGACAGCCAAGAGAAGAAGAAAGATACACGTCGTACTGTGGAGTCGTAGCAACAGCCCCCCGAAGATAGCTGTGTCGGCATGCGGCGCCCTCGATGGCATTACACGGTCTGCAAGCTCTGTCTGCACGAGCTATGAAGCTCCAGACGCACCCGCGTTTCGGGCCTTCTCCACAAAAATCGCGGCACTTGATGCTCCACAAGACGATGTCGGAGGCGTATTCGTCGGAGCTGCCCGGGTCACATGACCGCACAAGCTGGTCAGCCAATTAGCAGCACTCTGGACGTCTTATCAGCCTTCTCCCCGGAGGGTTTTACCACAAGGCATTGCTCGATCGCCCGCCTCCCGCCCAGCAGCCGCCAAGCAGCCGCCAAGCAGCCACCAAAAACGAGGGCATCGTGACGGCGCTACGGCGGATAACGATGCTCGTCGGCCGCTCCCACAGTCGCATCGCCCACGATGCACCCTGGGCGCTGCCTGGACCAACCTCAGGCCCTGGCGGAGCCCCCGCGGGATGCAGAGAACCACTTTAGCTGCGAAATTTGTGTATCGCGAGTCCTTGGCCGTGATAACTCTGCTCTCCTCCTCCAGTATTAAAGCCAGAGGGAGTGCAGCTAGAATTGATCTTCCCATCCAGCCAGCATCCTCCAATTACCAGAGTGTGTTCCCGCCTTCTACGCCTTTGAGACGTCAGACCCCGCAGCAGCATAGCGCCGAAAAACCAGCGTCGCGATCCCAAGATCCGTTCCAGCTCCCGCGATCCAGTTCAGCTCCAGCTTCCAACTGCCATTGGACATTGCGGCCATCGAAGCTCTGATAGCTATCAAGATCTGCTGCCAATCAATCATCTGTATCTTTGCACCATACCAAATACAGCTCCCCGCCGGTCCACGATAAGCGAGAGTGCATGAAGCTCTGAACGACCATAAAAGGTTCCACCAAACCCTCAAAAGTGATCACCCAAACTACCAAGTCTGTTCCCTGTTGCTGCCATGGACGACTCACCAAATCAAATTGGTCCTGATACCACACCAAAGAGGAGCTTCGGTGAAAAAGCGAGGAGGTTCTTCAAGGCCTTCACTACCAAGTGAGCTCCCTTCGAAATGCCCACCGACCATTGCTTGCTTCATTCGTCGAAACCGTCTTTTCTTGCAGCTCAAGAACTAACACTCTATAGGGATGGCCTCATTGGAACATATGATTATGGCTTCCTATTCATGCCAAACATCCCCTTCACGAAGAGGGAGCGCCGAGCTGCCCCCTTCTTCGGCCTCAATGACAAGATGCCCGTATTCCTCGCGCTTCTGCTAGGTTTCCAGCACGCGCTCTCTATGTTGGCTGGTACGGCTTCTGCAAACATGACTTTCCAGAATTCCCCTTCTCACTTCCCACAGGTATCATCACTCCACCCATCATTCTTGGCAATGCCGCAAATCTAGACGGAGGTCTGCAACAATACCTAGTCTCAACCTCGCTCATTGTCTGTGGAATCCTGTCCTCAGTGCAAATCACTCGCTTCCACATTTACAAGACTCCCTACTACATTGGCACCGGTCTCATTTCAGTCGTCGGAACCTCGTTCGCCACAATTCCCGTCGCGACAGGTGCTCTGGCTCAGATGTACGCTACCGGGTTTTGTCCTACTGCTGCCGATGGAACCAAACTACCTTGCCCAGACGGGTATGGAGCAATTCTCGGAACGGCGGCCTGCTGTGCCCTGCTTGAAGTGCTCATGTCCTTCACTTCGCCCAAGTACTTGAAGAAGTTCTTCCCGCCTCTCGTTACCGGCCCTACCGTCACACTCATTGGCGTCCATCTGATCGAGACTGGCTTCCAGAACTGGGCTGGAGGATCCAACGATTGCGCTTCCCGCCCGACCTCAGGCATCTTCCAGCTCTGCCCGACCATCTATGCTCCCCATGCTCTTCCCTGGGGAAGCGCCCAGTTCATCGGCCTTGGCTTCTTGGTCTTCCTCACTATCATTCTCTGCGAACGATTTGGCAGCCCGATCATGAAGTCCACAGCCGTTGTCATTGGTCTTTTGGTCGGCTGCATTGTTGCTGCTGCTTGTGGATATTTCGACCGCTCCAGCATTGACTCTTCTCCGGCCGCCTCCTTCATTTGGGTGCATACGTTCAAACTAAGTGTATACGGCCCTATAGTGTTACCCCTATTAGCGGTCTACATTGTGCTTGCTATGGAGGCAATAGGTGATATCACCGCCACCTGCGATGTCTCTCGTCTTGAAGTCGATGGCCCGCTCTTCGACTCTCGTATCCAGGGAGGTGTCTTAGCTGATGGACTGAACGGTATCATCGCTGCTCTTTGCGTAAGTTTTCAATTTCTGTCATTGCCTGACCCTCTATTCTAAACCTCCATTTAGACCATCACTCCCATGAGCACATTCGCCCAGAACAACGGTGTCATTGCTCTTACCAAGTGCGCCAACCGAAAGGCTGGCTATGCATGCTGTTTCTGGCTACTCATAATGGGCATTTTCGCTAAGTTCGCGGCCGCTCTTGTTGCTATTCCCAGCGCAGTCTTGGGTGGCATGACCACTTTCCTCTTCAGCGCTGTCGCTGTTTCCGGTGTTCGCATCATGTCTACCGTCCCCTTCACTCGCCGAACCCGCTTCGTCTTGACTTGCGGTCTTTCTGTTGGTTTCGGCGCCACTCTGGTACCTGAGTAAGTCTACCCAGCCACGTATTTGCTTCAATAACAGGCGTCTGACACCCTCACAGCTGGTTCAGCTATGTCTTCACCTACACAGGCGACAACCACGCTCTCCTCGGCTTCTACAACGCCATTGTGCTTGTCATGGAGACCGGTTTCGCGCTTACCGCCTTCCTGACTCTCATCCTCAACCTCATCCTCCCTGAGGAAATCGAGGACGAGGAGACGCCTGAGATCACGGCCAATGAGATCGACGAGAACGCGGATAAGGAAGAGTGGAACCGCATCGCCCACCATAAGGGCAAGGACTTCGATGCTGAGAGGGGCAGCAGCGAGGGCGAGATCGCTTCCGCTTCTAAGCCACAGTAAACTCTATATGTATCACTTATGTATATACCGAGATGAGATAAGATGGCCCCGGCGGTGCTAGGGATTTGTTACGTTTATGATCTTTGGGATGTCTTGGATGTTGAATGCAGATGTATAGGATGGGTGGTGTGGTAGTTACGCAGCTTAATGCAATATCCCTTTTATTTTATTAAAGAGACTACCCTTTCTGTCCGTGAACGAATGAGTCAACATTACACTGCAGGCTCGGAGTTGTGAAACTGGGGGAAGCATCCTAAGCTGTGCCACCCACGTGAACGGAACCACCCCAGCTTAAACTTTAAAACTGACCAGCTACCATCTAGACTCAACTCCTCCATCTTCACTTCATCAATATTCATTCTACACTGTCACGAGACACCCACCCCACGAAAAGCCGCATAGGGCAATAGCCGGACGGTGCTACGCCGGTGATGGCATCGGAAAGACTTTCTCCACCTATCAGGCCCCGCCGCGGGGTCCAGAGTTAATCCGACATCGCCTCCCGACGGGAGCATAAGCTTTTATAAAGACGCTGCGTGTCTGCTATTTCTTTCTTCGTCTAAGAAACTGTTACTTACGTGATTCGAGGAGACAACCTAGAAACTTCTAAAATTCACCCCGAGTCGATTGATTTACTTCGTGCTTGGACGTCCTGTAACGCGGAGAAAGCATCAATTTTGAATCGGAACACCACGTATAACTGGGACATCATGGTCACTATTACTCGCGCTGAGACGCGTGATGTCAGGTTTCCGGTATGTGTTTCTACCGTCTCGTCGGCCTCTCGTTGAGAATGGCTGAAAGCTACGTGGGAGCTAACGGAGCTTTGTAGACTTCTCTCGACAAGACGGGCTCGGATGCTATGAACGCAGCGGGAGACTACTCATCTGCGTATTGCATTCTATATACGGACTCTGAATACACTGGACATGGAATGGTACTACCTTAATCCTTTCTTTTCTCAAATGCCTCTTCTTGCTTGATTCCAAACCTCCTTCTTCAGTCACACCAAGAAATATAGAACTCCCCATTCCCCTAACCCCTAAAACCCATCCTCTCTACCCTTCCCACCCCCTCTCTCCCCCCAAAACTAACCCCACCCCCCAGACCTTCACAATCGGCCGCGGCAACGACGTCGTCTGCACCGCAATAACCTACCTCACCGACCGCCTCGCCGGCCGCACCCTCGCCTCCCTCGTCTCCAACTGGGGCGCCACCTGGCGCTACCTAGTCTCCGACTCGCAACTCCGCTGGATCGGCCCCGAAAAAGGCGTCATCCACCTCGCCCTCGGCGCCGTCGTCAACGCGCTCTGGGACCTCTGGGCGAAAACCCTCAACAAGCCCGTGTGGCGCATCGTCGCCGACATGACGCCCGCCGAGGTCGTCGCCTGCATCGACTTCCGCTACATCACCGACGCGCTAACCCCCGAAGAAGCCCTCGCGATCCTCGAGAAAGCGGAGGCGGGGAAGGCAGCGCGGGTTAAGGAGGCGGAAGAAAGCAAGGCGGTCCCCGCGTACACGACGTCTGCGGGCTGGCTCGGTTATGGGGAGGACAAGATGCGCGGCCTGCTGCAAGAAACCCTCGCGAAAGGCTTCCGCCACTTCAAGATCAAAGTCGGCAGCGACGTCGCGACCGACCGCACACGGCTCCGCATCGCGCGCGAGGTCATCGGCTATGACGCGGGTAACGTGCTGATGGTGGACGCGAACCAAGTCTGGTCGGTCCCCGAAGCCATCACCTACATGCAGCAGCTCGCGGAGTTCAAGCCATGGTTCATCGAGGAGCCGACGAGCCCGGACGACGTGCTCGGCCATGCCGCTGTGCGTAAGGCGCTACGCCCGCTGGGCATCGGCGTCGCGACGGGCGAGATGTGCCAGAACCGCGTCATGTTCAAGCAGTTTCTGCAGGCCGAGGCGATCGATATCTGCCAGATCGACGCGTGTCGGCTGGGCGGCGTGAACGAGGTGCTGGCGGTGTTGTTGCTAGCGGCGAAGTTTGGGATCCCGATTGTGCCGCATTCGGGGGGTGTGGGGTTGCCGGAGTATACGCAGCATTTAAGTACGATTGATTATGTGGTTGTGTCGGGGAAGAAGAGTTTGTTGGAGTATGTGGATCACCTGCATGAGCACTTTTTGCATCCGGCGGAGATTGTCGAGGGGTATTATAGGACGCCGATGGAGCCCGGGTATAGTGTGGAGATGAAGAGGGAGAGTATGGCGGCGTATGAGTTTCCTGGGAAGGAGGGGGTGAGTTGGTGGAGGGGGGAGGAGGCGAAGGGGATTTTGGAGGGGGAGAAGATATAGGGGCATCTCTGAGGTCTTAATTAATTCTTGTGTCTCTTATTCGCCGCTGTCGATGAATAGCTGGCTAGTCAAGAGGCAGCTCAGACTCCGCTATATGGAACATGGCATCGCTTCTAGATTATGGGAACCCTATGGGTAACAGTGGCAGACTATTTTACCAGACTCACAGCTCGTGACTATAAATGATAGGTCTCCTTAATCACACACCTGAAAACCAAGAAACAGAGACGACCAACATTCTTCAGCATGCTGTGCGGATAGAGTATAAACAAGATAAACCACCCCTGTATTAAGACGGTCTTGCAGATATTGAAAATATATGGCAAGCCAGCACAGCTACCCGCCCGCCAACTCAAGGTCCTTCTTTGCGTCCGAAAATCATAACACGCGAGAGTTGCGGAGGGGAGAGGGTTGGCAGGGTGTAGGGGAGGTGATAGAGAGGGGTTTGGCGCTGGGTTGGTGGATGTGAGGCTTTAGGTGGCTATACGGCGTGTGATGGGACAAAAGGGGCGGAGGGCCGATGCGGTATCTGGGGCGGGTTGGGGAGTAATGAGAGTAATGGGAGTAAAGGCAGTATTAGGAGTAAAAGCAGCATTGGGAGTAAAAGCAGTAATAGGAGTAAAAGTAGTAAACGCACCAAAGCGAGTAAAGGTAGTAAAAGGAGTAAAGACAGTAAAGCTAGTAAAGGCAGTAAAAGGTAGTAAAAGAAGTAAAGGTATTAAAAGAAGTAAAGGTAGAAAAGGCAGTAATGGGAGTAAAAGCAGTAAAGCAAGTAAAGCGAGCAAAGCAGTAAAGCAAGTAAAGCGAGCAAAGGCAGTAAAGCGAGCAAAGGTAGTAAAGCGAGTAAAGGCAGTAAAGCGAGCAAAGGCAGTAAAGCGAGTAAAGGCAGCAAAGCGAGCAAAGGCAGTAAAGCGAGCAAAGGCAGTAAAGCGAGCAAAGGCAGCAAAGCGAGCAAAGGCAGTAATAAGAGTAATAGGAGTAATAGGAGTAATGTAGGAAATGTATTGAAAATGTAGGGAATATAGGAAATGTAAGAAATGTAGGAAATGTAGGAGATGTAAGTAAAAGGAGCCGGAACAGTTCAGTGGGTGCATAGTGAGGGTGCCAGGTCAAGGTTGCCGAGGGAGTTACATAGAGAATAGAAATAATACAGAGCGGCTGTAAGACGTCCTTAGTATTGCAGCCCTGAAGGCCAAGGCCTGTCTTAGGAGGAATCGCGCGTTTAGGGGAGGGTTGAGGGATCTCGAGACACGGTAGGTGGCTGTGACGGTGAAAACAGAACTTTGGAGAGTGGAGCTCTTTCACAAGCCTGAAGATTTGAAAACCGCGGGAAAGAAGACCCGCGCGGGACATGGATATTGCACTCCTCAGGCTCCACTCTTGCTCACTTGACGGCACTGTAAGGGGTGCCCCGGCTAGTAATTAGCTTTTCTCAAGAGC
Organism: Lophium mytilinum; assembly: GCA_010093605.1. NCBI lineage: Eukaryota > Fungi > Ascomycota > Dothideomycetes > Mytilinidiales > Mytilinidiaceae > Lophium > Lophium mytilinum. The sequence goes on along the minus strand of MU004199.1, from coordinate 586,511 downwards.
TAGTCTGATATCCATTGCGTTGGCCTTTACATCGAGTCGGAATATTTCACACTTATCGAGGTGCCCCAAGCAGTCGCAAGAGGTGCCCAAACTTATGTCTTGGTATTGTATTATGAAAACCAGTCTTGAATCAGGCTACTTGAGGATGTGTCGACCCGACAACGTGAATTAGGCCTCGACCCTGAGAAGATCTGCGCACCCTTGTAGCCTTTTGAGCTATTCTAAGCCATCAAGTGCGGACCAAAGAGCATAACACTGAGTTCATGGCATAATTTCAAGCTCATCCACTTGCAAACACTGTTGTCCCTACGCCTAGGTGGGCTATTGTCTAAGGGGTGCGAACAAGCTCCTAGATTCTCGTTTAGCACTACATCTTGTTGTATATACTATGAAGTAGTGCAGTATACGTACCTCCTCCAGGGTCGTGAGCTCCCTCAGCCTGTCTACGATCTGCCGGCACTCCTCAAGGATCTGTCGTTGCCGTTCCTTGATATGATTGAACTTTTTGCCAAGCTTGTCAACCTCTTGCTCGACGTCCGAGAGGTCTCCCCGCGTGGAGCGCGCGAGCTCGAATTCTTCGCGCCACTTGTTATTTGCTATTTGGAGCTGGCCGAGTTCGTCTTGCGTCTGCGTAGCGTCTTCACTAAGTTGCTCGAATTGTTGAAGTGAATCCTTAATTGTATTCAACTCGAGGGGCATCGCCCATATATACTACAGGAGAGGCCTGCACGTGACCGGCAGTCCCGGAAGTCACGTGACCAAGAGCGTTAGATTAATAACTTCTAACACTCCCACTTAATTAAAGCTTATAGTAATTAGTAGGACTTCTACTAGAATAAGGTATATATATATAATAATAAGATAGCTAGTATTATACTAGGCTTTAAGACTAAATACCTAAGGCTACTATTAGAGCTAGTATAAGCAGGTATAAAAGACTAAGTATAGAGAGAGAGAATATAGTTAGTAATAAAAGGTAAAAAAATAGTATACTTAGCTTAATTCCCCCCTTTTTAACTTATACTTACTAAGCTAAGTTATTAGTAGTAAAGGTAGTATACTATCCCTATATAACTATAGTAAGATAGAATCTTAGTCTATTCTCTAGATTATTAAGGTAGCTATAGATAGCTTTATAGTTAGTATAGTACTATATATTATTCTAAACACCTTTAAGAACTATAAGTATTACCTAGAAGTAATATATTAGGTAGGTAGTACCTAGAATAATATATTTATATTAGTTATTTTTCTTAAGATAGTAGTATAGTAGTACTAAGTCTATAACTATAATATAGTTATTAAGAAAAGTATCTATTCTATTATTAAGGTAGGCTTAAGTAGCTAGATAGAGCTAGAGTCTATAGTAGGTATAGAAGATATAAAAGCTATAAGAGTAAGAAGTAGTATATAAATAGATATTAAAAGTACTATTAACTAGAGAGATACTACTATAGGTTCTAATTAGGCTATTAGTAATATCTAGGTTAATAGTAGTCTAGTCTCTACTATAGATAATTAGGTATCTACTTAGCCTAGTAGGGGAGCGTAGAGGTAGGCTACCCTTTTTATAGTTACTATCTATATATTCTAGGGCGTAGATAAATTCTACTACTAGAATTAAAACTATAGTTAAAGTTAATAGTATAGAAGTAGTAGATTTTCTAGATATATAGAGTTCTAGGCCTTAGTAGTATACGCTAGTAGAGTAGTAGTAATATTCCTCTTAAAGGGCTAGTAGTAGAGGTATTACTATAATAGCTACTAGAACTTAGCGTATATATCTAGAGATAGGGGTAGTATATCTAGTATTCTCTATAGTGCCTATAGTTTCTATAGTATTAAGTATACCCTCTATTTACTCTATAGTATCTCTAGTATCTTCTTCTTATATAGCCTCTATATAAGGGCTTTAAGAAAAGATAGCTTAGCTAAGGGGAGGTAGAGTAGGCCTAAGAGTGCTTAGGGCTTATAGAATAGGCCTAAGAGGGCTTAGAGCTTAAGAAGTAGTTAATAAGATACTTAGTTAGCTACTTAGAAGTTATAATAGAGCAGGGACTAAGCTATATAGAGATTACTTAGTGCTAGATATAAAGTATACTAATTATAGAGTATAGAAGTAAAGTAGATATTCTCTAAAATATAGAAAGAGACTATAGTTATATATTAGAACGCGCAGGGGCGTAGTAGTATATAATAATATAAGAATAATATAAGATAAAGTAATAGTAGTATAATATAATATAATAATAATATAATATAATATATAATAAGGTAATTATAATATAATATAATGCGTGTAGGGGCTAGCTAGTTAGTAGAGTTAGCGGCATCCCTATAGTTAGCGGTATCTCTATAGTTAGTAGAATCCCTACAGTTAGTAGTATTCTTATAGCTAGTAATAACCTTATTATTATTATAGGTAGCTTCTTAGGGGAAAATACTACCTAAGAGTTCTTATATATTACTAGACTATATATAGTATATATTACTAGGCTATATATAGATAAGGTAATAATTATAGTTAGTAATAATAGTAATTTTATATTCTAGTATTCTATATATAATAGAGTTAATATAGTCTTCTCTATTATTCTAGTTATAGGTTAAGTAACCTCTATTAGGTTTAATGCGGAACCTATAGTCTAGTAGCTATTATTTAGATATACTATTATATAGAAGGTTTAGCGTAAAGAGAATATTAGTAATAACTAGAAGGCTAGAAATATTTATACTATTATAGACTTAGAGTTATATAGTACTAATATATATTATAATCTAGTTTTTAGTATTATTTTTATGCAGGGTAATTTACATTTCTAGCCGCTAGGGGTTAACTAGATAGTTATAGCGTTCTATAGTATTAATAGTAGCTATCTATATAGCTTATTTTAGCTCTAGGCCTAGTAGTAAGGCTTTATAGAGATACTTATTATATATTCTACCCTTAAAGTCCCGTCTAAATATATATATCTACTTATAGTTATTATATATATATTATATAAAATTATTATAAAAGTAGTCCTCTTTATTTAGAATGTTATAGATATTAGGGGAAGTATCTAGTATTAGAATAGTAGGTAGGTAAGTCTATAGTTCTTTTTCTACCTTAATTATATAAGAAGACGCTATTAATATTATTAGCGTAAAGATAATACTATCTTAGTTCTTCTATACTCTAGAGTATATTTCTATATTATATATATATTATATATAATATTAGGTTATATATTATAGCTTATATCTATATATCTTCTAAGCTAGTTTTCTAGCGTAGAAGTAGACCGGCTGTATATCTAGGGGTGTTTCTAACTAATATAGATTACTAGAATTACTAGTACTAACTACTATAACTAATATAGGTTAAAGAATTCTTAGTATAGAGTAGCGTATTATAGGCCCTTACTAGCGCTAGTTAAAGAATATAAGCTATAACTAATATAGGGCGTGCTTTATTAGTATATACTCCCCCTTACTTACGCTTTAGGGGTAGTATTTAAGGCCTATATTTTTAATAAATTAGTTAAAGATATCTTCTAATAGTAGCTTAGTAAGTCTATTAGTAGTTTATTCCTTAGTACTAATAAACTTAATATTAATTAGTTCTTTCTTAACTTTCTTGCGGAGGAAGTGCTACCGGAGTTTAATATATTTTATCTAGTTATAGCTAATAGGGTTCTTAGCTAGGCTAATAGCGCCCTTATTATTAACGCGTAGTATAATTTTAGGGTCCCCTTTATATCTAATGCGCGCTAGTAGATATTCTAGCTAGATAGCTTTCTTAGCTACTTTAGCTGCGGTAATATATTTAGCTTTATAGCTTAATAGTATAGTTATATTTTAGCGCTTAGATAACTAGCTAATAGCGGCGTTTCTAAGTTTAAAGACGTATCCGCTAGTAGACTATTAGTTATAATCTCTTACCTAATTAGTGTTAGAGAAGCTAGTAAGGTTTACTTTACTAAAAATAAGTCTAAGAGTCTTTATACCTTTAAAATAGTAGAAGATCTTCTTAATAGCGCTCTAATAGGCTTCTATTAGATTAGTAGAGAAGTAACTAACTTATAAAATTATATATATAATATTAGGCTGCGTGCCTAGTATAAAGTATATTAGTAATCTAATAGCTAACTAGTAATATACCCTAAATTCCTCTAAGGCGCGGTATTTATCTAGCGCTAGTAGTAGATAGCTATTACTAACTATTAGTTATTTAACTATAGAGAGGTTTTTAAAGTTAAAGTCTTTAAGAATTTTATTAATATATTATAACTAGTAGAGGTAGACTATAGTATTATCCCTTATAACTTATATACCTAGGTAGTAGAAAATATTACCTATATTAGTTATGCTAAAGCGTATAGTAAGTACTGCCTTTAGGCTAGTAATATTCTTTTTATTTAGACTAAAAATTAGCAGGTTATTAATATATACTATTAAGATTATACTATTTTCTTTATAGATAAAGATGCTATAGTTCTCTAGAGCTAGTAAGTAGTTAACTATTACTAGGAATTTAGCTAGCGTTTAGTACTAAATGCGCGGTAACTATTTTAGACTATAGAGTGCGCGGTTTAGCTTATAGACTTAACCTAAAGTATTAGTACTATCTAGTAATTCTATATATATATCTCTATTAATATTACTATAGAGAAAAGCTATTTTAATGTCTATTTAATAGATATACTAACTATTTTAGGCAGTAAGGGCGAATAGGGCTTTATAGCTTATTAGTTTAACTATTATAGTAAAGGTTTTATTAAAATTAATTCTATAGCGTTATTTAAAACTGCGTACTACCTATTATACTTTAAAGCGGCTAATATATCTATTAGTATCTTGCTTAAGTTTATATACCTATTTACCTTATAGAACCTTTATTATATTTCTTAGATAGGGTACTATAGACTATATATTATTTTCTACTAGTAAGGCTAGTTTATCTTTTATAGCTGTATTCTATTTAGTATATTACTTAGATTATATAGCCTACTTATATATAGTAGGTTCTATAGAATTAGTTTTAGTAGATGTAGTAATAATATTATAGGTATAGGCTTAAAGTACTTTAACTATATATATTAGGCTTTATATAGTATAGCTAATATTAGTATAGATAAAGTTAGGTTACTATAGGCGGGTAATTATAGTTTTAACCTTAGCTATAAGCTCTTTAATTATAAGTTTCTATATATTAGCTATATTTAGATTATAGATATTACTAGTATTAGTTATAAGAACCCTAATATAATATTTTAACTATATATAATATAATAGTTCCCCCTTAAGCTTAGTCTTAACTTATTATTATAGCTATAGCTTATTATCTAGACGCTAGTTAATAGTAAGCGTCTAGGTTCTTAGCCTCTTCTAGGACTAGGGTTGTTTCTTAGTAGGGCGGAGTTCTAGTGCTTCTTAGTTTGCATTAATCTATAGGTAGAAATTATAGGGTTTATATACTTCTTTCTTATTAAAGATTGCGTGCTGGATAAGAGTAATTTATTCTAGTTTTAGTAACTATACTTAGTATTAGTAAGTACTACTATAGCCTAGAAGGATATACTTATAAGTGTAGTTATTTATTTTCTTTAGTAATATAGTTTATAGAATAGGTATATAACTAGTTAAGCTAATAACGCGTATATAAGAGAGGTCTAGTTTCTTACTAAAGAGGGCTTTATATAGTATTATATTATTATTAAGGCTAGAAATTAGTAGTTAGTTTAGAATATAGATAGTAGTCTTAACTAGTTCTAACTAAGTAAGTTTAAATATATTAGCGTTCTTAAGTAAAGCTTACGTAATATTCTAGATCTTTTTATTTCTAATTTCTGCCGTGCCGTTCTATTTTAGGTTATAAGAAGTAGTAAGTTTATAAAGAATTCTATATTTCTAGTAGATCTATTTAACTAAGAAGTTAATAAATTCGCCGCTGTTATTACTATAGAGTATTTTTAGCTAATAGCTATACTAATTTTTAATTATAATATAGAACTTTTAGATCTTTTCTACTACTTTACCTTTTATCTTTATTATTTCTATCTATATATACCTAGAGCAGTTATATATAAAGAGAAGATAGTAGCGTTCTCCCTAGAAGGTAGCTAGATATAGTCCGCTAATATTAAGGTAGATGTATATAAGTAGCGCTAACGCGCAGGTAGCTTTAGTAGTAAAGTTCCGTTGCTGCATTTTAGTAAAAGAATAAATTTTATAGTATTTAAGGCCCCTAGACTTTAAGTTAACGCCTTTTATAACTTTCTATAGTTATAGTATCCGCGCTAGACTTATATATTCTATATAATAGTACTATAGGTCTATAAAAGTAGTATCTTCTTTAATAGCTATATAGAAGACTTATATAGCCTAGATAGACTCTATAGAGTTAATAGTATATAGTATATATAAGTTATTTAAACCTAGGCTTTTAGTAACTATAATAATTTTATTAGTATTATTCTATCTAATTTTAAAGATGCCTTCTTTAATAAGGGAGTAGATACCTAGGCCGCAGAGTTAGTTAATAGAAATTAGGCTAAAGTTAATGCCTAAAATATATAGTATATTTATAAGTATTAGGGTCTTCTTTACTCTATAGATATCTACTTATAGATTAACTATTTTACTATATCTATAGATGTATCTTCCCTCTATATCTATTACTATTATAGAGTATAGTAATAGTTATAGGCTTTTAAATAATTTAATATCGCCTATATAATATCTTAAAGCGCTTAAGTCTATAAACTATTAGAATTAGCTATATAGTATTATTAGCTTTATAAAGAAAACTAGCTCTAGTATATTATTAATATACTATACCTAGGTTATATTATTATTAAGAGAAGGCGTAGTAGTAATAGTATCTTATAATATAGAGATTAAGGCAGTTATATTAGGTATAGAGCGTATTTTATTATTTATATTCTATTTCTACAGAAATATTAGTGTAGTTTATATAATATATAATAATGCGTTAGAGCTATATAGTAGAAGTAGAGTTTTAAAGGTAGTTATAAAGTTTATACTTTCTATATTATTTAGTTGCTAGCGCTTAGAGCTATTCCCCCCTTATCCGCGGCCTTATCCTCCTAATTATAAGCTAGCTTAGCTATAGATAGCTAGACCTTATAAGCCTCCGTATTATATACTCTATTATCTATAGAGTTAATAGGCTAGAGTAATATATTCTTCTCTTCTATACCCCCCTTTACTTATATTATAGGTTAAGTAGGGTTTAACTATATTAATATACTTCTAGAACTAGGTATTCTTTTTCTTTAGTTATACCTTAAGCTAGTCTATAGTCTTCTTACTATTCTATTTACTATCTTAAATAAAGTTAATGTATATATTACTACCTTGCATTTATACTTTCTAGGTAATTACTTTACTTTTAATATTATTAAAATCTATTTTAAAACTAACTTTAGTAACGTCTTTATTATTACTAAAGAAGTTATCTCTCTATACTATAAAGGCGTTAGATAGGCCGTTAAGAAAGTATAGGTTCTAGAACTATTTAGGCATTTTATAGGCAGGATTAAGGGCGGTAAGTTAAGTATTAGCAACCTTAAGTTATTAATAGAAGTTATCTATAGATTTTAAAGTATTATAGGTAATAGCTAGGTACTCTTTTTATAGGTTGTTTACCTTAGTTACATTTCTAATAGTATAGTAGCGTAATAGGCGCTATAGTATTTTAAAAGCTATCTTTACTCTATAAATTAGTTAGAGCGGTTTCTATTTAACGCGGTTAAGAATTAGTATTTAAATAAGATAGTCTTTAGATTTCTACATATTAATAGTAATATTTCTAGTAGTTAGTTAAGGCTTAGTACTATTAAGAATAGTAGTAAACTTATATATTTCTATATAGAGCTGCAAGTATAGATTCTAGTTAGTAAAGTTATTTAAACCTTTTAGTTTTAGTTAGCCTTTAAGAAGCTTTATAGCAGCGTTCTATTTCTTCTCTAGTAAGACTAAGTTAGAGTTATTTAATATTATTAGTAAGTATTATTATAGATAGAAGTAAAGGGGGCTATTTAGGTATAAATAGAAGTACTTATTTTATTATTAATATTATTAAGTATATTCTTACAGCGGTATATTAATATTCCCCTCTATAACCTGCGCCCGGGCCTATAGATCTAGGTTACTAATATTATAGTTCTTATTAATTAGAGTACTCTAACAGCGCGGAAATAATAGTAGACTCTACTAGAGTAGACCCGCCTAGAGTAGGCTTATCTAGCGTAGACTTAGTTACTATAGCGGGCTTAGCTTAAACGCTTTCCATTTCTAATACTTACTAGTTATTTTCTTAGCGTGCGGCTAAGGTTCCGCGTTAGTATTGCTAGGCAGGTATAATAAGTTATTTTTATCGTCCGTAGGTAGTAGTATAGGTGCGTTAGAGTTATATTTCTCTACTTTATCTAAACTAGTCTCTAGTCTTTAATATAGGTTATCTTCTAAGTTATTATTATTATTATTATTATCTAAGTTATTATTATTAACTAGTGCAACTAGTATAACTAAAGTAGGTTTCTTAGAGCTTTATTTACTCTTTTAGCTCTTACTATATAAGCCCTCGCTATTTTAATATATACTAGCTAAGTTATATATATTCTTTAACTTCTTTTTCTTAGTTTTATTCTTACTATTTAGAAGTGCGCTGGCAGCGTAGCGGCAATTTTATTTAGTTATAATATTTATATTCTATATTATACTTAAAGCCCTTTCTTAAGCTACACTTATATTTAGTAGTTAAATATATAAATTAGATAGTATTTTTAATATAGAAGAAGATAAGAAGTAGAAAAGTAGTAGAAATAGATAAAATAGTATATAGCCTTTTTAAACTTATTATATAAAATTATATTCTATATAATAGTAGTAAGGTTATCTAGGAATTTTATATATATAGAAGAGAATATAGAAGAAAAGGTATACTTAGTAGAATTTTTAGCTTTTAGCTTCTCTTTAGTATTATATTAAGTAAATATTTTTATAAGGGAGTTATTAAAATAACTATTAGATATAGTAAAGATAGGTTAGAGGTATAGAGTACCCGGGCTTATAACCTGTTAAAGTAAATCCTTAATTATATTTAACTTAAGGGGCATCGCCCATATATACTACAGGAGAGGCCTGCACGTGACCGGCAGTCCCGGAAGTCACGTGACCAAGAGCGTCAGATTGATAACTTCCAACACGAATCGTACCTCCAGAGCGAGTCGTTCCTCCTGTAGACGGGTAAGGCGTTCAGCGGCCGAGTCGATGCTTTTCGGAGGCTCTGCGGTGGACTTGGACAAGGCTTGCGCTTGGTGGGAGGAAACAGGGCCCTGAGCTTGGGGGATGAGCTTCTCGATGCGATCAAGTTCCTACATTATCCGTCAGCAGATTGTCGGGTGGTGAATAGCATGGGGTAGCCCGAAGACATGCGTACCTCCTCTACCTTCGCAATCTCTGCGAGCATTTGCTCGACCCACTTGTCGTCATCAATAGTCTCTTCGAGCTCTTGGCCCTGGTTGGCAGTATCTTCGTGTCCTTCGTTGGAAGACTTCTCTGATTCATTCCTGAGATTGGAGCGGTTGACTACGTCGCGACCAGTGGAGGAGTCCATTGCGGGTGTTGTCGAGGTCTGGACATTATTGGATAGTGGAGAGGGGAGTGAGACGGGAGGGAGGCTGGGGAGGAGACGGTTGCGCTCCATTGCAAGAGTACCGCACAAACACAGTTTCTGGGATGTTTGGCAAGTGGGTGTTTGCGAAAGAAGAGTGGTTGTGGGAACTGATGGTGATAGAGCAAGCGAGGTGGATGCCGCTATGGAGTTTATATGGGTTTGAAATGAAGTTGCGCGACGGTGAATGGAAAGCATAGGACCTTAGAATAACTTTAGGCACACGAATACACGAATACATCACTGCTTCGGCTTCATTCTTGCTCACTCAACACCGCTGTTAGGAGCACCTAGCTAGCAAGTATCAGCTTTGTCAAAAGGTAGTCCAATCTCCACTATGTTGGCCTTTACATCGTATCTCGGAATTTAAAGCCGTTCCAGGTGCCCCCAGCAGTTGTAGAGTGTGCTAATATGATGCAAGAAGCTGGATCGTCTGGCGAGTGTTGAATGGTATAGACTTCCAGACTACAAATTACCCTTTTATTGATTGGGACGTGAGGGATGTTTTGAGTCGTGAGTAAGGTTTGGAGGAGATACAGTATCGAAGTAATGGAAAGAGTTCTACAACGGGACAAACGACTTCGCAATAGAGCTGGGCTGCACGCCAGCATTGATAGTAGGTGAAACGCATTGGGTCTACGCTGTAAACGGACGTCCTTGCTCTCTTAGTATGTTCATAGGGCGACGATCAAGCCACGTGATTAAGGAAGCTAAGATGACGAACCGAGAGGTTTGGGGTGTTCCAATACGATGATTGCGGCAACAGATTGATAGTCATTTAGGTGAATAGAAGGAAATGAGCCTTTTCCTCGACATACTGATGGTATATGGATTGACAAAGATTGGTGTTTCGTAACCAAAGTGCGTCACCTTCCAATGGGCTTATCATGCTTCCCGCCATCCTCGGCGCTAAGAGCACAGTGTATTGAGCATAGCCTCGCCGTCGTTCTCGACGTCACGAGCCCGCTATGCCCGGAAGGCCGCCGACTGGGAGTTCGAATCCTGTAGATTCCATTTCTTCTCTTTACTCTCTTGTCCCCTTACGCTCTGTAAACACTACCACCCAAGGTAGCGTTCACCTCATTCGAGCTTTCCATTTACATTAGACTTATTCTCTGATTCTTCAACCAAACAGCCTTGCAATAGAGCCGGCACTAATGCTGACATTCACCTTCATCTTCAGCTTGATCTCCCTCGCGAGGTCGTCTCCAGTCTGCCTCGCATGGTCCGTCCACTCACGGCGGAGAGTAGCTTGCAGAGGAGGCGAAGCGCGTGACGGTGTGCGGTACAGTTTCCTCTCCGCAGCTACCTTAAGAGCCTGTCTAAAAGCGTCTATATCACGTTGCGAGTGCGGAGGCACGTTCTCAGATATCAGAGTTCCGTTGCTTGACTCCGCAACAAAACACTGATATCGGTAAGAGTGAAGCACCACGTCTTTGATCGCGGAGATGCCGCTCACCTGCGTCTTGGAGAATTGAATCATCTTGCGTAGGGTCCGGTATTGATTCAAGCTCCAGAACGCTGCGTTGTTCTCTGTGATTAGGAGAAAGTCGCTGTCGGCGCCGAGGGCAACGATGCGAGGTGGGGAAGTCCAGCTCCCAGCTGAAGACTTCTGAGAATGTAGAGCGGATTCAAGATTCCTGGGGAGGTTTTGCCACATCCATGACTTGCCATCGGTGGCATACCAGGAGGAATTTTCTGGGCCCAGTGTCACGCGAATGTTTCTGAGATCGCGAGCGTAGCGGTCGTAGCGGTCCCGTTCCGAGAGGAAAGTTTCAAGATGGATGGGAAGACCGTCACTCTCTAAATCAGAGTTAACGTTCAATACTCGGGAGAAACATGAACAGACATACGAATCTTAACTGATCCACCTTTCGCTTTGTAGGTTATCAAAAAGCTTGATGCCGCACCAAGCGTCACGTGATATACCTCAGTTGTATCGTCACTCTCAAGGACGTCTCTCAATTTCTTGGGCGTGGAGCCACTAACTCGAAGTCAACAGGCAGTCCAGAAAAGGGGTTGCTTGACCTACTGGCATTGTTTTGACTCGCATCCGAAGTAGTAACCCCCCCTCTGACCGAAGGTGATGAAGTTGTCCTGGAACATGCTTTTGGGGGACGCTGCTCAAAAGCAGTGATTCCTCTATCGCTCCATAGCATTCGTGCTGGTGAAAGCACATTTGTTGATGGATGAGGGAAAGTTGAGGCTGGAAGAGAGCCAGGGTCCAACCAAGGAAGAACACCATGACATCAGCCATCACGGACCCCCTTGAAACACCACCTCGGCCATCTCCTCCGCCGAACTCCACCGCGACACCTGCTCTGGTAGCCCTCCATGGCATCTCTCCGCCTTGTTTCGTTGCAATTTCTATTGCACAATTACTTTCCATTGTTATAGCCTCATTCTTCGGTCAAACACCGTAATGCCATGGATCAGTATTTCTTTACATTTGGCCCAAATGATGCATACATCTCGAAATCGCCTACTGGGCTGAGACAGTACGATATTTTCTCTTATCATAAGATATTTCAAGTTTGACGTACTATTAGTCGCAACCCACCTCCTACTTTACATAGACTATTGCTTTCCGCTTCCATTTCAACCATTTGCTGGGCTGCTATTGGCCCAGAGGAAGAATCGTGGGTCATATCGTACGTTGATATTGGGGGCTCTTTCAAGATTGGTATGTGTCTTCCATTGCAGTTTGGTGCCCTATTTGCTTAATGCGAGTAATATGCCTCTGCTTTTGTGTTTGTGATTCTAAATGCTTGCGACAGACTTCGGTGATGGATGTCCTAAAGCATTAAAAGCGTACTTATTCGACCCAAACACACTAGGCCCCCGCCGCGACAAGAGTCTCCGCGTATCCTTTGGTCCCAAGTCCAGTTTCTTCGCTTGGGACCAGACATCCATCCGCTGGTCAGGCATCCCATCATCTCTCGAAGACACCATCCAAAGCTGGCTCAGCCCATCTGGCTGGAAAGTCGGACCCCCGCGAGCAGTCGCACTAGGAGCTGAAGGAGCCTGGTTTGCCCTTTCCGAGTACGGCGTGGTCGCATGGGACATTCCCGAGGAGTACGAAGCGCTAGCCGAGACCTGGGAGGAGTGGGAGGAAGAAGATCTCGACTGGAGTGAACTCGCATTTGTTGCCTTCGATCCAATCCATGAGGACCAGTTTATTGCCATCAGGGAAGACGGCACCTGGGCCGGTGCGATCGATGATTCAAATACTGATGCACTGGAAGCCTTTGCCTCGTCGTACTTCTCTCGACCTCAAAAGCCAATCTCTGAGAAGAGACCCTCCCACACTTCAAATCCCAGTCCAAGCCGACCACCGCCCTCCCGGAAAAGCACTCCCCAAGGGGAGCCTCAGTCACAGCCACCACCGCCCAAACCATCTCAACGCCGCACCCCTTCCCCTTCTTCCCAAGCTCACTACGAGTCATGGTCATCCCAATGCGCTACCGTCTTCGCTGCCGCGTCCGCCTATCGCCACCCCAGACGCTCATCCAGCCGCGCACCGCGTCGAAGATCACCCACTCCCGCCCCAGTAACCTCACCATCGACCACCCCAAGACCAGCTCTCATACAGGGGTTCCCTTATATTCCGTCTGCCGCGACTTTCTGCGCCTCCCCTTCCTGTCTGCCCTCCAAATCTCTCCCGTTAGGTCTTAGAGCTTGCTTACACGATGTAGAAGCTCTATTCCGAGGCTCTGGATCCTACAGCTACGAATGGCTGCGGCAAGAGCGATTGCGGTGGCATCCAGATCGGTTTGGGCGACTATGCGCGGAGGAATTCAAGGAAGAGGGGAAGAGGAAGGCAGAAGAGATGTGGAAGATTTGCGAAGAGCTGATGGTGCTGGAGAAGCGGAAGGCTGAGAATGGGAAATGATGACATTGGAAAATGGAGCGGAGTATGGGATCTCTGGTTATAGGGTTTAGGCCTGGATGTATTGGTTTGCCACTGCTTGGGTTGCCCCCCTACAGGGCTTCGAAGATGCAAGGGCAGTGTCGAGTTTTAAGCAGTGTAAGTTAAACATGCCTCTTCGCCAATTCAGCAGCCCGGGTACCCCATAAGTGGTGTCGAGTAAGCAACGATAGAGCCAAGCATTGACAAATTCGGGTTAAGGTGCTCCAGACGTAACGGCTCGTGAGGCGCCACGAGCTCGCACCGAATTTGCAGACCAATGCGTGCGAGGATGGAGCTAATTCAGGCTCTGTGGGAGAGAGGGCGTAGGTTACAGCTCTGAATTAGCTTCGTTTTCTAGGGGCTTTAGAAGGGGTGGGGAGGACTAGAGGTGGCCTAGACAGCTTTGAGAGTATGCAAAAGCGTACGAAACACGATTTTCTATAGGCCTTGTAGTAATGAACTCCATTTCCAGGCTTCCAGACCACCTCGATATTTCGTGGGTTTTGGAAAAGGGGCGGCATCGCAGGACGTGGCTCAGAGCAATTTCAACGTAGGCAAAATCCCTACGAAGGACGGCCTATTCAAAGGCCTCAATTCCTTCTATCAAGCCCGCCGCCGAGGATTCGAAAGGCACTAGCACCTCCCTTTCCTGCCTACTATACACCTCGCTCAGAACTCAACATCTGACAACGTCAACTCAATCACCTCCTCCCATGTCACAATCTCTCATTCCTCGCCCTTGATAATCTTCCCCATCTCCTTCACCTCCTTCGGCGTCGGCGTGAGGTTCTCATACCCGCTCTCCGTAATCAAGATATTATCCTCAATCCGCACACCCCCGACACTCCAGTAGCGCTTCAGCACGCTCTCATCGATGTACTTGCTATGCTTCTCGTCTTTCAAATACGGCTCGATGATGAAGCGGCAGAAATAGCAGCCCGGCTCCACCGTAATCACGCTCCCCGCCGGCAACGTCCCCCTGACGCGCAGGTAGCGGAAGAGCGGGTCTTTGTCCGCGTAGTTCGGGTTCCCGCCCGTGTCGTGCGTGTCCATGCCGAGGTAGTGTCCCAGGCCGTGAGGGAAGAACGCGACGGAGGTACGGGCAGCGAGGATGTCGTCGGCGGAGCCGCGCAGGATGCCGAGTTCTAGGAGGCCGCCGATGACGATCTTGTGCGCGAGGAGGTGGACGTCGTCCCATAGCACGCCCGCTTTCAGCGCTTCGGTGCACTGCTTCTGCATTGAGAGAACGATGTTGTAGATGGCAAGGGATTCGGGGGAGAAGGTGCCGGAGCGGGGGAATGTGCGCGTGATGTCGGAGGCGTAGCAGTCCCATTCGCAGCCGGCATCGAGGAGAAGGTTGAGCGTGTTGTCGAGCGGCTGGTCGTTCTTGACGTAGTGGAGGGTTGCAGCGGAAGTGCCGGAGGCAACGATGCTGTGGTAGGCTTGCTCCTTTGCACCGCGTTCGACACAGTTCTTGAGGAAGATAGCTTCAAGTTCTTGCTCATTTGAGACGTGGGCAACAGCGCGCATGACGGCGATGTGGGCGGTCGTCGAGATGGAGTTGGCATGGCGGATGAGGGCGATTTCATATGGTGTCTTTGTCACACGGGCATATTCAATGGCGGGTTTTAGAAGCTCGACGTTTTTCGTGTTGTAGGAGAGGAAGGTCACGTCGTCGGAGATTTGGCTGGCGATGGCGTAGATGGTGAATTTTGAACTGGAAGCCGACGCCAGATGTGGATTTAACTCGGATGAGGGGAGGACGGCATCGACTTCATAGCTGGCTGTGTGTCAGGGGAGTAACACCATGCAGTCGACATTGACCTTGAGAAAAGGAGAACTGAGCGTGCTGAGAAAAGGAGAAGTTGAATAGCGCATTGTCGTCACCACTTAGAAGACCTCGACCAAAAGCAAGGTATACGACAACAAGAAAATGAATAGTCGAGAGAGATGAGAAAGGAAGAAGTGAGGGTAAAAAAACCACAACAAAGCATCTCTCCCCAACCCCCCAAACAAAAGAAAACCACCACTAACCTCTCCAACGCCTCCTCAACACTCATCGGCAACCCCGACCAAATCACCTCCTCCGGATCGACGCCCGGAATAAACAGCGTCGACTTCTCCGTCTTGATATCATACGTGAAGTAGCAATCCGGCAGATTACATCCCGTAAGATAGAAGAAGTATCGTCGTTGCCTAACCACCTTTTGCATCAGCCCCATCTCCTCTTCTAGCTCTACTCTAAACCCCAAATAAAACACTCACCTAAACGGCACCGGCTCATCATTATCCTCAATCATCCGCGTCTTCTGCCCCTCCAAATACAGCGTCCCCTCGCCCACCTCCGCGCCCTGCTCGCGCATCCACTGCACAACTTTCTTCGCGTGCGTCTTCGCGGGGTATTTCCCGCGCAACACTTCTTCGAGGACGGCCATGGTTGCTAGTGTAGAAGAAAGAGTGAGGTGTTGCGGGCGACAGAGGAAGCTCGGAGTCTGAAGTGAGGTTCGAAGTGGGGTGGGTTTTGGTGGGGGTGCGCGTGGATGGGGAAGGTGCGCGGCGGGTCGGGGCCGATGGTAGGCGGAGGTAACGTGAGATGTTTGTATGGATGCTAATAGAGTTTGCGCGGTGTTTGATGAGCGATGGGGGGGGAGGAAGGGGTGCGGATTTTGGTTAGGAAGATGTGTGTTTTCATCGTACTTCGGAAATAAGCCCGCTGTCACCTACTTGAAGCCAGTGGGACGATTGAACGATCCCGTCCCATCTCACTAGATCATATGTCTATCTTACAGGCAAAAGCTAGGTATAGTACAAGCAACAGCCCACACTGCCCCGACACCCCGACCCGTGATACCTCAGAAAGCGAACCATATCAGCGGAAGATATGTAGGAGAGAGCAGCATCCAGCCACACTTTTTGACCTCAAGATATAGAAGGAAATAACCCCTTACAAACCTTTCCCTGCAATCCTTAGTTCGCTTACATCTGCGATACTTCCCCCTCCCCTTAGATCGAAGCACAAGATCCCCTCAAACCCCGAAACTAGATCATCCTCCTAGCTATCTCCATCGCCTCAACCTTGACTAACCCTCGCCCTCTTCCTCCCACTCGCCGGCACAGACACGCTCGGCTCCCCCCTCGGCGCCCCCGTCTTCTCCTTATTATCCAGCACGATCGTGAGCACATCGAACCCAAACTGCGGGAACTCGAGACACATCGTCCTGAACTCCTCCTCCGCCTGGTGCCTCAGCACATGACTCCGCTGAGCCCAGAACGCCGCGACCGGCTTCCTGATCGTCTTATCCTCGGCGCTCGTCTCCTTATACACGAAGCGCGCGTACGCGATCTCGCCCTTAGCATTGCTCTGCGTCTTGCTAATCTTGGAGTGCGCGAGGGATTTGAGCGCGGGCAAGCGGAACTTGTCCGCAAGGGTGTAGACGCGCGCGTGGCGGAGGAGGGATTCGCCTTCGTTGTCTGGGAAGGGGATCGAGGGGTCGGCTTCGACTTCAGAGGACTTGTGGCCCGGGGAGACGCGGCGCGGGAAGTATTCGTTGTTGTAGAGGTATTCGAGGACGGAGCCAGTTGCGGTGAGGTCGTCGTGGGGAAGGTAAATACGGCGATTCTTATATTCATGTTAGTTCGGATGCTGCTAGGGAAGATTGGAGGAAAGAGAACCCACCTTCTCGCCCTCGCTGAACTCGGCGCATTTTTCTGCGAAGTATGGCGACTTGATGAGCATATCCTGATGCGCATGGAGAATCGTCTGATCTTCGCCTGTGCCGACTTCAATTGCGATGATTGGGGATTTGAGGTAGCTATGTGATAGTCAGCTTGAGTGCTCCGAGCCTCATGTGACAGCCAACTCACTCCAAAAAAGTAACCCTCTTCTCCTCTTCAGGCTCAATCTCCGGCAGCCCCGTCTCCTCCTGCCCCGCGCCTCCCTCTCCCTCTCCCTCCCCCGCATCCATATCCACATCCACAGGCGCCTCCTCGGCCGGTGTGCCCTCCGCGATCTGGGGGTCTGTTTCAATATCCGCCATTGCAAAAAGCCCTCCTCAGGTTCTCTCTCAAAGAATCCTCAGTATATGACTCGTGCGATCACGGTGAACGGGTTGCGACAGCAGATTCGGAGTGAGGCTGGCCAAAAACCGCTCAGACGGAAGCGAAGCAGTGAGGTGGAGCTAGGATGTCGGAGCTTGACGAGCAGCAGTCCACGACCAATTGAGCGTGCAGAAGCTGGAGACGGATGCAATGAAGTGAGTGAAGAGCAAGCTCCAGGCTGATGACGGTCGTATCGTGGTGGGACGGGAGGTTCAGTTGGCGGAGAAACGAGATGGCTGGGGTGAGATGGGAATACGCGGTCAGAGCTTCGAGCTGTTGCTTTTGGTGGCGGGCTTGGCGTTCAGGAACGGGCGGGAAAAATTGGGGCAGCATGGGGATCGTGATTGTCCCCATAAATTTTATCACGCTTCACGATCGTACATCTTGCTCAGGTGGTCGTATCGCTAGCACAGTATGAGTAGTCCAACTCTCGAGTTGCCAGATCAAGGTCGCGATGTGAGGAAATCTATTGACTACCCGCATCTATTTGAGAGCTAAGTAATACGGAGACATGAAGTAGTATCGCGTTTCGGTTTCGCTCGCCGATAGCTCACAGCCTGATTCAGGCTACACAGGTAGGAATATCGAAGAGCGGAGAGAAGAAACAGAACATGCAGGTTTTTTTCGATCTCGTAACCTCAAAGGGCCGACGCCAGCGCAAAAGTAGAAAATTCCAGCGATACGTATGCTTCGTCAGATCGGATGTCGCTCATCACCCTGAAACATTTTCCTCACACGCCAGTCATCTGAGTATAACAGAGAGCTGGGTGGTAAGTCGAGTAGGTGTATGAGCCTACAGAGACGAGCTCTTCTGCACCTTGGCAATCACCTTCTCCACATCAGCAAACAGCTTGTGAGTCTCCTCGAGGCCGGTGATCTTCAAAGTCGCCTCCTTCGCGCTCAGATCCTTCAGGATCTTGGCCAGCTCGAAGCTCTCATCGTCACCCTCGACGTTCACGAAGTGCAAAGCCTGCTCGAAAGCGCCGAGAAGGTGGTTGTATGTGGATCCCATCTCAGCCAAGTGGGCAGCCGGGGCGATGAAACGCTCGTTGCGGGACATCTTGCGTAGTGGAGCACGGCCGACACGCTCGACCTTGTCCTCGAGTGCTGGATTTGAGATGCGGGCTACGATCTTCTCGACGTAGTCGTCTTGCTCCTCGGTGGTGATCTCGTGCTTGTTGGTGATGAGATGGGCAGTCTCCTTTAGAGTGTCACGAACAATGTCGTGGATGGCAGGGTCGGTCATGGCATCGTGGATGGTAGCCTTGCCGCGAACATAGCCGTAGTAGGCGGCAGTCGCGTGAGAGGTGTTGACAGTGAACAGCTTACGCTCAATATACGGCTCCAGGTCGCCGACGTAGTGAACGCCATCGATAGCAGGTCTCTTGGCGCCGTCGAAGGGGTGCTTCTCAACACACCACTCGTAGAACTTCTCGATCTTAACGTTCAGACCGGCGTCGGGGTCCTGGTGTGGAACGATGCGGTCGATGGCGGAGTTGGCGAAGCGGGCCTTGGTGTCGAGCTTGTCGAGGATGGACTTGTCGCCCAGCTCCGAGATGTGTTGTTCGATGAAGCCCTTCCACTTCGTAGTGGCGCCGATCATGTTCTCACAGGCAATGACAGCGAGCGGGTAGTCGAGCTTGCGGGCCGCAATGCCTTTGGCCACGGGCTCAGCGACAAACTTGAGGACATTGGGGCCCACGGCACAGGTGACGACATCGGCAGTCGCGATCTCTTCGATGACCTTGGACATCTCGTTCCTGCTGTTGATGGCACGGTAGTGGTCGATGTCGAACGAATGCTCGCCATCCTCGCCAATCTCGGTGACGGTGTAGTGCTTGTTGGCTTGCAGGGCGTCGATGATGGTCTCCATCACATCGACGAAGACGACCTCATAGCCTGACTTGTGCAGGAACTCGGCGACGAAGCCACGGCCGATGTTGCCACCGCCAAAGTGGACAGCCTTCTTCTCGTAGGCCATTGTGCTTGATTGGAGACGTGTGGAGACGAAGGGTGGAGCTTGATGCGTGAGGATTGTTGAATCTGGGGTATGAGCGGGGTAGCTTGTGCAGAGGGGGCGTCTGACGGCGTAGAAAGCTCAGAACAGTGACTGCAAGCTGGAGGCGGTCAGGAGATGGACACGAGGATGCCTGGGCAATTTGTACTCACCTGGAGAGTGCGGTGTGCTTCAGAATTAGCTGCGTCTGCGAGGCGTGGAGGAGAACAGGACGTGCAGCAAGGCAGGCGGGAATGGCGGGGTTCAACTGGTGGAGCAGTGACGCCAGCTAAAAAGCAAGAGCGGCTGTGCAGGTAAGAGCGTGGGAGGAGGCAGTAAGAGCGTCTGACACCAAAGATGCAACTATCCTCGGAATCTAAAGTACTTATATAGACCGGCTCGAAGGCTCGTTAATACCGCAGTCTTCACGGGCTGTCGCTGCTGCCCAACATCGCCAGAAACCGCCGCCCTGCGGACTACGGCTATGCGGTTTTAGACTCGGAGGACTCGCCGTGAAGAAGCATTGGATCATTGCCAGTCTTTCGGAAGGAACGTGTCTTTGTATCCTTCCTCGCCGACGTCATGCATCGCGGTCGAGTGGTAGTCTAACGACGTGGCGGCGGATAGACCCGTTTGTCAAAGTCGTTTTCGAGCCTCAAGTTAGAGTACATGGTAAGAACATCAGCCTCACGCTGGGATTCTGTAGTGGGCGGAAGGGTATCCGAGAACCGGAAGCCGACCGAAGTGTACACGCCAGACATCCCCATCAGGTACGGCACGTCTTGCAGACACTTTCTACATTATTGCCTCCGTTCCATTATAGTACGCATCCCAGTCTAGTCCACCCACTAACCCGCAATCCCCGGACCACGGCTTTCCACTCACGCATGGATGGCCTGTTGAACATGTGGGTACACAGCCACCATCTTGCCGTAGAGCTCTGGGTGGTCTCTCATAAGCACTTCCGGGTCCCAGCTCATCGCAACGAACAGCGTCTCAATTCCCGCCATAAGAGGAGTAGTGAAGATGTTGCAAATCTGCAGTCCGATCAGAAAGGCGAACGCCACCACGACCGGCGTGTATTCTCCCTTGCTGTTGTACGCCGGCGACGTGAAAATGAGGTAACAGTAGGCGAGAAGCGCGCATGCGTATGCGATGAAGGTTGCTCCCATGGTGAGCACTGGTCCAATGAGGCACTCGTTGACAAGCGCGTCGATTCCACGGTCTTTGATCATCCTGTTTGCCGTTAGTACTCCCTTTTGCTAGACACATTCTTTGGTGTACTCACTTCCATGTGTCTTTCGCCGCTTCGATGTACGATTTACCGTACAACGCAATGTGGCAGAAGGCGTAGCGATTGATGAATTGGACCGCCCACTCCAGGATACCTGAAATCAATGTCAGTAAGGTAATTGTCGAAAGATCAGAAGGAGGTCATACTGATTAGGCACCCCAAGACGCAGAAAAGCACAGAGGCTACCATGCTGCCTTGGCCTGCAGCGTTGTTCCGAGCGACGGAGCAAGCTTGACGGGCAAACTGGATGATAGCCACTATCAAACTCCCGAAGCTGATGCTACCAAAGCTGTACGTCGTAGCACGCTTGAGCGCGCCCCGAGTCGCTCCCTTGGGGAAGTTGTGTGAGCAAAAGTACCACGAACCATACACACCCGCGATAGTTGTATGGACCGTGTTCTTCAGCCACTCCGAAATCCAGTACATCGCAAAGGTAACGAAAACAATCAGCCCAATCACCGTCGCGCTACTACACCCTCCAGCACCCGTCGAGCAAGCAGGGTTGTTTCCTGGCTCGTACTTGACGTATATAGCGACCAGCGTCACGGAATACCAAGCACCGAACGCGGTAGCCAGAATGCCTCCAACCAGTGATACCAGGTATACATGGCCGAACTTCTTCGAAACGTCAATGCTCGTCTGGAGCATCAAGACGGAGAACGGGATCCGGGGAATCCAAGAGATGAAGCAAATGACCGTGAAGATCGAGAAAAGGAGAAAGATGATTCCTCCCGACCAGTATTTCCTCGACAGCATATATATTGCGGTCGCAAACCCAAAAAGGATGTTGAGGATGCCGGTAATCCAGATGAACTGCTTCGTAAATGCGCGCGCAGCCCAAACATATGCGTAGCTGAACACGACGGACACAGCCAGTACAAATACAAAAAGTATAATTGTGTTTGTGGAAAGCCCGAAGTCGTTGTTATCGTTGTGAATTCCGCCGCCTTGGAAGCCTTTCGTTTTGGCATATCCTTGGATCGCGATGCCCGAGACGGCAGCAAAACCTAGGAAGACGGCTAGAAACTGCGTTCGGTCAGTTCCGCGTCTCAAAACAAGGAGAGTGTCCGTACCAGTGCTCCTGCCCAGATATCGTGGTATTTGGGCCCTTGAATCGTGAAAGCCTGTTCAAAAGTCGGTTTCTCTCCATAACCACTCTCTCCTCCAGTCGGGCCGTAGTTTTGTCCATTCTGACCGTTCTGACCATAGGATGGAGGCTGTTGCTGGTACTTGTCGCCGTTTCGTGGAGGATCCATCTGATATTGTTGTTGCTGGCCGCCATACTGTTGTGGTGGAGGCGGCCCCTGCGGCGCGCTGTAGTAGTCGTCTGCTTCTCCGCGTGTTTGTTGCGCCATGGTTTCAGCGCAAATACGGAACGAGAAGCACGTAAGACTGGGCGAAATAGCGATGGTAACAAATTGCGAATTGAGAATGCAGAGAAGAGAGAACCAGGAAAGTGACCTTGGTGGAATTATTGGGAAATCTAGGCGCGGGTGGATCATGACGATCTGCCGCTACCACGATTGTCTGTGCTGAAGAACCAGATGTCATCCTGATTCGACCTTGGCATCGGAGACCGTCTCCGATCTCATTTCGACTTCATTTTGGGTTACTCCTAGTACTTTGATTTGCATTATGAACTGCCCTCAGCGTGCATATTTCGTTTGATTAAAAAAAAATCTTACTTTCGGAGACGCATTTTCAGAGATCTGTAATTTACCGCTTGAGTCGCTAGTCCTCAAGGGTACTAGCTCATATAATTCTACCCGCCCAATCGAGAAGGGCGGGAAGAATCCATTTCTCATACAGTAGAACCTCGCTATAACGAATCTGTTATTCTCGGAAAAAATTCGTTACATAGTGGATTCGTTAAATGCTAATCTGACTAAGCCTCCAGAAAGCGTCCGAAGAGGGTCCGAGGTACCTCAAACCGGTGATTTGTAAGCAGATCCGGGGTGGATACCCCCTCCCACCCGAGGATCCCACCCAAAATCCGCCCAAATACAGGGGTTCCAGGGTGGAGAAAAGGGGTTTCCCATACATTTGATGTAACGAATCCAGCCAATTCCTAACGAATTACGTACTAGCGAATATTCGTTAATTTACTAGTAAAATATTTGTGGATTCAAAAATATTCGTACTAACGCGAATTCGTTGTAATGCGATTCGTAATATAGAGGTTCTACTGTAGTGTTTGTGAAGATCTTCATAACGAGATCGATGGACTCCATGGATGAATCCTGGCCTTGACAAACAGATGGAACGAATCATGCATATTCTGCAGTAAAAGTAGAAAAAGGAACGTCACGTGATCAGCACACTGGAGGTACTTAGATGGTGCTTTTCGTCCCAGTATTCACCCTTTCTCGTCCTCATCAGTCCGAAAACACTTCGTTTGTACAGGCCACACTGCGAAAGGAAATCAAGCCTTCTCACAAACCCCCATCTCTCCCCTCGCGCAGCCCACAGGACATGGCGCCGCCGGATTGAACTGCCACGCAAACAACGGATCCGTCTCATTCGCCAGAATTGGCCCTATCAACCTCGACTGGGTCGACAGATCAAAAGACTGTCGAAACACCTCCGTCGACGAGATCCGGATCTGGCCCCAGCCCTGTTCAATGAGCGTATCGATAGTCGTGCCGTAGATGTATTCGCGAAAGCCCGCCCATCGAATGGCAGAGGCGCACTAGGATAGAATCTATCAGCCTGTGATCCATCTGAAAAGAAAAGACAGCACGAAGGGGTAGTGAAGAGACAGGAAACTCGCCATCGGACACGACTCCCCATTCGTATAAATGCTCAAGTCCGCAAACGCGTCCAACGCCTCGCTAGCCGACAAGTTATACGGCCCTGACGCATCCGTGAGAATGCTCGAGCAATTGTTGATAGCCGCGATCTCGCCATGCAACACCGGATTCCCAACCTTCCCATTCTCGTTAATCCCGATGCACACCAGTTTCCCGAACTCCCCTCCAGATGTATCTGTGTGGTTCACGATAACCGTGCCGAAAGCAGCGAATGGGCACGGGGAAGCGAGATCAGCTAATGCAGCGTTGGCTCTGCGCATCCAATATGCGCGTGTGCTGAAGGGGATGTTATTTATGCTTGCTCCTTTAGCCGCAATGGGGTCTTGCGCTTGTCGGGCTTGGTTCTCGTAAGCAGAGGCCACAGCCCAGAAAAGAATTGGGAGAAACGCTTTGAAGTTCATTGTGGTCTGGGTTGCGGCAATCGAAATTGGATTCCGGGATAGATGTTAAGCTGAGGTTGATGTTTGGTAAGATGTGCTCAGCAAATAGCGAGGTGGGGCTGCGGTGGTACTCGGACAAAGGTGGGATGTGATTGGCTCCAATGCGGAGGATTCGGTTTGAAGGAGAGGAGGGTCCAGAAGAAGCTTCTTGTGGTACACTACGAGACGATTAGCACGAAAGAAAAAAGAAGAGAGTATAAGTAGGCTTTCTTGGGTATTGAAGCTAATCGCTGTCGAAAGATAGTGCTTGGCAGAGGGCGCCGCTATCCGAACCTGCAGAAGAAAAACCATTCTCGGGAAAAGATCTCGGGAAAAAACCATAGAAGCAGGTGAGTATTTCAGCTTGCTTCGATGATTCTCCAGGTAAACGGCCAAGACTTCTGGAAAAGCTGTAGGTCTCAACTTTGTAAAGATCGCTGAAAAAAATTGAGATGCTCGAGGCTGGAACCGTCCGACTGGGCGAAAGAAACACCATTGTTGATGTACGCTTCAAAGATGAAAGAGTATCCAGGTCATTTGAACGCACATCAGAGTCTCTCTTGTCATGTTGGTACAGTTCTAAGCTATGGTTTTGGATGCTCGGAGATAGCACTGCTCCGGCTCCATTCTTGCTCCATCGACACTACTCTGAGGAGGACCGTAGCTAGCAAGAACCAGCCTGTCAAAAGGTAGTCTGCATTCGTTTTAACATCGTATTGGGGGTTCTAAGTGTCTATCACGATACCCTGAGATGTTGTAAGAAGTGCCGAAACTTGTTTCTTAGTACTGTAGTGTCTGATAGTGAGCCATTCTCCTTTGATCGTTGATGTGGGGAGGAAGGTAAACGCGAGAAGTAGTTAGGGACTTTCATTACTCATCTATCCAGTTAAAAGGAAAGAGAGCATACGAAAAGATTCGGTCATCCCGAAACGCTCTGGGTCTAAAGGACTTATTCGTAACCCTCCGATGTTGTCAAGAGGCTTAGTCGTGCACCCGTTCCCCTTTGCAGTCGAAATAGCGATAAATGAACCAATGTGCCCAAAGCCTGACGGCACAGCTGCTGCGGTGTCATTGAAATAGAAGCTGTTCAGCCCTGCGTCGGATGTTACAGTCTCTCCGAGTCATACCCTAGTATATCCGAGAAATCGTATTCGGGCTTGCCGTGCTCCGATTGGCCACATTTTCTCGCTTCACGCTCTTCCTTCGATACGCTGACGACTGCTCGCGGGCGCTCCTTAGCTGCATATCTGGAATGTGCCTAAATAGTCCTTGAACAGGTTGCGAGCCATCAACTCGGCCAATTGCGAGCTTCGGTGGCTTTGAAAGGACCCACTGAGCCTACCGCCAAGCCACGCTAGAAGGTATCGTTTCGCGATGTTGGCATGGTTGGTGATATTTGGGGATAAGAAATGGAGGGGCGCAGTCGAGGTAGGAGGGTTGACTGGCGTGTTTGGAGTAGTATATCTAGGAGGCCCGCGGTGCTCGTAGTCGTCTCCTACTATCGACTATCCCACCACCACCTTGTGTTCTGTGTCCCGTCCTCTATAGTAAAATCTTTGACTACCGCAGTAGTTCTCTTGCTTGCATCTTCTACCCTTCTCAACAACCTTCCGTGTCTGATTTCGGTTGACAACCCTGGAACTCCTCCACCATGGCGACTAAAAATGGCACCGTTCTCAAGGACTGTACGAAGGATACCTGTCCTGTCTCCTACTCCGTCTACGGGTACAATCCCTCCTTGGCCGCGAACGCACTCTTCTGCGCCCTCTTCTCCATCTCCTTCTTACTCCACGTTTTCCAAGGCGTAAAGTGGAAGTCGTGGTCCTTCTTAGTCGCCATGGCGATCGGCGTCTTCGGAGAAGCAGTCGGTTATGGAGGTAGAATCATGATGCATAACGATGTCTTTAACGGCACGGCGTTCAAGATCCAGATCATCTGCTTGACGGTAGCGCCAGCGTTCTTGTCGGCAGGGATATATCTGACATTGAAGCACACGTAAGTCTAATCCTCCTTCGTGGACACGATCCATGGTAGCGTCGATAAAAGTTATTACTCCCATGGAACAAAGCTAAGATGCGACAGGGTGATCGCCTTTGGGGCCAGCTTCTCTCGCATCCAGCCAAGGTGGTATACATGGATCTTCATCGGTACGTCGCATCGCAGCGCTACCCACTCTATAACAACATTCTAATTTGGTGTAGCCTGCGACATCTTCTCCATCGCGATCCAGGCCATCGGCGCCGGCATCGCCGCCGGGGGCACGCACGCCGAAACGGGCAACAACCTCATGATCTTCGGATTGGCACTTCAAGTCTTCACCCTCTCCCTCTTCGGGCTCCTGGCATCCGAATACGCGTTCCGAGTCTACAAATTCCAAAACCAGTTGAACGCATCGAGCGCGCAGCTTCGACGCACAAAGTACTTCAGAGGGTTGATCGTTGCGATCGCGGTGAGCTACACGACCATCTTGATTCGGTGTATCTACCGTGTCGCTGAGATGGCTGGCGGGTGGCGCAACTCGTTGATGCAGGACCAGACGCTATTCATAATCCTCGATTCGGTGTACGTGGTTCACTGCCTGCAAATTTTTCGAGACGAATGCTGACAAAAGTGCTGACAGTATGTGTACCATCGCTGTGCTCGCACTAAATGTTTTCCATCCTGGCTTCCTATTTCAGGAAGCGAACGCTGTATCGAAGAGGGGATTGGCCTCTGCTGGCTCCATCGAGCTACAAGGCTGAAGGTGTATAATCGTACGATATGGTGGGGTAACATGAGGTCCGAAGGGTAGTATATATATCCTACCAGGTTTTCGCGTTAAACGATGTGGTAATGAGAGCAAATAGAGCGGCTATATCGATTAGAGAGGTAGATTTTCTTGGGTGTCCAGTCAATGTTGCGAAGCTCTGGCGTACTCGAGTAGTGCATCTTCCATGTAATTAAAAGGCGTCGGGTAGGTTCCTTCGCCTTGATTTGATTTCAACCTGAATCTTGATTCCTCATTGTCTCCCTCGTGATGCATCATGTCCGAGCCCACAGCAGCTCTTGCTCCGTGATGCTTGTCATCGAGGCCTCCGGGGCACCACGAGTCCATTCCCGCTGCCACGTAGATACCAATGATATAGACTGATTATCCGGTCCATGCACATGTAACCCAGCCATCTGGCAATACTCAGTGCATCCCCAGATAACCTCATGAGCTTGTTCAAGCATCGGCAGCCATGGCTTCGGCAACGCTTTTCTGATCCTGGTGATCTCTCCATCTGCCGCGCCGTCTAGCCACCACATTTGAATGGGAACTGTTTTCATAAGCGAAAAGAACGCGAACGCAATGGCCATACTCCGTGGATCGCGCAGGTGAATCAGTTCTGAAATCCGGCCAGGTGCATCGCCCAGAAATCGAAAGAAGAATCGCGGCTGGCGACAGTGCAGGGCCCTGCACAGATGCGAGGTCGCGTATGTATAAACCTCGTAGTCTGGTTCATCCCCAGTGAGACCATCCAACAGGAATCCGAAACTGCACTCGCTGCTGACGTGGTCGCACCGAAACAGCGGTACGCGCATGCCGGGGAAGATCTGTGTGATGGAGCTAGACGACACGAGAGGTGGAGCGGCTTCTGCGATGGCTTTGGCGCCTCGGAATGGTTGAAACCACTGGGCAGCCATGTTCTCTGCGGTAGCATTCTGCGGTTCAAAGCGGCGGTTCAGAAAGGTATGAAAAGCGATAAGCATAGCTGTCAAATATAAAGCATCGAAGTTGCGATCGGTAATTCCGCCTCGAAGAGCCTCGAGGTAAGAGCGTATCGAGCGGGCCATGTACCTATGCGATGCTTGTATTAACGAGCTGTCCTGAGGAGTATGTACGCGCATGTGGAGTGCAGAGCATGCAAGGAGGCTGTCCATGAGACATGGCTGATCGAATGCTAGAGTTGGAATCAAGATCGTCCAGAGTTCCTTGGCGACTGGCATCCTGTAGTCTCGGCCATAGGCAGATGAACTGTAATGATGAAAGATACGCAATTCTAGCATTCGGTCCATGTCTGACCAGTCTGGTATCTGCGATCTTGTAGCACATATGGTTGGCTCTAGCATATGCAAGGAAGGTTGAGTTGGTGAAATTGACGATGATGATGATGGTGCAGCATCGTTTTTGGGCACTGTGAGCCTCGAGATGGCTCTTTTCGATGCCGGCGCAGGTACAGTGACTGCTCCCGAAGTTTTGAAGTCACAAGGAACGTTGTGCTTGACGCAGTTCCCACACTCAGGATGGACTTCATCGCACTGCGGTAATTCAGTATATGTGAGCGAATCAGAAACAAATACAATCTTACCTTGATCTTGCGTTGCTTACATCGCCGACAGCCTGCTTTCTGTCAACATAGACTCTTTCGTAGATGCTACAGTTTTTAGCGCCCACTAAGAAGACTTGCCTCTTCTACTCTTAGTGTGGCTCCTTCGCGGGAAGTTGTTGCGATTATTGCCAGTAGTAATCGCGCTTTGAGAGGGCCCGTGGCTCGGCGGCGAGGCTTCCGAGGAGCCTGACGGTGATGTCGACGAGTTTGACGTATCCATCAAGAACGAAGTCTTCATCGACAAAGGACCGGAAGATGGTTCTTGGGTGACAGAGTTGCCTCACAGCGAAGGACGAAGTTGACGTCGGGTGTTTCAAGAGACGATCCCGACAAGTTGCGAATCAGCCGTGGCTGAGATCCCTGCATAACGCCTCCGCAGATCATCAACGTTTATGAAGACACGTGACTAATTGACTCGATCAAGAATGATGGTGTGAAAGGGTGTCAACATGAGATGTTCAAATGCTAGCTGCTAGTTGCAGTCCTGAATATCAGCCCTTGTATAACCGCTCCCAATTCTTATATAACAGCCTCGCATCTTATACACTTACACGTCCGGACATGCCCAGCACCGGGCAAAAGGCATTTGTGTCCACTTAGGTAACATATATAGACCTTGCTATGGGTACCCCAGATCGTTACCAGTTGCATTGGCAGGCTGTCTTTCACCCGAACTGCAGATATATGAATAGCTGCTAGACACCACTGTCAGGAGTGATCCAGCTGCCAAGCAAAATATGGATCAAGAAAGTATCCTAAACAGCTCAACCTCTGCTGTATTAGAGTTTAAATCGCGTGTAAATTGCTGAAAGCCCGTGGGAAACGCCCCAGCAGTGGTATACCAGCAAGCATGAAGCTTTTGCTAAAGGTTGTGAGGGCCACCGATATCGAGTTGAGAGAGATAGGACGGATACTAGGTATTCTTCGCGTGCCGCTGCCCTAGTCAGACGGCATACCCATCCCAAAGACCGTCGCAAATCTGTGCACTGTTCAGAATCTTACTGATGCTGAAGCTAGACGGTTGGTGAGGGTTTCTTAGTTTGGGCCAAAAATCGAGAAGATAAAGTGTGAGAGTTCTAGAGCATCGAACTGCCCTGCATGTAGCAGTTTAGACACACGGTCATCGCACTGCTCAGGCTTGATTTTTGCTCGCTTGACACCACTACAAGGAGTTTATAGTTAGCGTCTCTTCGGTCAGTCTAACGGTGGCCTTGTCTCCCACTATCTAGAGTTTATTATCGTACCTGGAGTTTCAAAAACCCTGTTGGCGATGACTAGAGGTACGCACGCGTCTCTTTTGCAGTCTGGGTACCACTGTCAGGGAGTACGCCAAGTATGACCTCTTTGACCAGTCAAAAGATAGCCCGGTTCACACTGTTTGCGGTTGACATTGACTTTGGAGTTTTGAAGGCCCACTTGAACACCCTAGGTAATTGCAAGGAGTGCTTAAACATATTTTACAGATTACCTGGTATCGAAGCTCCAACTACGACGAAGTCGCCATGCATAGTACCCTGAGCAGTTCCGTCCCTTTTGGCGCATTGAAGGAGCGCCTCGTGTAGTCGTACCAGATGTCGTGAAACGTGAATTATTTTGATCCTCCAAGCGGTAGCATCATGATATCGGGTGTCATGAATCATCCCTCGACAATACATCATCTCGGTCCACCAGCCTGATCTTGGGTATCACACTCCTCAGCTCTTCTTTGTCCTTCTCAGTGGGCACCATGTCAAACTTCTGCTCGGCGACATCAGACAGGAAGATGCCCAGCCCCGCGTATGCTACTACTCCGGCTCCAATGAGCATGCGCGTTCGCGGTGCGAGGGCGCGGTACTTCCTGCGAGCTAGTCAGTCTCGATATTTCCAATTGAGGGCATGCACCTACTGCCAGAGCGACATGTTACGCGACAGAACGCGCGGACTCGTGTGTTGTTGTGGTCAACGAAGGATGGAGCGAGGGACGAAGAAAGCTATCGAGGTTCATCTCGCTTGAGCTTCACGACGATGACATCGTGCTAGGATTGGCATTGAGCAAGCCGGTTTCTCCCCTTTCCACGACTCTGAACACTCAGATCCCGCCGCTTCTTACTTGGCGACAGCTCTTTTCGAAAGGCTTGCGTTCGCTCCTTACGTCTCTATGAAAGCTCGTCGGCAGCCAACTCCAGCGCGGATGGCCTGAACCCTTCCTACAGGACACGACGACACGATCCCCTCTCTGCCACGATCGAAGCACCTCCAATGCGCTCGCTATCCTTACTCCAAGCTTCGCTCACTACGTGTCATCCGTCTACCATTTCCTCGAGTCCAGGATGCCCAGTTTTCGCCGCAACCCCACGTCGAGCTTCAAGCTCCTGGCCGCCTTCCTAATCATCACATTCTACCTAATACTACGAGGCTTCACTGGCTCCGAGAGCAGCGGCCACAAGAAGAGACACGCACCACTGGGCGCACAAATCCAGTACGAAGGGTGGAGAAATGGCAGTGGACATGCCGATGAGGAGAAGGCGACTCAAGTCCGAGAGGCCATGAAACACACCTTCTCCAAATACCGGGAACACGCATGGGGTTACGACGACATTAAGCCTGTCTCTGGTGGCAATGGTACAAGCAGGAACGGGTGGGGTGCCTTTATCGTTGATACCGCTTCTACTCTCGCATTGATGGGAATGTGGGATGAGCTGGAGCTCGAGGTGGATCATATCATCAACAAAGTCGACTTCACAACCGCGTACGGTCTGGTGGACCCATTTGAAACTACAATCAGATATCTGGGTGGATTGTTGTCCATCGTCGATCTCATTGACGCCGGTACTGTCCCTCCTGGTATCATCACCAACAGCAAGCGGGACGCCCTCCTTGCCCAAGCTGTTACACTCGCCGACAAGCTCGCACCCTCTTTTGACACTCCTACGGGTATGGTTTGGCCTCGTGTCAACTTCACTACAGACGAAGGGTCTCCAGACCCTCCCTCCGTCTACCTTCTCGATCCCTCTAAACCCCACTACAAAAATCCTTCCATAGGGCCCGCCCGCGCCGGATCCAACATCCTCGAAAATCGAGTCCTGAGTCGACTCACTGGAAACGCTGCTTACGTCAACAATGCCACTCGTGCTTGGGCTCCGCTGGTATGGAACAGGTTCGATACGCCGTGGCCTGGAATGGTGGACGCACCCATCGACATCATCACCGGAGCACCTGTTGGCAGGGTGCGTCATTGGGACGCCGGGCACGACTCATACTACGAATATCTCATCAAAATCGCCCTTCTAGCACAAGGAGACCTCTACACCCACTTCTACCAAGAGGTATGGACCGACGCAGTCACGGCGCTACGACATAACCTCGCATCACGCTCCGCACCCCAGGATAACCACAAAAAGCAGCATGTTTTTATGGGGAAGCAAGACGCCAACTGGTTTATCAACGAACAATCCCATCTCGCTTGCTTCGCAGCCGGGAACATCATGCTAGGCGCCCGCTTCCTCAACCACCCAAATTTTCTCACCTTGGGCCAGGCGCTGCTAGAAGGCTGCCGTCATGCCTACGCCTCCACCCCCACGCACATCGGTCCGGAGAACTGGTCTTGGATCCCCAAATTCGGCTACGACAACGCGACGTTCCAGCCCGCGAGCGACCGCCAGCTCCGGGAACTGAGCGACACAGGAATCTGGATGGTCAACGCGCAATTCAAGCTCCGGCCTGAGTACGTCGAAAGTCTCTTCTATGGCTACCGCATCACCGGCGAAGAACGTTACCGCGACTGGGCCTGGGATGCCTTCCGCGCCTTCGAAAGACACTGCAAGACCAAATACGGCTACTCCGCATTGCGGGACGTCACTCTCAAGGGCGACGAATCGAATTGGAAAGATGAGCAGGAGAGCTTTTGGGGCGCTGAAACGCTCAAGTACTTGTGGCTTATCTTCAAAGATCCGAGCGTGGGGAGCTTGGATAAGTGGGTGTATAGCACCGAAGGGCATTTGTTTCGGATGATTCGGTAGGGGATGCGTGTTTTGGGATTGCTTGGGTTGACGAACAGAGCTTGATACCCGGTTGTTACCTCCGCGTGATGCGTAGCTGGCGTTATTGGGATAAGGGAGTCATCTTTTCTACTGCATTGGCGTTTTCGTGAGTACTGCTTCTACAACCTACCTTAGACCATAGCGAAAGCTCTCATCGAAATCGAAGGCACGGTTGGGAATATTTAAAATACACGAGAAATAAGAAACACCCACTCGATATCGACATGATGAGATTTCAAGATCTCGCTGTTCTTCTCTAGATAGAGTGTACGTACAACATGAGACGCATACATCGATCCTGAGGCGGTGTGATACTAAGAGCATAGTATGGTGTATAACGGGGCGTGAGTTATGAAGACGACGTCAGATAAAAGCCGCAATCGCGTAAACTAGGCACACATTACCTGTGTGAGATAGACCCTCGTAGCGCTGCACCTGAGGCTCGAACGTAACCATCTCGGTCTGCCTTGCACAGCCGCGCTGAGTTAGACAGCCACCACATCACTTGACCGCGCATCCAACTCGGTCAAGCCTTACTCGTACTGCCATCGAAACGCAATAGAGGCTTAATGTATAAAAGTACTTTCCATTTCCATGTCGATATTTCTATCAACCAACCTAGAATCTTTACTGCAACCATATCAATCAACGCATCCTCAAGAAAAGTCACACATACGTATCCTGACATCTCGAAACTTCTTCATTTTTCAATATCATTCTTTTCCCGTCGTTAGTATTCGCGTTCCAGTGCTCCGATGGGCTGCTTTACCTCCAAACCTAGCTAGGGCCCGTAGCCGGCTCGACTGCGTAGATCGAATCGGTACAACGGCGGCGGTTGCGGAGGAGGCTATCACTGAGGAGGGGATGGAGGTGGAGGTTGGGGTGGGGATTCTGGAGGGGGCGGAGGAGGCGATGGGGGAGGGGGCGGAGATGGAGGGGGTGGGGGAGGAGATGGCGGAGGGGGTGGTTAAGGGAGACGATGTCAATTGAGGAGTGTGAAGACGTGGCCCAGGCTTGTATTGAGGTAGAGGCAGTGATTCATTCAGCCAGGATCACATGCTCCCCTTATTATCACTACTACGAAACTTTCGACGGTTGTTCGCCGAACACGATGTTTTTGAGAGCACTTTGGTAGGATCAGGGGGAACATTATTGCATTGGAAAGAAGTATCGATGAAACAAAACAGATCAAGCTCCAGAAGACCAACCAGAAACTTCATACATGTTGCTGCTATCTATCTTGGCTTATTCCTCAATGACAGGGCTGACTGTTTTCAATATGGGTTTGCTCGGCCATTCTACTTTAGAAGTATCATTTTTGCTCCAATAACCCGAGCCGCCCTTCTGCCATATCTTCGACCGCTCGTCGAATGAGGTCCGCATGTCGTCAACAATGTCTTCGTCAGTACAAAGATAGCTCGGATCTTCTGGTACGCTTGAGAACACGTTCATCAAGTTGAAACGCTTTATGCGATCCGAGTCCCACAGCACGTAAGCACGTTCTCGCAGCCCAGCTTTGTCGGAAAACATGACCCATGCGTCACGAGGCAAGGATCGGTAGTCGCTAAACCAGGCTGAAAATGGTCCCTTGTCGGTGTCCTGATCATCGCGGCGTGGAGCCAAAGCCTCTATTTGTACATGGTCATAGTCTTCCAGTATAACGTGATCGTAATCGGTGTCACCAGCCGGACTGCTAAGAGCATCGTGGAGGTAGATGGGCTTACTGCTAAATGCAGACTTCAATAAAGCTTTTTTGGCTTCGTAAGAGTCTTCATTTAGCAGTTGATAAATGAAGTGGACTCCCTGCGACATCTAGAGTCTATGTATTAGCGATATGCCGACTTGTTGAAGCAGCTCCTCCTGTTGCTAAACAGTCGAATGAAACCTACCCAAAGCTGCTTCCAATAATTCTCACCGCCAAACTCGAGATAGTCGATTTCGTATTCACCAAATTCAATGTCATGGGCGACGACATCCAAGGACGCTGCATAAGAGTATTAGAAACCAAACCAAATGGGGCACCAAAATGCTGGCCATTCGTGAGGGCTCGACCAACCTTCAGAAAGCCTTTTCTCGAGGAAGTCATGGACGCAGCCGAGCTGCTCGTTTTCCCACGGTGGGTGTCTGGAAAGAAACTGCTGAAACTCGCGCGCCTCCAAAAGGCCAGCCTCTCCTCCCTGATAGTCGCGGAAAAGTTGGAAAAACAGTTCGACGCGGTAGAAGGCTCGATGAAACCGAAATTCCTCCTTGGATGAAAGGCTCAGGTCGCCGGACACTCGCGAGTCTCCCTGCAGCAGAAGGCCCCAAGCGTCGGTCGCAAACTCAGCTGCGAGGTCGTGGATCACATTATGCGTGCATCCCATTCTCAGCACCATGGGAAGTGGCATCGTTTGCAACCGAGCTATGAGTTGGGCTGGATCTTTGTAAAGAGTGTCGAGTAGTGTGTGGATTGAGGCGGCGGTTCGCGGACGTGGCAGACGCGATGCTTCCATCAAGGCGATTGAATAGGGCAGTAGAGCTGGTGTGACTTGTCGCTGCAAGACCTCGCTTTGAATCCTTGGATTCTCCGTGAACGACGAGTAGAAGTGGCGGCAGGCAAGAAGGGATGGCAGGAGGGAGCTGAAATTGTCGAGATTCCGCAGGATGGAAGCTACCAACTCACACGGGAGATCTGTAATTGGGGACATCGTGCCGTTGTCGTGGTTTACAGCTGTGGTTGTGGGTTCAGTAGTCTAATCGCGAACCAAAGCATTAACTGCAAGGTGAGAGGAGGAGCTTGCTGCTTTGCAAAAGAAGTATGAGTTTCGGGAAATGCAGGTACAGCAATATAATGCAGCGCAGTCGCAGTATCAGCGGCAAACGGACAGAATGTATGGGGCTCGATTTCATGACATGGTGACAGGTTGCCGCCCACACTAAGTTCAACTTTACCTAGGTAATAAAACAAATCATGAAACTGCGAAGACGGCTATTTTAAGCGACACTCATCCACGTCTGCTGTGCTTTAGCACGATATACCGTATGCTCTCGAAACAGTGAGACGCCTCTCTTGGCACGCTAGTCGATCCCCTAAACTCAAGAGCGTTGGAGAGTGGATCCTAGCGGAGATGTCAGACTGGCTCAGGGGCGGGTGGCCCACAATTCAAGTCGCTGGCGTTGACTTGATACGCTGAAAATTTATGCTTGAGATAGCGTGCCAAGAGTGGCGTCTCACTGTTTCGAGAGCATACGGTAAAACTTGCGGTAAAATTTGGAAGTATTGACAGCTTATATTAGAAAGTTGTCATGCGCTTAAAGACGGTCTAATGATGAGACAAGATGCTGATTTAGCGTAGTAGTAAGGTCTTAGAAATAAGGCACTATATTCCGGAGCATAGAAAGATGACAATTCTATAAGGTACAAGAAAAGCTTCAATTAACGCCTCGAGCGCCGTCGCTACAAATGTGTTCCATCCGGCTACCAACACAGCGCATACCTAAGTTCAGCTGGCCCTGTTGGCGTCGGTTCGATTTAGATAATAGGGTTACAGGTTGGAAGCTAAGAATAGAAGCAGAATGAAGAAAAGCGCTGACGTTCCGGCCAGCGGATAAGATCCTGACGCCGAGGAATGCTTCGCTGGGGGAGGGGACGCAGGAGGAGCCAGCGCCGCCGAGGCGTCGAACTGTTTCGCATCGATTGGCAGGTCGTAGTCATTCGCCTGTGCGAGGAATAACGCTCCAGTCTCGTTGACGTACGCATAAGCAGCTTGGAAGAACGGCCGACCCAGTGTGATATCAGCAAGATCATCATCACTATGCTTATGAGTTCGACATCGGCCCTCAGCATCCATCAAATAGCCCGGCACGGCAATATCATAGTTGACCAGCGCATCGTTCGTGTCCGAGATGATATTAACGGCGATGTTATCGCCACAGTCGAATCCGTTCGGAAGCACAATCGCGTCGCTGTTGAAGTCGAAAGTGGCGTTGCGCGCTCGAGAACTGATGCTGGGGTTTCGGCCGCGGAGGAAGATCT
The DNA here is from genome assembly GCA_010093605.1 of Lophium mytilinum. Lineage (NCBI taxonomy): Eukaryota > Fungi > Ascomycota > Dothideomycetes > Mytilinidiales > Mytilinidiaceae > Lophium > Lophium mytilinum. The sequence continues at coordinate 549,916 of MU004199.1, read as the reverse complement.
CCACGATCTGCATTCCAGACGAGAGGATGGTGGTATTACCGTTGATGCGGGTGTAGGGGTCGACGGAGATCCAGGATGTAGAGTTGATGCGTGCGGCGTCGTAGTAGCCGTTTAGAGTGATGGAGCCGTTCCAGGTGCTGTTCCTTCCAAGGTTCAAGCCGAAAGGCACGGTTGAGCTGGCTAGGTTGTCTTTGTCTGGCGAAGTGACGTTGAGATGAGAGTTCGGACCAAGCAGAACCGTTTGGTCGTCTGTTGGAGCAACGACAAGGATCTGATCAGCATTGGATGATCCGCCGTTCGAATGCTGCATTTCAAAAATGACTGCAGAGTCGGTTGCCGAGGCCGCTGCGGAAGAGATAGGATTGCCGTCATTGACCTCTATCGCGTAGGGAGTGAATTTCAGGTCGTATGAGCCAGCATGAAGGGTGGAAATGTTTGCGCCCCATGGTTTGGAGATGTCGTCTGAGAGACCGACCAGCGGAAACCAGAAGCCTTCATCTGTGACGGTGGGTACAAGGCTTCGGGTAGTTGGGGTCGCAATTTTTGACAAAGATGTTGAAGCTACAACAGCGTGTGCATGCTTTGCGCAAGCAATAGAAAGGAAGATAAAAGCGATTGAAGGGTTAGAAAGCATATTCAGTGGACTTGAGAGAGGTTGAAGAGGGCCGAACAGGCTATGACCCGGCCATACCTATGTACATGGTGCCGCCACGAGGACGCCTAGGCACATGGAAAATAAATACTGTCCATCCTGTCGGTATCAGTCCTACGCGCGCAAAACACGCAAGGGAGTCGGTGGTGCCAATCCAGAACAGTTTCTAAGCGCGCGAGCTGGTGTTGAAACCTCTGCGCTTCGCCGCCTCCTGTCGCGGGCGTCAAAGCTTCGGTGACAAGAATAGCGGAATAGCTTGGCACAGCTTGGCACGAGCTTGGCTCCGCTGGAAGCGCCGAGATCCCTCCTCTTGACCTCGCCGCATAGAAGCTTCTCAGCCCAACAACGACGAAATCAACATACGATCCCTCCATTCCAAGCGCAAATTTTACAATTAGCGCCCATAGTAGTCCAAGGTGAGCAGACCGTCACGGAGGATTTGCTCGGCACGTTCCAGAAACGTCAGAGCCTCGACACCGTGGCTGCGGTAGGTCCTCGACCTCGTAGCAGTCAATACGCAATAGTCACACACACCGAGCGACAACAAGCATCCGTGCTACCACGAAGAGCTCTTGCTCGTCAACCGAGCTGAGGCCAGCCTTATGGAGAAGCGATAGAATATTATGGCGATAAATAACACGAAAAATTGGTTCTACGATAGGCTACATTCAATGCAGTCACCTGATCCAAAGCAGAATGTTTACGTTTGGACATGCTCGAGATTCTCTTTCACTCGTATCGTAGAGCGAAAGGGCCACTCGTATCAGAGTTCGGTGCTCTCCGAAGCATCCCAGGTATGATGCCCTAGTCTCGTAATATGGATGTGTATACAAGGTAAGTTGTTGGTACTTCAGCCTTGCTGTGCCGTAAGAAACGCTCGGGACCTTGTTTGAGCTCCTGCGTTCAATTTATGCGCCGACCTGGTCTTTGTCGGATGGTACTCTTCTTTCTGTACGCCTTGTGCCCAAAACGGCTGAATGATTGAGTTCACGTACCTCAATTGGACGCCATATTTTGTCGCGCGACAAGTGTACTCTTTCCAAGGCTTGTAATAGACTTGCCCAGCACTCACAGGCAATTGCGGCGAGGTCTTTCGCGTGTACATATCAGAGTACTCCGGAATTATGCCTTCTTACCCTCCATCTTTACTTTTGATTATTCAACCTTCTCGCTAGCTTTCATTTGCAGTTATCTTTTCGGGCTCAGAAGTGAGGGATCACTCGTTATTCCCTTACTTTCCTACCAAGATTCTTCCTAGATCTTCAATCTTTGTTATCATAAGTTGCCATTATGCGTCTGGCACGCCTTGTAATCGCTTCTTGCCCACTATCTTTCGTTCTTGCTGCACCTGTTTTCCAACCGACAACTTACAACAACGTAGTTCCCCCAGCATCCAACACGCTGTTGGCTAGGGAGGCTGCTCCTTACTTCAGCCCCGCGACTTACAACAATGTATACCCGCCAGCATCCAACACGCTGTTAGCCAGGGAGGCTGCCCCTTATTTCAGCCCCGCGACTTATAACAATGTATACCCGCCGAGAGCTACTCCTAGCCCCGAGCTGATGACTAGAGATGCTGCTCCTCTTTTCAACCGTGACTCTCAGCCCAAGTTCACTGCTACAGGGGAATGGACCTCCATCCCGTGCCAAACTCTGAGTCCTCAAGATGACGATGTACAAGCATTATGGGATGCTGCCTATGCTACTGGTATGTATGTACTGTTCCACTTTGTGGGCCTAGAGCTAACACAACCGTAATGATAGATGCATGGAATCAGCTCCTTGATGCCTGGAATCTTCCAGGGCGTCCCGATGAAATGACAAACGTTACCTTTGCTGAATTTGCTTGGGATATGTTCCATCAAGATGCGAATGGCCTAGGGTGTGACACATTTGATAACTCTGTATGCAGAAACGTGATAAAATGCTCAGACGAACCGATGCCTTTACCGCAAGCTGGATATTTGATACTAAACTCATTGGTATTTCTCAATACAGTAAGTATACACATCATTTCACTCAACTATGCTAAAGTAGTCTTAGTTCTTTTATGAAATCAGTTCTTCAATGGATTCTGCGCAACAGGCCATGTCGGGTGAAACACTGGGATTGGCGGAGAAGTTCGCACCGTCTGCAGACTCTAAGTCCGATGAGACGGCTAGCATAGTGTTTGGTTTTCTAGAAACTGCTTTAGGCCTGGTCTCGGCAGGCTCACTCAGTAGTGGTCGGTGAACCCCGTTACTCATGGCATTTGCGGTCGTCATTTCGAGCTAATCTTTACTCTAGCTTTTAACGCATTACGATTCCTCGGAAGTAAGACTCGACCTTAATTACACCCCCATACGAAGATGAAGCTTACAATATCAGCAACAACCGAGAAAACTATGGAAACGTTGAAGTCGACGGCCGAGGCCGGCATTGGGTTCGCTGCTGCGGCGCTTGAAGCCCTCCCACCGTGAGTTCTCTATTCAACATATCGCAGATAGCATAAACTAAATATTGACCAAGTCCCACAACGTCCGAGGAGATGGGTGCCATGCTACAAACCGCTCTAGGAGAGTTCTACACCACTGCGAAGGATTCATTGAAGACGACCCTGAAGACCGTTATGGGTGCAACTGGCGATGATACCCAGAAATGGTTATCTGACTTCTTAGCAACCGCCAAAATTCTTGAAATGCACAAAAACGTCGCAAATATTAGCGATACTACAGAGCACAGTGTGGAGAGCATACTTTGGGGTAAAATGATACCGATGTCATGGGCTTTAGCATCGCCAAAGCAACGTCCATTTATTCTGTAAGTAACACCCTCAAAAGTAGTGTCAATCTAACACTTTACAGGCATATATCTAAGGATGAACATGAATGCAACACTACATTCGATCCTCATAGCAGCATAGGCATGTTCATGTCTCCGGAGGCAGCTAAAAAATCGCTTTGGTGCGACAACGAGTAAGCAGCTCCTTGTCCTATCCACAGACGACAAACTAATAGCTCCTGTAGTGGTAACTCATGGTATTTGCTTAATGCTCATTACAAAGGCTGCGAGGGCATCCCAAAAGTGCCATGTCTTGGCTATTACTTCGAAGACTTGGCTGGAGCCGACGAAGAGAATCTCGACGGCGTGGCATTTGGGGGCGTCACGATTCGGTAAGCAACGCAGGCCCATCAATTGCGATTGGCCACACTAACATCACTTTAGGAGTATTATTACTTCTAGTTGGGCTGGCTTTAAGTTGAATGATTACCAAAATGGATATGTGAGTCATTTCTGAACATCAAACTGTTAAGGCTCTACTAACTTCTCATCCCAGTCGGTCGATACCAGTTCTCCTTTGCAATCGAACCCTGATTTGAGCATCACTAATCCTGATAATACCAACTTTCCATTCATCGGTGGCTTTGATTCACCAGGTAAATACTGTCGAGGCATGAGTAATCCTTCCAATAGCAACTGATGTATCCATCAACAGGTTTCTTCAACTTCACAATTTGCTTCGACTACAATGAGGCCGTTCATACAATATCATCAGATCATGACCAATCAGAGCCTCCATGCGGAATTAAACCGAAAGGAGCTCCTGTCCCAGGGCCATCAGACTCAATCCCTGGCCCTTTTGCCCACGGCGAATGTAAAGTACACGTTAAACAGTGAGGACAACTAACCTTAAAAACAATGGACGCTATACTGACAGATGTACAGATATGCGGCAGACAACGGTGAGACGAATCTGCTGGACAATTACCAACTAGAAATCACAATCTTCGACGCAGTCGACAACCTCATCGGAGAAGCTGCCAAAGAAAGCGCAGAGGCTCCTCTAATCGTCGTTAACAGCGTCCTCCCCTACCAACTCATCGTCACAGCTGACGGACCCGGGGAAGCCGACTCTGACGCCATCGTCGAGTTCTGGTACTCTGACCAGTGGTGGACCAGTGTTGACCAAGCGCACAAATGCGACTTCCATCCCTGGGATGGAAAGACGCGAATAGGCGATTGTAACTTTGATTGTCCGCTTCCAGCGGAGACTCCGCCTCAATCCGCGACAGTCACACGCGCATTACCTACGGGAGCAACAGCTGCGCTCGTGGGTACCGTCGTTTTCACGAATACATATATCGTTTCCACGTCATCGGTAACGGATCCCACGTCCACGCCGCCTCCACCGCCTCCCCCTCCTCCACATCGAGGAGGCTGGTGCGGCGTACATGTCATACAATACCAGAAAAACGAGAAGGGCGAAAATCCGACTCCAAACTATGAACTCGAGGTGACGTTATTCGATGGCGGCGCGAAAGGGGACGGAAAAAATGCGAAAGCAATTGGGAGTCTTGGCAAGTCGGCTGCCCTGAACAACCAGCCAGTCACAATTCCAGGAGACCTGGTCGGCTTCACAGTCACAGTGTTTTCTGTGGACAGCGATGGAATAGGCTTTAATTACAATGGGCAGGAGTGGTTTAGTGATAAGGAGGACGGGAAGAGGTGCAAAGTGGGGCACTTTGAAGATGGGAATCAGGGAATAGATTGCGGGTTTACTTGCTGATACGTTTTGGGGGCATGGGTGGCGTTCATCTCGGAGTCTCTGAGACACATCGTTGAATTAGGGACGAGGTCAATGATTTTATCTAATGTTTGTGTTTTTACGGAGACCATATCATGTTAAAGCTTGAGAGCAGATGTCGCAGCTAGACCGCGGCAAGACATGTGCCCTGTGTCCCGTACGCTGATTACCAAGGTATCGATGATCCGAAGTACCTTCAATGCGTGTGAGCCTGGGTAATGAAATGTTGCTTGAATTAGCCCGCATCTTGGCATCATGTATGTCGAGGGTCGTACGGGAACCAAAAGAAAACGCACTCATCCGAGAACTCCGCCGCTCCGTGAGCCTCTCTTCACCTCTCGCCAGCTCGCCATCATGAGGTTCCATCGAATTTGCAACAAACACATTGGACAATAGTTCTGGGCGGAGGTAAGAATTTCCATATATCACACCAAGTGCTATCTAGATCTAGCTCCCATTGGACCGCTGATCAAATACGGATAAGTGAAAGCAACCCCAGTTCCGTGGCATCGAGGTTGACACGAAATTTTCATGAAACGCCCTAAGGCTCTAGAGGTGTCACAATGAGTGGTGAAATAATGGGCGCAGCCTCTTATCAAGGCGTTGTACGATCTCACCATGAACACCAGAACTCAGAGGAACCATAGAAAGAGCTGCCAATGCTGCTACAAGGGGCGGCACAACACTGCTTCATGGAACGGACCTATAATCTAGCGCCTAGCAAACGACCGAGTTTTGCTGTGCGCCCAATAATCGTTATAGCGGTACGTCTTGCCGGTAACTGATATTGTTCTCGTGCGTAGGCTGTGAGGGCTCCGTATGACGACGGCACTCTCCAAATAGCTCTAGAGATACGTTCCACTATTGAGTGATCAAAAACGTTAGATACACGACAGTATTTCCCAGCGACTGCTCTTTTCTTGCAAATTCTCTTCACAAGTCTAGCTCAGCTCTCGAGTCTGAACTGCACGGCGAATCCTTCCGCCTCTCTACATCGTCTCAGATAAGCACTATTCTACTACTAGTACTTCTTACAATCGCCATCATACTGTTCAATCTCTATCAGTCCAATTTAAGCCTGTGGCCAAATGCCAGAGATTGAAGCTTCCCGCACACTTTTGTCATCGTGGGACCCGGAAAATGAGGCGAAAGACCACTGGACGTCTCAAGTCAGATCACAATACTCAACAGCCTCTACGAGGTACTTTGCTTGGCAGAAGAGATACACGACTGGATGGCGATCGACAGTAGCAATTAATGCTGGATCTGCGGTGGTAGTCCTGCTGATCAATGTCGTCTTCACAATTGGAGTGGCTCTCGGACCAAGGTTCTTAGACTGGCAAGGGACTTTGTATGAAGGCAAATGTTCGACATCACGATCTATCGGCACGCTCATGCACATTATGGTCAACGTGCTCGGGACTGTGCTCTTGTCAGGCAGCAACTTTGTTATGCAAGTGCTGAGTGCACCGACACGAAGCGAGGTCGATGCAGCACACGCAAGGTCTATCTGGCTTGATATTGGTATTCCAAGTACTCGAAACCTGAAGTACATAAGCAAAGAGCGAGTCCTTCTGTGGTCTTGCTTGGCTTTCAGTTCATTACCACTGCATCTTTTGTAGGTTTCAATCAGCACCCGCCTGTGCAGCCCCTGATCTTCTTTCCAGTTACAATTCCGCCATATTCTCCAGTGTTGCAGTGAGCGCCTACCCAGTCATTCTTGTAGATGAGTCCTTCCTAGGAAATGCGTCCCTGAATAATTCTAGGCTTCACGGGCTTTTCGAGGTAGCCGATTGGGACTCCGATGAAGGCAAATACGAGCGAGCATTAGTCCACGACATGCAAGTTTATGCCGTTGCGGACAAGTTGGACAGACTCGATAACAAGGCTTGCATCGACGCGTGGACCAAGGGCTATCAGACGGTCTACAGCAGCCTCCTACTGGTATCAAAGAATTCGAGCGTTAGCGACGGCGATGACCCCGTGCTTGAAATGGATTGGGACTACCCCATGACCCGGCACTTATTTAAAGGCTGGGAATACGATCCATTCCAATGGATATGCCAAGCCGATCGGCCGGAAAGCGTGGATGATTACCAAGTTGCAACCCCCTGTATGGGCAAAGAGCTCAACAGAGTAACAGATAATCCCAGCGAATGGGTCGTCTGGCGCTACGAAGTCTCGCATTGCCTCAGCAAATCCGCGCCACGTCACTGCAAGATCTGCATTAGCCTGCCTCTCATGCTAGTTGTCATTGCGATGAACGTTGTCAAGGCGGCTATAATGATTGGTGTCGCCAGGAGAACTCGTAATGGTCCACTGCTTACGATCGGAGACGCTATATCGACATACCTCGAAGATTCCGATCCGTATACTAAAGGCCTGAGTGCTTCTGGGAAAAGTTACTTTGTCAACCATTCCAAACAGGAGCATCCGTGGCACACGTCAGCATATCAACTGACACTGAAGCGCCAACGCTGGTTCACAGCTGTCAGTCGCAAGAGATGGATATTCTGCATTGCTCTCTATGTCTCTGCCATCGGCCTATGTATATTCTTGTTCATATACGGAATGAGACAAATCCCAAGCCTCAGATTTGGCACCCTTTGGAGTAATGGATTAGGCTCCCCAGACCCAAGAACCTTCATAGCTTACCCGGGAGACATGGATGACAATGTAAAGCAGGGCACCCCAGGCTTTCTTTTTCAAGTGCTCGTCGCCAATTCTCCGCAAGTCATCCTATCATTGATTTATTTCTCCTACAATGGCTGCTCACCTGCATGATGGTCGCGTACGAATGGAGTACATATGCTCTTAAGCGCAAGGGTTTGCGTCTCTCCGAAGTTCCGAAAGGATCGCAGAAGACGTCGTATTTCCTCCAACTCCCTTACCGCTTCGGGATTCCATTGATGGCAACGTCTGCGCTTCTCCACTGGCTGACGTCTCAGTCGATCTACTTGGTAAACATGCACGTTTATAAACAAGAGACACTCAATCGAGTACCAGTTTCGTGGCACTATCGCTATACGCAAAATATCCTAACCTGTGCTTATTCTCCAATTGGAATCTTGGCAGTCATTATTGTTGGATGGATCATGGTTGTTACTGCTTTCTTGACAGGCTGCAAATGCTTCGAGTCTCTTGGCCAGCCTGTCGCAAGCAGCTGTAGCGCATCCATAGCAGCGTCTTGCCATCATGAGGCAGACACCGAGGAGGTTGATGCTCATCTCAAGCCCGTTCAATGGGGAGTTTTGAAGACGCAAAATGGATTTGGAAGTCTTGGCTTCTCAAGCAAAGAAGTCACAGAGGTTAAAGCAGGCATTCTATACGGCGGCACTCGAGATGCCGATGGAGCTTTCGACAGATGAGCACGAAGCTGATGGCATGCTACATTACGATCTTTCTGTTTCATCTAGACGCATTCCCTTGGCCACTTTCCGCGTCATTCTTTCGACATTGTCCAAAGTTTGTTATTCACTGCGATTTGCGTTCGAATGCCATTTCACACTCGCTACCCCGGCGTCTTGTCACTGTTAGGGAGTAGCGGCGAGGGCTGCGGCAGGCAGGCGTACGTTACTTCCTGTGTATTGCCTCACCTTCCTTCAGACCTCTTCTCTCCTACATTACCATCATCCAATACGTCACGTCCACGGCCTACAGCTCCTTGTTCCGTGGAATTCACTATATGGGTATACTTTCTTTTACCACTTCTCGAGGTGCATCATAGCTTTGGATTTTTACCACCTGTCAAATTCATTGCTAAGGCAGTTGAGCTGCTATTCGACTCACTCGTTATCTGCTGGGTTACTCCTAACAGCGGTGTTGATCAAGAAAGAGCCGAGATAAGCTTAAGCATCATCACATCCATGGGCTCAAACTCATAGTTCAGTCTTGTATGTTGATATCTACCGGGGCCGTGCACTCTTGGTCGATGCAAGGCAATACTTACATATAAAGAATAGTAAGGTCGAGGCGATGTTTGCAAGAGATAAGCAAAAAGGCATCAAAGTTTGGGCCGCCACACACACGCAAATCTTTAGCAACCACTCTCACTTAGCAGCTCCCCGGGAAGCTCTCCCCCCAAAATGCAACTACGACTTCCTCCGCCTCAGCCAACCAATGGACTCCCGCAACAAAACCAGGCTCGAACACCTTCGAACCAACCACATCCCCAGATACCTCTTCCGCATCTGGTCGCCCACGTCCGGCGGCGGCGAAGCCGGCCTCAACAACATCGACCAAGTCTGCCCGCATGCCTTCAACCGCGGCTTAGGCCACCACGATATCTACGAGCTGACCTTCAAAGATTTGGTCGCAATGGCACGGTATCACTACCGGGGCACAAAACGCTCTGATTGGACAGGCTGCCATGTTCCCCTGACCGAATTCAGTTCCTGGGCTGCGTCGTTAGAAGCAGCGCTTGAATACGTCGAGCTTACCGCCGGGACCTACTTGGCTATGATAGACACGAAGGTGCTAGGGGATGGCGTCAAGATATGGCATATCCCTCACCTACTACCAGAGCTCGAGGAAGCCGGGGATCATGAGTACCTCGCGCACGGGGTGATTCGAGGGGTGGGCTATAAAGCCGTGGCGCTTCATCGACTGTACGAGGCGGGTCTCGGGTCTCTGAAGGAGTGCAGCGGAAGCCCGGAGGCGATTCTCGTGGCGTGTAAGCGTGTGGCAGGGCTGTTTGGTGGTGGATTTGCTATGCCGATGGCTCTGGCGCTTTTGACGCATATCCCACGCTGGTGGTACGGGTATGCGGAGCCGTGTAGAGAGGATTTGGATGTGATTTTGGAGGGATTGAAGCCGCTTGAGGTTCCGGAAGACTGGGCGGAGACTGCTTCTATTGTGGTTCGGAATAGTATTAATCCGGGGGCGTATGATGATGTTGAGAGGCTTACTACTCTTATGAGAGTGCTGACAGAGTATAGACATGGAAAGGGAGAGGTAGATGAAGGCGAATGATTAGCTCTGAAATTTGAGAATTTGGAGTTTCTGGATGAAAGGTAAAGCTCGCGCGGTATGAAGTGGAGCTGTTCTCAAGTGCTCGTGGTCGACATGTTACCTTACGGGCCACCCCAGGACACATTATTGAGCAAACAAGAGAATTAGGATACAGGCCTGATATCGCAGACTGTAGCGAATGCAACTGCCTTCCAGACTGCTGACTACAACAGTTCCAGTCCTCTCTTCCTCCAAAAAACACCTATAACTCAATAATTTATTTCGTATGCCTCTTCAAAAACCCCACCAAAACCCCCGCCACCTTCTCCGGCTGATCCTCCGGCGAGAAATGCCCACAATCCTCAATAACATCCAATTCCGACCCCGAAATTGCGTTATTCAACCTATACGCCCAATCAACAACCTGCCACTTATCATCCTTACCCCAAATTAACTTCACCGGCAACCTCCCCAACTCCCCCACCCGCTCCACAATCTCCATCGTATGCTTCGGATCATAATGCCGCACCTGATGCTGGAAGAAACTCCCCTGCCCCACCGGACCACTAATATACGCCATATACGTCTCCAACACCTCCCCCGCGAGTCTCTCAGGCGCATGCACGGTAGACAGCAACCACTCCCTAAAATGCGCATCATGATCCTCGCTCGGAGCTTTAATAAGCGTCTCGAGCCCGTTCGTCATCTGCGCCTTCGTCCGCGCCGACGGGTAGCTGTCGAAACTCACGACATCGATGAGGGTTAGCGACCGCACGCGTGCGGGGGAGAAGACGGCGAAGCGCTGCGCGATGCCGCCGCCGATGTCGTGGGCGACGATGTGTGCGGAGTCGAGCTTCCAGTGCGTGAGGAGGCCTTCGAGGATGGGGACTTGGCCGGAGATGGAGGTGTCGATGGAGGGGTCCCAGGGCCGCTCGGAGAGGCCGTAGCCGAGGAGGTCGAAGAGGTGGACGCGGTAGTTGGGGGTTAGGTGGGGGAGGATGTGGCGGAAGATGAGGGAGGAGGAGGGGGTACCGTGGATCAGGACGATGGGGGGGCCGGTGCCGTAGATGCCGTAGGCGATGCGGGTGGAATTGATGAGGGTGTGGTGGGTGGCGAGGGAGGGTAGGGCCATTGTGGTTGATCTTTGTGGAAGAGGGATGGAATATTGTGGTTGCTATAGAGAGAAAGTTCAATATATAGTTGAGAGATATATCTACGTTTGTCATCTGCGCCCTATGATCGAGTCATTAGTCGATCGGCGTGGACTTTGTATGACTCGTGTGTTTAGATGCAGTTTCTGCGTTCCTTGTACGACTTTTTCTGGCTATGTCTATTCGTTATCGTCCCGAAGAAGCGAAGTTTGAGGCCCAGCTTTGATAATGACGACCTACTGTGTTCAGGACCAGCTCTTGAATATGAGAAAACCATAACTCCAAGCCCAATTATGAGATCAGCATATGACTAGTATGATCTGAGAATTGGGCTGGAAACATCCAGTGTACTAATTGTCTACTGGCAATCGTATGGAACTGGCTGAAGCTTTTTAAATCACTTTCCGTGGTCCCGAGCCCGAACTTTGGCTGATACGGAGGCGAGCCACCTCGGGAGTGGCCGATGTGTGTACGCAAACTGAGGTTCTGAACGTGTGGTCCATTTAGGTGTATGATTTCTATCCTTGGCCATCATTGGGCGATGATTTGTCTCGAACGAGTAGTAGCCGGTTGAAAGTTGAAAATTCTAGGATCGAGCGATAGCATTCACCTTTTGCCATTATTCTCGTCCTTCGATTTGGAGCTTGCACTCAACAATATCTGAGTCTTTTGAAGGGCCTGGGATATTGATGGTAGCTTTTGTCCTCGTATTTGACTTGCTAGACATAGTGCGGTACCAAGACATAAGTTTAGGCAGCTCTTGCAACTCAACGAGGTACTCCCATAGGTCGTTATATTCCCAAATTTTATTCAATGGCCAACCCAGTGGAAATCAAATACCTGTTGAGATAACTGATAAACAGCCGGGGCACCCTTTACGGTGGTGTTAGGTGAGCAAGAGTGGAGCTCAAGGAGTGTGATATTCGTGTGCCTAAATCTAAAATCCAGTACTGTAGCATGACCGTTTTAAGCCTTTGTAATCGACTTCCATGTTCTCCACTTCAGCCGGATGGACTCGGAGTGGACCGTACGGATTTTGATTTTAGGAGGAGCGTTGTCTTAAGCCAGAAAAACTTTGCGGGTCTGAGGTCCCGCTTTTAAGAATAAGATCGGCTTGAGAGAAGAACGGGCCGGAACGGCCCGGAGAATATGGATGATATCAAACTACCAATCCGAGGAGAGATGAAAATCACGTGACTGGAGGTGGTTGAGATGAGGGGTAAAAGAGCGGACTAAATCGGTATATTTTAATTACCGAGCTTACCTACTTACTCTTAGTACCCTAGCCCAAATCCAGATCAAACTACGTCAAAGCCAAGAGTGCTTAGATATCATCATTGAAGGCAAGGCGCATTTATCCCGAGGGCGGATTCCAGGAGAACATGGATGCAAGTTAGGAGAAGGCGGAGCATGTAAAAATAAGGGAAGCGAGTGATACCAGGCACCAAGGCGTAGATCCTCAAGCGGGGCTCTCCATGACTCAAACCGCCGTTCATAAATCCACACCTCGCTCTCTACACCATGGACATCTTTACCGTCTCAACAACCCGCGCGCCATCTCACGCAACTATGGGCCCAAGCCCGCAAATAGGCGTCGCAGTGATTATCCTAGACAGCCAAGGGCGAGTGATCATGGGTCAGCGACAGGGCAGCCATGGTGCTGGTAAGTTTTCCCCGGAACTATCGCTTCCGTCTTCACATTAATGCACCCGCCCACCGATTTATGCTTATAACTCGGCGTTACCAGGCACATGGGCCCTACCCGGCGGCCATTTCGAGTACGGCGAAAGCTTCGACTCTTGCGCTAAACGGGAGGTGGTCGAGGAAACCGGGCTCGAGATCGGCCACGTGCAGCTCCTAGCGACGACGAACGACTATATGCCCGAGGCGGGACGGCATTACGTGACTGTTTTTGTGGGAGCTACAATCGTAGGGGAGAGCAGAGAACCTATTGTACGTGTGCCTGCTTGTACCCAGATTTCGTAGATAATCTGCGATCATTACTAATGTTGATACCATCGCAGGCAATGGAGCCTGAAAAGTGCGCTATGTGGCAATGGATACAATGGAGCGAGGTCGCGAAATGGGCCAGAGATCAAGCAGAAGCGGAAAAGGTGTCGGAACCCTGGGAAGGGAAATATCTTTTTCTACCTATCGTGAACTTGTTTCGGCAATTTTCAGATTTCGACCTCATAGCGGCGTACAGATTGTGAATAAGACACAGTCTAGGATTTCGGTACTGCTGAGCTTATGGCTTTATCTGCAACCGCTGCAATCTTGCTGGCGAGCATGTCGGTGTGACTTAACATTGCAGAATGTCCTGCAGCACACCTGTTTACTGTTGCGCCCGCGCTTGCCGCGAAACTTTCTTGATATTGTGGTGGCGCTGCTTTGTCGTTCTCACAGACGAGATAGGTGGATGGGATGTAGCGGTATGCGGCGCGTGTGAGCTTCGTCTTATTAACGGCGTAGGATTGGTAGACAAGTCGCGATTCCCAGAGCTTCGCGTCGGCATCCGGAAGATCGTTATAAAGAACCTCAGCCGCGTTCTTTATGCAATAGGTGCCGTCCGGCTACGGGATGTGGTCAGTATATATAGTGGCGGACTAGCGGAACAACGGGAAAGATCGGCGAACAGACTCACCCTGATATCTTCTCTAGTGGACTCGCCAAACACGCCGAGAACAGACTGGTCTTCCGCGAGAATAAAGGCGCTGAAGTAGAAGAGGTGGACCACGCCTCCTGGTAGTCCTCTCGCTTGTCGGTATGTGTAGCTGAGCTCTTCGGGCACGGCTTCGCTTCCGACGAGGCCGCCGTAGGAGTGCATTACGAGGACCACGGTCTTGCGCTCGTACTCGATCTGGCGGATCAGCTCAACGCGGATTGCGAGAGCATCGTCGATTATGTTCTTCTTTGCGAAGTCGGGGTGGTCTTGGTTCGTTAGACTTGGTAGGTTGGGGTGGATGGTTGAATAGCCGAGGGTCTCGAGACCATCTCGAAGGGATTTGTAGACGTCTGGTGTTTGGAAGGAACCTTGGACGACGACGATTGTTGGCTTTTCGTTAGCACTGGAAGACATCGTAGGTGTGTGTATGGGAGCAGAGTGACATCGAGTCGAACTGGAGATGATCAATCTTTAGGTAGATGGGAAAGTGCGAGAGGCGAAGCTTGCAGACACTTTACGATTCAACGACTCCTTCACCAGACCCCACTCCGAGAACAAGCCCAGGGAGCCTATGTCCCTATTCGGTCTGCCCACTATGAGGAGTGCTCCTTACCTCAGCACTAGAAATCCTACGACCCCTTTTTTAGAATCTGAATAGGGGCATTCGCCATTGACGTCTACCTTGAAAGGTGAGAATCAGATCTTAGGATGTATTAGGACGCAGGATCGCATAGCCTCAACCAGGGCTTCGGGCCTTTTGAATTACTAGTGGGCTGCAAATCATCCGTAGAACTGGTTTGATGGGCTGGAATGCAGAACAGCGATTCAGGGGAAAGAGGATTACATGGTACAGTTCTGCAACATTAACAATACTTCATCGAAGGATTCACCTGAAGTCACTGTGGAAGTCTGAAACCTCAAACCCCTGGTGTATCTCGCAAAGTACTACGGTCACATCATTAATGAAACGGGCCGTTGGCGCCCGCCGGCTCGTGATGCACGTGCATTTGAGCGGGTCCGATGGCGGAGACTGCCAAGAAAGCCAAGCGATCCGTCCCTCTTGGTAAAGCTGGGACGAAATCCTTAAGTTGACCATCCCCAGCCTTAGAAAGACCATTTCTTGTAAGTCTTCTATACCTCGTCTCCAAAGACACTACTATGACCAGGAGCTGATCCCATTTGCGACGTCTGTAGACCCTGAATGCTAAGCGAGCGCCGGCCGCTTTGACACATGAGTTCTCGTACCACCATATCCGCCGGATAAGGCTGCACACCTCCCAGTCAGGAGCTGCGCCCCGCGATCACATGGGCGCCCATCACCACGGTTCATGGCAATGCTGAACAATCTTGACCATTCCGGAATCAACCCCGTTGCAGATTCATGAGATCTTGCTCGATTTCTCGTATGGGTCAAGTATCTGTCTAGGGGAAGCTCCCACATCTCATGAGCCTTGCAAGGCTCATTCGACGAGACATTCGAGGGCAAGATGATGTCGATGACGGCTCAAAGAACCGTCAACCACAGGACCGGCTCTTATCTGCATGAGTAACACTGATGATTTCTAGGGCCCGCGGCTATCTCTACTGAACTAGCAACGCACCATGGCGTCCACACGTCCTGGTTCTTGGGTACTTCCAGGTCCGCGGTCGTTAGGCGGGCGGGAACTTGCAGGATAGCCTTCAGACGCCAACCACAACACTGCACTCCACGTTCTAGCTCCGCGCCAAAATGGACCCCAAATGGGTCATACGAACGAGTCGGTTTCTAGCTTCAGCCAACCGCTTTGCTCGGCGTATCAAGTCGCGAGCCCTCGATGGCATCGCCCATATGCATGACCGCTGGATCTGGACCCCGTATACCTAGCGAGCGCTCTCTCCACGCTCCACTATCATGACGGCGGCGGCATGAATGCTTTTACAAATACAATCAAGCTACACGGAAATGAGCGCGACGGCGAGCAGCCAACAGCTACAAGAGACCGTGCAATATCGTAAGCTGGGGTGCTGGGGAAATGAAGCACAGGCCCCGCTTGATTCGTTCGGTTCGCTCCCTGCCAACCTGCCTGGGTGCCCATGCACACGTCGTACATCACCCTCGCCCTTATCTCAGCACCTTCAATAGTACAGATCAGCATGTCGTTTACGCATGTTCCGTTTCTGATCACATTGAAATCCCCCTCTGGCCAAGGGGTTTTCCGCCAAGAAGCCCTCCATACCACTACGCCCCGCGGGCTTGGGCCCTTTGTCTGGGGGTTCCCGCCGAGGCGGGGATATCGTCAAATAATGGATTCCGGCAGCTCGACGTAGAGATAAGCTCCAGCCACAGATAACGGACTGAACGCTCACTGGCTTGGCAAGCCCGGCAAGCTTCCAACCGGCCGCGCTACTCCGGAGTGTCGTTTGCATCCGTAGCTTTACGCCTTAACGTCGAACCACCGGGAGCACGCCCGCACGATCACTCGCAGCAGCGCCCGCCGCTTTCAGAGCCTCTTGTAGGAATTTCAACCGAGCGCATGGGGGTCACTATTGGCCAATGTGGGCGCCGTAGCCCGGTAGCTATAAAGCAGGTACAGCCTCGAAGTTGAGAACTTTTCTGCCCCGACTCCAACCCCTCCCTCTGAGCTTCTCTCTCTTTTTCCACGTGCCCAATTCCTTCACCATGTCAGCCACTGCGCCTGATTGGCTGAACAATGGTGACAATGCCTGGCAGCTCACCGCCGCGAGCTTGGTCGCGCTACAGAGCGTCCCGGGCCTCATGATCCTCTATGGCGGCATGGTCCAGACGAAATGGGTCATCAACTCGGCTTTTATGTGCTTGTATGCGTTCGCTATGGTCCTCGTTTGCTGGGTTCTATACGCATACAAAGCAGCATTTGGAAAGCAAATGCTTCCATTCGTGGGCGTCCCTGGTCCCGTGGTTAGCATGGAGTACGAGCTTACGCAAGCTATCCTCCCCGCCGCAGCCATCACCGCCGCCTATCCCATGTCGACCATGGTATACTTCCAGTTTTGCTTCGCCGCCATCACCGTCATCCTCATGGCCGGGGCTTTCCTAGGCCGCATGAGCTTCAAAGCCTGGGTTTTCTTTGTTCCTTTGTGGTTGACACTGTCGTACACCGTCGGTGCCTTCAGCATTTGGGGTGGCGGATTCCTGTTCCAGCGTGGCATTATCGATTACTCCGGAGGTTATGTTATCCACCTGTCTTCTGGTACCGCTGGCTTTGTCGGCGCATACTGGATTGGGCCACGCCTCAAATCCGACCGCGAAAACTTCGTGCCTAACAACGTCCTCATGATGCTTGCAGGTGCGGGTATCCTTTGGGTCGGCTGGAACGGCTTCAACGGAGGTGATCCATACACAGCAAGTCCTGATGCAGGCGCCGCGGTTCTTAACACCAACATCACCACCTCAATGAGTCTCTTGACTTGGATGATCCTCGATGTTCTTGTTTACAAGAAGCCTTCAGTCATTGGAGCAGTTCAAGGCATGATCACCGGCCTTGTCGCCATCACCCCCGCCGCCGGTGTCGTCGCAGGTTGGGGTGCGGTCATCATCGGCCTCTGCTCCGGCAGCATCCCATGGGTCTCGATGAACATAGTCGGCAAGAAATTCCGCCTCTTCGAAATCGTCGACGACACCCTCGGCGTTGTCCACACCCACGCTGTTGCTGGTGCGCTGGGTGGCTTCCTCACCGGTATCTTCGCAACCTCAAAGGGCTGCATTTCCTTCGCATGCGTCTCCTCTGGCGGTGCCATCACGGGTCATGGTGTCCAGCTGGGCTGGCAGGTGGCCGGAATCTGTTTCGTTGTTGGATGGAATGCCTTCTGGACCTCCGCCATCATGCTCTTCATCAAGTATGTGTTGCGCATCCCGCTGCGCATGACAGAGGAGGAACTCATGATTGGCGACGATGCCATCCATGGCGAGTCGGCATACACGTTCGGTGACATCACACATACCGGATTGACGCTACACGGACATGAGCCATCGCGTAAGCTCACTGATATTGAGGCTGGGACACCGGAGACGGGGGAGGCAAGCAAGGCCGCGAAGCAGGCGTGAGACATTTGGGTATCACGTGACGGCTGGAATACTAGTCCACTGGGCATTGATTAGACTGGTCATAATAGCTTAAATTGAACTTAGTCTGTCGCTAAATCCTCTTGATACCCTTCTGCAAATTTGCCGTCTCGGACGTGTTGCTAGCATCACGTTTGTGAAGCTCTTGGGTCATGTGACTGTCAACCTCTAAACTATGGAACTGCAGTCACATACACCCCACATGTGTTACGGTATCGACCCATAAAACCCTCCCACTAAAGCTCTATCACGACTGGCGGCAAAACTCAGCCTCTTGCTGCACCGCAGTTGCAGCAAAATGTCGACCTCTATTCTTGTCACCTGACTCCGCAAGGACCTCGCGCTATGCGCACGTTCCTTGTCCATTTACTCCGCGTTCCTTGCCCTTGCCATCCTGCCCCTTACACAATGTCTTGCTTCTTCACCTAGTACTGTACCATGGCCCTAATCAACGCTCCTAATTGACCCCTTGAACCCCCTGCTCGTACCACGAGTAAGATGCCGCCATCTTAAGCCTATGCCTGCCTCGATACCATAGCCGTCTTGAGAATCTGCCGTCTTAGCAAGCTGCTGTCGTAAGAACCTACCGTGGTGAGAGCAACCTCAAGACTTATTGGCTGCGGACAAGATCCAGAGTAAGCACAGATGATCAAAGCGACTGCAGTTGTGGTACAAGTCTGAATGGCATGGATTCTGCAAGCATTGCGTGCTAGTAACGTGATCGTGTACATTATCAATCAACGCACCTTTTGAAATGCGGAGAAGGGTCAACAGCGTAAGGCGGGGTGCAAACATCTAGTATTTAAACCTTTCATACTCCGTACCTACACACGCTCAATTATCTTCTTGGCTCAACCTCATTTTCGGATTTCTTCAATTACTCCGTGAACACATTTCAAACCCCTCGAACCGTTATAGTATACAAACCACAATGGCTTCCGCAGCAATCCACAACGCCACGCCTGCAAGCTCCAAGCTGGACCAAGTCATCGAACCCCTAGCCGCCACCCCCGCGACCAAGCCCGCAAAGCACAATGTCGCCACTGAGCTGAACTACTACCAAGATCCCGGTGATGGATCGCTTCCTGCTCCCATTTACGTTGGGTGCGTTACTCTCCCCTCCTCTCCCCCCATATCATTCTCTTCAAATATGGAAGACAAGCTGAGAGTAAGCAAACCACAGCAAAGTTGACAATGTCGATCGTCCTCACGTCGCTGTCTCTACCACAATCCACGACATCTCCGGCGACGAGGAGAAGTACACGCTCGACGGAAACGGGTTCCAGTACGTGAAGCACTCGAGCGCGGAGAAAGATTTCCGCGATGACGCGAAGATAATAGCAGACTACTACCCAGAGGTAGAACAGCTGCTGAAAGACAGCACCGGCGCCACCCGCGTCTTCATCTTCGACCACACCATCCGCCGCGCGCCCACCGACAACCGCGCTGGTGGCCCCGGCGAGGAAATCAAACGCGGGCCAGGGAAGCGGGTGCATATTGATCAGTCGTACAGCGCGGCGCGGGGGCGTGTGGCTCATCATCTCCCCGATGAGGCGGAGGAGCTGTTGAAGAAGAGGTTTCAGATTATTAACGTGAGCCTTGTTCCCGTTCCCTTTCCTTCCTCCATACATACTCTTCGACGGCGGAATCGAGGGGAGCAAGTGCTGACGGCTGGCAGGTCTGGCGCCCCATCAAGACGATCACGCGCGACCCCCTCGCGCTCGCGGACGCGCACACTGTCCCGGATAGCGATCTTATTGGCGCGGCGTTGATCTATCCGAATCGTGCAGGCGAGACGTATGTCGTTAAGCCGAATCCGAGCCATCGGTGGTACTTTAAGTTTGGGCAGAGGCCGGATGAGCCGTTGTTTATCAAGTGTGAGTGTTCTGCTTTACTGGAGTGAGATACTGTGGGGGAGAGTTGAATGGTAGTGTTAATGATGAGATAGGTTTCGACTCGATTGATGATGGAAGTGTCGCGAGGAGGGTTCCGCATACGGCGTTCGAGGATTCTGAGTTTAATGGGGAGGCGCCGAGGGAGAGTATTGAGGTGAGGACGTTGGTGTTTTATGATTATTAGGGTTGGTTCGGGACGGGGTCATTCTGCAGGTGGTCACGTTCTTGAGATGGTATGGTCTTAGGACAGCTATGGTCTTAAGACAGCGGCATCTTAAAACGAAGACCTTCCCCAGGGAATCACGCGAAGTTTCTATGTTTTATTTGCCTCCGAACAGACGGAACAGTAGTTACTCCTATAATTGTGTAGTGTTTGACAACGGGGCGGCCCTAGCTTTACCAAGAACGGGAAAGGAGATGCTTGCTTGCACATTGGAACATTGTACTACCTGTTATGACTTCGTTGGTTTGCAGTCTTTAATTCAAGCTTTCGTATCGATTTAGTGATTGTGTAAAGGCTTGCTATAGGGACCGGGGGAAGCATCAAACTATCTTCTCATATATCTCCCCAATTTCTGAAAGCTACGTTCACACTTTCTACTTATGTTAGACTCACATTTTGCGTCAGTCTCATATTGCATCTTCTCTAAATGAGTCAATAGTATACATTCTACATCTTTAATTTTATATGTTAGCTCTTTCGATTCTTAACATCAACGATGCCAATGCAATAAACCTAGTGGCCTTGGAATAGGCCAATAAGGCAAGCGTTGCTGCGTTTTGACAGTCTAGAAACCCTTTTTGGGGCCCCGTGGACATACTGATAACTTCGAAGCAGGGCGTGAAGGACGGAACGCTGCAGACCAGAAGGTCTTTGACTAGAGGTGAATGTTAGGTGGGAAGCATTCATGTCTACAACGTCTCACTCTCACGCTTAACAGGCTCTCCTCGCCAGCTCGTACATTCACTTTCAAGACTTGCACAAATGTCTACATATATAAACCCGATCACTCCAGTGTCGACGGTGTCATCATCACCGACTCTACAAGCACCACACCGCCAAACCACCCCACAACCCCCATCGGCTTCAATCTTGGTCTACACAACCCCTGAACACCTCTTTCTCAAGTCGACATCGCCACCATGGCACGGCGTGCGGCCCCCAAGGCCAACCCCACCACTCCGAGATGCCCGCACTACTTCCAGCAAGTAAGTGCTGCGAGCCTCCAACCGGAAGACGCTTGCGATATATGTGACCACGTCTATTATACCAAGAACGAACACGGCGATCTCGAGATCCCGGTCCGGCTTGCCTGCGGCCACATATTCGGAAAAGACTGCATTTCCGAATGGCTCAGGGAACGAAATACCTGCCCGTACCGGGACGTACTCCCGCCTAATCAGCCCCGAACCTGCTCAAAGTGTCGTCGCTGGGACCGACGTCGCGGCGAGCGATCTCACACCGTCATCGTGGTGCACGCGAGCGAGATGTTCCGGGCCTTCAAGGAGAAATTGGACGAGCTGGCTGCCGACGACAAGAAGCTGTTTGGTATCGCCAATGGTGCGAAGACTAAGCTCCTTGATGAGTTTCAGTGGAAGCTTAGGGAGTACGATAGGCAGTTTCACCCGCCTGCTGCCTTTGCTAGGATGATGGATCCCATGCTGGGCGCGTACGACAGGAGGAAGGTTCGTCGAGAACTGGGATGGGGTATGTTCAAGATGATTCCGCACACGGGCCCAGCCAAGCGGTTTACGTGGTCTTTGGATGTTGTCGAGGACGGGGAGCTGGACAGCAGGGGAGGGATTCCATGGATTACCCAGTGTATCCGTGAGTGGGCGACTGAGATGCTGGAGGAGTTCTCCCATGAGGGGCACAACCATATCCAGGAGGGCTACGAGGTTAAAGACGGCACGGATGATGTGGTCTGGGCCGTGAGGTCAATTGTAGGATATCGTCGGAATGGCGATGGAACAGTGACCTACAAGGTTCGATGGGAAGGCCACGAGCATTGGGATGTGTCTGAGGAGCAGCGTTGGGTGCCAGAGGAAGATTTCGCCAGTCACGATATGCATGAACAATACGATCATGCACATGGGATTCCACCGTACCGCCGTGGGGGTCGGCGATGGGCTATTCAAGGGGCGGATCTGGCGAAGAAGGCACCTACTGGCACGGCAATGAAGAAGCGGAAAGTACGTGACGACGACGACTCCTCCGACGAAGAGGAGGTTTATCGGCGGTCTAAACGGTTGCGAAACGGCCCGTAGACAGATAAGTGGACATAGGCATTTTCAAGACGATACAATGCAGTACATGGTCTCATGGGAGGGTGACCAGTATTGGAAGTTCCGGAAGAGACGCAGTGGGTCGGCGAGAACGACTTCGAGGACCATGACAACCACCGGCGGTATGACAGGGAGAACGGGATCCCTCCATACGACGAAGGAGGTCGACACTGGCCGGGCAAGAAGAGGCAATTGGAAGATACGGACTCGGATGAAAACGAGAACGAGGCTGTTCGTCGCACGCGGCGAAAGAAGTAGCTGGAGGCGTCGAGCTTCGGGGTCACTATGTGGACATAAGTGTACCATGATCTAAGCTTAGCTTCAGGACAGTAGGTAGCATCAGATGTACTATGAGAAGGCTTAATGTTTCCCTTCTTCGCTTCAGCAAGCTAGTAGACAATTGATGGACCTGAGCGAGAGTTTGTACATTACCAAGACATGGGTTTAGGCACCTCTTACAACTGTTCGAGGTACCTCAATTGGTTGTCAAATATCGCAGTACGACGAAAAGGCCAATGCAGTGGAAATCAGACTATCTTTTAAGGAAGCTAATAACTAGCCAAGGCAGCCCTTACACTGGTGTCAAGTGAGCCAGGGTGGAGCCCAAGGAGTGCGATATCCGTGTGTCCAAACTTACCACCTAGTACTGTACTTACTTTGTCGGGCGGGCGAAACATAATCTCGATACACTTACACACTAAACGACCAAGAAGTAGTATCCTTAAGACAACTATAAAGAGGTACATGCAAAGAAGCACGCCTGGCCTAAGATTAGCGAGACCGGAAAACAAGCGCCATTACATACTCCAACAACTACTGAGAGGGGCGGCCTCGGTAGGTAGTTCGTACCCAGCTCGCCAGGGCGTCGTCTAATCTGCACTGCCTAGAACCCCTTAGTGCGCCTAGACATATAAAACCTCATCGCATAACCCCAAGCAATGGCAAAGGAGTATGCAAAGACTTCTAGCTTTCCGCTGTATCTAACAGGCCCTGCCACAGAGACGGGCAGAAAAGTACCAGTACCAATACCATACGCCATTACCCAAACCCCAGCAGACAAAAAACCCCAAGAGTCGTAACCTCTTACCGGGATATCATACAACACCACCTTCATCCATCATTTCCCAATCCCAGAACGCCTCCCGCACATTAAACACTCCTCTCCCATTCACCATAAGTCTCACTTCTTCCCAAGCGAGCTCCCAATACTACTCGGCGCCAAACTACTCAACTTGCTCCCCACCCAACTCCCACTCCACCAACTCCCCCCCGAACCTCCCCACTTCCTCCGTCCACCACCGAGGCCAGTCTTCCCCTTCATCCTATCGCCCCACTTAAGACGTCCCTCCATCACACTGTGAATGATATTGATGATACCGAATGTACTCGACCCCACCGCTCGGAAGAACGCGAGACCAGCGACAGACCACAGGATGAACTTCAAATAAAAGTTATTCTTAACCGTCGTGCCCGAATACGCTTCCGACACGCTCATCGCCAGCACCGCATTACAGATCATCCACACAACGACCATGTACGTGCGCACAGCGTGGTAGTAGTCCTCCTGCGCCTGCGACTCCGAGATGCCGGGGACGGGGACCTCAATTCGGTCGCGGAGGTTGCGCAGCGCCTCGTCGTAGCCGGAGTCGATATCGAGCTGCTCCGACGGCATCTCGAGCTCGACGATATTGCCGCCGGATTTGCCGCGTGCGGAGCCCAAGTCCGTCATTTGCACGTTGTCGCCCTTCGTGCCCCAGGTGACGTCGTGGGCGTTGCAGAAGGCGTAGACCTGCAGCGTGCAGATGTAGCTGGGGAGGAGGGCGAAGTACTGCGCGGACGAGGTGAACATGTGCCAAGGATCCAGGTATAAGAAGCTCATGAGGAAGTACAGTCCGATTGTCGTGGCGGTCGAGACGATGAGGTTGGTGAAGACGTTGTTGCCGAGGGTTTTGACGGATTTGGGGTCTTTGAGCTGCACGACGACGATGTAGATGGAGGCGAAGGTCGTGTAGGCCATGATTAAGCAGTAGACGATCATCGAGGACATGAACATCTTCTTAGCACCTTGCGGACGGTTGCCCATGGAAAGGATGAACTGCATGCAAATGAGGAGGACGGTTGTGTAACGGAGGACGCCGAAGATGTATTTGCCGATGGAATGGCCGAAGGGGTCTAGTTTGGGGTCTGCAAGGGAGCCAGCGATGAAGTAGAAGGTGAGGTAGAAGTTGGCGAGGGAGAAGTATGTGAAGAGGAGTGAGACGAATTGGTAGATGAATTCAATGTGGAGAAGAATCTTGCGCCAAAGGGTGTGGTCCGTACTCCAGACTTGTCGGAAGTGGAGAAGTGAGTACACAGCGGCGAAGAAAGCACCGTTCAGCCAACGACGACGCTGGGAGATGAATTCTGGAACGGTGTCTAAGATGAGGTCAGCAATCAAACTCGCGAAACACTGGTAGGAAGATGGGTTCATGACTCACCTGGCACATCGGTCTCTCCCGTAGCACTCTTTACATACTTCAACACCCACCGCTCACTCCTCTTCGCGACCAATTCCCAACACAGAATACGATCTTCGGCGAGGTACATGTTCGCAGTAAAGACGTCGGCATCTTGACCATGCAATGTCTCACCCTTGAAATACTGGCTGAGTGGGCCATGACCAGTGTGATCATTCTGCAGCGCGTGATATCGGTACGCCGACAGCGCACCAGGAAGCACCGTTATGTAGCCGAACACTGACTCCAGCGGCTTGTCCAGGATGTTCGACATTTTATATTCGAAGTTCTGAGAAGCGACAAGCGGGTTCAACAAACCTAGCCATCCCTTGCCTTTACCAGCCTTGATCTCACCGGCCGCACCGGCAACGTTGGAGTCGTTATCGAAAGCCTTCCAAAGATGGTAGAGAGCCTTTGGTCCTGGCTTCGTGCCTACATCAAGCAAGATGCAGACATTCGGGTTCAGCGCGCGACCGAATGCGTTGAAGAACCACCGATGCGAGTTGAGCTTCTTCTCATTCTTTTCCTTCAAACAGAATATCATTTGGCACGGTACAATACCCTTCTCAGCCCCTTTGAACTTCAAATCGGAATCTAACGAGACTTGGGTAGTGTATTCGTAAACATGGCCCGTCACCGCTCTCTGGTTGACGTTGTTCTTGGCGATACCATCCTGGTAGCATCCCATGGCGGCTAATGCATCTAAAGTTCGAGGGTGAACCTTCTGACGACCATCGGAAATGATGCACACCACAATCTTCTGCCAGCCGTCTTTGCCCCAGGTTCGCGACTTCGTACGTGAGCAGAAATGGGAAATGTTGCGCATGACACCATGCATTGTCCGCGTGAAATCGATTTCGTTCTCATTGTACATGGTAATACAAATGAACAGCTCCGTTTCACGAGAGTCAATGTTTTGTCGTAACTTGTATCCACGGGTTACAAAATCATCAGGATCGCAGGTAACGGCCGTGTATCGCATATGGGTGAACTCGACATCGTCCCGTCGTGGCAGAAAGCTGTAGAGAATGGTCGGGATCTTGCACTCTAGAATCAGCTCACCGTTGATGAGGCGGACTTCCTTCTTCGCCATTTGTGCATGTCTAGCACCACGCCTGGCTTGTGCACCTTCTGGAGCTGGTCCGTAGTGATCTGACTTTTCATCGGTAACAGTGAACTCCTCCGTAAAAGTGGATTGCGACGCGAATGAATCGCGATGGGTAAGATCCGGAAGGTCGCGAGGAGGGTCGGCAAAGACATCGTCATCGTCAATAGGAATGGATGCGGATTGCGCAGAGGTCAAGTTGGAGTCTCTTGACACAGGACGTCCACCGGCGAAAAGAGGTGCCGGAGGTAGTGGCCGCTTCGGACTACCATACCTCGACGAAGGTGTTCCAGGTCTTGGGCTCCCATTGATATCCACCGGCTCGTATGACACGGTCGAAGCAGGAGGCCGCGGCCAGTCAGCCGAAGATCTCGATGGACTCCACGACCGCGCTTGGGACCTCGCAGGCGACGCCGCTCGGTAAGGAATGTAAGGCGGAACCTCAGACTGAGGTGGTGGTATCTCTGGCGCGCTGTCGACGACAGAAGGCGCCCGCGAATGTAGTGAAGATGTGGAGGGGTGGTATGAGCGCGTCAAGCGACTTGGACTGTGTTTATCTAATGAGTCTACAGGACTGCTTGGGGGTTTAGGAGAGAAACGGTGTCTGAAACGGTCCTTGAGAGACTTCCTCTTGATTCTTTGTGGTTTTGCTACCGGTTGGGTAAGTGACGAGGACGCCTCACGGAGGAGGTCAACAATTGCGGCTTCAGCTGCAGCTTGTTTACCCGCCTCCCCGGATGGTACCGTACGATCGCCAACCTGCGCTACAATACTAGGAAACTCGGAGAGTAGAGATGTATTGGCAGAAGGAACGGGGTCCTCGAGAGAAGAATCTGAAGTCACATACGATCTGTATCCGCTTTCCTCTGCGTGTGTCAACAAACGCATAGTCGCGCCTCCACTGTGCTGGTGTGTAGGTGTAGTTGAATCCTCGTCTTCATTCGAATGATACGATGGGGGTTCTCCATAGCTCGGAGGCGCATTGCCACTTGGTGTGTATGGCCTCGACATTGCGACTGGTGCCACGATGGGCGGAGGACGGGGCGGAAGGGGGCTGGTCGATACTGTGGATTGCGCGGAATGTTTGTCAACGAAGAGAAGGTAAATCCCGAATATCGAGTACAGTAAGTATGCACGCTGGGAACGATAGAAAGACAATGTCTTTGCGGTGGGGATGCGCGCGAACTGTATGTAGCTGCAGCTGGCTGGCGGAGCTCTCGGTTGGTGTTTAGTTAGTTGCGGAAGTCGCGACGGGCAACGAGCCGCACAGACCACGAAACGGCCTGAGACATTCACCCCTGCATGCTCAGCCTTCGGAGCCGCGCAGTTGTTTGGAGGCCCTCCGAGAGGTTGAAAGGTTGTTAAAATGATTAGAAGCCTGGAGCGTCCTTGCTATACCGCTGCATCATCTCAGGGGAACTATCTTAATTCGCGAGAGTGATACCACGTGACCGTCAGTAAACAAACTAGGGTGAGGTTTAGGTGAGGGTTTAGCGATCTCAGTCAACCGCTGAAGTTGGCAGTGCGAGAGGCAGCTTCAGCTATCGACACGCCACATCCCAACAACACATAAGGCAAACTCACGACCATCAAAGAAAGAGAGTGCCATTAAACCAGTCATATTCAATACTCCTCTACATAAGTTAAACATACGCTAAAATACGCCGTCCCTTATATCCAGGGATTCTAACTGCCCGATCGATCACCATGATGCCACCCAGAAAGCCGTCATAGACGCCTGCGCCAATGGCAAGTGGAGCCCATTGCCACTGCCAAGCCCCCAGAAGGTATGAAATCGATGAAATATGTCCCCTGTCAATGATTGCAGATACAAATGCGGACATCAGAGCTAGCCGTGGAAAGGATGCGGAATGAAGTATAAAACAGACGCTTAGTCCTTCCATCGTCGGAGGAACTTGGCCATGTCGTCTGAGGGCATGGGCGCAGCGGGTGCCTGTGATGGTGATGATGTTAGCCTCTCTTCCGAATGGAAAACGTTCGACAGGGTATCTGAAACATACCGAGTTCTCCATGCTCTTCACGCTAAACGTTTGGCTCATGGTCTGTGTCGTGACCTGCTTCGGGGTAGGCAGGAACGTCTTTGCAAAAGTCACAGCACTAGTAGGGTACTGCGGCGAGGCGTTCTTCTTCGTAATCTTGGTGGGAGGAACCGGCTGCATGGGTGCAAACTTGGTCAGGCCAGTCTGCAGAGTATAGGGGACATTGTACGCGGAAGGATCGACTGGCTGGGCGGGATTGGCACCATCTGCGACTTGGTTGACGGTAGGCGGACCATCGGTTCCAGTCACGGCTTTGGCGGCGGCGGCATAGGCGTCTGGGAAGGTGCCTGTCATGCCAGTGAGGGAGAATCGGTCGGAGTAGTTGATCACCTGTCCTCCTTCGGTGGCGACGGAGATCATCTTGAAGAAGCTGGTCGTATGGTCAGTAACTCGAAGTTCGAAGGGCATATGCAAGGTTTCTCAGGGTCCATATCGAGGGGTAGTGAGACGTACTAGGCGTTCTTGATAGTACTGGCTCCAACGCCGATTCCGATCGTCCCAATCGCCTTGTTTCCAGCCGTGAACGTCCCCGAGGTGGTGATAGCGGTGAGTTGTAACTAGGGTAGAGATTCTGTTAGTCCAGCGTTCTCTTGTCCGCATTCATCCTGCTATCCTTACAATCGTGGCATCATCGTTTCCTCCCGCGCAAAGGAAAAGCTGGTAGCTCTTGAGATCTGTGAGCGACGGTGAATTGCCGGATTCCTTCCATTCCACCGTTATAGCTCCTCCAGGCATGGACCCGCCAGCTTTCGGAACGGTGAACTGGACGTCGGCGAGAGCGAAGGGGGCAAGCGCCGCCAGAAGAGCGAGTAGCCGGAATTGCATGGCGACGTGAATGTGCGGCAGGAAGGGGTCGGGTGGTTCGTATCTTTCGTTCGAGATGAGCGCGTTGACTCAGGCGTTTCGCAGTAACGAGCGTGGTGGTGAGCGATGAGATGGTGTTTCAGTTGTCGTCGAACTTGGATTCCACGTTCCCAGCGGCCTTGGCGCAAGGAACTTTGTTCATCCGGCCCCGACGCGCATCCGGCATTAGCGTCTGTGTGGCGGTTGCCTCCCGATTAGCTAGGATATAAATAGCTAAGGTTCCATCACGGGGTCTTTGGCGTGAAGTAGTGGAATATTGGGAAGGTTAGGTCACTTGAGCAAAGATCTAGAACAGCACAGTGACACGCCATGCATTACATAGAGTAAGTAGTCTGTGGGTGGAGTGTAGTATCGGTAGGTGAATAGAGCATGCTTCAGGAGCGTTCTCAGATCTGTTAACTATATACAAATCACGGTTGTCGAGTAATGTACAATTATGGCGAAGGCTGCTCCGCACGAAAGGAATAGGCCGAGAAGCCGAAAGGCTGATAAGTGCCGGTATTTTTCCCGATCCAACAAAAATGGACAAAACGCCAGGGGTAGTCGCCAGTCTCCAAGAACCAAACGCCTTGATTCTCGCCGCCGGGGACCACATGCGCAAATGAATGTTAATGAAGGTATTGCGGTAATCGAGAAAGAGGCCACGTCTACCCATTGCTGTTTCTCGCCCGCAGAGGGATGCGTGGCTGGAGTTGGAATGAGTCCGGGAGCTTTGAGCA
Organism: Lophium mytilinum; assembly: GCA_010093605.1. NCBI lineage: Eukaryota > Fungi > Ascomycota > Dothideomycetes > Mytilinidiales > Mytilinidiaceae > Lophium > Lophium mytilinum. The sequence continues at coordinate 520,429 of MU004199.1, read as the reverse complement.
TACGCTGGCAGCTGCCGCAGCCCGCTGGAACAGCATTGTCCTCTCGTAAAGCGACTTCTCCGTGACCTGGAGGTCGAAGTCGATCAAGTAGCAAATGCTGATCTCGAGGGCCTTGAGCTCGTTCTCGCTGACCCCGCCCACCCCCGCAAACCGTTTCTGAGGGTATCTCAAGTCCTCGAGGGCCTTCATAGCAACACGCAGACTCCCAAGCACGAGCCGATGCACTGTCCTGCCCGTTATAATGACTAGCCTGTCCTCCACTGCGAGCTTGTGAATGTAGGTACCGGCAGCGAGGTAGACAGCGGCCGACATTGGACAGTACCGCTGGAGGCGATTGAGGTACTCTTCGAGGGTGACTCCAGGAGCTCGTCTCGAGAAGAACTTGCGGGCAATGGCCTCTTGCTGCACATGGTAGGGCTCCGCATTCGCTCCAACGTCTGCGGCCGAGGGCTCAGCCATCGAGGCCTCTGGGCTTCCAAGCTCGACATTCTTGAACCTGGGCCCTTTGAGATCGTCCGACGGCACTGGGGTAGCGGGGCGGGAGGAGGTGCGTCTGTGGTGATGGCGGAAGTTCTCTTTCAGGCTGCCTCGGTGGAATCCACCAGGCGTCCCCGGACGACTGATGGGGGGAGTTGGAGGGACATCGCCAGTTGCATTCGCCAAGGCATTGACAGACCGCCACAGCATCTTCATGGCCGTCTCCGGAGAAATGTCCGAGACACTCCAGGCACCGTCGGCGGGCGGCGAGGGAGCATCTTTGTTGGGGGAGTGAATGTGAGGTATGACGCCTTGGTCCGCGGAGGGGTTTGGCGGGGAGGGAGGGTTGTAGCTGGCATCGGTCGGCGGGGAGCCAGCGGAGGTGGTCGAATCTGAGGAAGCCATTGGGATATGGTAGTGACCTAGCTTGGGGGTCGTTGAGGGCGGTCACAAAGCATGGGCTCTAGGATAGGACGTTGAGGAGGGCGGAGAAGACTGCGGTGAAGGGCCATCCGCAGCGGTGAAAGGCGGGCGTGTTGTCTGTTTAGGAGGGTGAGTTGGGCGTGTGTCGTCGGTCCGCACGCGCATCCACATTCTTGTCGGCAGCGCGCCGGCGACTCGTGACTGGAAGAGCGTGTCTCTTCCCAAATTTCCGGGAGTGGATGCGGGCTGGAGGGCGACTTTAGCCGGCCCGCAGCCAGCGCAGAAGGGCCACTCGGCAGTGAGACAAGGCGGGCTGGCGGGAGGGAGATAAATGGGACTTGTGCCCGCGTCGAGGCAGCAGCGGATGCAGCGATATTGAGGTGCAAAGGTCTGGACCGTGATGGCTGCGATGGCTGCGAAAGCTACGATGCTAGAGTTGACGAGGACAGGGAGTCGGGATCGCCCAGCACGGCCAGGCGGGTGAATTCGAGGGGCTCGTGGAGCTTGCCGAGGGGTATGAATCCTTCAATTGTCATAAAGAGGCGCCAATTCCCAGACCAGCACAGCTCAACACCACGGGACAGCGACGCGGGCTACTCGCGGGTTACTGACAACAGACGCCGCTCCCGATCTGAGAGCCATACGCCGATGGGATCGGACGGCCTCCGCCAGTTGCTGCTCCATCTCTCTCTCCAGCATTGGGCCTAATGCACTCGACGCCGGATCAGGACGGCCGCGACGGAGGAGGTGTTGGGCAGCTTCAGCCACCGGACCACCACCGCCCGCCGGCGGACCGAGGCGACGACAAAGGACAGCTGCGGGCCTACAATAGCGGCACCCGGTCGAGCTGCAGCGATAAAGCTTGTGTTATCACCTTTGCGAACCCCATCAGAGCCGATCCGACCTGCGGGTTAAGAAGCTGCCGCCGCCTTGACTTGACAGAGTATCAAGGTGAAAGTACAGTCAAGTCAATCAATAGATCTGCCGGTATGGGACCACCGGAAGCCTGGAGTGTGAGGATTGCTCAATATGGCTTCCTAGTCTGCGCCTATCATTCTATCCGGTACAGTATTCATCACTTTATGCATTCATGAGGCCACTGTCTCCTGTCACCATCTCGATCTCGGCTTGCTCCTATAACCGTCTAGCATCGGCCAGTTGGGCTCCATCTTGTCTTTCAGACCTTTCTCTTACTTTCATGTGTCACTGCTCCACCACTTTCGAAGCTCCATGGGTTTTCAGAAACCCATGTGCCTTGCCTCATCCCAAGATGCGGTTTCTTGACACTCCCCTGGTACCTGGCCAGGCATCAATCTCGCTTTGATATTCTGCACCGCGATAGGTTCGTTAAAGGGTCAGATCAACAAACCTCGGAGTTTACCCCGAGTAGACCCGTCTTGAAGTGCTGGGTGGACTTTGCCAGGTTCCAAAATCGAAAGTTGAAAAGTATGACAAGTCATAGGTGACCCCCTCACGACGGCGAACACGCTTTCGGGTTCTGATACTGGGTCAAAATAATGATTGCCAAAGATTAAGCAACTAAATCGAATTGTGGGGATCCCTCAGTCCGTGGGTGAACAACGCTCGGGCCAGGGTTTTAGAGCCCGTACTGAGCTGTACACAGGAGAAAACGTGAACGAAAAATGCAGCGTTTCTCTTCACTCAATGTCTCTATTAGTTGCATCCTTATCGATAACATCGAGCGTCAGTCATTGGGTCAAAGGATTCCCTAGGAATACGGTACAGACGTAAAAAGGTAGCACGACCTGACAACTACCCGCGACATACTCCTAGCGAGCCATTACGCATATTTTCGTTATACTAATAAGCAGATTTGGGCATCTATGCACTTTTGAGTCGCAAAGACAGTTATCTTCAAAATGATACACCGAGAGCCAATGACCTCATCACGTTTCCAAGCTTGTAGGATCCAGGATCTGCACCCAACCCCGCAACTGATTGGTACCGTTACGCTGCTAAACAAGGTACAGTCCTTGGCCCTGCAACCCGCCTATCTACAGGAACACTGCAACACCAGCTTACAACCTCTCTAAGACTAATATACCAGTTATTTTCTCTTTCTCGTCTTGTTGATTTGATTTCGAGCATTCAAGGGTCAAAATGATTTTCCGCGCACTTCTTCTATGGGTCGGGACCGTAGCCGCGCTTTCTACCAAAGGACTTTACGATTTAGTCGAGCGGCGACTACCAGGCCATGAAAATGACTTTTCTTTCGCTCTAGATGATGGCTATCGGTTTGGAGGACATGATACCCGCCTTCTCAATGACACTTACAGTATATCTACTGCTCAAAACGGCACAATTGCAATCACCGGTAATTCTTTGAGTGGACTTGCTACAGGCCTGCATCGATATCTTACCGATTTCGCTTACGTCGACATCCATTGGTTCATTGGCAGTCGTCTGGAACAAGCTGCCAGAAACCTCCCCCATCCTAAGACCACCATCCATGGCTCAAGCGTCGTTCCATGGCGGTATCACTTCAACACCGTCACTTTCTCGTACACCTCCGCCTTCTGGACCTGGGAAGACTGGGAGCTTGAACTCGACTGGATGGCTTTGCGCGGTATAAACCTTCCCTTAGCTTGGGTGGGCGCTGAGAAGCTCCTCGTTGAAGTTTTCCAAGAAATGGGCCTCTCCGACACTGAAATAACGTCGTTCCTTAGCGGTCCTGCATTCCAGGCCTGGAACCGCTTCGGCAACATCCAAGGTTCCTGGGGCGGTGAGCTGCCATCATCCTGGATCTCCAGCCAATTCGAGCTCCAGAAGAAGATCCTTGTCCGCATGACGGATCTAGGAATGGTCCCCATTCTCCCCGCCTTCACTGGCTTCGTACCACGGGCTTTCCCTGCAATCTACCCCAACGCTTCCGTCATCAACGGCTCCGCGTGGGAAGGGTTCGACGCAGACTACACCAACGTGACGTTCCTCGAGCCTTTTGACCCTCTCTTCGCTAAAATGCAAGAGCTTTACATCCACAAGCAAGTCGAGGCTTACGGCAATATCACTCGTTTCTGGACGCTAGACCAGTACGACGAGAATGATCCTCAATCCGGCGACCTTGCCTACCTCAACAGCACGACGCTGAATACCTGGAAAGCCCTCAAAGCCGCGGATCCCAGTGCGGTCTGGGTCATGCAAGGCTGGCTCTTCTTCAGTAACAAAGACTTCTGGACCGAGGAACGCATCGAAGCCTACCTTTCCGGCGTCGAAAAAGACGAAGACATGCTCGTCCTCGACCTCTTCTCCGAGAGCCAGCCGCAGTGGCAGCGCACAAAAGGTTATTACGGTAAGCCCTGGATCTGGTGCCAGCTGCACAACTACGGCGGCAACATGGGGCTATACGGCCAAGTCGAGAACATCACCGTCGACGCCATCGCCTCTTTACACTCAGAAACGCCCCCAATCGGCTTCGGCCTCACGCCCGAGGGACAGGAGGGCAACGAAATCGTGTACGACCTCCTGCTCGCCCAAGCCTGGGACTCCACCCCCATCTCCACAGCATCCTACTTCAAGACCTGGACGCAGGTTCGCTACGGCCCGAAAGCCGTCCCGCAGGACCTTCACACCGCGTGGGACATCCTGCGCACCACCGTATACAACAACACAAACCTCACCTCCAACGCCGTGCCCAAGTCCATCCTCGAGCTCTCCCCCAACATCACCGGGCTCGCGAACCGCGTAGGCCACCATCCCACGACGCTGAACTACGCTCCCGATACGCTTGTCGCCGCATGGAAACACTACCTCGCCGCCTCCCACGCCTTCCCCGCGCTCTGGGAAAACCCAGCCTACCAACACGACGCGGTCGACATCACCCGGCAAGTCCTCGCGAACCACTTCCTCGCGCTCTATACGGACGCTATAACCGCGTACCACACCTTCAACGCCTCCAACAGCTCCACCGCCTACGCCACCCTCGTCGAGAAAAAAGCCGACATGCTGACGGTCCTGCACACCCTCGACGCGCTCCTGTCCACCCTGCCCCAGTTCTCGCTCAGCTCCTGGCTCGCGGCCGCGCAGGCCTCGGCGGGTAATGACAGCGCGGAGGTGGCGTTCTTTGAGTATAACGCGAGGAATCAGATCACGTGGTGGGGGCCGGGTGGGGAGATTGCGGATTATGCGAGTAAGAGCTGGGGTGGGTTGGTGGGGGGGTATTATGTGCCGCGGTGGGAGGTGTTTTTCGAGTACGTAACTGTGGTGGGGAAGTGGGAGGATGGGGCTGTTAAGGCGGCGCTTGAGGTGGTTGAGAATGCGTGGCAGACGCGGGGTGGAGGGGAGAGGGTGGAAGGGGTAAAAGCGGGAGGGGTGGAGGAGGCGGTAGGGAGGGCGGTGGGATTGGTTGGGTAGAAGGGGGGAGGGATGGTGGGGTTGTTGTGACGTTCATGCGGAAGTGAGCGAAGGGCGTTGGGGAGGTTTGGCGGCGGCGGCTGGAGGGAAATAAAAGAAGTAATGAGACCCGATTTATGAGCTAAGAGATATGGCATTGCGGTGAGTGCTTCTATGATTAGTCGAGGGACCCTTGACAGTGGCTTCGCTGAGAGTGTTGTGAAGCAGACCAAGGGCTGGATTGGAGGGCGCAGAATCAGCGTTCGAGGGCGGGTCTTGATAACAAGTCGGAGCACCTCGAACAACAGGGACACGAAGAAAAAGCAACCACATATATGTTAGAATTAGGGCGCCGAAAACGCTGCATCCTACAGACGGCAAAAACACTCATCACTCATCCAAGCAATCCACAACGACATCTCGCAAACTCGCTTTTCGATTCCGCTACCATAAGAATATCTGCTCGCCCTACCCTCGTCATGTCCAAGTTGTCCTAGCATCAAAATCCAAAAGCAAAATCCCACTGTGGAGCCGCAGTACCAGAATCAGGAGCCAGTCCCTGATGGCCCGTCAATACCACCAACGCCAAAGACCAATCAGGTAAATATCAAAGAAAAATCAAGATCATCCCCAAATTCAAGACTCCACCCTTCCGCCACTCCGCCACCTACCCTCTCCCCAATCCCCCCCCACTCAGCGCGAAGCACTCTTAAGCATCTGCTCCACCAACGTATTATAGAACCCCCTATCCCACCCCACACACTCGAGGTACTCCCAGAACAGCCTCAAGCCAGGGGGGTCATCGACATCCGGCTATCCCGTTGTCAGCAAACCCGCTTAGGGTGAGTGGGCGGGCTGTCAGAAAAAGACAACATACCTTCTCAAACGCCTCGAGGATATTCTCTTTCTTTAAAAGCTTGATCTTCATCCGCGAGTCCTTCTCCCAGCTCTCCAGCTTGCGCAGGTAGGAGGCGACGTCGTGCTGGATCTGGCCCGCGACGGCGTCTTCGTCCTCGCTGTCTTCGGTGATGTTGGTGCGGGTGCCGAGGTTGGCGGCTGCGGCGCCGATTTTGCCGCCTTTGGGGAGGCGGCCCTGGTGGGGGGGTTAGTGGGGTGTGGAGGAGTGTGCAAGGGATGGGAGGCATGGGAGGGAGGGACTTACCTCGTACTCCGGCTTCGGGAAGAGGTGCTTCATGAGCGCCTCGGTGACCCACTCCGGGCGCCCAACCTCAGCGAGTGTCTCCGCGATGTGCATCTTCGTGCTCTGCGGCACGTCCTCTTGCAGGCGGTCGTAGTCGAGCTTGTCGGACCAGCGCGTCTGGGAGTAGGTGCCGTAGTACGTGTAGCGTGTCTGCAGATGCTTCCCCTCACGACCAGGAGGAGTGGCGCCATTCAGCTCTTGCTGGAACGGGTACCCGATCTGCCTGGTATACTGCGAGTTGCAGATAAACACGGGGACGTCATTATAGGCAGCGCCGGCCTCATCGCCATCGTACTCCTCTGGGTTCTCGTTGAAGAAGGCCGTCAACAGCGCGCCGTGAGCTCCTGGGCCGACAGGGAGGTATGGCTGGTGAGTCCCATCAAGCAGGTAGAAGGTGCGGGTTGGCAGCACGCTACGGCCGTGGCTCGGAGGAACGTAGAAGAGGCCGGGGGACCATTCGATGCCGCCCAGGAAGCCGCGGATGAAGTCGAGGGTGAAGGTCATGGTCTTCGTGGTGGGCGGAATGATACTAATCTTGGATTCCGGCAGGGGAGCTAAGTTGCGGACGAACATCGGCAGCTTGTGGGAGAATTGGGTGTAGGCGTCTTCCTGAGAAGGCATAACGGTTTCTTTCTCCTCCAAAGGCGCTGCCTTCTTGGAGGTCTCTTGGGCGACGGGCTTGCCTCGTAGATGCGGCGGAAGGCTGACTGAGGCTGGCTTGGGCTGGCCGTTGATTGTGAGAGATTCGATGGCGTCGGCGACGTCGACACCATCTATGGTGGCAGAGCTGGCGGGTGAATCGACCACTAAGAGGCTGTTAGTGATATCCAGGTAACAGAGATCAGATCAACGTACCGGCGCCCATTCTGGCTTCGAGCGCCTGGACTCTCATCTGCAAGGCACGGAAGTCGGCTTTGGAGACATAGTCGCTTTCGCCATTTTGAGATGCATGGGCAGTAGTCGGACCAGCGTTCCAAAGGCTGCCGTGCGGTTTGGAGGGCATCGCACGATCACGATGGGCGTTCTGCATATCGACTTGACTGTAGGTTTGGAGCCGGATAGTGTGATTTGAGGACACTTGGAAGCTCTGAAGAAGAAGTCAGTGACGGCTTATGCACAGCAATGAGGAGGGACTGGTGTAGAATCAGAGACGAATGGAGGTGATAAAGAAGAGGGACGTGCAAGGCAACGAAGAAACGGGTTTCAACAGTGAGTGATGAGGCTACTATGCACGATGAAGGTGGGCAATAGTTGCTTACCAGTGTTGTTGTTGAAGGTCTTGCTGAAAGTGTTTGTGTAGTGGAGGAGGAAGGGTTTGGAGTAGTAGTGAGTGAGGATTATATACCAGGAAAGACGAGATGATACGGGGCCACTGTTTACTTGGACTTCACTTGGAACAAGAGCTTGAATAGTGTTCAATATGAGGAGAATAGGAAGCGCCTATCGGTCGGACACTGACTATGAATCTTAGACGAAGGAACATGCCTGCTTCCTTGCTGCAAAAGGTTCTCGCCAGATCAGAGCATGTGATATGTACAGAAAAGAACTAGGCCACCTTAGGTCCACTTACTCGTCCTGTTCATGCTTGAACTTAGATGTCTAATTACGGATCAGGAGCAGTGAATGCCCGTTGTATTGCCGATCAAATTTGCTTGCACGATTACCATACCACTGCAAGATTACCGCAAGTTACGAAGAAAACAGACTGCAGTAGTTTGTATGATACCTCGAAGTACACACCAGCGATCTTGAATATCGTACAGAGGGGTACATGGCACGCTAGGCAGGAAATAAGTGGCACACAACAGCAGTTCAACACTGTATGAGGTGGCCCAAAGAGCTATCAGGCTTGCCAAAGCAGACATTTCATGAATAGTAATAGCATACTAGCGGACCTCAAGCGGTGCTAAACAAGCGTATATAGCACATGAATAGGTGTATATACCTTACGGATTTGTTACTGCTACTCTCTATTACCCTTAAGTACCACGTTGCCTTTTAGAGGCATCTGTTTACCACTGCTTGAGGTACCCCAACGAGTTTCCACAGATTCTAGAAGGAAGATCTTCATCCTGTTTGAATTTCCAAAAAATATATTGAAGCACTCCAAGTGGTGGCATACACACCCTGACACCCATGTAGAATAGAGTGCCACCTTTTTTATGCCCCGCGTGCTTGGGCAGATGGGATAGAGAACTCAAGGAAATATTGAAAGCACTGAAGTATAGCAAGTAGCAGATCTGACTACCGGCTGAGATCCACGGCAACTTGCGTGTCTCGAGTATATCTGCAGCTACTGGGTAGGCACCTTAGTTCCCGCAACGAGCATATCGTATCCGGAATCCACATCCGCAAGGTGGGGATGACACACGCTGGTAGCTGCGCAGTATATTGCTAGCTCAGGAACATGGACGACTTTTAGTTCTCAAGCTAGACCAGGAGCTGCAAGTTAATTGCCTGGGCAGCATGTTTGTGAATCTGGACAGTAAAAGTCGATTTTGATGTCGGTTCTGAAGCAAAAAGTGGTAGTCTTTGCATCTGTGACCTTGCTCTAGAACTACAACTTTCGCTACTTCGACTACATAACTACTCTGTAATTATGTACACGTCCTCGCAGCACCTAATTTGCCCTGGTAGTTTACATTACTAAAGATTGGCATGGGATAGGTCTTCGGGCCCCTCATACGGCGTCAGGATAGAGTGCCATTTTCAGTCCTGGCTAGGCCCAAAACAGACAAGTGTCATGGACCCCTAAATTATGACGTGAATCTAGCTCGGCCATTTTCTCCAGGTCGAGAATCTCACCACCAACACGCTACTGCACCTTTCTAATGTAACCACGAAGAGCGATCTGTTCAGCCTTGACGTTTCGTCTTCTGCCTTTTTCTGCGTTTCTTCAATCTGCATCGCATTTGCTCGCTTCTCCGCTTTTAGCTATGCCGCCTACGAAACGCGTGCTCCAGGAGGACTCGACCTCGACCTCAATCCTTAAGGACAAGCTCAATGCTCTTCAAAACCCCGGGAATGGGATGCGGGGTCGTCGCAATGGTGCATCTGCGCTTGGAAACGGGAGCTCGTTGAAGGAGGTGGTCTCCCAAGCAGATTCCGCGTCAACGCATGGGGGGCAGAATGGACAGTCCATGGTGCGTTCAGAGCAGTCCCAGGCCACTTCAGCGACTGCTGTTGATCTCAAGGGCACATTACTGACATGCGCCCGTCATTGCAGATGTCATGGGCGTCCGAAGATCCAGCACTCCTCCAAGGCTACCGCCGCACATACCGTCTCGACGCGCCATCCTCCTTCAAGAACCCCCTCAGTCACGTCGTCCTCTCGCATGGAATCGGCAAATACTCTCCCACAATGGCAAGGCACAAGGCGAAGAGGAGGGTGCCAAAGGAGCAGCTAGCCATGTCAGTGCGGAAGAATTTCAATGCGCTGGCCGTGAATGAGACTGAGGTCATCGTGGATCTGCTTTACAAGGCGAAAACACAAGGTATGGGAGAATACTGGACAGATGAAACATCAAAGCTAACGGTATGGCAGACAAGGCATTCCGGGCACGCTTCGCTCCACCTCCTGCGAAGAAATAGTTCGGTCGACGCATTTCTGGATTCTATGGGGCACAACGGCGTGGGCAAGGAGTAATTACATAAATACCCGGACATAATTTTGGTGAAGGACGTGTATACAGCATGGCATCTGCATTCAACGGCGTTCTGGGCTGGACATAGGAGTTTGGCATGATATTGCGGGATATCCTCTCTTTTTCATTAGGGGCTGCATTGGCACAGGTTCGAGGGCGTATGCAAATACCGTAGTTCCAATCATGATGTTCATATTCCCATGGCTTGCTAGACGGTATTTGAAGTGCTTCAGGTAGAATCGCAGAATATCAGAATAGTGAAGTCTTCTCCGCAATACACATCTATATAACACGGCAATTCGTGGGTTTACCGTGACCTCGGCACGCTGGGCATGAAAAAAGTGGCACACTCATCAAGATTCGTCTTTTGCAGACGTGTGTACACTTGTCTACCAATGCTTGAAGTGCTACAACAAGTTTCCAGATAGCCCATAGCTAAGAGGTTTTACCTCTTTTACATTTCGAGAGATATATTGGAGCACCCCAAACAACGGCAGACAAGTGTGTAAGAGGCGGAATGCGGATTGAGTGTGCCACCTTTTTAATGCCCCGCGTGCTCGGGATGCCGAATGACGCGCACCGGCCGCTATACCGCTTCCATCGCCGCTCCCGAACTTTTTCCAGACTTTCGATGCCATTCTCTTCTGCAAACCACCATCCCACCCTCGCCCTCTCAATCGCCCTCTGTTCGACCCATACCACCCTTCACAATCTGGCCCATCTCCCACAATGAGCTTCGCGGCTCCGGCTGTGTCCATCACAGCCGCCCTGCCCGGGCGTCTTGCCTGCGCGGCGCGGGCATGCCACAGACCGATATACGCTGCAACAATTCACACATGGCAGCCTCAAAAACGCAGTTCCCAGATACGGGTAGGCCCTCTCCATCCCTTCTTCGATGGGAGAGTGATGCTAACACCTCAATAGTCATTCCACTCGACCCACCCTCGCCTCGCAAGCCCTTCAGATCCCTACTCGACCCTCGGCGTCAATAAAAGTGCATCCGCCAGCGACATCAAGAAAGCCTACTACGGCCTAGCGAAGAAATACCACCCGGACACAAACAAAGACCCCGGGGCAAAAGACAAGTTCGCCGCAGCGCAGTCGGCGTACGAGGTGCTCTCTGACCCGAAGAAGCGGGAGGCGTTTGACTCGTACGGCCCCGCGGCATTTGACCAGAATGGCGGGTTCAATCCTCATGCCGGCCAAGGCGGGCCGGGGCCTGGGAACCCATTCTCCGGCTTCGGCGGATTCGGCGGAGGTCAGCAGGGCGGATTCGGGGGTGCGCAGGGGTTCGGCGATATCAACTTCGAGGACCTGTTTAGTGCGTTTGGAGGTGCACAGGGCGGGAGAAGAGCCGGGAAGAAGTCGAGGGGGAGCCCGTTTCAGGAAGAGGTACTGGTGGGCGATAATGTTGAGGTGCAGACGAATATCTCGTTTATGGATGCGGCGAATGGGACGAATAAGACGATTACGATTACGCCTTTAGTGAAGTGTGGGACTTGCACGGGGAGTGGATTGAAGCAGGGGGCAAAGAGGTCGGAGTGTAAGAGTTGTGGGGGTACGGGGACACGGGTGCATGTTATGGGGGGCTTCCAGATGGCGAGCACATGTACGTCGTGTGGAGGAGCGGGAGTGACGGTTCCAAGAGGCGGAGAGTGCAAGACGTGTCATGGAGATGGGGCTGTGAGGGAGCGGAAGACAGTCACGGTTGAGATACCTGGAGGAGTGGAGGACGGCATGCGATTGAGGGTCAATGGCGAGGGAGATGCTCCGCTGACAGGACAATCGCCGAGTTCGAATCCGCATGCTGCGAATGGAGATCTATACGTCTTCATTCGGGTCGCGACGGATCCCAAGTTCAAACGAAACGGGTCGGATATCCTCTACACGGCCGCAGTACCGCTCACGACCGCTATTCTGGGAGGAGAAATCCCCGTTCCTACCCTGGACGGCGAAGTCAAGATCAAAGTGCCAACCGGCGCGGGCACTGGAGACAAGATCACCCTCGCGGGGATGGGTATGAAGCAGCTGGGCGGGCGAAGAAACCAGAAAGGAGACCTTCGCGTCGAGTTCAAGGTCCAGATGCCGAAATATCTGAGCGCTAACCAACGGACGATTCTAGAGATGCTCGCGGACGAGATGGGTGACAAGAACGCTCACCGCATCATGAACCTGGGAAGCTTCTCCCAGTCATCGGACAATGTGAAGAAAGACGTCAAATCCGCAATGAACGAGGCGCATAAGAATGAAGGCATCCTAAAATCCGTATGGCATGGCTTGACAGGCCAACACAAGAGCCTCGACCCGGAGGACGACGCGAAAGCAGCCACAGACGGGAAGAAAGAGCAAAAAGCAAAAGACGACGAAGAAGGGCCGAAGAAGGCGTCTGGAACGGGGTCGTAAGGGCCGTCTCTCCCCTTTTAAGTCAGCGAGCAATCTAATGTACCATATGTTATTGAGTGACGGCGTTTGCTGGAGGCAGTCCGTCTGCGGATAACAGCGACATTGGCAATTGGCTTGCATAATTGGCGTTTCTTCCGCATCTGGAGTGCGAGTACTGTATCTAGAAGAGCGATGGTCAGTGTACTATAGAATGCTATCACCTCCCAGCCCTGTCGGCCAGCGCTTAATGCACCCCCCGTATTCACTTGTGACTGGCCAGGTGTCATCCCAGCACGCCAGGATGGGCTTTGCAGAGGCGTGAGGCGCAAGGGATCGTTAAGCCTCTGTTAGCCCTCAGGAGAGAGAAGGATGGTGCTTGAAGATATCTGGGGCTCCCAACGGCCGAAGTTGCAGCCCAAGAGACCTTGAACGTCGACGTTGACGGCCTGCGTGCCCCACTCCGCTTCACCACCTCGCCTTACATCTGCCCACCACGCATACAATACCGAGTCCCACCTGCATCCACGTCGTCGCCCAGCACTCGCCGCTGCTCGGGGAAGCGCTGTCTCCGCTACAGCTCCAGGACGTCGACACTCGGTGCCTCCATGTGCGACACCAGCAACGGCCGCCTTTAAACGCCAGGACGCACCCAGCCGTCGCCCGCATCATCATCCCCGGCCTTGCATACTTTCTCGATGCATCTGCAATTCGCGACATAACCGCACGATACGTAGCCACGCACATTCACCGTCCACGTCGACACCACACGCGGGGAGTGGGAGACATCTGCCCACCAACAATCCGCCTGAGCCATCATTGGCAGCCTGCGCCGGCCTCCTGTACCTTTACGGCGCTGTTTGCCTATCGAGACGAACACCACGGCTGCTCGGCCACCCCACCGAATACATCACTGCGGACAGTCCGCAACAGCAGCACCGGCGGCGCTGACCCCGCCACGCTTCGGCCACCATGGCGATGCAGACACCCATGATCTCGGTGCCGCTGAAGCAGACGAACGAGATTGACTGGATCGCCCCGCTGAAGGCCTACATCCGCCAAACCTACGGCGATGACCCGGAGCGGTACTCGGAGGAGTGCGCGACGCTGAACCGGCTGCGGCAGGACATGCGCGGCGCGGGCAAGGACAGCGCTGCGGGGAGGGATCTGCTGTACCGGTACTATGGCCAGCTGGAGCTGCTGGACCTTAGATTTCCCGTTGACGAGAATCACATCAAGATCTCGTTTACATGGTGAGTGAGCTGGGCTTAGTCTTACCCTTCGGATAGTGGGGGGTGGCTGCAGGAGGGTTCTTGCAGACGGAAGCTAATATCAGGGGCCTAGGTTCGATGCCTTCACGCACAAACCCACCTCCCAGTACTCCCTTGCCTACGAGAAGGCCTCGATAATATTCAACATCTCTGCTGTGCTTTCCTGCCACGCGGCCCTTCAGAATCGGCATGAGGATACGGGCCTCAAGACCGCGTATCACTCGTTTCAGGCGTCGGCTGGCATGTTTACGTATATCAACGAGAACTTTTTGCACGCGCCGTCGACGGATTTGAGTCGGGAGACTGTGAAGACGCTGATAGCGATAATGCTGGCGCAGGGCCAGGAGGTCTTTTTGGAGAAACAGATATCAGATGGCAAGAAGGTGGGGTTGTTGGCGAAGTTGGCGAGTCAGGCTGCTTATCTCTACGGCCAAGCACAAGAAGGAACACAGGATAATGTGACGAGGGCTGTCTTTGAGAAGGTGTGGTTGCTGGTCACTCAGGTAAGCCCAGGTTGGAACAATCTCATTGTGGTGGTCAGCTAACAATTGCAGATAAAATTCAACTACATGTCATCTTTGGCCCAATATTACCAGGCTCTTGCGGACAACGACGCAAACGCCCACGGAGTATCAATTTGCAGGCTCACGGTTGCTGAGGGCTATGCACGAGAAGCAAACCGGACAGCGAATGGTTTCCCGACCTCCGTTCCTACTAATTCGAACCTCACCTCAGAAACCGGCATCTTCCTGGCAGATATGACGAAGAAGCATCTTCAGAACATCCAGGAAAAGATTGCGGAGTTCACCAAGGACAATGACTTCATCTACCACCAGGGTGTTCCTACGGAAGCCTCGCTCTCCCAGATTCCGAAACTACCGGCAGCGAAAGCAATTCCAGTGAGCGAGTTGTATCAAGGTCAAGATATCCAGAGGATAATTGGACCCGACATTTTCAACAAGATTGTACCCATGGCGGTGACGGAGTCCGCAAGTTTATACGATGAAGAGAAGGCAAAGCTGATAAGAGCGGAGAGCGAGAAGGTGGAGATTGCAAACGACGAGATGGCTGCAAGCTTGGACTATCTGAAGCTCCCTGACAGTCTAAACATTCTGAAAGGTGGTATGGACCAGGAGATGATGGTGGATGACGAGTTTCGAAAATGGTGCGAGGATCTTGCTGGCCACGCCCCCTTCACAAACGCGTTTGATCAGCTGAGCACGGATAAGTCGGAGATAACGGCGATGCTAGAACACAGCATGAAGCAGTTGGACATGGAGGAGAGCGTGTGTGAGAAGATGCGTTCGAAGTATGGGCCGGAATGGACGCAGCAACCAAGCTCGAGACTGACGGCAACTCTACGGAGTGACATCAAGAACTACCGAGGGGCTGTTGACGAAGCCAGCACAAGCGATGCTCAACTCTACAGCACCTTCAGGCAATGCGAATCTGACTTTGATGAGATGCGGTCGGCTGGGGAGACAGATGAGGCGGACGTCTTGTACCAGCGAGCGATGATCAAAGCCGGCGCGTCAAGGGGTAAAGGGAAGGGTGCTAGTCCGTCATCCGCCGAAAACCTCATCGACGATGACTTCGAGGGTGGTCCAAGCGTTGCTGAGCAAATAGCGCACGTGGAAGACTTGCTACGGAAACTGAATCTCATCAAGAAGGAACGCGCTCAGGTCTTGAAGGATCTCAAAGACAAGGTATGAGGACCGAACAGGGAAGGAGAGCTATGGTAACTAATATTATGATAGGTCCACAGCGACGACATATCGAACCTCTTAATCCTCAACAAGAAGTCAATATCGAACCAAGAGAATCAAGTCTTCAAGGCCGAGCTGGAGAAGTTCAGGCCGCACCAGAATCGATTACTGCAGGCGAACCATAAGCAGACCTCTCTCATGAAGGAATTGACTCGGACATACAGCGATCTTTTGCAAGATAAGCGAGTGCGTTCAGAGCAAACCAAGTACGAGGCGTTTTCACGACAGCGATCTTCCGTCATGATCAAATACCGAAAGGTCTACCAGTCCTTTAACGATCTGATCGCTGGCCTTCTACGGGCACAGGGTTTCTATTCGGAGATGAAAGAAACGGTGGAGAGCCTGCATACGAACGTCGATACCTTTGTGAACAACAGACGGTCAGAAGGCGGGCAGCTTCTTACCAAGATCGAAAATGCACGAAACAGTGGTGCCGGTGCTCAGGCAGATCGAGAACAGGAGAGACTGAAGGAGCTAATGGAACGGATGTCAATGGAGCCACCGTCCGGCTCGCCATCAAACGGCGCCCCAAAACCAAAGCAACACCGCCCACCAGCAATCCAAACATCCCTCCAACCCAACAACAACAACCCTGGTTTTGCCCAATCCGCCCATCCTCACTACAATCCCGCCGCCTCTCCCCCTATCACGCCTCGCTACCCCCTCACCGCCCTCCCAGGTGGCCAACCACAAAACCAATATATGTCCTCCCAATCCTCCTACCAACAACCACAGAACAACGGCTTCCAACCCCCACCTCCTCAGCACCGCGAATCATATGGCCGCAATGAACCCTATAACCCTAATGCCTATGGGCCCGTCTCACCCCCGGCGCACCAGCAGTACTTCTCCCCGCCGCCGAACCCCTACGGGCAGAATTCCGCCTACCCTAGCGCAACCACGCCGAATCCGCATCAGCAGTCGCATAATCAAGGGCAGTACGGCGCCATTCCGCCAGGTTATGTGCCACCACCGCCGCCACCAGGGCCGCCGCCGAGCCAGAACCAGGATTTCGGAGGGTTTAGCGCGAGTGGAGGGAACTATCCAAGTGGGCCGGGTGGTTACGCGCATGATCATAGGAGGCCGCCGCAGGGGCAAGGGCATCAAGGGCAAGGGAGTCAGGGAGGACAGGGCCAAGATCCGTGGGCGGGCTTGGGAAAGTGGGCGTAGTGTTGTAGGGAGGGAGGCGGGAGGGATGAGGAGTAGGATGTATATGCAGACTAGAATCGAAAGCATTTTCCCTTTTGAAATGACGGAGCTTATTTTCTGTGGTTGATTTATCTCTCAATGTGGTTATGCATTTCTGGGTGCTTTTACTCTTCCTGACACCTGGAAAGAACGCTGGGCGAGCAGGGGTGTTTATATCACGTGATATCCTTGCGCACAGACTTCTCTATTTGTAAGCGGAGGTCTGCTCTACCTCAGAGCCATCATCTTGCCTCAACCTCTGCGCCTGTATCAGCATTGGCATCCTTAATAGTCATTATACACGCATGAGCTCTCTTCATCGGCCGCTATTGCGCGGCAAGCAGGGCTGCTGGACGTGCCGGTTGCGAAAGAAGAAATGCGACGAGGGTCGACCTCATTGTTCGACGTGCGAGTCGCTATCGATTACTTGCTATGCTTACGGCGCAAAGCCCGACTGGATGGATAACGGGGAGAAGGAAAGAGCAGTTGCCAAAAGCATCAAAGATATCGTCAAGTACACTTCGAGGCGCAAAAGAACATCCCAGCTTCCGAAGGAACGCGAACCAATCGTCCTAGCGCCCAAGTCCTCGAGTGCTTCTGTGGAGAACACGTCTTCCAATCCTGGGTCACATCGCACGCATAAATCTACCCCTCCGTCGGATCATGGGTCATTGCACCAGAATGCACGCATGGATGAAGCGCATGCGCTGCACAACGGATCTGACCTCCTATTCTACGTACCAGCGGACGAGTCCACCCTCCTGATACACTTTCTAGACCATGTCTTTCCGCTCCAATACCCCATGTATCAACCCGGGATTTTAGATGGCGGAAGAGGCTGGCTACTTGCACTAATACTACGGACGAAATCTCTCTACTACGTAGCCCTAGCTATCAGTGCGCACCATCGCCGCACGATCATGCAGACCAAGATTAGCCATGTCTGTAGAGCGCTGGAGGTCCAGGAAGCACAGCATCTCGAAAATTGCTTGAAGCTGGTTAATGAATTCGCACAGGTGGCGTGTCCGTATAACGGACTAGGCGTCACAAATGCAGTCATCCAGCTAGGATATTACGAGGTATTTCTCCACTGATTATTAGATTTTGGGTCGTCTACTGACAGCTGCTGGCAAAGCTTTTTTCTAGCGATGGGTCCGCGTGGAAGGCGCATTTCCGTGCAGCGATGAGGATGTACCAGAGAGGCTATAAAGAGGACCTGTGCAACTTTGCTCTCAGCGAAGAGGCACGCAAGATTCTTTTGGAGGACCGCCCTGATGCGAATCTCGATCCTGCGGTTGCCGAAGAAGTGCGGAGCCATATATTCTTGGCTGCTTCGTTGATCTGGCTCGATATCTTGTCGTCCATCACTGCGGGAACAGCGCCGTATTTGCAGTCGTTCCACTTCCGCGTCGTCACTCCAGATTCCCAGATCAACCTCAAGAAAGTCATGGGCTGTCAGAACTGGGTGATTCTGCAAATCGGCCGCATCGCTGCGCTCCATGAGAACTGGACTCAAGCGTTGGATAACGGAAATGCTGATTGCAAAGCTTTTCAGGATACTGTGTCCGATATCAGTAAGGAGATCCAGTTGTGTGGTCTCACCCAGACGACCCTGGATGAGCTCAACATCTCGGAAAATCTCTGCGTTACAGCATACAATGCGGCACCCGACTACTCCATGCTCATTACCCACATGTTCGCCTACATGGCGTCTATCTACCTCCACTTAATCACCTACGGCTTCAATAAACTAGAACTCGTGGACAGGATCATCCCCGAAGCCATGAAAATGCTTCACACTCGCATCCCGGTCCATTTTCTGCCAGCTTTGGTTGCGCCGCTGTTTGTTGTGGGCTGCGTTGCTAAGCAGGAAGACCAGCAGTACTTTCGCAACGCGTTTGAGTCTCCGCCGTTGGTGGACTCGTTGCTTAAACACCGGGGAAGGATTTTGCCGGTTTTGGAAGAGGTTTGGCGGCAGAGGCGGGGAGCAACCGGGGTTGCGTGGAAGGATTGTCTGGAGCTTACCAAGGAGGTGCTGCTTCTTTAAGTACTCGAGGGGTTTTGGGCTGATGGCGCCGCCGCTGTTTGCCGCGCCGCGCAGGTCGGGTCGGTATTCTGTATACACCTAATCCTTCCGATCAAGGCTCCGCGCGGGGAATTTGTGGTTACGGCAACAAGTGCCACACACACCCTTCGCTTGATTACATTTCGAGATCGTATGATGGGTATCAAATCGGGCTTGCTGGCATGCGCTGCTGCTCATACGACGCCACTATTAGAGTGTTCTCAACGCTGCGATCAGGCCGGAAATCGCGGATCCAGAGACGTCAGTATCTCCGCTCTTCGCGGTCGAAATCTCTATCAGCGACGTTAATTATCCTCGTCTGGCTGAGATGATATAGATTTTCCGTAACTAGACTGGTATGCCAGCGCCGACCCACAGTCAAGTACGAGACCGACATTATTACCAAGCTCGTTGCTAAAGAAGCCTCGCCTCTTTCTACTCGCACTATACCCCTTCGATACGTTCTGATTGGCTTTATTAACAGGCCAACTCCTCCTTCGGATTTTTAGGCTATCTTGAAAGGCAGCTCGTGAGGCAGCTCGTGAGGCAACTCGTGAGGCAGCCTGTAAGGCAGCTTGCGAGGACGTATGCATAGCCGTATGTGTGTTGGTTCACGGAGTTAAATCCGGTAAACTACCCAGCGATCAAGCTACAATTCAGCCACAAATGCGAGAAAATCTAGAAAGTAACGCCTCGCTTTTCTGCAGCTTTTAGTTGACTCAGTTCAGCCTTGTCAAAGTTAGTCGAAAAAGGCGTTCACCGGAGGTGTCGACATGCTGTACATGGATTTCCGGGTACATGAAAATTGTAAGGCGCTGCGTTTTGCAATCTCATTGGCTGTCTTTTGCGGCGCGCAAAGCTCCGGCGTTGTTTAGCATCTAAGCGTAGAACGACATGGAACACCTCGTGCACGGGAGAATGCGAAGTACGAATGCGGTGCGCTCTGCGTTCTCATTGGCCCATGCCTGCGGCGCGCTTGTTTGCTTTCTCATGCACGAGCAACATCAGGCCCCTTTGGAGACATGATTTCTAAGTTGTCCTCGCACATAAAAGCACCATTATCGGTGGGTCGTCTGTCATTACACTCATTAGCAATGGTCTATATCTTTCATCTCATCGCAAATCTATTCCAGCAATTATTCCACTTTCTTACTGCAAGCTACTTCGGCCAAGCACATACTTCAAGCGACCCATCTCGTACCATGAAGCACATCGTCATCCTCGGAGGCTCCTATGGAGGGGTAAGCACGTCCCACCGGCTCCTCAAACAGGCTGCGAAGTCTGAACCAATCAAAATCACTCTCGTGTCACCGAATACACATTTCTACTGGAATATGGCATCGCCTCGAGGTATAATCCCTGGACAGTTCGATGACGAGACACTCTTCCGCCCGATCGCTGATGGCTTCAAACACTATCCCTCCGGCCAGTTCGAGTTCGTTGTTGGCTCTGCGGACAGCCTCGAAGCCGAGGCGAAAAAGGTCCTGATATCGACCCCCACTGGGAACAAGACGCTTGCGTACGACTTCCTCATCCTTGCTACTGGCTCTCACACCAAGGGAGGCGCACCATTCAAGGGGTTAGGATCAACCGATGATACGAAGCGTGTTCTGCATGATTTCCAAGCGCAAGTCAAGACGGCGAAGACGATTGTCGTGGCGGGTGCTGGCGTGACCGGTTGTGAGGTTGCTGGCGAGTTGGCGTCGGAGTACGGGTCGCAGAAGAAAGTTACTCTGGTAAGTTTTGAGGCATTTGCGACAACTGTTCATGTAGTACCGGCACTGTTTGCTAATCTTTTCCAGGTCGGAAGCGGCGCCACCGTCCTTGAGGCATCCCAAGCCCCTGCCTTCCTCCACGAATTCGTCGACAAGGAGTTCCGGAAACTGGGCATCGACATCAAACTGAAGGCGAAGGTTACGGGCTCAGCTGAGACACCCGACGGTCGGACGGAAGTCACGCTTTCGACGGGGGATAAACTGGTTACGGACCTCTACATCCCAACCTTCGGACTCGTCTACAACACCTCCTATCTCCCCGCCAAGTTCGTCAAAGCCAATGGATCCGTTGTGGTTGATGAATATCTTAAGGTCAAGGGGGCTGGTGATGTGTGGGCCATTGGCGACATCCTTGATCTGGAGAGTTCGCAGTTCTTGACGATGGACAAGCACTCGACGTATCTCGCGAAAAATATTGGGTTGATTCTGAAGGGGAAGCCACCGCTTCCTTATAAACCCATCACAACTCGTGGGTCATCTTTAACCCCTGAAGTGAAGTTGAAGCTCATTAGTTTGCAGGGATGATGGGCCTCCAGATTGGCAAGAACGAAGCGGTTGGCCACTATGGAACTTGGAAGCTTCCGCGCTTTGTGGCGAGGTATGCGCGCAAGACTCTGTTTTTGAACATGTTTGCGGGGACGCTTGATGGTTCGAAGTTTTGATTTGTTGGGCTTTTAGAAGGGAGATTGTGTCTGTTTCTAGTTTTATACTGTTGGAGTATATGATATCGCTCATTTCCCGGTCTCCTTAATCTTAGGCGGGGCGCGCTTCTTTGCATGTCCCTCTTTACATGTTTTCTTAAGGATACTAGTCTTGCCATCTCTCGCCGCGTGAACTCCAAAGTGGCGTGTCGCTCTTACCAGCACCTCCCGCGACCAGCCTCCGTTGGCGTGAGGTATATCGACCACTGTTTGCAGGTGTGCAAACTAATAGGGATGGGGTGGTGGCTTTTGTCGCTTTAGTGAGCGTTCGGGCTGACCGGCGCTTGGATTTGGATTTGGATTGTCAACGTAAAAGCTGACCGGGGGAATATTACTCGCTAGCTGGGGTATTCCTTACAGTAGTCTCAATTGTGCATGATTGCAATCAAGATAATGGTATATCTAGGTGCCTAAAGTTATGGTTTGGTACTGTATGAGAATCACTGCTTGCTATGTCACTCTATTCATCATTGTCACATCGCTTAGTCTTGTTTATATTCAACCGAAATTCATGTATTCTATCCAATCTTTTCCTGTTCAAGAGTATCTTAAACAAGCCAAAAACCTCATCAATCACCTACTCGCGAAACGCTACCCCGACATCTCTCGCGAAACAACGCGAAGATCATTCACCACGCCCCTTAGCCGGCATGCCTACAGCCCCTTCGTCCCCGGCGCCTTCCACCGACCCTCCCGCTTATTCCACACGGGCTGCACGTACTTCACCCCGTTCCACTCTGGCGATTTGTCCCGCATGCGGTTCGCGATGACTGCCTCGATGTCGTAGGCGCGCGTGCCGGATAGCGTTTCACCGCGCCACGGCCTGAACCTGCTGTTCGGGTTGTTGAATACAGTTCCGAAGTCGCTGGGGTAGTCGAAGAAGCGCCGTGGGATGCCGCCTTCGGCGAGGAGGGTGCGGGCTTCCGTGGGGGAGGCGGCGAGGGAGGCGATCATGGCGACGCCGGCATCGGTGACGAGGAAGGAGGGGGGGTGGGGCGGAGTGGTAGCCGCAGGGTTGGGTGTCGAAGATGGAGTAGGAGACCGAGAAGAAGATGTCGCCGCGACCTCGAGAGAAAGATCTTCGATGGGGATGTGATCTGCGGCGGTCTCTATCACATCCTCCATTGGCTCTTCGTCGCTGTTGTTGTCGGCGGCTTCGGAGTTGGTGCTGGATGCAATCTCGGGGGGCATGTCTTCAACATCGTCCATGTTGTCATCGTCCATGTCGTCGTCGTATATGTCGACTTCGGAATCCGCGCTCTGACGCTCGGTAGGAGACGACAGTTCCTCTTCGCGCTCAGCTCTGCCGTCTTCGACAAGATCCATGGCCTCTTCACTCCCTTCCGCATCGGAACCATGGCCCTGGGCTTTGGGGGAAGAGGCAGCATCCTGGTCGGACTGCTCTGAATCCGGATAGAATTGCTCTGGATCCTCGTCTGACTCTTCCGACTCCTCGATCAAGATGGGAGTGCTCTTCGCAGTCCCTTTCTTGGCCTGGTCCATGATGCTCTTTAGTCGATCGGACGGCTCTCCTGCTCGAATTTTCGAAGCATACTCATGTTTGTTGAGCAAGTCCTTGAGCTTAACGCGGTTCTCTGATTCTGGAGGTTCTGGATGCTTTTTGAGCTTGTCTTCAAGCTTGAGGCTCTCGAGATAGGTTTTCCAAGAGATATCACTCCATTGTCGATAAGCAAATCCCATAATCTTAATGCATTCCTCGTAGCTCGCAAGTCTCCGCGATCCTGCATATTCGGGTAACTGCTGTGCCTCGATCTCTTTCTTGAACTTCTCAGCATTGTCCCTGAGATTCACCCATCGGCGCATTGTCCAATCGATCTGCTCTCCTACAGACACAACCTGTTTGAGAAACCAGAGGCACGATTCGGCGTATTCATAAATGCCCGTCTCGTCTTCCATCCGTTGGGGTGTGTCAATCTCTGGCCACAGCCCATCCTCGTCTTCAGATTCTGAAGAGGTGTTCGCCGGTGGATTTGCGTCTTTGCGCTTGAAGCTGGAAGACTTGGGGGCCTGCTTTGCGCTAACCTTGGCATTGTCCTGGCGTCCGGTGGCAGAGGTGGGTTCCGGTTTCGAGGTCAGCAACGACCAGACATTTGTAGCGCGTGCAGCATTTAGAACGACCTTCTTGGCTGCCTCATAGACTCTCCTTGTGCGTGGGCCAAGGTTCTCCCGTCCCTTCCACTTATCGACATTGAGCTGCGCTAGGATCCGAGGGCTTGCATAAATATTCCTCGCCTCATGCACGCAGGATGGCCGCTTCAACATTTCAGCGATAGCTTGGACCAACTCGATGGTATCTGGGTGGTCCCAGCCTAGCATCGGCTTTGGTCGCTCAGGAGAGCTGCGGCGGCGGCGGGCTTTTAGAGACGCAGTGTCCTGAGTAACGTCCATAGCGTCGCTGACCTCGCCATCGCTATCATCATCTGATTGCTCGTTGGAAGACGCGGGTTCCTCGTCGCTGGTTTCGGTATCCGTGTCCTCGACCACGACGGCCTTCTTCTTCACAACCTCCGTCCCAGCCAACCGGGATGACTTGCGAGTCCCCTCGACCTTCGGCTTTAGCTGCCGAGTTGGACCCGAAGACGGCGTAGCTGCTGCTGATGAATTTGGAGCTTTATCCGGGGCTCGAGAGGACTTGAGACCCCGGCTTCGCTGCTGAAGAGCCTTGGCCTTTGCTGGAGTAGGCTTTGAGGCTTGCTTGGGCTGTAAAGTCTCTTCGAGCTCAGGGGAGCTGGGGCGGCGGTTGGTTTGGGAACGCAAAGCATACTGGCGGCGAGGGTACGGCGTTGTGGTGACCTTGTTCTGCTTGGTAGCCTTCAGTTCCTTAGGCATCTTGGCTGATTAGAGTGCTGATTGGGGAAATAAGAAGAATATGAAGTGGGTGGAAGCTGTGCTGAAAGAAGTGTTTCCTGGTGGTGTGGTGTGTGGTGTGTTGCTGGAAACTGCAGGTGGATGATTGAGATTACGAGTTAGAGAAGGGGGTTTATAAAGGCGCTTGTCTCATGGGAAGATTCACCGTTGGCGGAAGAGATGCTGGCATTGTCGCGGGACAGGCTTCTACATGTGAGTGAATGATGACGAAAATCATCTCGATACTATACATTGCTATATAACGGATCTCATAGTGAAAGCACAAAAGCCTCCAGCTACAGCCCCGAACTATATAGTTGAACAATGCTGATCAAAGCTTGTTGGCGTTAGCTTGTTCATGACATGGACGACAGTAGAGCTTGTGGCACAGTGGCGTTTGGTAAAAGGCATGTATTTGTGACAGGTTTTAATTGTGAAGTGACAGTGATCGTTTGTACGAGCATTCCCCGACTCGCCGTTTGTTCGCTATCATGTGCGCATCCTAAGCGAGTTTTGAGTTTCAATACAAGCTGTATAGAGGTATAGAGTGTAGATCATAACACGTTGAAGCGTCATCACCCCAATCTTAACGGTATTAAAACCTTTCACAGGCGTTTGGAGATCAATGAAGACGTGTGTACTCAAGTTCTGTGGAGCTAATGCACAATGTCTCATCAGTATCCTCATTGAATCGGCGCGGTGCTTGCTCTTGGCGCGGGACTACTCGTCACTGTGTGAAGGCTTCTAATACTTATTCAGGACGTAAGACCGGACAAGATCACTAGTGTTCACTTCATTTCATGCGTATTCTGGTGGCAAAAGGAAAGTTGATTCTCTACGAAAGAAAGTCAGATTGGCCTGCTTCCATATGTAGGCCGAGGAGTTTTAAGTACTTCTAACATATTCTCCACTCAGCGAGTTTTGGACTGAGTCTAGTAGCCCCTTTTCTCCGCGTCATAGCCAGGAGATAAGTGGCTATCAGCCTCGACTTGAACTCTTCAAACGCCCAGAACGGCTACTTAATACTGCCGGTCTTTTCCCCGATACTGTCCAAATCGCCCGAATCGAGTTTCGAGGAAGTTGATGAGCTGCTGATGAGGGGGGACTTCCCGGGTCTCATCAGCGGCAACCTGTTGGGGAACAACCCCCTCCGTAACGGGCATGGGCCTAGCTTTTGTGGCGTCGGCTCCTTCGTGGATGGATACGGTGTTCGAAGAGCCACGAGAGATGGCTGCAGGCGGGGGGGTGTAATCGGAAGCGACGTCGACCACGTCCATTGGGTCGGTTGAGTCCTCCCCTTCGCTGTCATTGTCGGAGGTCATGCCATCCTCTTCCGAGCTGTCCGTCGAATCAATGTCGATTGGGATGCTCCTCGCTGCCCCTCGCTCGACCGGCCGTGAGGACTTTGGCTGCTGATATGTCACCTCGGCCTCCGACTCTTCTGAATCCGAATGGGAACAATTCTCCTCGCTCTCTTCTGGATCAGTTTGATCCTCAGATTCACTGTCGTCGTCGGTGGCTGTCGTGCGCACTCCGGAAGAGGTGCCGAATGGAAGGATGCTTTCATCATTGCCTAGCTCCATCCAGGTGCTGTAGCGACTAGGTGCAGTCACAGCAGGCGGGGGGACGATCACTCCCTTGGACAAGCGGAGGCCTTTAAGTCCAGTCGTCTGGTTGGGGGTTACAGCCCCTTTCTCCTTTAGCTGCGAGGTCTTAGGCTGCCGATATACCACCTCAGCCTCCGACTCTTCAGCCTCGGAAGACGTAGAGTCCTCCTTGCTCTCTTCTCGCTGACGCAACAGGGTGCTCTCGTACAACTCGCGCCTCCTCGCCTTGTCCCTCCGATCGCGCATCTCCTGCATTCTGCCCACACGCATCGGCCTGCTCTTCTCCCACGAACCTGAGCCTGCTTCAACAGGGGCACGCTTCGCTTGAGGAGCGGCCCGCGAGGACATGGACGTTGTCGTAGACGCTACTGTGCCCACAGACCTATCGTGGGTCTGCTGACGGGTCGAGCGAGAGTATGGTGTCTTCGAGGCCTGATCCTTTTTCGGGAGTTTCTGCTGCTTGGGCATTTTGGCAGCAGAGGGTGGGTAATTGAGAGGTCGAGAAGTGATGAAGTATTCTTGTGGGTGGTGGGGGTAACGTGAGTGTCGGTTTGATGTGATAATTGTAGGACGAAGGCCTGTCTTATATACTCGAGAAGGGTTTACCATACCGAGACTTATTCACCTCTTAGTGTAAGCAGAACGACTTGAATGGATACCCCGTGGCACAGTGTACCCTTATAGGTGAATAATGAATCGTGAATCAGATGGTGATTTCACAATGCGATGGAGTAAATCTAAGTACTGCGCTATATAGGTATGGGGACTGGCATTGCGGATACATTGTCTTCGATAGCTTGCCCCAAGAGTAGAGACACGAGGCGGGGCATTAGAGGTGGCGGCGGCGAGCTGCTGCTCCAAATCCGGGAAAAGAGCACTATTAGCGAGTTGGGCTTTGGCTTATATTAGTGAATACCATAGCTAGAATGTTTATAGCAAGCGCTCCTCAATTATGAGTATCGTAGCTTGATAGCAATCGGAGGGGTTTCTGAGACTATTCTATGATCGGGACAGGAAGCAATGATTGCGACGTTAGTTTGCCAGCTCTTGCCAACTTGCTGGTTCTCTTCTCTTCACACGTTATCTGTGGCTTATACAGCTTGCCACTGGCGTGCAATCTAAATCAAGAGGCGAGTAATCGCCATCATATCGCTGGCGAGGGCGATTTGACATAGTATAGATTTCAAGTTGTGTATAGTTTGCTCGCAGTATAATTCAAGCCACGTAATTTTATGGACCGAACAAAGCTCTTATATTTCGATTCAGTTTGACACCTTTATCGCACTGTCCGTGGGACTCCAAAGTGACCTTGAACGGCAGCACATAAACTCGTAAATACCCGTTAGATCTGAACTCTATTACTCCTGACGAAGTATATTCGACTCGATCTATGACAGTATGGTTAATAGCCATCAAATCACAGGTATATTTTCCAATGAGATCGCACTGGCTGGGGTCCTCCAATATGGCATCAGAATTTATGACAAAATGGACGTTACAGACCTCTTATTCAGCCTTTGGTGTCTGATTTCATGCGCTTGTAAATGCGTACGTGGAAGAGCATCCGGAATATGTGTACCTTGATAATGGCGTTTTACATACTCTCTTTCGGATTCAACTCCTCAAGTCCGCCACAGTATAGCCCAACTTGTGGCCAGCTGCTCTGGGACTAACCCTTAACCCGCCCCGCGTAGATCTCTTGTCTGATCGGTTTGTTAGTCCGACGTTACGCAGCCGCTTCGCTCCTCAATGTGGAAAAAACATGCAGCCGCTATCTCCTTATGGTCCTTTAAACGAATGATTCCTCTTGGTTCAGGTTAACCAATCCCTTTCCATCATGATTCGGGGGACCACAGTGTATCCGGTGCGGCGGCTCTACCTGTTGTGGTCCATAATAGCATGAGCCTTGTGCTGGTCTATTAAGGGCTTCTTTCTGCGGAAACAATCTTCTGCAGTACGGCTATCTTCTCTCCGGCTACGCAGCCACAGCAGCAGCAGTGTTCGCACGCGGCGGGACGGCGTTATCGTCCTTATGGGACTTGTACGTTTTAGTTAGTAAGTGCTCCAATCATATATACATAAGGCGAATCATCTACCTTTTAGGGCGTACCTGGTTGACCTAGTATGTCCTTAGACCTGCTCTATCTATTTATCTGCTACTGCGCCTTCTCCTCTGCAGTCTTCTTTTTCTCGGCGGCCTGTGAGTAAGTTCCGAGAGCTGAATCAGCTCTAGCACGATATGGAATTGGAACTCGGGAAAAACCTTGAAGCACATCTGGCCGAATCAGCACCCGCACTGGCGTCGATGCCAGAGGCGAGAGAGCCCAACCCAGAGTCCAAGTTTCTCAGGCTGAAGAAGTCCTAAGTATAAGTCAGCTCTAGAGAAAGAGAAGCCATGGGCAAATCAGGTTCAGTTAGGAGGTCAGCGGGAGAGTGTGCTGAACTGCAGGCTATAGCATCTGTAATAAGGTGGAATGCTACGTTTTGTACACGGAACGCCCCTGGCTACTACTATTGATTCTTGCGGTTGTTTTTCATAATGTTACTGAGTAGGTTTCACGATGCTCTCCCAGTCCAGAGCGTGATAGATCGCCGATAGCGTGCGGTTCTACTTGAATCTGCCCCTGCAGAGCGGTTCGAGAGTGTTCCGATCGGTTAGTGTTTCGGAGCCGCTCGAGGTGAGGAATTGGAGGCACCAAAGATGCCTATTGGTAGATCAAAATATCCCACCCGTGACATCTATCACCTGTCCGTTCACCCAGCTGCTCTTCTCCTCCGCCAAAAATCCCACTACGTGCGCAATCTCCGCGACCGTCCCGAGTCGCTTCTCAGCTGTTGGCTTCGACACCATCATCGCCAACTTGTCTGCTGGGTACTGCAGAACCGTTTCTAGAGAGGCACTTAGATCGAGCACGAAGCAACGTTGAAAATAACCTACCGGTAGCCGTGAACCCTGGTTGGACCGCGTTTATGGTGATCTTCTTCTCCGCTGCATACTGTACTGCTAATGTCTTCGTCATGTACTCGAGTGCGGCTTTGGCCATACCGTACAGCATCGTCGCCGGCATGGGCATCTTAACCGCCCCGGAGCTTATCATGATGATGCGGCCACCGGGATTGATAACTTTGAGAACTGCTTGCGTAACGAAAAAGGGGCCGCCGAGATTTGCAGAGAACTGGGTGTTGAAATCCTCCGAGGTGGTTGAATCAAATGAAGTATGAGGCGCGCGATGGACGGCATTGTTGACGATAGGGCTATTAGAACGATGCTCATTGAATGGAATGCCTGAACAAAAGGGACATGATGGGAATACCTAGTATATCAATTCCATCCACGCTGAACCCTTCTATTACCGCCTTCACGATCTCTCGTCCTACCTCCGGATCAAGCAAATTGACCTTGAGTGCTAAGGCATCACTACCCTGACGCTTGATCTCTTGGACGACAGTCTCCGCTGCTGTGCTGTCGGAGTGGTATGTAATTGCGACGGCCTGTGCACCACTTTGCGCAAAGCTCAGAGCTATCGCTTTACCAATCCCGCGCGACCCGCCCGTTACTATCGCGATCTTGCCTGCAAGTGGTTTCGACATGATTCGGACACCTCGAATTGTTGAGGTGGCAGGTGTTATAGCGTAGTAGAGCGAGCGGCAGGGTTGTCTACGAGGAGTATTGCAAGAAGGTAGTGTATAAAGCTCTTCGCGATGCGTTGGACACGACGTCGTGCTCGGACGCTGACATGCGACGAAAACTACCTATAACTACGGATTGAGCGCTTAATCTGCCTGTTCTGGCTTGGTGCAAGTGTTGACGATTTCAGCCACAGTGGAAGCCACTCTGGTTCCATTCATGCTGGGATCGCGGTGCACGTTATCCGTGAAAAAACAAGTAATACTAAGGGGCCTAAATTAGCCGTCGCCTCTTCCGTATGCTGGCATTGCTCTGCTAATATAGCCTTCTAAATGTGTCTTGTCTTGCTCTTAAACATCTGAGAGCCCTAGGTTTATTAACATTGATGGCGGTCAAGGCTTCAGCCAGGCTCCTAATAAATATGAGTTCTTCTCGGCCAGTTTGTTGTATCGAAATTTACTTGGATCTACCAAGTAGATTTATCAATGCTGTGACCTTTGATGAACCCTTTGTCCGTCCCTAGTTACGTGCTGACCGAGTCTAGGCCAAGCACACTTTCTCTGTGATTGGCCAGCAGGTCTTAGTTATTGTGCAACCCCTGGGACCTCCCCTCGTGAATTTTCTTCTCGTCTTTACATCCCGACTCTTACCACGCAATTCATCGACAACAATACTTTTTAGCAGTCCCGAGAAACAGTGTGCAATGAACGAAGTACAGCCAAGACCGCGCCCAGCCGGCATGTCCGGGCGGTGTATGCCCATGGCCTGAGGCTGAACACTTGCATGCTGGCGGGGCTGAAAAGTTATCGCCGACCAACTAACCCTAGTCTACGACGTTGCTCCCGAACGTCGGCGATGCTTACAGGCTTGGCCGAAAGATGATTCGTTCGGAGCTTTTCCAAGACTGAGATTTGAGCAGATTTACGCTTGAAAGGTCGATGTCGGATCGGGTTTCGGGCACTTAGCCTTTATGAAAGTCTTGATGCCAGCTGCCAAGTTCTATTCCTGCTGTCCGCAGTCTCCGCCAAGACGTAGGGCTACATGTCAAGTACTTCTCTAGCTTGCATCTGCAGTTCGAACCGTATTGTACGGTTCTATCGAATGTTCGACGCTGTCGCCGACCAAGCAGTGTCACAGTACTCTGTGCGTTACCGCTTCTACATCGCCTGAAGCCGAGTAAAACTTCTAAGCCCCCTTGGAGCGTTGGACGACGAGGTATATAACATTAGAAGAAATGTATCCGTTTGAATCATCCAACTTCACTTCAATCATCGTCTCTTCTTCCATTTCATTAGACTTCCAATATCTGAACCGTTTCTCTTCATTCAACCGTCTTCATAATGCGTATTTCCACCTTTTCATCCCTTCTCCTCGCCAGCACCTCCCTGACCACTGCCCGCGTCCTACCCCGCGAACCTGACGACCGCGACGAAGTCGTCTACCTCCTCAATTGCAAAGCACACATCGGAAACGACGTATTCGTCTCAGGCACCAAAGATCAACTCTGGCTCTTCCCCAACTTCGAAACCTCCCGCAATGCCGGACAACACCCGACCAAAGCCTACCCCTCCGACCATGGCTTAGGCAAAGGCTACGGCGACATGGACTACACCGTCGGCACCCAAGCCCAGCCCATCACCGGGACCCTAGGCAACCGCCTCTTCGAAGTATGGGGCCTGGCCGAGAAAGGCGATGCCAACACGACTATCACCGGCGAGGGCAGACTGGGAGGCCGCGACATGACCTGCTACCAGTCCCCGACCACCTTCACCGAGACCGTCTCCGCGGACCGCCACTACGAGTGCATCGCGCGATACTGGTGCACACGCCAAGAGCGCACGATCCGCCGCACCTCTTTCGGCGTCTCCAACACCACCGCCGACGTGCTCCTAACCAGCGGGTCGCCGGGCCCCGCCACCAACAAAATCATCCTGGCCAGCGTCAAGGAAGCGCTGCGGAACCTGCAAGTGTCGTGGGACAACCACCTCTCCAAAGACGCGTCCGTCTTCAAGATCAAAGACACCGACTCCGCCATCGCCTTCGAGGTCAGCTTCGACGAGAAGGATGGCGATATCAACTTCGACCCGAACCGGCTCAAGGGGATGGCCGACCAGCTGGTGGATAAGCTCGCGCCGGCGATTGCGGACGCGGCGAAGTTGGTCAAGTGCGCGCAGGGCTGGGGCGCGAAGTATGCGAGCTGCACGTACAAGCTGGTGTTTCCGGAGCAGATTAAGGTTGAGTCGCAGATTACGGCGCAGGCGAATCAGAACTGGATCACGCAAGACTGGGCGACGATTACGGTGGGCAAGCAGGCTGGGAAGGTTGAGTGTAAGACGGATGGAGCGATGGCGTCTGTCTTTGCCGGAGTCTTTGGGGCGATAGGCGCGGTTTCGACGGGAGGCTTGAGTGCGGTGGCGCAGGGGCTGGGTGGTGTTTTTGGTGCGGTGCATGCGTCAAAGTGTGGGCTCCCGATCTAGAGGAAGAACGATGTTGAATTCCGGTTGTATATAGGTTCTTCCGTCTGCATCGTTGCGAGTTTGGCTTTTTGGTATATTTTAGCATAGAGTTATAGAATGTACTATCAGATTGTTACCTTTTGCCTGATTATCTGCCGGGTATCTGGGCTACTCCTTACAGTGGCGTTGGGCGAGCAAGAATAGCAGTATAGTGCTATATCCATCTACGCAAACTCAGGATCTAGCAACCTAGGACCAACACAACGTATACGTAGATGCAGCAGAAATCAGACGACGTTTTATTTGACCAATCGCCTAATGCTTGTAATACTCCCCACAGCGGTGTCGGCCAAGCAGGAATGAAGCGTAGTGTGATGAATCTGTGGGTGCAGTTATGGCGTAGTGCTGCATCAGGTCTTGTATACTTTACTCTGCTGCAAGGTACCGTTGTTTGAGGTAACTCAAATAATGTTGAAGGAAGTCAAACAGTGTCGAGGCGGTGGAAAAAGGCATATGGCTACTCTCTAATTTGGGTCTCGATTACTAAGAAAAATTTGACCGAGATAGAAAGTCTTAGTACTGGCTTTTGGCTACAAGCTTTAGCTCCCTAAGCACCTAGGATTTGAGAAGTGCCTATCCTTTCAGTTTATCGTACGTGATGCGGCATCCTGAAGGAAATGACCCAGGCCATGAATGAGGTATCGTGTTCGTCGGCACCCAGACCTACTGTGGTGGCGCAGTGCATGTGGCTTCGCGGGATAGCAGTGCTTCACTCTGCCAAGGGCGCTTAGAGTCGTTCCGAGCTGGCGATCCCTACTCTGATCAGGCCTGAATCCTGCCGTGTGTCTCAGCCTTGTTATTTCTTGCTTTTAATTCGTCGCTAGGATATGCAGACTTATGCCGCCCAAACCGTTCCAACCAAACATCCCGTCTTGTGTACGGTGGAAACAAGATAAGACCACGATGGCGGATCTCGTCGTTTCGAGCCTAAAGCTTGGCAGCAAGCGACTGTTGTCAAAAGGCAGGCGGACCCCCCAACGAGTTGGATTACCAGCCCCGTGACACCTAACATTGAGATGAACTAGAAATTGGGCGTGTCCATGATGAGTCTGAAACTCGTAATCTTCATCTCTTTCGGTACAATATCCACCACCCATCCCAAATAAGATCATTAATAGAGCTCTAATGCATCATGATATAGTCGTCAGGATATTTGCAGCGTCTAGAATAGCTAAACAATGTATTTTCAGTCCGCCAGTCTGCTACAGCTGGAACATTCCCGATAGTTCTTTGAACTTAGACTTTGGCGACATATATCTCCAAGTTAGCAGTGATGATAGCTACTCGTGGATCGGACTTGGGACCGGCGATAGCATGGCAGAGTCAAACATGTTCATCATTTATACGGATGGCAAGGGGAATCTTACTCTATCGCCGCGCACAAGTATTGGATATTTCGAGCCTAGCTTCAATAGCAGCATCCAAGCAACACTACTAGAGGGATCAGGAGTGTTGTCTAACTCCTGGACGGCGAACATCAAGTGTAAGTTGGCCACTGTTTGGAAGTGAAATTGCGAAATGGTTCCTAAGCGCTGATCTCCACAGGTGGAAACTGTCGCATTTCGCAAACCAGCTGGATCTTCGCCGCGCTTCAAGGAGATAGTATCGATGAAACAGACAGAAGTACCAATCTCAAACAACACAATCCTGACGGTCATGCGAGTACTACCTTCAATCTCTTGGAGGCTGTAGGCGGCGAGAACAGCAATCCCTTCTTGAACCAAAGCAGTAGCCAGAGTAGCACTGCTAGCAGCACTGCTACTAGCGCTCCCAGTAGCACTACAAGTAGCACTCCCGCAAGCACCTCCAGTAGTCTGAGTCAGACGTCAGAAAGTACGCCGAGGTCCGACGTCGGCGCGATTACTGGAATAACCATTGGAGTCTTAATTATCTTACTAGTCTGCGTCGGACTCTTTTTCTCGTGGAGAAAGAAACAGAAAGCGAGGAACTCAGCAACTGGACAAACCGGTAAAGAATGGGGTAAATCGGAGCTTGACGGTAGGGCTGTACCGCGCGTTGAACTTCTGGGAGAAAGAGATGCCATTGAAGTTCCCGCCACACCGATAGCTCCAGTCGAGTTGCTCGCCGATACACATTACGAGACCAAAAAGCACTCTAAGAGCGCTGCAGTTAGTCCTCGCTGACCCTCCGAATCCTTTGGGAACCCATGTAGGACCAGCCCTGACGCGCAACCAGATATACTCTGGGAAACTTTATTCTTAGTCCTGGTCTTAGTCCATTCAAGCACTCTTGGATGATCGGGTGTTGCGTAGCGAGCTGCTATCAATTGGGTTGCTATGAGCTCCTCTGGTACTCTAACTCTGAGTTTTATTTCTTAGAGCTTGCCGCTCCTTCATACCTTTCAAATTTCTTAGTTTGGCGGGTCGCATGCGTTCGGCGTTGAAATAGACTGGCAGCCACCCATGAACAAGAATTAAAAGCTGTACCGTTACTGTCGTTGGTACTTTTGGCACCGTCCAGGGTGTGCCAGTGAGTTTATCCGATTCCTAGGAGCGTTGAAAGGCTTCTCAAACGACGGCGAGCCAGCTAAGCAAGTTGGTGTGGATTGGGGCCAGGGAAGCGTAGGAGACTCAGTCTTCAATGAAGGGGTTGTTAAGGACTCTCGCGTCCTGCCATCTACTTTGCGCGTCGCCAAAGATTTCGGGTAGTCCAGGATACAGGCTTTTCAAAGCGTCAGCTGCTGCCAACGAGTGGGATGGCTTCGTGCGAGCTGCTATCATTTGGTCGCCATAGACAGTTTTCGAACAGACTCGGACGGTGTCGCGGGGGGATTAGTAGTTTCGTACTAACTTCACAAATAGAAGTAGAGGCTAGACGCCACGGAGTCGCTCGAGCGATGAGATGGCGAGCTGAGAACCTTCCATATCCTACTACATACTTCTGTCTGGCTGATGAAAAGGATATGTCCAAACTTTCCAGAAAGAAGGAATTCGAGAATGAAATTGATGTCGAATTTGATGCGCGTTTCCATCGAAGAATATTGCAGCTCTCTCGCAGAATGCGAAGAGCCTTCTGCTTCTAATGCGAATTACAAGGCTTTCCCCCAAAAGTCCGGGCGAACCAATCTATGTCTGCTTGGAGTGGCCTTATACAACTTGTAAACCGGAAGCACGATGCAAAAGCTGATTAATCGGGAGATGGGCTGCCTCTTGGCCGATTGGCTAGCTGTTGGGAGGCTTTTCCTCATGGTGTTGTCGAGAGAGCAAGAGTATAATTTGAGCATGAAAGAATTCCTATTTCCAAGCCCACGGCCTAATACAGGAGACGAGTTTAGGACTACTTCGAGAACGCGCTTGCGCGCGACCAGAATTTACCCTCAAGCATCGTTCGTGCCAGATGCGAGATTAGCAACAAGAAGACCACAAGAAGAGGTGTTTTGTGTTTCCGTACGGCAGAGACAAAGGATCGGGTGTGGTCGTCGAGCAGTTGAGCAAGAGGACGACATCTTCGTGAAACAGCAGCGTCGACATAGTTGTTGCATGCTTCTGTGCTCTCTTGATGGGTATGGTTGTTCCGCGAGACACTGTCCATCAGCTTTTTGAAAGCCTCGAGAAGTTCGCCCGTCACTCCAACTCTGGATTCAAGGACTTGAAGCGCCGTTTTTCCCTTTTTATTGGTCGCGTTTGGATCAAGCCCTTTTAATTCTGCTTCAGCAAGCAGGTTTGCCACTCTCACACTCCCGCAACTTGCTACCTGGTGAAGGATTGTGAAAACGTATTCGTCGACGAAGGTGTAGTCCGCGTTTCTCGAAAGCAGCATGCTAATACAGCGTGTTGCGTCATGGGAATCGGCTTCGGTGAGTGCCGTGTCCCCCTCCCAATCCCTCCAATTAATATTTGCCCCTTGTGATAGGAGAAATTCCGCAATTTCATGCTGGTCTCTCTTTACTGCGTAGGCTAGCGGTCCGGAGCTCCACGTGTTGCAGGAATCATTTACATCCGCGCCCGCGGAGATCAATAACCTAACAACAGGAATGCTACCGTTTTCCGATGCGAGATGAATTGGTGCGTAGTCACCGCTATGGATCTTTGCGCCCCTTTCTAGGAGAGCTTCAACACAAGGAAGAGAGCCTATCCAACAAGCTTCCATCAAAGGAGTAGCGTCATCGTTCACGCTTCTTTGATTAGGGTCCGCGCCGGAGTCTAGAAGAAGTCGAATATTATCAGCGTCGCCTCGGTATGCAGCCCAATGAAGAGGGCCGCGTCCAGCATCATCCGTAGCATTTATCTGGGTGCGATAGACTGCGTTCGCTAGCTCATTGCTTAAGCCGATAGGTCGCAGCTTAAGCACGACCTTTTGCAAATGCGGAAGATTCAGATCATCTAGATATTAGGACCATGGCAGGACCTTTTTGAATTCCTTGCCAACGGTTCGGAAATGGTGTTGATTAAAGACCCATTTAGCTGCGTTGTTTACCGGCGTACATCCGTAATCGTTCTCTAAAAGTGGATCAGCTCCAGCAGCTAGAAGGAGTTTTACCATAGCGACACTGCCCTGTTGCATAGCAAGGTGAAGAGCGGAAGCTCCATCACATGAGTTCACGTCGTGTACTTGCGCCCCCCCTCCCTGCAATGCAAGCATAGCTTTTGCTCCTAGGAAATCCCTTCTAGCAACATGCCTGAACAAAGTCTGGTCAAGTGTTGCACTGTCTAATGGTATTCGACGCCGGAAAATGAGGCCGAAGGTAGGAGTTCCGTGATACACGGTCACAACTGTCAGAATGGATATGTTGAGAAGCCATGATGGGAACGAGTAGGACATCTCGAACGAGGCGAACGTCGCTCTGAGACATGACGCTTCGTGCGTAGAGGCGTTATCAGTTGGAGTGGAATAGGCGACTTTTACCGATCTGATAAGTTTGTTGAATCCAGCCAGATGAAACCGATTATATGAACGATGGAGATGGCAAGTACATTTGCATGAGCTTTTGCAAACCACGCGCCTCGGAGTTGCTAAGCTGATCACACGGGTTCCGGGTTGGAATGATTCCAATCCTGGACTTGCGGAATCGAATTCAAGTGATTCTTCTTTATTTTCGAAAGTAGCAATTGTGGATGTTGCAACTGTCGCGTTCAGAGTCGAAGGCGACCTCGGTCGAAGTAGGTTCATGACGGCGTCATGTTGAGTTCGAAGAAGTACTTCTAGCTGTACTCCGCGTAGTCTGATAACATTTTAGATCGATATATTATTCAATCGCAATACTTGGGCGACATACGCTGATTGAATGCACAGGAGCAGCATCACGTTAGACCGAACTCTCGCAAGCTGACTCTGCAGATCAGCCACTTTTGATTTTGCTTGGAGCCACTTTTCTTTGCGAATGCGCCGACGGGTATCAGGTGAAGTGCTACCGATTGATTGAAGGATAGCATCGAGGCTCACGCATATCGTTCTCGCGGTGTCGATTTGGGCCGCCAAGATCTCGACGAAAGGGTCGGATTCAGAAACACCCTTCAGGGCATCGCACATCGTCTGCAGCTGTGTGCTCACTCGGCGCGATGTGTGAATCTCCTCCGAAAGATCTAGTATTTGAGTTGGGGCATTGCGCCATGCCTCGATCAACTTCCAAACCTGCGACGATGTCCTAGCGGCCACATCTAGGATACCAACAACGCCTGCGATTGCGGACAACGGATCGGCCATGCTGGATGGAAAAGAGATGAGCTGTGTGATGGTGTTTTAGTGTGAAGGGGCTGGTGTCGGGGTATGCCTTCTTTATCATCTTCATCGCTCCGAGTCTGCCTGCCCAGAGAATACCCCGCACAACGTGCATTCTAAGGACAACCTCGGCGGCGCAAGGCTGGTGTTTGCCTCATTCTGCCTCGTGAGCTGACGACCTATGGGAGGTCATCGGTGCCTCCCGGCATTTGAAAACTTGACGACACCCCAGTTGATGGACCAGAGACCATCTGTTCCATCAAAAGTCGCGTTGTATAATTTTGATCGAACGGATGGTAGGCGGTTTACGGAGAGAGAGAGTACGTGAATTCCTTCTAATATAGTAGATGAGAAGGGAAGTGGAGGTAGAAAAGATGGGAAAAGGCGGCAAGCGTGACATGTTATACGCCGCGATGCTGTATTCCTGGTCCCGGATGTCGTCCAATTCCAGTCCACGTGACTGGGTGCTTGAGAGTTGTGCACTAAGACGCTGCTATTTGTCACTGCGAGCTCACCGTTTACTCTACCTCTGATCTATATTACTTGGAACTTGACGCTCTTTGCTCCTATTCCAAATCTCTGCGTTGGGCGAGTCACGTGCGTTTGGCCTTAAAGTAGACTAGCTGGCACTCTTGTACCAGAGGATCTCATGTTGCCGCTTGGTGTACTCTGAATATAAAATCTGCTAGGCTCGTATAACATAGCTTAGCACCCCTGGACTTTCTTCAATCCTTCATGGGAGCTTGTAAACCTACGGTTTTGAAAAGCATTATAATTTCCCGGGCCACCTTAGACCTTTGGCTTAATGACTACTATCCGTCTAACTTGGTCGACTTAGAGCTCCTTCCAGATGAAACGGATGACGCCGATATCTGTCGTGTTGGTGTTTGCCGACCACCAGCCAAACACGAGGCATCGGAATGGCTTTGGAACGGCCACGGGTGAGATTTGAGAACTGCCCTGTTCGAGTCTCTTGACAAAATGCCCGGCAATGCCAATTTGTCCAGGGGCGAGTTCAGCGTTCGATACGGCAGAGCTGACTTGGCCTGCAAGAACACCACGGCACCCGATTACTACCATCCAGGGGACCGGGGACACTTCGTCAGTCCAAACATCGAATCAGTACTGCAACACGTCGCGCAATTCTATTCACGGTCTCGGGTCATCATATCTCCCCAATCGGACAGGCTAGGCATCGTAGCGGGTGCATGGAATCATACTGAGCGCCCGCTAATTCGTACCCGATGGGCTATAGGCAACCACTGCGAGATGTATAGTCCGGTGCTCAATGCTCATTGGTCTATCACATAAAGGGTCTTTCAACCCGGCAGTTCATAACAAAAACGTATGGTTCTCGATGAAACCTCACGCTCTAGCATTCTGGAATTTCTGGGCCACATCTAAGTACGTATAGCCTCTGCATTACATTTAAGCAGCCACTGACCTTTCAAGCGACGTACAGCGCATGTATGATCAGATGCGTAGGGTCGGGTTTCCAGATTCGAGCTAATCGTACTTCGCGTGGTGTCTGGTTTGCGCGCATCGCGTCTCTAGGTTCAACCGGCTTGTCTGTCCACGTTCCAACTTAGTGGCTATCTGCGACGTAGAACTGAACAGTACAAATCCGACTGCCTCCTGACTGGCTGGCGACCGACTAGCTGGGCTCCTCCTCACAGTAGCATTGAGCGAGCAAGACTGGAGCTAAGAAGTGATAGATCTCTTTCCCTAGACTAACGGCCCAGTGCTGGACCAATCCGTATTTTGCTTTTCTAGCGTAATACCGCCGTTTGAGGTACCTTGAAACGTTAAGGAACCCTCAAAATCGATGTAGCGACTATTACACTTCAAGATAGATAACATCAAGCTTGATGCAGTACAGTTTAAGGTACCTCTTGGCCGCTAGATCACCTGCTGGTTGGGGTCCTCTGTACAGCGGTGTTGTGCAAGCAAGAGTGGGAGCAAGATAGACTAATACCTACACCTTGACACTCGAAGCATAAAGAATGAACCTCAAGCCTATACGCTGGCAACTGGATCACCTCTTGGCTGATGGACTATCTGCTGGCTGGGGTCCTCCGTACAGTGGTGTCGTACTAGCAAAAGTGAGAGCCTGGTAGAGAAATACCCATACCTTGAGATTTTAAGCATAAAAAGGGAGCCTCGATTCTAAACCCTAGGAACTAGAATACCTGTTGGCTAGTTGAGTGCCTGCTAACTAGGGTCCCCCGTACAATGGTGTGGCACTAGCAAAAGTGGAGCCGAGTGGAGAGATACCCATGCCCTGGAACCAAAGCGTTGGTAAGTAGTTTAGGAGTAGACTTCAAAACTCGACTCCCTGTTTCAAACTCTCAAGAACTTTGCATCTTGCCTAGATTTCTAAGACATCACTGAAGGCGGTCAAACGGCGCCGACATGTAGGAAAATGTTAGCAACAGCACCCAAGTCGATCTGAG
The DNA here is from genome assembly GCA_010093605.1 of Lophium mytilinum. NCBI lineage: Eukaryota > Fungi > Ascomycota > Dothideomycetes > Mytilinidiales > Mytilinidiaceae > Lophium > Lophium mytilinum. The sequence goes on along the minus strand of MU004199.1, from coordinate 480,438 downwards.
CTCTACAAGACTTGACTTCATGTCTCGATGCCTACACATCACCAAGGGCAATCAAACGGTGTTAAGAGGGGAGAAAACAACAGCATTAGCACTTGGCCTAATCTGAACTCTACAAAGCTTAGCATCTTGTCTCGATTGCTAAGACATTACCAAAGGCAGTCAAACGGCGTTGAGATGTAAGAAGACAGCAGCAAAAGCAGTGGACCCGATCTGAGTTCTCTGAAACTTAACATCATGCCGAAATTGCTACCACGCTAATGAAGGCAGTCAAACAGCGTCAAGACATAAGAGAATATCAGCAACAGCACTTGAACCGATTTGAGCTCCATAGAACTTGACATCGTGTTTCAATTGCTAATAAGCCACTGAAGGCAGCCAAACGGCGTCAAGACGTATGAAAACATCAGCAATAGCCTTTGAATCGATCTGAGCTCTATTAAATCTGACATCATGTTTCAATTACTAATGCGCTACTAAAGGTAGCCAAACGGCATCAACATGTGAGAAAACAGCAGTTACAACACCGAAGCCGATCTGAACTCTAGAGAACCTAACATCATGTTCAATTGCTAACGAGTCACTGAAGGCAGTCAAACGGCATCAAGATGTGAGGAAACAACAACAGCAACACTTTTCAATTGAACCTTCAACTCTTGGGGACTACAAATCGGAACCTTGTCATCTACAATCGCCAAATCAACACCTCGTCCAACACCTAACTCCTCCGTTTCAACGCCGTTTGACCAACCCCAACTGCTTTTCTACGCAATCAAGAAGCTAAAACCACCGGTGCAATTCGCGGTCCAAAATATCCTCGAATGTCTCGAGGCACGATTTGAATACGTCATCAAAGTCATCGTCGTGCGCCATATCAAATACGCGGTTTCTAGCGATGTCGTTGTCGGTGCCGAAACAAGCTCGAAGGGCCTCACGGACAATCCGGTCTACTTCAACACCGAAGGCATCCGGCTTAGATGCGGCGGCCAGGGCAGTCCACTCGGCGAGCTCGTCTCCGACCTTAGCCAGCCGGAAACACTCCTCCTTCATCCTGGTGGTACAGAAGTGCTCCCACGGCGTCAAGACATCTCGCCAACCGTGCTGGAAACCGGACAGATCTAGGGCCCATTTCTCGCCGTTATGCAGTTCGATGCGGAATAGCGTGTGGGTGTAGATCGAGCCGTCTTTCAGGCCGAATTGGGACCATTGGCGGGGCGTCCAGCGTGGGTTTGGGCGGACGTGGATCTCTTCGATGGTCCGAACGTGTCCTAAAACCTAACGTTAGCTATGCTTGATTTCAATGGTCTTGGATAACTGCATACCTCCGAGAAGCGAAATCAGCGCACCAGCCATTACGCAGACCGCGAAGTCGCATTTCCAGCCGCATATCACCGCCAAGTGCAATCTCCAGTCCAGTTCGAGGGCGAGGGGGACTCCAAATCTTCGAACGCCGGGGGGGACTTCGCGACCGAAGGAATGGACAAAACCGCTGTCCACTACGGCAAATTCAACGTCTACGTTCATAGTCTTCTGGCAAATCATCAAAAACCAGGCAAGAACTACGCGGGATGCTCGCAACAACACGCGCTTGTCTGGGGTGTCTTCCATTGTGTAGAGAATGAGTAAATGGACAGTAAAGAATCTTTCGCTATGAACGCTGAGGAATGAGGAAGCTGGTCAGTTATCGATCATAGCTACGGAGAGATATATAAAGCAGAAGAAACGTCACGAATAGTGAAGTTGAGGCATGGTGAAGGTGGTTGTTGAGCATCTGGTGAAGATTTCGAGATAGAACTACAATTAGGGACATCTGGCGATACAAGTGTTGCCCTTTTGTGCCTCGCAGCGGGGTCAAATAGATTTAGTATTTGTAGACGCAAAGCTTCAATATAGAAGAGTTGCCACCCGGCTTCAAAGTCCTGCCTGGGGTTAAGATTTAGAATAACAGAAGGACTCCTCGAAATTCTCAACGGCTCGACGGACGGCCTCTCGCTAAGGAACCGCCAGTGAAGAGGGCACAAGAACAATTAGCAATGACGCAATTGTGAGAGCTCTAGGAAAGTGTCAATTCCTGCGTTAAGAATCAGCTCGAGTCCCTTGTGTAGCCAGCCTACCTAATAATGAAATAGGAGGTGTGTTCGGGCTATTTTTCCGAGGTCTCTGGGGACTTGTACCACTCCCACGTGGACCAGTCCTCCACTGGGCGGCATTGCACAGTCTTTCTAATGAAAGAATACATGCGAGCGTAGTAAACGGTACCGAGTAGCGAGAAAGGGAATAGATAAGAGGTATGAGGCGGCTCTCGCTCCACCGAAAACATAGCGAAGAGTAACCTCGCTATTTCGTGGCAGCTCGGTCAAGGTGCAACTTGACATTCACAGCGCTGGCCTTTACACCCTTCTTGCAGGTTCCAACGTCCACCGCGCCTAAACCCAACTCTTCCACCCAGCAGACTCTCCCACCAGCCAGATAGTCGCTTCTCCCATCCGCTCCCGCCCGCTCCCCCACATCAGCAACCTCAATACCCCCTTCAACTTCAACTCAAGCTCCACCGCACGCCAGCCAAACGCCATAGACCCTGACGACGCTTCAGCGAACGCCCATACAGACTCAGCACCCTACCATCGCCATCAACACTACCCGCGCATACCCACCACACCACCACCAAGCCCGCCACCATGCCAAAAACCCGCTCGCAAGATGCTGAAGACAAGTCTGAACTAAGCAAAGCGGACGAGCAGATCTTGCGAGCCTCGCCAGCGCCAGCTAGAGAACAGTCAGTGGCCGCGCATGGAAGGGTGCAACAGCCACAACGACTCAGCCGCCGGAGGTCGGGGCCCAACGCCATCCCTCCCCCTCCCAGGAAGCGGCCACTGCAAGAGAAGTTACTAGGATGGCTGCGGAGGCCGGATCAGCCTTGGTGATGGCCAGGACGGCGATCCAACGTCCAGGACCGAAGAAGAATACGTCGAGTCATACCTTAATTTGCGCGCCATAGTGTCTTACAAGAAAGCGGGTGTTATCATCGGCAAGGTTGGCATGAATGTCGCTGACCTGCGCGACGAGACTGGTGTCCGCGCCGGCGGCGGGGAAGTTGGGGTCCAAGCGGGAGAGTAAGGAGAAGAAGGAGGTTGGAGAAGAGAAGGGTGTGGAAGGATAGAAGCCTTAGCCCTACGAGGTAAGGAGCATGTTCAAGAATCCTCGGACCAGATTTAGGCCCTAGGATACTAAGAACCGGTACTAAGGTGCGAGTGGGCGGTCTTTTGGGAGAGGTTTTGGAGGAAGGTGGGGTTCACGTTAGAGATATTGTGGTGTTGCAGCAGTAAGAAGGGGGTGGAAAGTGCCGGAGGGTTGGCCCGATTGGGTGTGGTGGGGGTGAGGAGTGGAGGATTGGTAGATACCTAGTCAGGCCTTGGGATGGTTTGAAGGTTGAACTATAAGCATTGGAGGCTTTTATACTTCACGTAATGGTAATTCTTGTTCTGATTGCGTACCAGCGCTTGGTTCATCTACGGTCTGTCGAAATCTATGAAATTATTGTAATCTTACGGAGCTCAGATACTAACGTAGTCTTATGAAGAAGTATCTTGATACTGCCACCGCATGGCTTCTCTTGACGGCGACCGATGGTCTGGGAGGAGATGTGGTGAGCTGGAGGGCCTAGATTGGGAGGGCTCCTTCCCGAGAAGTATTTGTTGGATGAAAAAGCACGCCCCGCCTAATTTTAGGGGGACCGGAAAATAAGCGATGTTATATACTCCAACAGTATTTCTAGCGAGTTTCTTGTGCATGAGATGCCCTGAGGAGTTCCTAAACCCCGGAAAGGATGTAGGGCTTGCGGGAATGTGATATGAGTGACCGGCAAGGGATACTCGAAATGTGTGCAATTTCCCTAGAGGCATTGCATGGGTATCTTGATTTATAGCAGTAATCCATGTCTTTTGCTTAGCCCCACCTTCCAGTCGAGAAGTCTTGCATCGGAACCCCCTGCATCATTGATGTTGGTGGTCCAGTGCTATTCGAAGCCTCTTCTTCCCCGGGTTCGCGCTTGACAATTTCGAAATCGATATCTATGGGATCTTCTCCAACACGGACGACAAGCTCCACCGAAGCCCAATCCGGATATTTCTAGGTCCGAGGTAAGCGCAAGTATCGGCCCCGTCGAAGGCACTTACCTTTTTGATCAAGACGAGGCAAATACGTTGGACAGCCCTTGCGGAGCTCGCTACGCCAATAATAAATGGAATGAGCTGGCCGGCGCCTTGCAGGGTGTGCACTCCTTGGATCCCGTTCCATTGGATTGTAAGCTCAATAGAGAGAATGAACCAAACTGTCGCTCCCACCACCCGAAATGCCAAGCGATCGATAGCAATTGGTAGGGAAGTCTGCGTAGAGGAAGAGTCAGTTCCTGGTACTTCGATGGTCGAGAACGCTTACCTATATCCGTGTGATGATTCTGTGATTTTGTTTAGCAGGCCGGAAGATGCGCCGCCGGTTGATAGCAACGCCATGACTCTGAGGAGATCTGGAAGGCGAGGGATTTGATCGTAAGGCACCCACCAGAAATCGACGTTTAGGAATGGAACCCAATCGTCCAACCGGAGGAATTTGCGAACGCTCACGAGCGACGAGCTGAAAGCTGTCGTGTGGATCACCTTGCGAAGGTGTCCTAGCGTTTCTAGAACCGCGCGTATGCTTTCATGTCTTTGCTGCAGCCGATCTAGGAAGCCCGGGCGTAAGAATTGAAAGCTGTCGAAGACAATCTGTCGGTACACACACAGAATGAAGAAGAGGAACAACCGGATCGAGATCAAGAAAACGTAGAGTAGGAGAAGGAATACGATCGCTGCACCCGCTATGGCTGTGACCCGATATAACGTAAGCATAGCGTGTCTCAGTGGTTGGCGGGAGAACATGAATACTGAAGAGATACACTTTGCGCCATCTGATTCAGTTGGTAGAGTCTGTATCCCGGTATACCACAGCCAAAGGTCAGAAGCTACTAATAGGGCTGCAATGCTGCTTCTCCATAGAACGCCGGACCAAGATAGAGAGTGGTGTTTTAGAGACGACAGGTTTCCGATCGGTATTCTGGATACTCTAGTGGGTATTGGTTCGGCCGCTTCGCGTAATAATTGAAGAATATCCGCCGGCGCTATAGGTTTGAAGTGCATAAGCCTATCACAGATGAGGCGAACATAGATGTTCACGTATGGAATTACGAACGGAAGAGTTGCAGGCCCATCTGCCGTAGCTGTAGCGTCAAGACCTGGATCAGGTTTTGGGTTCTTCTTCGTCATCGTTGATAGAAGCTTTCTGAGGGATTTGTTGAGGCGTTCTAGCCTTCCGGGTCCAAGAAGCTGCAGCCTGATCCCTAATATACTCAATACTGTGAAGTAGAAACCGAAACAGATCTGCAACATCAGGTGGGCTTCGACCGGTTTGATACTCTTTTGATGTGCTGCTTGGATGACGGCGATAATGATGGCGAAGACGAAAATCGAGTTGGCATCGTGAGTCTCCTGCGCGGAGTCTGGGTCGATTGAGATGCTGAGCCAAGTTGAGACCCACTGAAGATAGACACCAAGTCTGATGCCGAGGCCGTAAAGATCGGGATTTCCGGCGAAACTAGGGCAGCTTGGTACTGCCATGGTCCAGATAATGCTGTGTCCACAGCACCCAGTACGAGAGTCGTTTCCGATAAACCTAGTCCAGGTAGGTATTTTGGTTCGATCAACACAGAGCTTGAGAACCACAACAAGATGCCGCAAATTTCGCTCGGGAAGGGCCCGTTCCTCAGCAAGGCAAAAGAGGGGCCTTGGCGGATTCAGCGAGGACAATTCTGGTCTGGGGCGATGTACCCACGTGAGTTCCCTTGTATCGGGAAAACTCGATAAGGATTAGAGACGGTGCCGACTGAGTGTGCTGGTGAGCAATGGTGTTGATGAGGGAGAGAAGAGAGAAGGCTGAACAAAGTAGGCAGCGAGAGTTGCGAAACGCCAACCCTCAGCCTCAATCTCATGGTGGTTGGCCGCGGGCATGCTTGATTGCATCATGCATCTGCAGTAGGGACGGGTGATTGGTGGCAAGCACAAGGCTGAAGAAACCTAACGCTGCGGAGCTGAGTTGGAAGGCTGAGACTTGTGGCTGCAGGAGCAGGAAACCCGCGCAGGCTCGGGGCACGCTACTTCACTTCCCAGGCGGAACGTGCAAGCCATGAGCCGGCATCCATATTATAATTGTGGGACTCTTGAAGGTGCCAAGAATGGTTTTGACCGGAAGAAAGATGATCTATCCCAGGCGAAATATCCGCCGTTCAAAAGTTAGTTCATACGAATCCCATCCCGTTGAATCTGAATATTGGCCCATGTCCATGCTATCTGTACCGCATCTTGATCGCGAATTCACTATTCCTAATCTCTCCCAAAATCCTCCGTCGCCGTGCTCTCGAAGTAGTAGTAGGTTGTCGCCAATACGGTCATCATTCTCCATCGAGCCCAACCAAACACCTACACAATTCAAAGGCTCCGTGATGGTCATTTCATCTAGGTCTCCATCCAGCAGCGCGTTGAAGTGAAAGGCATGGAGTCGTCCAAACAGTCGTGCCAAAGTTCTATTGCCATTAATCTTCAGACTGGAGTGAATCGGTGTCCAGCGATTCTGCTCCGGGGATTCTGCCTCCAGCGATTCTGGCTCTAGTGATGCTTGCAACAGCGAGAGTGGTAAAACTGGTTGCACACAGAGTTCCACCCTCGTCGACCACGCTTCCAAGATGATGAATCTTGTGACTAGGCTGTTCCATGGAGAGCTTTCGAGAACGTCGGATAAGGAGACGACGGCTCCAGACTGACACTCAACACTGACATCTGTTCCATCCCTCAGCAAGAACCTTGTCCCTGGGCTGAGCCAATATCTGTAGCGAGCTGGTTGGACGAATCCAGTCCAGGACCATGATGGGAAGCCATTACGCCTACGATGCTTTCTGGATGTCTGACGTGAAATAGTTCCAGAGTCCCATTGTAGGCCGAACAGGAAGCTGGACAAAACAACACCGTCACCCGGGAAGACTGGGATGCCACAATGGCTGTTCACAGGATGTTCCGACACCCGTAAGGCGGCTTGCAGAACTCCGCAAAAGGCGTTCAGTATATGCTCGTCATGGGTCAAGTTTCGGCAGGTGTATGCTGTGATTAGATGATAGATTAGCCATCCGGGACTGTCATCCGGGACTGTTGGGTGACCAGGCATCCAAGGAATGCTGTATACGCCAATATTGGTGATCCACATCGGCAGAAACTGTGGGCGGCTGTGGATCATTGATACTCTCACACAGCCATTGGTGCCGACAATCTAAGATTACTTGAGACTCGGTGAACAGCAGGCACCGAGTGGAGAAGAGGCCCTCCTGAAAGGTCCAGCCACGAGAATTCCAGGGAGAACTGTCGACCTCATCCCAGGGCCTGGAAATGATGGATGTAAGACGGAGGCCATTGATCTCAAATTGTGCTTGACGGTTAGGACGTGTAGCAGTAATCCCGGAAAGTCCATGGTGTGCATCAGGACTTGCCACTGCTACAATGGTAAGTTTAGCTAGGCGGTAGACCAAGTCCATTTGTTGAAGCTGTTTTTCCATGTCTTCTTTCACCGACTGCTCTATACACAACGCGTCAACCCACAGGTAATCGAACCCCATACTCAGAGTGACGTTCACAGCATCCTCGATCGTCTTAGGAAGAGCCTTTTCCCCTCGTCTCGTATCCGGTCCCCAAACATAGCTGAGCGCCACATAGGAGCAATCGGCTGGGGCTGACTCTAATTGCCTCGTGCGACAATTCAATACACGTATCGGTGCAGGTAGCGATATATTCGTCGTGTGTAGCTCTGCATGCGTTTCCAGGCAAGTATGAAGCTGTGCCTTCAAGTAGTCGAGGTCGACTATTCGGCTTGGTAACCGATTATATCGAGAAAGGGTGCAATCAGAAAGATCAACACCGATCAAAAGCTCGGGAATTCTATGCATGGAGTCCAGTTTTTCTATACCTGCTGTATGCTCGCTAAGAAATTCCAATAGAGGTCTTTGAGAAGAAAACTCGAACACCTTCTGTTGATAGAAGCGTAACCATCTCAGCTTCGCGGTGATATAAGAGTGGCCATCTGAGACGATAGGGGATTGGAGCTGTTGGCATTGGTCGAAGAGTTCACACATTTGGCAAGGTGACGACGGCATCCAGCTCCATCTTGTCAGCGAGTTACAGGAGCGCGGGATATATCCTTCGGCTGCGGATTCGAAACCCTGTTTGATGACACTAGTGTCCAAGTCACGCAATTATCGCATATGAAGTCGGTCGGCATGGCCGAGTATCAGGGAAATAAAGTTGTATAGCGATGAGAAAGCAGAGTGAAGACGCTATAGCGGTAGGAGTTCCCAGGTCTAGTGCATGCATGATGACGTGCACACCGATTCAGGGCTGCCGTTCAATCAATCAATCACCTTGGCCTCTCGCCGTTGATTGAGTTGACGCCTTAGTCAGCAGAGTTCCAAGTTAATTAATTAATTAACCCGTTAATTAAGGTGATTGATTAGTTAACGTGGCATAAAAAGAGATCCTTAGCAAAATTATATAGGTATTACTAAGGTTTTAACTTACATCTTTTACTTAGTTGCCCTATTTATACTACCCTCTTTAGCACTACTAAGGTTAGGCGCGTTATTGCGGCGGCGGGGTAGTTAGTAGTAGTGGTAAGCCCATATAAATTCTAGATTTACCAACTTCCGGTAGCTAAAACTTGCAATATTAGGATAACTTTAACGGAATATTAACTATTAATTAACGAGACCTTATTAAATTAATTGATTGAAGCTTTTCCAAAGGGCCAATTGATTGAGTTGATTGACAGTTTTGTCAATCAACTCAATCAACGGGTCAACTCGTTGATTGAACGGCAGCCCTGCACCGATTTTGGTTGTCGGATTCCTGGGCCATACCACACCTGCAGATTAGATGCATCGCCAGAAGAACAACCAGCAATGGGCATATACCTCCAACTAATTTATTTCCTCCAGCTTCTATGTGAAGTCAGCGCTGTATCTATCATACAATCTGTTGTAGCACGCCGTTGTCTAAGACTCCTGCATAAAGCTAGACAGCAGCTCATGCAACCCTTCAGACATGCCATTATCAGCGATCGACATTCTCCATTGGCTAGTATCATCGCCCAGAGTCGAAGCACTCGACACAGTCCATTTGCCCTGGGCCTTGTCATCCATCATAGCCATCGTGCGACCAGCGAGCGCTTCAAAAATGTCTCGAAAGGGCGCGGCAGCGTCCCACCGCTCAGCCATTAACACCAACACGATGGTGCAGTCAGTACAGGTACTGCATACCTGGCTCTGGCTGTTTGCACCTCGGACCGTAGGTGACGTCCAGAGGCAATGGAGGTATGTCAAACCAGCAAGGCATAGCTCGTGAACGGCCGCCCATGTGTAGTTTGTTGGTTTGCCCAAGAATTGGCGGCGGTAGCCGTGGCAGATGTCCTCTGCGGCTCGCAGGCAATCAATGAAGATAGCGTCGGAGCTACCACCTCGTCCATCAACGATTTGAGCTCGGTAGAGCTGTAAGATGGCATAGTCGTACTCGAAGTCAAACCAGTGCGAGCTTGCAAACAGCGAAAGCATTTGACCTGTATGAGATAGTGTAGCGGGAATCAAAGCCCGCCAATTCTCTATTTCGGCACGAAGGCGCTCGATTTGAGCCCGATGAGCTTCCTGGCCCGGGTTCGAGCGTGTGATATCAGAGTAGAGCGATGTGTGGATGGAGCCTAAAAGGCGTCGAATGCGAAATGTGTGGATCGCTTTGGTCATATTTGTCGGCGGATCGCTGAACAAGCTTCGTGGCGTACCGCATATTCCGCTGGCTGTAATGCACGAGTCATCGATATCTAGAGGATACTGTACGGCCGCAGAGGTTAGATCCGGTTCAAAACGAGGAGCAGATCACAGTACCTCTGCATCGATCCCTTGAAGAGGTAAACCCAAGGAACGCCCCAGCATAACGGCAGCTTGGCACTCCATTGAATACGTACACCAAAACACCCTTTTGCGCAGGTCCTGTCGAAGAGGATCGGTGGTTGACTCAAGACGTGTCAAGCTGCGATGATAACCAAGATCAATACACTGACGTAGAGCTAACCCAGCCAACTTCCTAGTATGCGTTAGTGCTCAGTTTTTGCTCAGCGTTGTCACTCCCACCAGTGTGATGTGCCTATAGAAGAGCGCACAGAATACACTGCACAGCATAGGATTGCCTGTATAGATTCCAGGTTCTCATAGAATAGAACGTGATCAAGGTAGACGTGCGCTGAAATGTATAACTTCTGAACGGCAGTTAGCTCATTAACGTGGACATTACTGTTGACTTGCCTCTGCTGAACATCCTAAATTGGGCAAAAGGAGAGCTCCAACAGCATAGACCTATAGGTATTAGCCATGTCGTGCGATGCCGACAATACCAAAGCGTACCATATTCACAAAAAACAAAGCGACTGGATCAGGGGTAAGATCATCAAATGGACTAGGCCTCTTTGCCACTGCTGCTTCCCATTCGCGAAATGTCGGCTCGTGCAAGAAGGGGTACTGGAAATGGATGTTTTGGAAATAGGCGTTGCTAAGCCTGATACCTATGTCGTGATCTGGTAATGCACATGGTGATGGCAGCATTGAGGGCTCGTACTTGCTTGGGCCAGATGACCCACATGTTTTGGGCGCCTTGAGTACTACTTGGCGGAGAGACAGATTGATTAGTCGCGAAAACGCAAAAGTCGACGATGAACCTAGGTAATGAGGCTCTGCCCCAGCCGCGTTGAGGCTCAGTAGGCCAACATTGGAGGCCAAGTCATCGAGTCCATTACGCTCATTGCTGGCTTCCGCTATATCCCACTGGCCGTCGTACGAAGCGGGGCTAGATCGAACATGTGTCTGATGGAGATCGCCCGAGAAGAGATGGTCGTCGGCCAAGTCTGGATGATGGCATTTCAGAATATCTTCGAGAAAAGCCACGCGTTGTTCCAAAGTTTCTAGGTAATTTCGCGGTTGGTGTCTCTTTGTCACTGGATCCTCCACGAGACACACTTTGATGGTTAGCAAAGTTCAATTGACTAGCCTATTAGGGAAAACCAGGAATGCACTGACTGGAGCTGAGCCGGAGACAATTGTCACACCCTAGTGGCTTATTATCGCACTTTGGGTACGATTAGTCGTAGTTATCCCACCGTGTTTAGAATGTAGGCCGTCAGGGATATTGCTCACCTTCAACTTCCTCTCCTTGCAATTGATGCAGGCGACTAGTGTTCTGCTTCCCGTGCGCACGCGTTTGGCAGGTCTGGTGGGTTGGTTTTCGGGGATTTCGGGATTTTCATACATGATACAGATGGGTTGGATACCGTACTTGGATGCATTTACAGTTGTGCCCTGCAGTGTGGAGGCATTGCGTTGTAGTCGTTCATGGGTTGATGTGAAACTCCTTTGGATACTACCGCGTCGTCTTATTAACTGCTACGGAAGTTTCCGATTACGAAGTAGTCGGTTGGTTGATTCATTTCGCGGATGTAGAGCGCCGAAGGCGGACTTCCAGCCCGCGAGGGTGGGGTATACAGGCACGTGAGCGCCTTCAAGATTCAGTACAAGGTGCAAGGAATAGCGTGGCTGGTAGGCTAGGTCCCAGTCCCGTGTGGCGCTTCTATATAGCTATAGCATTGCCCATAGATAGCTCACTATGTAATCTATCACTATCATTCACGTCTTACACATGTCACGTGCCAAATTTTAACGAGGTAATTTCTTCGCCATCTTCTATACGTCGCTTCGACCTCGTCAAGTTGGCGTTTCAGAGGCGTGGAACTGCCATATCCTTAGCAAGGCGCTGTCTCAGTCCTTTCATCCGTGACGCGGTGATTTCGTAGACGTCAGGCAACTGTGTGCTGGCCCAAGACCCTCCATTCATCAGCTTGACCAATCCCGGGGCAGCGGTAAAGATACGCGCCATCCCGCTACGCATTCGTCAGCCACGCTAGAAGAAAGCCAAAGACAGATCGAAACTCACTGTCCTTGGTGCCCGGCACAGATCCACTGTCCTGGAAGTCCAGGTAATTGTCCTACAAACGGCACACCATCCGCACTCTACATCTTGTTAGCTCATTCTTAGCATATAAACAACATGGACCAAATGATTGACTTGCCATTCCAATAATGCCGCTCCAGCTCTTGCCATACAACACTTCTGGATCTGTTGAAGCATCTCTCCAGCCTACAAGTTGAGACTCTGCAAACGTCTGGACGGCATCCGTTATGCATCCAAAGTCTACCAGGCTGTCGTCTACACATCTGTCCGGATGCCTCTCTATCCACTCCTCGAACTGCTTCTGCCCCGGGTTGCTGCCGCCGAACAAGACGACCCCATCAGCAGTACACCGAGGGTTGATACTGAAAAGCGCTTCATTTGACAAAAGAACCCCGTATGAGTTCTGGAGGCCCCGCTGCGCTGAAAAGGTCGATGGAGGCTCTACGCGGTTGCACATGTGAGGACAAGGCCGAATGACTCCACGCAAAGAGGGTTCGAGTGCGGCACTATATGCATTCGTAGCATGGATAACCTTTGAGCACTCGATTATGCCGCGTTCACATTCAACGATCCATTTGCCCGGAGTGTCCGGAGACTCTTTCACACACAGAGCTGGCGTATGTGTTTGGAGGTTGGCGCCCTTACTCACGTTGTCACGCATAACGTGCGCGGCAAGTTTCCAAGGGTGCAGAGTCGATGCAGGCCAGGAATAGCATGCTTGGGCGTCTTTGATGCGAGATCTCTGCGCACCAGTCAGCCGGAGCACGAACAACTCGGTGAAGTTTCTTACTCTTGCTGCTTCAGCCGGATCGTGTGTAACTTGGATATGGTCGACTCTGCCGCCAGCTGCCTCGTACCGCTCAAAAGAATGCCTAGAGAAATTTGCTGCCTCTTGCGACACCGGGACGTCAAGCGTATCGCCTACCCAGAGATCGCAGGCAACCTTGTTTTCGCGGATATATTGCACTAAATCAGACCATGTCTGCTGCTCGTTTTGGAGAATCTTGAAAGCAATTTAGACAGACCAGGCTACAACGACTCCTAGACACACCTTTAGGGCATGCTGTGTGCCGAAAGCTTCTTCATACCGCGCAAACCCGCGCCATTGATCAGGCTTGCAATGGCCGGCGTTGCGACCGGTAGCACCGGAGCAGAATTCGCGGGCCTCAAGTACCACCACTGTCTTGTCTGGCCAAGTTGCAAGGCAGTGCTTGGTTATCAATGTTCCTGAAAGCTGCACAAGACGCTGTTAGTCATTCGATTGTCGCTCCTCGTATGGGCACTTACACCAGAGCCGATAACAACAATATCTGCCGACTTGGGTAACTCGGGTGTCGTTCGATGGTTCAGGAGAGGGTCGCCTTGCACGCTTTGAAGCCAGTATGAGAGCGAGCGGCTGCCCTGCTTGGGAAACCCAAAACGCTCCGGCGGAGTAGTCGTCGACTCCGGTTGCGAGTTCTTGACGGTGGCTGGCGGTGTTGGATTCGTAGGGTTCGACATTGTGCTTCAACAGGTCACAGATCGTTTGTCGTAAAAGAAGTTTGGTGGAGCACAGGTGTACAGAATAGCAGATGTATTCGTCGAAAGCATGGTTATATATCGAGCATCAGCCTTACTTTGCGGGTCCTACAGCGTCAGACGTGTTCGGTAAAACGACATGAGCCATATTTCAGAGAGCTAACCTGCACAGGGCTCGAAAGCTCCATTCTGTGGCGATCACTATGATTGAGGGTCGGCTGGTGGTCTGCTTTGCAATAGAGACGGCTGTCGGGAATGGGATCGGCATCCTCCGATTGGACGCTCGTATTCTTCCGAGCATCTACTACGCAGGGGTGGTGTAAAGCGCCGAATATGGGATGCCGCCGAGCAGAAAGACCGCTTAACTCTATAACCTCGCAACTACAAATACTCGTCGTATTCTTCCGACAATCTATCGGATGCCGCCGAACAGCAAGAACGCTTGTTTCTCCAACCTAGGAACCGTAAATACTTTCGCATTCTTCCGCGATGGGTTACATACTACTTCTAGCAAGACCTGATATTTAAATGCAGTCTATCCCTCTGAATTTGGCAATCCACAACCACCAACACCGTTAATTCGCTTGAAACGACCATGGCTGCTTCCGCTCCAACATCCACAGGAGAAAGCGCCCACCTGTGGCCTCCAGGAACCGTTCGCCTCGAAGACATGACCTCTTCAGCTGGCAAAGACATCATCCTAGAGCCACGACCATCAGAAGACCCCAACGACCCCTTCAACTGGTCGACGACTCGAAAATACATCAACTTCGGGCTTGTCTGTCTCTACGTCGCCATGGTCGCCGAGTTCATCAATGCCTCAACCCCTACATGGGGCCCAATGAACAAGGAACTGGGCTACAGTTTCGAAATCCTCAACGATAGCTACGCTGTGGGCTGCGCTTGCCTGGCACTCGGCTCCGTCATCCTCATTCCATTCGCTCTCAAGTTTGGTCGTCGGCCGCTCTATATTTTCAGCACGGCGCTTCAATTCGGCCTCAGCATCTGGTCCGCGAAGATGGAGACCGTTGCAGACCTTATGCTCATCAATATCTTGCAATGTCTGTTTGGAAGTCTGGCAGAAGTCATTGTCCAAATGACGATTGCTGACATCTTCTTTGTGCACCAGCGGGGAAGGGCGAACGCAATCTACGTCTGGGTGTGGCTCCTCTCAAGCTATCTCGGATCCCTCATTGCGGGCTTTGTCGCCAAAGGGCAGGGCTGGCGATGGATCTGGTGGTGGAACGCCATTTTCTTCGGCATCGCTCTTCTCATCGTTGTGTTCGGCTACGAGGAGACCAAGTATGCTCCGCCCATCTTCGGGATGGTATCGGAAACCGAGAAAAGCCCTCCCTCATCCGCCCTTAAACACGAGGAAGCAGAATTTGGACGAAAGAAACCGGATCTGCAGACACGAACTGGCTCGAGCCAAGACATCGATCCGCCAAAGTCAATCGAAGCAGTCGAGAATGGCGCATTACCCAACATCGACACTGTGATCATCAACCACAGCATCCCTCTGAAAACATACCGACAAAAACTCTCCATCTTCACCACCACCACCCCATCCGCCGGCATCGAAAACAACGCTTTCCTCTCCCACATGTACCAGCCCCTAATCATCCTCACCACAATCCCCGCCGTCGCCTACGCCGCGCTAGTCTACGGCATCCTAGTCGGCCTCGGCGACGTCATGTCCACCACCATGTCGACATACCTCGTCCAGCCCCCCTACAACTTCGCCTCCGACCAAGTCGGCCTCATGAGCCTGCCCAGAGTCATCGGCGTCACCATCGGCGCGGCCATCATCGGCCCCTTGAGCGATTGGGCGGTCATCTACTTCTCCCGCCGGAACAAGGGCATCTACGACCCAGAAAGCAGGTTGTGGTGTATCGTTCCGTTCCTACTTTTTGTCCCCGCGGGCGCGCTGCTTTTCAGCATCGGACTCAATAACCATTTGCCGTGGCCGGTTATCGCGGTTGGGCTTGCGCTATACAATATTGGTGTTACGCCGATTAATAGCGTTATTATCACGTATCTGACAGATTCATACAGAGACGTACGTATTACCTTACCCAGCCCTGCATAGCTCAGATTGAGCTATGGTGTGAGCTTGTGCTGACAGCATGACAGATCATTGGCGATGCGCTGGTCGGCGTCACGGTGGTGCGGAACAGCTTTAGTACGGCGTTTATCTTTGCTCTCACGCCCTGGGAAGCGAGAGTGGGGCTGAAATGGGTCTTTGTTACTATTTTGTTGATCGCGTGTGCTATTTTATCGCTTTTCGGCGTTTTCATCAGGTGGGGTAAGGCGTTTCGGGGACAGTTTGCTGGGAGGTATCAGTACTATGCTCTGCGGCAGTACAAGGAGAGATAGCTGTAATGTAGCCGAGCGTCTCTCAATACAGGTCATGCTAGATCGCCACTTTTTGCGGACTCTGCTTGCATGAATCCTTACTAACGGAAAGAACTGCACCTTGATGTCTCTTACTAGCGTGTCCCATTGGCAAGAAGAGGAACCTCACCCACCTGGAGCTGATACCAGCGGCTGCAGTACAGGCTGGGCTGTGTCAAAGCATGCGTAGATGTGCTCCTCCTGCTTCTCTGCTTTCGAGGCAGCTTGAGTCTGGGATAGGATTACTTCCAGGCCTAGCCTCCATGACATTGGCTCCTAAACGTGTGAGATTGGCTCTGGGCATTCTAAAATGCGCGATATGACAATCGTACTGTGTTTTGTATTTCTTTTTTCCAGAGACAACGCTAGGACGTGCATTTGGAGACTTCGATCATGGCAGCTCCTGGAGTGGTGGTTACCTACAGCACGTGATCCCGGAGCCAGCGCGTGGGAAAGGAAAGGAAAGGGAGCCGCGCATTTCTTTCTGATAATATAGTGGTGGAAACATCTTTAAAGCATTACTTGATTCGATCAGTGGGGTATCTGTAGACGCGTGGTGATGAAGCAAGCGAGTCCGATTACAAGTAGCGCCTTAGTAGCTTACGTGATGTAAATACGACACGGGCTAACGACACGGGCTAACGACATACGGGATAAGATACCAAGCAACCTTCAAGAGTCTTCCCATTGGTCCAATTCAATAGTTAACTGAGGTTTAGCAAAGAAATCCTCTCTACTCACACCAATCTCTTCAAATCACAAACCGTTAACCGATCTAAACACCTACCAGGTTCTCTAACTGCTACAACCTCAACAACCTTCCACAAAACCCCCCAAATCCAGGCCCGGGCCGGTTCGGAGTCCAGAAAACCGCCGGGACGCAGCCGGCATGATCCTGTCGTGGCCGTCGATCGTGTACAGGTGTCGCCGTTCCCTCTCTCCCAACAGCCTAGAGGCCGCGTGCGTACATAGCTACATACCCTTACGGGCCGGACCGCTAGGGACTGGCCTGGAGCTTGCTATCAATTGTGGATGCCGGTACTCGAGGGTATCGTGGCCCAAACAATCAAACCCACGTGCATCGAACTGATACTAGACCAACCTACCCACCCGCCCACCGCGCCGAATATAGACTTTTTCTTCGAGAGCAAGTGGGGTCGGCGGGCAACTCGCGATTATTGGCGGCTGTTAGTTTTTAGGTTTTTATTTGTCGCTGTCGCGCGATATGCATATGCACGATTTGCGAGCGTGCAGACTGCGTGTGCCGTGGTGGTGGTTTGCGACCCCTCCTTGCAGAGCATGAGGGGCTCGCTCGCTCTCTCGGAGGAAGAGGGGTTGGGTGGGTGTGGTGGCATGAGATACAGACAACTTGCAACGGGATTGCGAATTTCTGTATTTCCAAGGACAGCAGATCTAGACGCTGCTTGTCTCGGAGTATTGTTTAAAGTGTCAGGCGGTACTAATGTAGCAGCGACACGCTGCGGCCCATTAGGCTTTGGGTGAGGGAGGTCGCGGTCAGACTTCCAACCCCCCCTTGGCGCCCAACGCTGAGAAAAAATATTCTATTGCGGGCGGCAGCGATTCCCATTTGACATTGCGGGTCTACTCGCAAAACCACCGTCCGCACCCTGCAGCGAACAATGGCATCCCCGAGCGCTGGCTGCAGCCGCCCGAGCAAGGCAGAAGGGTGCAAAGGGTACTTTTAGCATGAAAGCAGCACGGTTGTTGGACGGGCGGCTCCATACAAGGCCTCCAGGTTCGTCGCAACACCCCCCAGCCACATTGACGTGTCCATTGCCCATGACGCAGCACGCAGGCCAGCAGCCGCTTCGAGGCCAGCGCAGCAGCGTGTCGCAGGCAGGGCTGAGGGTGTTCGCGCAGAAAGTGAAGCGTACTGACGCGCCTGCTGCTGCTGCCATTGGGCGTGGACGGGCGAGACACCCAAAGCATTACAGTGATACTGTGCGCGCTCGCAGCGCATCCCGGCTGAGGGCCTCGATGAGAGACTCGCGCGCCATGCGTGACTGTGCGCTGCGTGGGCTAGTGGATGCACCTCGCCCGGTTTGAAGCGTGCGACGAGGTGTTGAAGCGTGCTGGAGGGGGGTCAGATCGGGATGGAGAGGCCCGAGGAGCAATGGGAGAGACGAGAGTGAATTGGGAGCGCGAACGGGTAGAGAAGAGGGGCTGCACTAGGTGCATTTGCCGTAGGGAGGATTTGCTGCTGGGTGAGTTCGCTGTTGGCTGTTGTCGAGGGGGTTGGGGGCTGGTGGCGGTGAGTGCAGCAAAGCAAAACAGTCTGCACGCACACCGAGTATTTTCAGGAGCTGCCTACTGCTGCTGCTGTCTTCTTCCCAAACACCATTCTGTCGCACTGAGCCCTCGCAAACGCCGTGGTCGTCTTATTGTCGCTGTTATTGCAAAGTGATCCCTCCCAGCACACGCGGCAGCCTTCTCCCAACCTCGCAGTCCTAGCAAGGTTCTTGGCAGGCAGGTGCCAGTCAGCGCTCCATCCATTCTCAGCCGGAGCGAGCCAGCCTCAATAATCCCAATCCTGACGGACTTGAGAGACCACGTCCCCGGCCCTGATCCTCACTCAGCACCGCGCCTCCGCTGCCATTTTCCACTCCTCCTGGGCCACTGTCTTCACTCCAGCCTCCTCGACGCGCGACAGACACGCAGAGCCCCGCTGGGCCGCCCCTCGCACGCATACACTCGCATCCGGATACGAAAGCATGAACTAGATGGACTTTCGCAGCCCACGTTACACCAGTCCCCGCCACGGCATGAACTCCGCACCCATACCGTGCCCATCACAACACCACTTCCAGCACCACCGCTGCTGTCACCATTACCACCTCCATCGCCGCGGCAGGTGAGGGGAAGCATCGGGCTCCCAGAGTCCTCGGCGTGTTGCCCGGACTGCTGCTGCGAGGACCGCTGCTGCTGCCTCCTCTCGCGAGCCCCTGCATGGCTATGACTATGCCGCAGTTCTTCTTCCCGCCCGACGAGCGCGAATCCGAGAGGCCCGCAGAGCAGCGCAGCCCCGACCGCAGGAACATGTGGAGCAGGCTCAGTTTGCAGAAATTTGGGAATTGGCTCAAGAGGGAGGACGAGGAGCCGCCGCCTGGTGGCTGGGACGAGAAGTCGGGACGCGTCTCGGAGGATAACAAGGAGAATGGGCGCCCAGGACTGCTGGGGAGGAGGGCTAGCAGGAGAGTCGTGCCGGGCCTCCCGAGGCCGTTGACGTTCAAGAGGATGAACTCTGAGAAGAGGGACAGGCTTTTGCCGGTAGACACGGGCAGTGAGGAGCGAAGGGCAACGTCTATGGACATGAGGGGCAGTGAGCCGAAGACACTGACCCCGCCGGCTGTGTCAATTCCATCGCGTTCGATGCCTGAGATTCAAAGTCCGTTTCAGGAGGCCCCAGGGAGACCCATTGGAGGAGGAGAGGACTCCAACATCCCTTCTGGATCCCGACAAGTCGACTTTGGGTTCGATCAGAACGCAGAGGAGCCGGCGCCTATTGGACCACCACCCCCACTGTCGACTAACGGAGAATTTGCCGAGCACGATGTAGAGTCCGAGGGCATCGACGAGAATCTTCTGCAGCAAGAACTCGAGGCGAAATGGATTCTCAACCTCAGCATGCATTTCCGGGATCTGTCTGACCGGGAAAAGTTTTTCATCACCTACGCCGAGGAGTCGAACAAGTGGAGGAGAGTGACTGTTTCCTGCGACTATCGGGACGTGCAGCCTGACTCACTCGAAGCGGATCTGAAGAGTTTGCATTACCAGAGAGACAAGAGTGCAAGGATTTATGAGTCTATCCGCGACTCTCTTCCAGACATACAATTTTACGACACAGTCACTAATCTGAAGCTTGAGACGGCTGATGGCAGACTCCACGTCCACGTTACCGAGGACGTCAACGAAATCATTCCATATCCAGCAACGCCCGCCGTCGACCATCTATCCTGCCACCGATATCGAGAGAACGCTGTCAATTTCGAATCGCACATCTCAGGCTTCGTGTACAAAGTTACCGTGGATGGCAAGCACTACATCAAAAAAGAAATTCCAGGACCAGATGCTGTGGAGGAGTTTCTCTACGAGATCAATGCGCTTTGCAATCTCCGTGACTCCAAAAGTGTCATCAAGTTTGAAGGAGTCATCGTCGACGACAAAGATGAACTCATCAAAGGGCTTCTCATCAGCTATGCTGACCAAGGTGCTCTCGTGGACCTGCTATACGACTGGAAGAATACCGACAAGCTCCCCTGGGAACGAAGGGAAAGATGGGCCAAGCAGATCGTTGAGGGTCTGTCAGAGATCCACGAGGCTGGCTTCGTCCAGGGCGACTTTACCCTTTCGAACATCGTCATCAACGACAACGACGACGCCAAGATTATCGATATCAACCGTCGAGGCTGTCCTGTGGGATGGGAACCTCCTGAACTCGCCAAACTGATCGAAAGCGGCCAAAGGATCTCCATCTACATCGGCGTCAAATCCGACCTCTTCCAAATGGGCATGGTTCTCTGGGCCCTTGCAGAACAACAAGACGAACCGGAACGCCAAGAACGTCCGCTTATCCGGACTTTCGCCCGTCCGAACAACATCCCGCAATATTATCGCGAGCTCGTGATCGCATGCCTCAGCGAGAATCCCCGCGACAGACTCACTGCTAGGGCCCTTCTCAGAAAATTCCCCGAAGTCATCCCTGAGCCTCCCAAGCCCCTGATCAACTCTCGCCACAGTATGTCAACCCATCGTTCGGATAAGGAATACATCGATCCAGCGACGGCTGTTAACCTCGAGGATCTCTCTACCCTCCGGGAACGTTCGAATCGCTCTCGTTCGTCGTTCTCTGCTGGAGGCATAACCTTTGCCGACGGTGCTCCCTCTACCGAATACCAGTTCGGCTCCTCGGGCTCTTACATTATCCCAAACCCTCGCGGGCGCCCCCCAGCCATTCGATCAAACAGCCGCCACCGCCAATACGACAACTCGCCATATGCCGCCCCTCGCTCTGTCATGAGTCTAGACGATAGTGAACTCGAAAACGAACCCGCAAGTCTCCCCGAGAGCAGAGAGCCGCGCTGGGAACAAGTCTACGTCGACGGCAACACGCGCCTCGTCCAACGACACAACCTAGGTATGGAATCTCACGACTTTGTGAGAGAAGAATCCTCCGCCATCTGCATTTCCACCCCACCCGGCGAGCTTGACAACTCTCTCGAATCGTCACTCAAGAGCGGAGATACCCAGCTTCAACTTGGTGCCGCAGTTGCCTCTGCGACTGCTGACGAACTCCACCGACCCTCTGCGCCGCCCCCTCCAATGGATATGCCTCTTCGCAACCCCACTTTCAGCGATCGTGTTCATCTACTCAGTCGGAAGGAGGATAGCACGCTTGCAGAGCTGGAGGATGAGGTCGGGAAGGAATCTGTGTTTGGTGACATGAGCAGGACTGGAACTGGGTTTAGTATTCGGACGCCCTTCAGTCCGCCACCCCATCAGGACTCCGGTTTCAACGAGCCAATGGCGGACATCGACGGATTTTTGGGTGAATCGGCGAGGATAAGAGCGAGCCTGGACGTCAAAAGAGCTGGGGAGAGGGATCGATGTGTCGAAGGGATACTGTGGGAAGAGCCGGAGAGGGGTTTTGTTGGATTGAAAGTTGATGACGCGACTGGACCTGAAGAGAAGGATATCCGGAAGATGAAAAGCGGAGAGAAAGAGAAAGGCTCAGAGAAGACGGTTGAAGAAAAGACTTCAATGAGGCCGCCGTCCATCATCATCCCAGAGTTCCACCACTTAATCCCGAAAGCTGTGGATGCGAATGGGCATACCGAAACGGAGAAGATATGAAAGCAGAACGAGGAAAGCTTTGCTACACAAGAAGTTAGCAGCACGTTATACCATGGCCTGTGCTACGGCGGCGGGGTCATGTGCTTCCTCGCAAAGGCGCCGCTTGGCCGACGGAGGGCGAGGAGAGCGCTACCGTCGTCGTCATGGAGTAATCACCGCCTTCAATGACTTCGCCATATCAGAGCAGCTTTATAGCGTCGCCCTCGAGGAAACACTCACGACGCTGGGCATGTCCCCGACCCCAGCGGCCTCTGAAGCATCACCCAATACCACCACCTTCCACGCCACCATTCGAAAAGACCCACCAGGGTCCCTCCACCACATACCCACCACATTCAACACCAACCCCCCATACATTCATCTCCTTCAACCTCCCTGTATAAAAACTACCAAAACCTTATAAACCATTTTGGATATTTGAAATTTTCATTCATCACTTTAGCGCTGCTGGGAGGGGGATCATTTTTCGGGTGTTTTGACTTCCACATTCTCGTTTTCTAGCCTGTGCTTTTCCATTTGTTTTGTGTTACTGTTTTTGCATTCTGCCCTTTTCCCGAGTTCAGCCGGTTTACGATTATCATGATTGTGCAAAGCGTTAAGAGGGGGTAAAGCATTTATTGGGCATTTTTTTCGAGGCATTGAGGTGCTTATTTTGTTGTAATTTACGTATTTGAGGGCTTTTAGTGAGGTAGTAAGGGGCGAGAGGGTATAGATGGGAGACTCTTTTGCTGTGCGTGTTGGAGAGCTTTTTGGATGTGCGTGATTGTGTGTGTGATTTTGCTGATTGGAGTAGGGATTATTTTGGTCATTTGAGGGTTGTCGCAGGTGGAAGGTAGCTGTCGATGGTTCACAAACTTGGGTTTGAAGGTACGAGATAGGTACTGTGATCAAGCTTATTACGGACCTCGCTGATGGGTTCGTAGGATTACTCGTCGCCGCCATATACTCTACGAACCACGTCTAGTATCATCAACCCTCCGCGACCGGAAAATCTCGCTCTACACCACAACCCTCCCTCCCAAAAGTCCCCCGCATACTCGTACAACCGCCCCCTCCCTCTACCATTACTCCCCTCCCCCCCAACCCCTCAAATAGAAAAACAGAAAAATCACTGAACCTTCCCCAAACCCCCCCTACTGCTCTCCTGACTCCGCCGCGGATACTCCACATTACTAAGTACCCGCTGCAGCGGCGGCGGCGTGGCGGCCGGCGCGACATCTGTATTCAGTCGTGGCGCAACGGGCTTCCGCGCACGCTGCGCGCTCTCCGGTCCGCTATCGTTCTTCGCGCGCTTCGGGAGTCCGAACACAGGGCGCGGTGGCTGGAGGGAGCGCGCATGGGAGAAGGCTGAGGCGGCTTGGAGCTCGACGGTGTGCCAGGCGCGCTGGCTGTTTGGCTGTTGTTGGTATGCGGCGCTGGGGTGTTGCGGGTGTGCGAATGCGACGTTGGGGGGGTGTTGAACGGGGTAAGTTTGTGGATTTGGATAAGAGGATTCGACATCGGGGGGTGGGTTGCGCGGACGGCGCCGCCAGAGCCCGCGCACGCTGCGGAAGACTCGGAGGCCGGACTTGCCGGCGGTGAGGTAGGGTTTTAGCCAGAGGAGGATGAAGATGCACCCGGCGAGGGTGAGGAGGAAGCCGGTTAGGAGGCCGAGGAGGAAGGATTTGATGGCCATGGTGAGGTGGAGGGTTGGGTGCGGTTGGATTGTGGTTCTGAGATGGGGATCGGCCTGCGATGTTTGTGCGTGTGGAGGTTTGGAACAGCGTGGCGGGTCTTGAAGACCGCTGAAGAGTTGGGGTTGGTGGGGAAGAGAGGACAAGGCGGCGACGGGAGTTGGAGATGTCGTGGGAGCGGGAAGGTCAGAGGTGTGGGCGAGTCATGTGAGCTGCGCGAGAGTCTACTTCACGATTGTGAGTCATGCAGGAGGAGGGTGAAGGGCGAGGACAGCGAAGCTGTGGAGTGAAGGTCGAGTATGCGGTGGCTCGCGTATGCTACGTGTATTCGACGTGTGCGAAGGAGGAGGGGGTAGGGGTCAGGTTGGTATATATCGCCCTCTCCAAATGGTCAAACTCTCAGACTCATACACAGGCACACTCCACCGGCAATTTCATCTATCAGCTATACCGAGTATTGCTCATATCTCTTGCACGACTCCGAAGCTCAGACTACTGCCAAACTTGAAACCCCCAATCCGAACCTACGAATCTATCAATCGATAAAATGCCCGTCTATATCTCCTCGACCTCCTATGCCAACCACTTCAACTGCTGCAAATGCGCCGGCCCGAAATCTCCTGCCTGGCGCCCCAAGGGCGGACCATGCGTCATCTGCACGCATATCGAGTGCGGGAAGTGTGAGCAGTGGACCGCTGGGGCTACTGAAGATATTGCGGAGGAAGGTGACAACGGCGAGCAGTGGGAGGATCAGCACGACAACGACATGGAAGACGAGTGGACTGCGGATACTGAAAGCTGGGAAATGGGAGGTGGTGCAGAGGAGGCAGATTGGCGAAACGGTCCGCCAGTGTTCTTCAGTGAATAAGGGGGAGTAAGTAGGATGACAAGAGTGGCAGTGGGTAGAACAGAGGTTAATTCCATTATCTCAATCAACTTTGCAGGTAGTCTATGGCAGCAGATGTTGAATCCTGCCGTTCCACAAGTCCGTACCGCCATCTCCGTCTCCCATTCCGCCCTCTCTCTAGCTATTCGTCCTTCATCTCCCTCTTCATCCGCATGTTCTCCCCCATCTACTCCTCTTTGTCTTCACCCTCCCCCTCAACACCGAAAGACTCCCCGCACTCAAAGCAGCCCAAATGCCCGCACCTCGGACACTCCTCGTCGGCCTTGAAGAAGAGGTCCCAGTCACGGCCATGCACGCTCTTGATCCGCCTGCACCGACAGCAATTGTACCACCTCTGCCTCGCCGTCTCGCCCGCTGCGTCCCCTTTTCCTCCTTGTTCCGCTTCTTCACCGCCCTCTCCGTCCTCTTCTTCTCCCTCAACGCCCTCCCAGTCGCTCGCCTCGAACTCGTCGTCGTCCTCTTCTTCCTCTTCATCCCCCTCTCCCCCCTCGCTATCCGGCCCCTGCAAATCTACAACCTCCCCCGCCCAGCCCTTGGCCCCCCCGGCACCGTCGGCGGCGGCGGCGGCTTGGGCTTCGGCTCCTCCTTCTCCAACTTGGAGGGCCGCGCGTTGGTTGATAGTGTTTCCATTAGCGGAATCTTGAGCTTGTTGGGTCCCTTGGGCGTTAGCGGACGTGGTTGGATGGGGTGGGGTGGGATGGGCTTGGGGCGGACGGGTGGGCGGCCGGACATGCTGGGGGTGGGATGGGGACTTACACATTGTGGCGGTTGTTGGGGTATTTGTAGTGGGTTGGAGAGGTGGTGGTGGTGGTGCGGGATCGGGGGGGTGTTGGGTGGGCGTTTGCGAGGGCGTTTGGAGGGTGCGTGGCGGTCGGCGTGGCGTGGCGAGGCGAGGGTGAAGATGGAGGGGAGATCGGGTTTCTGGTGCTGTTCAAACGGAGGGGGTGGATTTGTCTATTTGCTATTGGGGTGTGACTGTCTGACTTGTCCTGGCCTATCGTTATTTACCTGGAAGCGATGTAATAATCCAGGACTACCGATCTAGGCTAACGGTTCCGGTGGGAGTAATGGACTCATGATTTACATCTCATTGCTACCAGCCTTCAAACGGATAGATCAGATCTATCTATTTGCTATCGAGGTGCCACCGTCTGCCTTACCCCGGCCTATCATCATTTATCTAGAAGCGAAGTAGAAATCCAGCACCATGATTCTGGACCCCCATAAGGAATTCAGGAACGGCTAATATCCTTTTATTGGCAGACCGCGACCGCACAGATCGCATCTTTCAGCTGCCTCTTTTTCTAGACGTTTGACCCGCTGACCTCTTATAGACATCAGCAACGCACGCCCGAACCCAGAAAGATAATACCATACAACGCAATGAGTTAGCTCTTCCGCAACGATCTCAACACCTTCATGTGTGACCGCTCTGAATCGCACCCTTCAAATCTTTACGTTGTACGGTTAGTAAACGCACGAGGGCACCTCTAACATCACCACCTCCGCATCAGAACACTACTCAGAGAGGCATGATTTCTAGGTCTCTCGCCTATGGAGAGTGATAAGCTCTCAAATTAGCAATCCAACGTACACTACCCGAATCACGTCCTCCAGCCCTTGACATCCTATCCTCGGAATCTTCAGTACTCCAGGGTACCTCTAACATCACTGTCCACACATCAAACGCCTACTGAGACACGCAGAACTTTTCTACTCCTCGTTTCCGGAGAGCGATAGAGTTTGAATCACGCTCCTGTGCGTTTCACGTCCTCCCAGGCCCTCTTAATCGCCCCTGGGGCCGCCCATGCATGGCCAAGTCAAGGAAGATCAAGCAAGTCTTAGTATAGAAGTCTTGGAACGTGACATCACTGCCTGATTACTTACGGTACGTTGAGCCCAGTCTAACGGCGGCATGAGGGAAGCAGAACAGTGGAAACAGTTGCGGAAGTCGCAGTGTTGAGCTATAAAAGCTTAATTCAACATCTCAGTTGACACCTCCCCGAATCACGTTCTCTAGCCCTTAACATCCCCCCCTTAAGATCTTTAGTACTCTAGGGCACCTCTAACATCACCAGCCGCTTCTCAAACGCCTCTTGACCGACTCATAATATTTATGCTACTTGCTACAGAGAGGGATATAGGCTTTCATCAAGACTCCCCCCTTCACAGTACCAATTCATATAGCCCTTGACATCCTCCTCGCAGCCTGACCACCCGAAGGACCACCCCTTACAGCGTCATTAGCACATCAAAAGCCAACTAGAAACCTCTTTATATCTGTGCCACTAGCATCGGGAGAGTAATGTGGGCTTTTATCAACACTCCATTCTTCACCGTAACGATTCACGTCCTCGAGCCCTTGACATCCTCCTCACAGCATAACCACCCAAAGGACCACCCCTTACAGCGTCACCAGCACGTTCAAAGCGTACTCAGATATACATCTTATCTACGCTACTCGCTACGGAAAGTAATTAGCTCTTAACGCAAAAGCCTAGTGTACTCTTCCCTAAATCACGCCTTTCAAACGTTGACATCCTGCCCACAGTCTAAACACCCCAATGTACACCCCTCACAGCGTCACCAGCACATCAAAAGTGTACCAGGAGATGTATAATATCTACGCCACTCGCTATAGAGAGTGATAAGGACTCGAATAAAAATTCTGGTATACACCTCCCCAAATCAAGACCTCCAGCCTTTGACATCGCCATTCGCAGCCTAAGGACCCAAGCGTACATCCCTTACAGCATCATCCACACATCAAAATCAAATAGAGAGAAGCATGATTCCTATTCCCCCCACTCCTGGGGGGGCCCAAACCAGGCTATATACAAGCCCCACCTACACCGCCCCCGCACCGGCCAGGGGCGGCAACGCCAGTGCTATGCAGTTGTCAAAACCGCCGCCACAGCGGCTGCCATTTAGGCTCATTATCTATTATACAAAGCTCTCCTCTCCCATCCACACCCCTCTCCCCTCACCCACCCACCCACCTAATCCTCCTCCTCCGCCTCCTCAACCTCCGCCTCCTCCCCCTGCTGCTGCGGGAGCGCTTTCCGGGCAGAAGCCCCCTTGGGCTTCTTCAGCTCCTTCTTCCACAGCGCGTTCGCGGCCTCGCGATCCAGGCCCGGGAACACGAGGCCGAAAACGTCGCGGTACCAGCCCACAGGCTTGCCCGCGATGCCGGCTTTGATGTTCTATTATGTGTTAGTTTGCAGGCTCTGATAGGGGGTTGAAAGTCTTCAGGCTTACCTCAGGCAACTCCAGCCAGTCGCTAAGATTATCCTCTGGGAAGATGATCATCTTAGCGCCAGCACGTCTCGCCGCGACCGTCTTCTCCCGCAGCCCACCAATCCGCAGCACCTTCCCCGTAACGGTCAGCTCGCCGGTCATGGCGATGGTTGGGTCGAGGGGCTCGTTGATGGCGAGGCTGAGCAGGCTCGTGGCCATAGTGATGCCAGCGCTCGGGCCGTCTTTGGGCACGGCGCCTTCCGGGCAGTGCAGGTGGACGCGGGCGTGCTCGAAGAAGCGGTTCTTGGGGAAGTCGCGTGCGATGACGCCTTTGGCGAAGCTGTAGGCGATGGAGACGGATTCCTTCATGACGGGGCGGAGGTTGCCGGTTTGCTGGAGGCCCGGGTGGGAGGAGTACGAGAGGGCGTTCTCGATGATGGATTCGACGTAGAGAGCGGCGCCGCCCATCTGGGTCCAGGCGAGACCCATTGCGACTCCGGGAGGGGTGGTCTCGTAGATGCGGTCCGAGGTGAAGACGGGAGGGCCGACGTAGTCTGCGAGGTTGTCTTTGGTGATGGATACATGGACGGAGTCGGGAACCTTCAGAGCGATGCGGGGAATCTCGGTAGTCTCGTTGGCGATGTTTTGGGATGTTTCGTTCACGTCGGTCTCGTCTTTCGCAGCTTCCTCTTGTGCGGCCTTACCTTCCTCTGTCAAGGCCTTGGCTTCTGAGAGAACGTCGTCTTCGCCAATGTCCTGTACGATCTTCAACGACGCTTTCCGGTATACCTTCTCGATTTGCTTCTTGAGGTTTCGGACACCGCTTTCACGGCAGTACTTGTTGATCAGTTCCACGATGGCGGAGTTTTCGAGCTGTACGTCAACACCGTCGAGCCCGCTGAGCTGTTTGGCAGCGGGAGCAAGATATCGGTCAGCGATAGCCATCTTTTCGTCGGCGACGTATCCAGAGAGCTCAATCAATTCCATGCGGTCCAATAGCGGGCGAGGAATGGTATCAGTCATGTTAGCCGTACACACAAACAGTACCTTGGACAGATCCACTGGGACGTCCATGTAGTGGTCAAGGAAAGAATTGTTCTGCTCGGGATCGAGGAGTTCCAGCAGTGCGGATGATGGATCTCCGTTGTGGCCCTGACGAATGTTTAGTAAAGGGTGACGGCGCAGGGGTTGAGGATGTGCTACCTTGCCGATTTTGTCGACTTCATCAATGAGAATGAGTGGATTCTCAGTTTGGACCTTCTTGAGAGCTTGAATGATTCTTCCTGGCAAGGCACCGACATAGGTTCTCCGGTGTCCCTTGATCTCAGCTACATCAGCAAGGCCACCTACACTGAACCTGTAGTACTGCCTGCCGAGAGCCCTCGCAATCGACTTGCCGATACTTGTTTTGCCAACACCTGGAGGTCCGACCATGCAAAGAATCTTACCCTCGACAGTGCCACGGAGCTTACCGACGGCGATGAATTCCAGAATCCGATCCTTGACGTCCTTGAGTCCGTAGTGATCTTCGTCGAGAACGGTCATGGCATGCTTGATTCCGAAATTCTCAGCGCTACGTTGACCCCATGGCATCTGTGTGAGCCAGTCGAGGTAATTGCGAGTGACGTTGAACTCTGATGCGGCTTGTTCCAAGTGTGCGAGCTTGCTGAGCTCCTCGTCGAACACCTTCTTGACCGCCTCGGGCATGGATAGTCGATTGGCCTTCTCCTGGAAAGTCTGAATCAGTTTCTCCTTTCCATCAGACTCCAGACCAAGCTCGCGCTTGATGCCCTTCATCTGCTCCATCAGCCAGTATTCTCGCTGTTTCTTGTGGATCTTGCTCTCGACATCCGATACGATCTTCTTCTGCAGCTGAGCATTCATGAGCTCCTTCTTCAATGCAGTGAGAGCCTTGGTGAGACGGGTCTGCATGTCTTCTTCGTCCATGATCTCCTGTAGCTCGGCAGATTCAGCCTGTGCGACTGATGCTGCGAAATCTGCTAGCTTTCCAGGCTCCTCTCCGACATTGCCCGAGTTCTGACTGTTGCTGAATGCTGACACCTGGTCGCGGAAGAGATTGTTGAGGTTAGCTACCTCCTTGAAGGTGTTGACAATCTCGCTGACAAGAGCACGGATCTGCATGTTGGTCCTCTCGTATGGCTGCTCCGGGATGTTCTCCACATTGATGAGAGTCACTGGCCGTTCTCGAAGGAAAGCTGTCGGCTCGTAGTAGAAGTCTGGCTTCTCCAACTTCTGCGAGTCTGCGGCAGTCTCTTCGAAGCTTGCAACAACGTCGCCCTTGTTATCCTCTGACTCTGGCTTCTTCTCCTCTGCCGGTTCATCCTGTGCCTTCTCCGTCGACTCTTCCAATGTCGCCTTAATCGCGGCAACTTCAACCTTGCTAGTATCACCCTCCTTCGAGCCAGTGTAGTTCGGCTTAATCAGAGATGTCATCTTGATTCGCCGGTGAGGGTAGAGGACTGCTGTAGTCGCCGCTTCGCTGTTTTGGCCCGCCGGGACAGTGAAGAGACTGGTGATTTGGCAGAAAGTGCCGACGTCGTAGATCTCATCCGGACTGTTGATTGTGTCCTTGTCCGCGTTGTCATCCTTGAACATGAAAGCTCCAATGTATGGTTGTCCTCTGCTCATCATATCCGACAAGGCCTTTGCTACCTCGCGATTCTTGATGGTGATGGCTTTGTAGAAACCCGGAAACATGGGACGCTTTGTGATTGGAATGGCCATGACTTGTGGATAGACTTCGGGAGGTGATGGTTTGGCGACTGCTTTGTCGGCTGCTGCCCTCCGCCGCTTTGCGCCGCCTTCTCCAGTAGCACCAGACTCAGCACCATTGCCTCCAGCTGTTGCACTCTTGCCCTCGGCAGACTTTGACGAAGGAATCGGATCTGGGGTCTTGCTTTTGGCATCAGTGCTCTTCTCCAAGTCCTTGCGCTCCCTGGCCTCTGGCTCTGTGTTGTCCTTCCCATCTTCCTCTGCCTCCTTGACCTCGTCAGACTCTGGGACATCTGGCGGTGGCTTGGTTGACTTGTCCTTCCGCCATGTCGCGCTCGAGGAGAAGTTGCGTGTGTTGTTGAGGCTCGAGGGTACGAGGCGGCACCGCTCCAAGGGAGTCGAGTACTGGGCCGGAGAAATGCTATATAGGCGACGAGCGCAGTGCACCGGTGATGAGGATGAAAGCTGCTGTCTATATGAGGTCCGCGATGCGTGCTGCAGAGCTGCCCGCCATGTTTGTCGCTGGCCGCAGAGCATGCTGAAGGATGATTTGAAATCTGGCCGGGGGTGGCAAGAGAAACCCGGTGTCGTGAGGATCTCGGCTGCCTCGTTGGCCTTGAAGAAAGAGGGGACGCCTTCTGCACAGGAGATGGCTGTGTGCAGAGAGGGCAATGCAGAGGAGGGTGGTGGTGGTGAAGTTGGAGAGGCGAAGAAGTCGAGTCTGATTATCGTCGCGCGTCTTTGCCGAGCCCGGATGGCAGCATCATCACTGATTAATTCCGCCGACCGCCGATCCCGGGGGGGCTAGCTCAACACCAACCAGCGCCTCACGATCCTCCCTGCCTTACTTATCTACATCCTCATCTACCTTGACACCGATTTTGGCCTTATTCGCATCTCTTGAGCCACTATTCTTCGCTCAATTGTCTTTTGACGTCTGCTCAAAGCCCGTCACTGCTTTCTAGGGCAGGAAAACTACCCCCGCCCCTTTTCGAGTGTATCTCCACCCCTCCACCCTATGCATTCACCACCTTCTATCTGGGGCCGGAGGAATCAGAGGGCTTCTTCTGAGCACTCACTTCTACATGCATCCGCACGTGTATCCCATCCGATTCACGCCGCCGTCCTTGGGGCCTACATGACCTTATGCGTAAGCTTTCAAGACGATGCACCAGAGCACGATTCGAGGATTCGGCCCGGCCACTCTTCCAAGTGCGAGTTAAGAGATTGGACGAAAGAAGAGGGATTCAAAATAACTCGTTAAGAGGGCGCAAAACTATGCGTCCCGCCTACCAACATCCGAAAGCCCTTGCTGTCATCTACCACGATACTTCATCAATCAGGCTTCGATAAGTTGCTCCTCATCTCAAGGAGTCCTGAGAGATGCGATTGAGATCGATAAGTGGCCACTGCGGATGGGACTCGATCGACTTTCGCGTCTCGAG
This sequence comes from Lophium mytilinum, assembly GCA_010093605.1. Taxonomy (NCBI): domain Eukaryota; kingdom Fungi; phylum Ascomycota; class Dothideomycetes; order Mytilinidiales; family Mytilinidiaceae; genus Lophium; species Lophium mytilinum. The sequence goes on along the minus strand of MU004199.1, from coordinate 448,547 downwards.
CGACGCCAGCAGCCTTCCGCGTCCCCGTCATCATTGCAGCCTTTGATGACCTCAGAAAAACGCGCTTATGAATACAATATACGCTAGGCTTCTAGACAAAGATTAACAGACCCTAGGAGTGCTTGTGAAGTGGCTCTACAAGCACGACCGCTTTGAGAAGACCAAGAACGCGCCAGACGTCCTGTCCATATTTCTTGCCAAAATCTGGCTTCTAGCGGACGAACTAGGCTTCCCGGCCCCAAAGAACTAGAATATCCGCCACCTTTAGGTCTAGACATGCGCACACTACACCCGCATTAACCTTAACACCATTGATATTGTCTATAAGAGCACCTGGCCCGGTAGCGAGCTGCGGAGATTCATGGGCATCCTGCACCCCCAGCCTATCTACATTAAGGCCAACAAGTCTACGGCCACCGAGCTAGAGAGAGGCTACCTGACAGTTTCGATCTAGGGACTTGCCAAAGACCTAGAGGTGGCTCTCCGGGTTGTGATAAGTCTACCGGAGCTGCTTCGCAATTGCCAACAAACTTTATGGACGCAGGACTAGGCGCACAACTTGTCTATCAGAGCCCGATACACGTCTCCAGGTTTTTCCGGCCTTTGCCACGTTTCATGATATCGATTTTCCGCTATTGGCATGGGAGACTGATGAACGCGAGATGAAGTGGTCGTCTGAGAGGCGTCTGGGATATTGAGTGGTGGGTGCCCCGCAATATATGGTGTTTATATTAGAAACGGTCCGTATCCCGACGCAAGATTCTTACTCCCGCACCTGTTTCATGTTTGCATTCAACGCCTGTCGAGGACAAGAATTTTGCTGTAGCTGGCGAGAAACTTGGAGCTCAGGTAAGTCACACAGACGTTTGTACTCTCATGGTAAGGGTTTGTTACTTTCGGGTTTTCCTCACGCTTCATGGACGAATTTAAGCACAATTCACTACAAATCCTCTTCATACTAAACAATATACCAAAGACACTTTGTTATACATCCCATACACCACTACCTCTGGTGCTGACTCTTCTCCATCATCGCCCTCCCAAGCGCATCCGAAACTACGCGGAGATCACACCTCCGCACATCGTGACCCCGGCTTCTTCATCTCGCCTCTCATCCCTGCCGGAAACCTCGCCCGCCGGACCGACTGATTCGCCGTTCCATGCCTCACACTTCGAGAACCTTATTGGACGCCCCTGGTGGAAAGTCGCCCGCCATATAGTGGTATGCTGAAAGCTTGACTAGATGGTTCCTGGAGAATAATCAAACCCGGGACCTGTCGGTAGTTGGGCGCGAAGCTTTGATGCCAAGGGACGTTTCAGGCTGGGAAACGCGACGCCAATACCCGGGGTGCATCACGGGTAGATTCAATTTTTGAACGTCAGCCGAGGTGAACAACGGGTGCTTGGAGGTATATAAACAGGCTTGGAACCTGAGCTCTTGGACGATTTGCTTCCGAGTTGGACTTCTGCCTTTGAGTCTTTACTTTCCATACAATTCTTAGTTCATTAGGTCAACGACCAAGGAAGGAAACAAATAAGTAGAACCTACAATAGTCACGACTCAAAAACTGCCATCATGGTCCTCCGCCTTGCGTTCGCGACTATTGCGGCACTGGTGAGCCTAGCAAGTGCGCATGGCGGCGTTGGGGTTTACACAATGGAGGGAAAGGAGTACGATGGGTACGTCATCTCTTGTGTTCTTCTGTCTTCGTTCCTCCGCTCCCTCGCCTTTCTACTTTAACACTAGCTAATATCTCTTCAGTTGGCAACCCTACAACTCAGCTGACGGCCAGGTATCCATCGAGCGCCAATACCCCGGATACAACCCGCTTCTTCTTGCCGACCTCACGACTGTAAACCTCAGATGCAACAACCCTGGCCTAACTGGAACCGGCGTCTCCGCAACCGTCAAAGCAGGAGATACAATACTCGCGCACTGGACGCAGTGGACACATAGGCCTGCCTCCGTGCTTGTCTATCTAGCGAAATGTCCAGCTGCGGGCTGCAACTCTTGGGATGGCTCCGGAACCGTCTGGGTTTGTATGCATCCCTCCAATGCCATAACCGATCTCTAATCTAGCCCAGTTCAAAATCGATCAAGCCGGCCTGATAAGCGGCACCCAAAATGCTGGCATATGGGCTGGCGACCAAATCACAGATACCCTGAACTGGACGACGACAGTCCCCGCATCTCTTACTCCAGGCGAATACCTCATCCGGCATGAACTGATCGCTGTCCATCAAGCAAACAACCCACAACGTCCGTGCTCATCCTATCATAACCTCATACCTACATCTGCTAACAATGACAACATAGTCTATCCCGAATGCGCTCAACTCATCGTGACAGGCGCCGGTACCGCCTCGCCCGACTCCTCCTACCTTGTTGCTTTCCCCGGTGCCTACAGCGCCAGCGACCCTGGTCTAGACTTCAACATCGACTCCCCGTCCGCTATGACTGCAACTACATACACTATCCCCGGACCATCCGTGTGGCCGGGCAGTGGTGCTGGCAACGGTGGTGCGGGTACTGGGGGTACAGGTGGTGCCGCCTCTTCAGCAGCTCATACAACGCTCGCAACGGCGGTGAAGTCAAGTTCGGCGGCCGCAGTGGCGAGCTCAGCAGCCGCGTGCGCAGCAGTCGTGAAATTCGGCCAGTGCGGAGGTAGTACGTACAGCGGATGCACGATTTGTGCGAGTGGTTCGACATGCACGAAGTCAAGCGACTTCTACTCGCAGTGTCTGTGATCGAGGACTCTCCGACGTTCTCCCAAGGGATCGGGATCAAATCAAGGTAACTTCGTTCGCAAGCTACGGTTTCATCGCATCTATGTTTAAATTCTACGTTGCCTGGAAGATGGCTCAATGCATTAGTTCTTGCATCAACTCACTCATCTTTACGCACACGTCTAAATCCTATAAACACCCCTAAACTCCCCTAAACTCCCTCTATACAGTCTATACTCGACTCATCGCGATGTCTGTCTCGGTAGCAATCTCGTTAAGTCGACAAACGACACTTGCGCTTCGGTCGCCATCCGTGGGGACGGTACCTACGCCCGTACTATTACACCACATATTCTGCTGGGTCTATGGGACTTGAGTCAGGCCACTCATTGTGTATGGCACATGTATTACACAGTGTAAGCTGCAATGTTAACTGTGAAGGCGAGGTGTAAGTCGAGGATGCTTGGACAATTGTTGTAGACCAATGTAGGCTGAGGTCCATAAATCTACCTACCTCATGTCCCAATCGATGAAGCCGCAACCCCGCTCTTTCCACCAAGTCCCTCAGAGAATTCTTAAGCACAAATATCCATTCGTTCGGCCCCCAGAACTTACTTGATCGGCAATAACAACAGCAATAGCACGACATGGCGAGGCCAACCCTCCGAGACTACCACATGTTCGGTGGCTTGACGGCAATGGACGCCACTCTGAGACCCGTGCAGGCAGTTCCAGGTCGTCTTCCATCGCGAGATGACTGGCTGCAGACTTTGGATAACTTCCCTGATGTGGCCCCGGAGGACATTCCTGCACAGCATAGGATCTGTGTCATTTGCCTCGAACATTTGGCGAACACAGACGAAAGCCCGCCTGAAGAAGGCCTTGAACTACTCGCGGAACTCCCTTTTGCGGAACCCAAGATGGGAGGTCGTCCGGTAAGCCTAACTTGCGAGACCAAGCATAGCTTCCACGTTAACTGCATTAAGGAACACTTTCGCAGCCAGACCTCGTGCCCACTATGCCGCAAAGACTACCTATATGAGCGCAAGCTGGGCACCCTAGAGGCACGTCGAGAGGCCTTTGAGCAGCTCAACCTTCAAGAGATCGGCGTTCTACCAATTGACGCCTACCACGAGGACTCGGGATGGATTGGGTCGTTCTGTGGAATGATCACCATGCATCTCTGGCACTTCATGTACCTTTTTGCAGAGCTACAAGGCCGGTCAGACCTCATGTACAACGATGACATGCCCGTAGTGGATCTTTGCAAGACAATCCACTTGGTACTCTTCAAGCATGGCAACCAGCTCGGCTGCAAATACACCCAGGCGTACGCTCTAATCGCGGCAATCGTCGACGACTATGTGGTCGAGCTTGCAGACCAACCCAGGTGGAAGATACCGGCCTGGGCACAAGATATCCGACGCCTTCAAATTATTATCCTGGATGCAGCTTGGATGGGGCTTAAAGTCTGCCTCTTGAAGCAGACGTTCATCCCATTGCTCGAGATTCGGGAATTCGAAATCATGATGGGCAATCCGTGGCCAGAAGGATGGGTACACAATGAGACGATCGGCAGCAGCACGGTGATGTACGACGTGGAATATCTGCTCTGAAGTCTCTGTGAGCACGTATGAACGTGCATCCATTCTTTTGTAAGTGCTGTAGCTGCAATGAAACCCTTACCCCCCAATCGAAAATCATCAATCCCCGTGCACTGAAAACCGTTCCATTATGTTTACTCGTTCAAGCTTTGCCTCGCCCTTAATTCCTTTGTCCGAGAAGCCGCCAAGGTAAGGGCAGCCCGGGAAACCCAACAGGAATGTATTGTCTCCATATCTTGAGCTCCGTACATAGGCCACGAGGAGTTCAAAACTTTGTTCTGTCTACTCTAGCTAATCATTCTGCAGTACAAACGCCCGTGTCATGATACGTAAATGGGAGAATCAGGGCAGCCGTCCAGGTTCGTGAATTGTCCATGAACAATGTAAGCTGCACGCTTGATTCACCATGAATGAGCAAATGCATGTAATTCCAGAAAGTTAAGGTGAAAGTGACTGTACAACTTCGAAATTCGGGAAAGTGATGTGACAATTCAGGCAAATGGAGGACATAAAACGAGCTGAAGTCCAGCTCGAAAGACTCGAAATCAACATCCCGCACAACAACCAACCAAACCACTTATCATCTAAGCACTTACCAAACAGAATACAGGAATCCCATCACAAAGTCGGCTTTCCAACGATGGTGCCAACTATCCCGTTGCGAGAGCGCTACACCTACAGCGGCTTGTACAAGTATAGACGAGATGCAGTTCCTAGCGAACCTTCAGACCTAAAGCGTCTGCCAACCCAAGAAGCCTGGCAAGAAACCTTGGATGAGCTTCCTGCAATCGTCAACATAGACGAGATTCCAGACGAGGATAGGACGTGCATGGTCTGCCTCGAGGACCTCAAAACGGCGGCAGTCGAAGTCCAAGCGGAAGCCACAATCTTCGCCGAGCTCCCATTCGCAGACAACACCAATATGGAAGGAGGCTACCCAGTGACTCTCCCGTGCAGCCACAAGTTCCACATTGGCTGCATCAAAGCGCACTTTGTTTCTAAGGGATGCTGTCCTCTTTGCAGGAAGGAGTTCTGGGAAGTGGAGGCTCGAAATGGCACCATCCAAGCCCGTCGCGAAGCCTTCGAGCGGATGAACCTCCGGCAAATTCGCGCCATTACCATCCCTGATGACGCACCAATGCGCTGTTTCCGGGCGTTGATCGTCCACGAGATCTCCAACATGGTGCAAGTCATGGCGGAAGTCCACGGGCGGGTAAACCTAGTCACCTACCCTGATGAGTATGATCGAATCTCTGACATCATGCATGTCATCAACAACCATCTCTATGACTATCGGTACAGCCTGGGACGACCAATGGGCGAGGTCGCACGCGGCTTGTGCAAAGTAGTGCAAAAGTATGTCAACCGGGGGCTAACCCCGTTCATGCGAGTTAAGACGGAATGGGCACCTTGGAGGAAGGATATTCGACACGTCGAACGGATCGTGCTGCAAGCGGTGTGGCTTGGTGTCAAGATCTCACTGCTGAAGCAGACTTTTATTCCTTATCTGAAGATCAAGGAATATCAACTCGAACGCGGGTGTGGGTGGCCGTCCCATTTCGATCGCGGTGGACCGTTTGGCTCCGAAACCGTTCTCTTCGACGATGAATACCTCTTGGAGCCAGAGGACGACGAAGACCTAATGGATATTGACGACGAGGTTGAGGATGACGAAGGCGAAATTGAAGATCGCTATACGTGGATGGGGCGCTATGAGGTGCTGTACCAACAATACCGAGGGCTTCTGGATCGCCAGAACATGAATCCGGGATCCTTGAGCCAGTACGAAGAGGCGGCTTTCGAGCGACTGCGCAATGAGCTGCGACGTCTTTTGACCGCACTCGGAATGGAGCAAGATGGAGATCTTCCCACCACCGAGGTACTCCTTGAGCGAGATGACGAAGAGCAAAGGGCCGAATACAGGAGACTGCGTCAGGAATGGCATGCACTGCTTGAACAGGCGGCTGCAAACCCAGGACAATATCGCCAGGAGCTACAAGCTTACGCATTGCGCGTAATTGAAACGATTCGCAGCCGGGCGGCCCAAGCGGGCATTCATCTCGACGAGGTTCATTTTCCAGATGAAAATCACGAAGATGAAAATCACGAAGATGAAACTCTCGAAGATAAAACGGATGTGGAAGATGAAATGGATACCGATGATGAGACTGATCTCGAGGATGAAATGGACCTCGAAGACTAATAGCTCTGACGAAAACTCCATTTTCCGTGGCCGCTGGATACTCGAGCAGGTCACGCTTAACATGTTTCTCTGAAGACTAAATTGCAATCGTGTGTCCCACCGTTTTGACTTTCTCATAAGTATTAGACTAGATTGCTTCATTCCTTCCTTTTTCTCTTAGCTTCAACAAAGTTCCATTCTCTAGAAACAACCCTCCAAAATGCATCGTAAGTCCTGTTATTTCTTGTCGCCGTGTAATAATCCAGTAGAAGAGTGATCAAAACTCCCTTACCCGTTCCGCGCTTCTCTCACTTCACATCTTGTGACAATTTCCAGGTCTAGCGCGGATAAAAAGCCACCAAGTCAGTTCGGAAAGCGTAGTTGTGGGAAAGAAACGCATCTCGGTAACATTAAGCCAAGAAATTCGCATGTAGATCAGGCATTGTACACACGCAAACTTTGTACTCAGTGAAGAATGCAACTTTGGAAGCTAAAGGGGAAGGATATGAGTTGCCTTATTGTCCGAATACATTGTTATTCAACAATTGACAGTTCTGATTCACTCCAGGATGAATAAAGAGTCCTACCGTAGCTATCATTTCCTCCGAAAACACACTCACTTTCCAGAAATCACTACACCAAGCAGACCACAAACTCCAGACACACAACTTACCTCTACCATGCAGGGTACCTCTTCCCGAACCTACTATGTTCACAGTGGCCTCTACGGTATGTCTGAAGGCGTACTACACCGAATTGACAAGCAGTCCTTGACTCCACCTGCGTTACCGACGCGCAAGGAATGGCTGGAGGCCTTGGACGGCTTACCACCCGCGACCAATCTAGAAGCATCTCCGGGCACAACCTGCGCGATCTGCCTGGACGACTTAAACATGCAAGAAGAAGATGAAGAATCGGCAATCCTCCCCGAACTCCCCTTCGCAACCCACATCATGGGCGGCTATCCGATTACCCTCCCTTGCGAGCACTCCTTCCACATCGCGTGCGCCAAAGCTCATTTCGTAGGTAAAACAACCTGCCCGCTGTGCCGTCGGGTTTACTATTCCAAGAAAAGCACCATAACCGCCCGCCGCGAGGCCTTCGAGAGCCGAAGCCTGTTCGAACTGTCCGGTATCACTATCGGCTCCTACCTCCAAGTAGAGATCCCGGTCTTCATCGAGATGATCACTGGGCAGATCTACGACCTCGTCCTCGCGTTCGCCGATTTTTCGGACAGCCGGGCCATCTTGGCTAACCAGTACTGTGATGCTGGTACGCTCATTGGCAAGATGCGCGACATGCTACTAGAATTTCAGTATGAGTCATACCCGTGGGAATGGCTACATCGCTACATGGAACACAGGGTAGATAAGCATATAAACGATCTTCTGGGTCCTACTCGTAGGGCTAGGAAGGCTCGGACTGCTAGGGCGAAAGAGCTCCGCCGGATCAAGTATATTGTTTGCGTTGCGTCATGGTTCGGGCTTCAGATGTGCGCATTGAAGCTGTCTTTCATTCCCTTGGTACAGTGCATCGAAGTTGAAGTAGCCCATGGCCACGCTGAGTGGCTCCAGCGTTTCGAAACGCTAGGGAGCGAGGTTGTTTGGGAAGACGATGAGTATCTACTGGAAGGCGAAGAACGGGAAGAGGTGTTCAGGTTTGAAGAAGTGGAGGTTTCCTCTGAAGACGAGGGCTCCGCATCAGGGGACGATGATGGTCAAACTGTGCATCATGAATACATAGGCCCCGAGGGGGAGGATGATGAAGAAGGGGAAGATGAGGGCTCCGCATCCAGGGACCATGCCGTGCATCATGAGTACACAGACCCCCACAGCCAGCCTCGCCGCTTCACCGTCTTCCAGTATGAGTACTACAACAATCACTACCAAAGCTTCTCAAGGCAAAATCCTCAGCACCAACTTCTCGGGGGCATAGCCGATGAATTACGAGAGCTGGAACCCTTCTACTTCTTTGACGAGGAGGATGATGAAGAAGCGGAGGACGAGAATTTGTGAACTTATCTTGAACTTTCCACTTCCTTTTGGCTGCCCTTTGTGGTCTTTCTTGGGACATTATAGCGTTCTTAGATGGTTCAAGAAGCACAAGTTGCAATAACCTTTTCTTCTTTCCATAGCTCTGATATGGCCGATTCGTATCAGAACAACTAGATATTAGAGTTCTCTTGATTCAATGAAACTTTCTACAAGAGCGACTTTGTTTATTACTCATGTGTGACTGGTTTCCTTGCCTTTTTGACGCGGTCTTAGTAATGCTGCTCCGACTGGTGATGTGCTTTATCTGACATTTACCCCCGAGTTTCACGACTACATCAAGACCGCTGCCACAAACTTGCTGCTACTCCGTTACCATCTGCACTCTCGAAACCACCGTGAGGAGTGTCCTAGGCAATGAAATTTTAGTTGGTCAAAAGCTATCCTAATTTCCAGTTGGCTGATCTTTGTATTACATTTCAACTCATTGATTTAGGCACGCATATAAACCCCGGCTCTAGCTTCACCTTTGCTTTCTTCACACCACCGTCAGGGTTGCCCTGGGGCGCATGAAATTAAATAATCAAGAGCTTGTAGTATATCCACTGCGTTGCTCGTTGCATTATATTTCAAGTCATAATTCGGGCCCATGGATACGCCACGGCTCTACCTTCACTTTTGCTCTCTCAACACCACTGTAGGGGGTGCCCTAGGCCACATGGCATCAGATAATCAAAAGCTTGTTTGTTTTCCACTGGGTGGACTATTACCTTGTATTTAGAGTTTCCAAAGCAGTTCGCGGTCCCTCTAGCATTGGTAAAGAGTGCCCAAACGTATGAATTGGTACCCCCACATCTAGGTACAGTATTGGGCACAAGTCTGAGCGCCGTAATATAGGACTGTCCGGCTACTATACCTGATTGCTAGACACCGCCGTGGAGGTTAGCCCAGTCAGTAGGTATATGGGCAGTCAAAAGGCAGCCTACTTTCCCCTGCATCGACCTTGACATCGCTCTTGAAAGATTGAAAGCCCATAGGTACACCCCACGCAGCGGTATAAGAGTGCCCAAACTTATGTCGCGGGACTTTATGTTGTATACTACCGTCATCGATAAGCCGATTTGCGAATCGAACGGCCGCCGGTACATTGTGCGTTGATGTTTTCCCATATCTTCAACCGCAGGCCTTACCACTTCACTCCGTCCCACCCCCTCCAGATACAACAGTTACTTCACAATCCACTACTTGGACCTTCTACTCCACTCTTCCTTCCACTCTCCGAACACCAACCACCCTCTCCTCTCGTGTCACAACACCCGTTCCAACCGGCACCACTCTCCACCCTCGACCCTCCCGACCAACTCACGATGGCTGACACTACGGTGACCGCGCCCGCCGAAGCCCCCAAGTCTGGAGTGCGCGCCTGCTCGGAAGATCTCGGCCCCACCTGCAGCCTATGCAAGCGCACCGGTGCGCAGGCAGCCAAGGACGCCGGCGGTGCGGTCCTCACTATCCTTTGCAAGCATATCTACCACCTTGACTGCCTCAAGAAATGGCTCGCCACCGACAAGAATTGCCCACTCTGCACAACAATCCTGACCCTGGAGGAGCCCACCGCCCCCGAATCATCCGACACCCCGATCGAATTCTTCGACAACGGCGTCATACGCGTCAAAGCCGGTCTGGGCGAATGGTGCCGCCTCTGCGAGCGCTGGGGCCCGACAATCCGCAAGCCAGGCGACGAAAGCGCAGTGAGGATCTTGAAGTGCCAGCATGTTTTCCACGAGGCGTGCCTGCGCTTCTGGGTGGTTTGTGCGAAGAATCAGTGCCCAACATGCGAGACTAGCATCTTCAATCAAAAGGCGGAAGACTGGGTGGGGAGGGGTGTCTCGCAGGACGATTTTGACAGCTTTTGTGAGCCCTTTATGTGAGGTGGAGAAAAGGAGCAGGGGACTCGATTCTTGGGCGTGGGCCTTCGATACATGAGTGCAAGAGTGGCGGTTTGAGGGGACAGGAAATGCTTTGAGATACCCCTGGAGGTTGCAGATTATCCTAGAACATGAGGTAGCCTAATTCGAATGGTTATTAAGTTTAATTCTTATCCTCACCTGTGATCTAGCCACAACCATTGATCTTCATCAAACGTACATGTAATAATCATGAAAGCGCAATGCAGAGCACGTGATGGGATGCTCTCATCTCGTACCTACTTTCTAATGGGGGCAGGTTAAGCAAACTGTGCAACCACCTTGAAGGATGTCCGGCGCACCTATGGGCCTTCACGCCTATGCAGAATGAGCGAAAGTGGATGTCACAAACCCAGGGTACAATCCTGGTCATTGCATCGTAAGAGCTCATCTGGAACGTGATATTTCACAGCGCGCAAATCCGTGCGGATCTTCCGTGCCTGCTGGCATTAGTGCGGCACATTCGAAGCCTCTCATGCCTATTATTTTTTGATGGAGGAAGATGTCATAAGCACCGCCGTAAAGTTCGAACTTGTGGATGAAACATACCTAATTTCTCCTTGTTTTGAAGACTCTCGGGCCTACTGCTAGATATTGCCTCCTGGAGGGAGCATTCCTGTCTAGGTCCTCAAACGCACCTCGAAGATCTTTACATTGGCCTTTGATATTCCGAATTGGGCGTGAGGGCCTTCAAAGAAACGGAAAGGTTGATAATAGGAAAGAAGAATGCCATTGAAATGTGGTCTACTAAAAATTGAGCAATGACTTGGGCATTGAAATCCTATGATTAGAAACTATGCCTCATATACATTACACTAGTTGCCGGAAATAATGGATAGGTGTGAGGGGCTACCGTACCTTCGGAATGCTGGAAACAAGTCCGTATAAGCCGCTTGAATCGTTCCGTGGTTCAGATGCGCCTTGGACAAGACGCTTCCGTAGAAAGAAGCCCTTAATAGACCAGCACAAGGCTCATACTATTATGGACCACAACAGGTAGAGCCGCCGTACCGGATACACTGTTAGTGGCCCCCTAACCATGACGGAAAGGGATTGGTTAACCTGCACCAAAAGGAATCGCTCAGTCAAAGGGCCATAAGCAGGTGACGGCTGCAAACTTCTCCACAATGACGAGCGAAGCTCTGTGTAGCGTAGACGTCCCCAACGAACCAGACATAGGTGCGAGGAGGCTTTGGTCAGACGTTAGTCGGGAGGCTAGCCATGTACAGGCCCATGCCGTCCCAGACTCGAGTGGTGGACTTGACGAGTGCTTCTTCGAAGTCGCCATTTTCAAGGTGCAGAAACCCCTGCTCCTCGTGCATGAACGCCTTCACAATTTCGAAAAATCGTTGACCAGCGTGTGCGTGAAAGAGCTGAAGCTCGTCCCCCTTGATGGCAGCTTCTACTAAGGCCTCACACTCGGCATCGGCGGGAAATTCCCGTGCTTTCCAAGCGCTAACGCACTTGCTGCTCAAGTAATCATCCCTGAGGTACGTTACGGCCTCAAGTCCAACTTGAGCACCGGTGATGTCTTGTACGTATTCCGTGCCATCCTTTGTCACCATTATCCAGGAAACGTGGTCGGTGTCACTGTTCTGAATTACCATGCCACAACTGGGGTGGAGGGCTACGTACCGTTCGAATTCGGGAGATTGGACGCGGAGGATACCGACATGCGTGAGGGGAGAGTCGTAGGAGTCTGAGAACCGCAAATTAGCATTATGGCAGTCAATGAGCCTCTCCTACTTACCTTCAAACAGCCGTACGACCCCTCGCGTTATCCCCAGTGACAAGTTACATTGCTGGAACATCAGCACCCGCAACCTCTCCTGCTCTGGGAACCATGCCGGCAGAGCCTTGGCGGTGCCGATTGGCTGTACGATTCCATGTACGTGTAGCACTTCGCCGGCTGCCTCGACAACCTCGATCTCGAAGTTGTAAACCCTTTCGGCATACGCCGCGTACCAGCTCTGAAGAGCTTTTCCAGCGTGGTGGATCCACATCCTCTGCTTTCGCTCCACGGGGGTCTCGTTGGCGTAATCCAGGGAATCGAGGCAGTCACATACACCTTCATGACCGCAAGCATCCAGCACAGCAAAAGGGGGAAACGAAGGCATTATCGCTGTGCGAGTAATGAGAAGTAGCTGTAAAGGCTAGAAGGACGAGGTGCTCGTGAGAAGACGAGACTTGTTGAACATGGCCAAGTTGAGCAACGATAAGCGAAACCGCGCTAGAAAATAGTCTCTCAATTGTGATTGTTGCCCTATGCTACTATTGACGACCCTCTGGCTGTTGCAGGCTTTCGCGACATGCTAAAGCCCTTTTATTGTAGTAATACTGGTGCACATTAAAGCCTATAGACAGCTCACCACTTCTCAAGCTTTGTTTGGTGTTCTATGTAAGTTCGTGCACATAAGGTCTTTTAATGGGGTCTGGGGACCTCTGCGGCTGACATTCGCGTAGAATTGAGATCTTCCAGGACGTGGACTTGAATGCGCTTGCCAACGACATTCCAGATAGTTTAAATATGCTGCCAGTGATACAGCCAAATTGCTGAAGCCCGATAAACATACGTGACTGCTATTGTTGCTGTGGCATCGTTCAGTGAAGTGCACGGGCCCTCAGGGTTGCCCACCACGACGTCATGCAAGTTTGCCTCATCACGGCTGCAATTTGAGACTCTGACCAGCATCTTTACTAAATATACCTCCTGGAGCATAGCTAAGCAGCATTTGTACTGCAAGCGTCCGTCACCTTGCTAGGGAGGCTCGACCCTATCATCTTGCGTTCTCCTTTCCTGATTCCCGGCCCAAGCGGCAGAGACCTTCGAAAAGAACACCATATCTGTCGGATCCACACACGACGGTTCCATAGCGGCTGTTTGCGCGGGCTCAAACGGTGATTTAAGAATCCACCTCCACCTCCTATTGCTCCCCCTGAGCCCTCCACCCGGAGCTCAACACGCGGTCGTCACTGCATTCAATTAGGAAGCCTTATACCTGCGGCGGTAGCACTCGCACCTCCGGAGTAAGAAAGATTCACACACATATACATCCTACCGCTTGAGCGCCACTCTTGCACGCTCGTTGCCACTGTTTGGAGAAGCTCAGCAGGTAGGAAGCCGGTCAGTCAGGAGGTAACTCGATTTCTACTGCTTGGGGCACTCACACATCACATACGAACATGGCACGTCGAACCCTAATCGCTCCTTGTTAACAAACCTATATACGCTTGCCGGGAAGCTGGGGGGTAAGTCAGGAGGTTGCGGGTTCTCGCCACGAACAATCACTCCCATTTTCGAGTTGAAGCGCTATGCAGTTGGATAAGGATAGCGATGAGCACTTGCAACGGCTCGCTGGGGACTGTGCAATCCTCGCGGACACTGGGCTGCTTCTTACAAACTTGGAAATCCTGAGCCATCGGCCTCCGGACGGTGCTTTAAACGGAGCAGAGCGGATATAGATTAAGCGCGTCTCAAGCGTTGCTTTCAAACTGCGACTCATTTACAGTCTCATCATTATTGAAGAGCTAATATGGAAGCGCCAGCGACAGACTCTAATCTATTCATTTGTTCTATAGTCGTCGCCGTAAGGGGCCCCTTGAAATCTTTCAAATTAGAGGGTACGAATGCTTCGTTCTACAGCGCCTAAATGAGAGGGATGTAATATGAGATGGAATAGCGTACGGAAAATGGTGCTCATTCACCTTGTGCTCGATCATCATGAAAGGTCCATAGGTAACGGGCTCCCTGAGAAGTATTCTTCAAGAAACAACCTCCACACCACCCCCATCCCACCACCAGGAAAACTAGACGCGCTTCAATCAAACAACCTTTATGTCTTCGTCTTCTCAGTTCGACGGCTGCCACTGGGCCGACATGGTGACAATCATCCTCGAACCCGCATGGCAGGCCATCTTGAAGTCACTCTTCCCTCTGAAGATTACTTCCTTCAGGTTCGAAAAGTCCTCATGGCGACGCAACATCCGCGTCAAGGGGCTACCGGTGGGAGTCAAAGACTTCGGTCTGGGCTGGCTACCTCCCGAGCTCAAACCAGAAGACGCCAAAGCGATCCTTAACTGGAATGCCTGCGAAGAAGCCCCGCGTGTTATAGGGCTGATCTTGGAGGAGATCTTCGCCGGTCATGCCAAACTCGAGATCCTGACCCTCCGAGTCCGCCCACCATTCGCAGTCCTGTACAACAATCAGGGCGACAAGCCCCGTTACGGCCATACGGTGGTCCTGGTCACCTTCCATGATGGCACGACATGGATCTTGGATATGAGCGGGGCGCAGTTCGGGCTCCCGTGCTGGATGCGCGAGAGTGTGTATCGACGATTGTGGCAGAACGAGAAGGATGCTGAGCTCGACCAGCGTCGCTCTATGGATGCGCTGTACGAAGAACGGAAAGAAGCGGCTGGATTGTACGATTCCTTGCGAGAAAAGGTGTTCGAAGACTACTTCTTGTACTTGTGGCTCGTCGAACAAGACACCAGTATTCACCAGCTTGTGAAGGAGGCCGCGGACCTTTGGAATGAGGAGCTAAAGGAGAAAGCATTGCTGAAGATCAAGGCCTTGCGAGAGACCCTCCAGTCTAGCGCGGAGGGTGAGATAAGGAAGTTTCGGAGTTCTTTATGATCGGTATGGTCAAATTGTATCAGTTTCTTTGTCTATTTGCTGATCCTTTGAAGCAGTAAAGACACCCCTTGACTCACCTTAACGAATCGACATAGGTCAAGCCACCTGCGGCCTTGATTTTGCTTGGTGGGTAGCGGAGATCCGCAAAGCTCTTGATATAGGCCATCCGGAGTGTGTAATTGCTAGCCATCGATTTCACATCCTCAAGGCACTCTAACGCCGGCAAGAGCGTGGAGGAACATCATCTTTGGAGGTCTGTCGTTTAGTGATGCCTGGAGTATGTCATGGCGTCTGATTTATTACCAGCATTCAGAGGCCGCCAGACGATGGTAAGATCCGCTGTTGTTTCGGCTCCACTAATATGAAGTGTCCTAGAAATGGCGTTGTTGCTGAAAAATGAAACACTCTTGAAGCTAGACTAGCGGGTCATGATGATAGAAGAACACAGTTTTGAATGACAGCCATTTCAGACATCACGAAGTATAACACTACTTTCTATCAAGGTCACAGCTTCGAAGCCAGTCTAGCAGCACGATAAGGACGGGAGTATGCCGGTCTTGGACGATCTCCAATTCAAACTACACGGAAAAGAACATTGGCTTAATAGTTTTACACAGCTTTGAAGCTAGTCAGACAGCGCTATAACGACGGAAAAATGCCAGATTTGAACGAGTACTAATTTGAATCGCGGGGAGGACAACATTGCTTACGAAAGTTCGCACAGCCTTGAAGCTAGTCGGACCGCACTATCACGATGGGAACCCGCCGCTTTTCAACGAATACCAATTCGAACTGCATGGAGAGTAACATTGCTTTCAACATATTACACCATGTTGAAGCTAGTCAGGCGGTGCTATGATGATGGGGAAGCATTGGATTTGTATGGCTACCCAAAACGAAGAGTGCAGAGAATAGCATTACTTCCCGTATTTTACAGAGCTTTGAGGCCAGCCAACCGGTGCTATGACCATCGAAAACCACCGTTTCTGAGGCCCTCGCAATTTGAACTGTCCGGTGAACAACATCGCTGCTGATAATATACACACCCTTGAAGTCAGTCAGACGGCGGCAAGATGGGAGCACTTACCAAACCGAATGAGTCCGTCTTAGTTTGGCCTGCAAGCAGGTTACTTATCCCCAGCACTGCGTAAAAGTGCGGACTCGGCGCTGAGGTCCCTCCTCTTCTCCATAATCTTACATTCTCCTTCTTTCCGCTTCTAATCTCCTCTTCTCACACTCCAACAACTACCCAGAAAGGCCCCCGAGGCAGTACTCCACGTTGAACTCCACCCTAGTCATCTGGGCGGTTTTGCGGAAAAGTTCTACCACTTCTTGGCGACGGACGGGGTCAAGAACTACTTTTTCCTTCGTCAGGCCGCGATCTGTCATCCACGCCTTGAAGGCAGTGTCAAGATTGCGGCGGAGCCGAGTGAACAGCGGGTTCCAATAGTCGGCCTTTGTGCGGTTGGTGGGTAGCGACGACGCTGCCTGCTCTAGGCTCATGCTGGTGCCCTCTCCGTACTGGGACGCAGCGTTCTCCCGCCGGTACTCCACTTCCGACAGTCGAAGCTTGGTAGCCCCGAACTGCCCACCCGTTATGTCGAGGACGTTCGGCCCAATCCTCACCAACGTATGCCCCCTCCGCAGTCCGTTCTTCCCTACCAGGGGCTTCTCCTCCGTGACGAACCAGAGCTTTGGCAGGACGTACACAGAGAACACTTCCGGCGAGTCTTTGTCTGCAGATGTATGTCAGTATCAGGCTTTGTCAGCGGAACTGGACAGACTTACAGCCAAGGAGCTCGTTAATTATCGGCCCTAGGATTACGGGCGCGTCGTCACATTGGTCGAGGCAGAAGAATTGGTGGAGGATCTTGGGGTCGAGGTCTAGCGGCACCCACTCGGTCGCCCACTCTGCCTTGTAGTAGTAGTATCGGACCGTCTGCGACGAGTTGTCTTCGGCCGGCACGACGGCGTTCATCCAGGTGTTGGCGGTCAGGCGGAATGGCGCGTACTGCGGGCGGATGGCCAGGAAGATCTCGTAGATCAGCGAGGCGGCGTTCTCGTCGTAGTCGGGAGAGGAGGTTGTGGATGACATGGTGATGTTTAGAGAGAATTTGGAGACGTTGTGTGTAGTCTGAAGTTGCTGCTAAGCTGTTTGTACGAAGGATGTGTCGAGTGTGCGGTTGCTGAAGAAGTCGAGGCAGCTCGCGTGACGTTGACGGAAAATAGTGAAGGGCCAAGGCCGCACAGGCTGTGCAGCCAGACTCCAGATTGAACATCGTCCACAGCACACTGTCAATCAGCACCTCCTATCGAACGTTTTGCAAACATGGCAGACGATTCGAAGTACTCCTCTCCCTTCTACCGCGTTACAGAGAAGATCAAAATCTTCTATGAGATCTACAAGCTCGGGCGGAAGTTGACCCACCCTCTCCTTATAATCAGCGTGGATGCGTCCCAGCCTGGCGAGCTTCGAGCCGTGGACAGGAAGACCCCTGGCATGGTGATCGGACGGCCATTTCCTCAGGGCACGAGCACGAAAGACGAGCTGGCGCTGTTTCAGGTGCGGGATTGCGACGGAATCTCCTTCGTCATTTACGACCTCCTGAAGCAGCACCATGGTGGTACATTCTTGCAGTACACTTGCCGATGTCAGGGGGGTGCTAATTGGTATTATCATAGACGACATAGATTCGATCACCTGTTGGAGATTCCGCCCGCGTGAGCACCGCAAGATCTGGATCGGCACCGAAAACGAAGAGACTCCCTATGTACTTTTCGACCACACCCACTATCAGATCGACGTCGACGAGAAAGTGCTGGCAGTAGACTTCCCTGGGGGGCATTTCGGCTGGCCGTATGCTATCACAGGAATCGAGATGTACTACGACGATTACCGTGATAGCTCCATAGCACCGGTTCGAATTGACGTCGCGGACTGTGCCAAAGAGGCAGGGCCAAAATTCATTCCCGGCATTTTATCAAGAAACTATCAATAGAGGTATCGCGAAGTACACCGAGCAGACTGGCCTAACAATGGACGATATTGTCGAGAAGAAGTGGGCAGAGCGCGAGGCCGCGGTGGGTATGCTGATGGAGTGCGTGAGGGAGAGGGTGGAGAGGTTCTGCGAGTGGTGCGGCTTGGAAGAAGAGTGAATTTGTATATATAGCTTGTGATACTACCTTTTGTACTAATTTTCAGTCCTCAAAGTCTAAAATTTGCATCAAATCCCCCCTTTTTGCCCATTTTTCACATTCAGGGGCTAACCTGTGAAACCCGTTACTTAGCCTCAAAAAGCAGGAAGGCTGTGCGCGAGAAGCTCACCAAAATTAAGCACTAAGTTCCGTATGGTGCGTGAAAGTCTAAAATTCTCCGACTGGGAATTCAATGTCACAAGGCCCGTGCGGCCAGACTTGTTATGGATGCCCTCATTCGGCGAAGTTCAACGCAGCACGCGCAACATCCACGATATCGACCACGAACCTTTCCCTCTCTCTCTAAACGGCGCATCGCGCGCAACCCTCCGCGAACCAGCTATCACGCAGGCCCTCTCCGCGCGCTACCTTACCGCCGTACAAACTGCCCGAATGGATCCCGCGAAAGGCCTAGGCGAGCTAACCGACATCCAAAAACGCCGCGTCCAAGAAAGCGAAGACCCGAGAAAGCTCATTGAGGGAAAACAGGCGCTGGAACCTGAGGCTGAAGGGGAGAATGGCTCTGTGCGCGCCGTTCTCCGAGAACTCGGCATGCTGTGCATGCTGACGACGAGAGAGACATCAACTCTCACAGTGACGAAGCAGGTGAAGTCGGAGGCGGACGAATTGATGGCGGAGCAGGCCGAGCTCGCCTTCAAGGCAGGATCCTTTCCCCAAGGAATGCCGTTGGATGAGCAACGGTCACTAGTAGCATTCCGAGAGTGCGATACGGCTGTTTTCAATTGGGTGGATGTACTCGGAGAGCTCCTCGGGGGTAAGCTGCTTCCCAAATAGAAGGGCAATCGCTGGTCTACAGATCTCTAACTATGGGACGAATAAGAAAGGCAAAGCCACCTGGTGGAAGGTGGATACTCCAGTGATCGGAAGAAAAATCTGGGTCAAGAGCGGTGACACACCTGAGCACAAACTATTCCGTCACAGTGTTATCCGAGTGGATATTGGTGGCCGGAGCTATGTTCTGGATCCGACTGGCTGCCAGATGGGCTGGTGGGAGCTTGTCTCCGACTTGAAAAGCTTTGTGGCACGTCGCAGCTATAAAGGCGAAGATCTGGTAGCCGTCGAGCCTTCAAACGAAAGAATCAACTCACCCCCGTCTTCTTTCTTGTCGAGCGTACGCACTGTTGTTAAGGAGATTTGGCTGGGTTATCGAGTGGAAGGAAAGGGCCTGTTAGACCACCTAGCGGCCTTGTCCTTCGAAGACCGGGTTGTAGCGTGCACGAGTCTTTGGCTGGAGGTGGGAGCAAAGGTGCAAACAGCCCGCGACAGCTGGGAGCGCACATTGACGGAGAAAGGTAGAGTGGGCTTGCACTATGGGCCGAGGATCTGAAGAAAACACTAACGGAGTAATGCGTCTGATGTGTACAAAAGGGAGGATAGAAGACGAGATGATAGACCATTGGCGCTCTGGAACCAGGGATCGGGTCGTGTAAGGCTCATCCATAGCCTTTTGAACAATATACTGAAGCTCGGGTTTCTATGGTGTTTCTGTGGACCGTCTGTATAAACCGTGATGCCCAGTTCTAGCTGGATATAGTGACTGTTCTCCCCCGTCCAACCCCTCCTGCCATTAGACGGGCAACTGAATGCCCTTTCCTAGCATATTGTATCATATTCTCGGCTGTGCGTGAGCTGATAAGCTATTGTCACTTCACTGTGAAATAAGGGTCTGTGCACGAAAAAGCTACCCATAAACTCTACCCTCACCCACCACGAGCTCTTCAGCAGCTACACCTCGCTCATCACATCACGATCTGTTCCAAACCGACATCCTTGCACCCACGACGTGCCGCTGTTACCGTCTCCACCGTCTCCGCCTCCTCCGCTTCATCCTCCTCTCCACCCCCCTTTCCTCCACCCCCTCCCACCACTCCACGCCCGCGCCGCCGAAATGGCCGAAGCCCAGCACCCCAAACGCGCCGCCACCTTCGCCGAAGGGCTGAAACTCCTGGACAAGCTGGACGAGGACGCGGAAGTTCCACCTCTCGACTCGAAAGACTACAACGCCGTGGCCATGACGGCCGAGTCTGTGGTGCGTCTCTGCAAGACCGTGCTGCGCCGCGTATCCCTCGTCAACGTCGAGAAGATCATCGCCAAGGAGTCCGCCGGCAGCATCCTGGGCCTAGCAAGGGACGCAGAGCTTGCGTTCACGGGCGGCTCGTTCCCTCCGGAGGCAACGGAGGAGCAGAAGGTGGCCCTAGTGGCCTACAGGCAGTGTGACTTGTCCGTGGCGCTCTGCTTGCAGCTGCTGCAGGAGATCTTGAAGGGTAGGTGGATAATCCGTCATTGTATCATTCAGTAACAACTAACGCTTGTGGCTATAGGCACCGTAGTCGTGAAATGGTCCACGTTCATCCCAAAGGAGGAGTACATCAAGAAGATCTGAATTAAGGACGAGAGCTCCCCAGACTACACAATCTTCCGACACAGCGTGGCCAAGCTTCGTGGGGGCGTGAAACGTGGTGGCAAGAGGTTTTGCCTCATAGCGGACCCGTCGGCTGAGCAGCTGGGCTGCACGACGTCGGTGGTTCCGGAGGTGAAGTTCGAAGACGCGCACGATTGCCTCCTCAATGAGGTCGACGAAGAGCCGGAAGTGGGTCATTTCACGGGGTTTTGGGCGGAAGTGAGGGAAGTTATGGCAGGTGGGGTGACGGAAGTTTACGGGGATAAGAAGACGATGTTCGAGAAGATGAAGAAGATGGAGAAGAAGGAGAGAGATGAGATGCAGGAGAAGATGACGGAGTTTGTTGGAGAGGGAGTGGCTGCCCTGATAGACGCTTGGGGGCCGACTTTGAAGAAAGGGGGCCGGAAGGGGCTACGTGGAGAGAGGGTTTAGAGGACACGGCGTGAGAGTAATGGCAGTGAAGTTTACAGGAGTCTGAAGACGTTTTGCCCATGAAATCTTGCCTTTCGTGACTATATCTGCCCTGTCCAATTCTGCTAGCTTCTTCCTTCATTTTGCGGCATGGTTCATACCTTTGAGACGCCCCTGTCTTTATGTCCAGGCTTCAAAAGATGATGTAACGGTCTGATGGGTATGATTCTGGTGGTTGACAGCGGGCAATAACGGTGCGCGCTGAAGACGCCCCCGAGACTAGCCAAAATCGAGGACTCTCGGACATGATACGAATCAGAACTATATTCAAGGTAATTTCCCTACTTGTTGATGCCGTTTGGAGACCCCTAACTACGATTTTCGATTCGATAGTCCATGAAAAAGTTTCAACAGCCTAGATCTATTCACTGTCCATTGAGTAACCAAAATTGGCCAGGGAGCCCTACCGCAAGCTTCGCAACTTCACGGGATTGCTCTCATTCTCAATTCTAGTCCTCTATCTTCGGTCTTTGGCCCCATGTTACCGCCGTATGGATGCCCACAACTAGAAGGATTGTATCTGTCATTGATGCCGTGGCGACCAAGGCCCAAATCTCGTCGATGCCAATAGACTCTTCAAGAGCAACTTAAGAGAGCTTCTTGAGATCTCACAGCCCATGGAATTGCTACGGCTCCCAAACCAAGCTTCCAGCTCTTGCTATTTGCTCCTTCTTAGCACTAGATGAGTGCCCTTACTTAGAAGTATTATACTTGTTAACGATGTTACAGCCACTAGAGCCCAAATCTCCCTGCTGCTAATGCACTATTCAAAAATGGCCCTGAGGGGATTCCGAAAAACCTAGAAGATTATGTTTTAACACACTCCGGCGAATCAACGCCTGTCTTCTCCATGTTTGTCGCCTTCTGGGCGGCGTTTGGAGGTCTTCAGCAAAACTTATCCTAATGTAAACGATGTTATGTTTCGCAGAACCTAAATTCACTCCTTGGTATTGAAGTACGCAAGATCTGCCGTGGGGAGCTTCTCTAGCCGGCAAAAAGGAAGGAATCACGCAGATTCTTACATTAATAATATTTCGCTTTTACAATGCTGTTGACGCAGTTTGAGGGTCCTCAGCTGGAGCTTTCACTTAAACGAACGATGTCAAGCTGTCGACGCCTTAAATCTACCCGCTACCAATGAAATAATCTCGAAAGGGAAGATATCCATTCAATAGCGCAAACCCTTAGATCAGAGCTCGGAGCTATCGCGTCTAACTTTCCTATGTGGTCGTCTGAGAGTCCTTACATAGGCGCTTCATTTCATCGGATGATGTCAAGTTCTGGACGCCTCAGATCTACATGGTACCAATGAATTCCTGTAGAAAGGGGAAAATTCCATCGAACCGCGCATGCCCTGAGGTCAGAGCTTGAACACATGGTGCTTGCCTTAGCTTTGCTGTCGTTTGGCAGTCCTTGACTAGGCGGTTCATTTTCTCGGACGATGTTCAGTTCCCGAGACGCCAAATCTACGTCAAACGACTGGAGTGCCCCAAAGCGGCCTAGGAGAACTGCTAGAAGATGTGGAAAGGCTGAAATGATCTTCGCACTTCAAATCGTAGCTAGTATTTAGGAGCCCTGCTACGTTCTCGCCAGTATCTGCAGCGTACACGTCGAAAGCCTTGCCCACGAGCCTGAAGCCCAGGCGCGAATAGCTGGGACTGGGCGGATGACAAAACACTCTCTTGCGGAGGTCGAAATTAGACATGCCTGCTGTTTGCTGCTATGTTCTTGGACTTCCGCACTCTTCTTGCCCTTGCTTGACCGCCGTCAGTCAGAATCTCGACTTCTACACTCCAAGTTAAACCCCGAGAAGTGCAATTCTAGATTCAGTTTCTACTATCCGGGTTGGAGTATTTCAAGGGAGTAGGGGACTCCGTACAGTAGCAGCATCAAGGTAAAGGCGCAGAACCAGAGCATGTGCAATTTTGGACCAGTTGATTTTGACATTCGCCCCTGAAGAATTTAAGGTATCCAAGGGACTCCGTACGGTGACAGCAGCCTAGCAAAAGGACGAACGCAGAGGGACGGAATCAGAGCAGCGCCGAAATAGACCACAAATCATGTTTGCATTCGTTCAAGCATCCTGATGCCCTGCGTATTGGACCGGTTTCTTCCTGGATCGAAAGCGCTGTCAAGGCCGAAGGTAGCCCGGCAAGCAGGGTCACAATTGTATAGAGGTTATCTAATCTTCCTGCAATGCATCCTCAATCCTGGCCACCAGTCTCCTCGCATAAACCACAAATCTGTCGTCCGCCATGGTCTCCATCCAATCAAACTTGTTCTCCGAGGTAGGACCTTCCACTCGCGTCGTCCACGATTCAACATGCCATACAAGCTTGTTGTGCCAAGAGAGTGCCACAACTCGCTTCTCCTTCTCCTTTTCCGCAACTACATCGCGCGCTGCGTCCTTACGCCCCTTCCCAGACTGCTGCTTCTCGAGTTTCTCCTTCTCAAGCTTCTCGTTCTGTTCGGCCAACAAGTATTTCGTCCAGATGGGTGTCCAGTGTTGATCATACCAGCTTTCAAGGTCCATGGTTTTCGGTTTCTGCGCCGTCTTGGAAACCACCTTCACAAAGTCAGACCATTGGAAGACGGCTGGGAGGCCCAGATGCGGCCCAAGGGGAGCGAAGACGACGGTATTCGAGTCGTGGTCGGCGAATGTGATTAGGATGACAGGAACGATCACTAGCCTATCCTCTGGAAATCCTTCGAAGATACCCGATGGCATCTTCTTTGTGATGGCAGCCCAGTGGGGGAGCTCCGCGGCTTCGACGACATATGCCGCTTGCTCGATCTTGGCAACAGGAACTAACCCATATATCAGTCTACGTGCTATTGATGAATTTCTATGCGTCTTACCATCCAGTTTTCGATGCAAGAAAACCTTGCACAACAGACCGCGCAACAACGTCGCTGCTGGCCCAAAGCGCTCATGAGTCTGCACCGCGCGCCAACGATCCAGTGCGGAGAAGAGCGCTTCTCTGACACAGGGCTCTGCGGGTCGCTTCGTGATCATCGTGAGAAAGATGTGGTACATCCTGTCTTTCTGTGGCCCGGAGAGATCTAGACGGAGGAAATTCGACTCGAAAGCTTCCCAGACAGCTAGCACTGGGCCATTGAGCCAGCGGAAGGCAGATACGACATGGCAGAGGCAACGGGAAGCCGTGCGAGCACCCATGTTGGTGACGTCGTGAACACTACACACGATGGCTGGTTTGCCATAGCGAGCGTCGGCGAAGTTGCTCTTTGATAGCGTAGACATAGCGGTCTCTTGGTACCATTCGGCGCGTTTCTAAAGTTGATAATGGCGCAATATAATGTGATGGGAGTGGATGTAGCCGTAGGCACGACGGGCAGCGCGCGGGATAGTCGAGGTGATAATTATGCACCTACCACGAACTGCAGAGACTGCAGCATTTCCCCAGCTTCGAGTTGATTGGTCAGGGGGGAGCAATGACCACACCCTCTAGCGCCTTTTTGAATAGAATCACTTCACCCGCGTCCCTCCAATTCCTCTCTTCAACCAGCATCGTTCCTATCTCTGTACGTGTTGCTCAAGCCTACCCCTTCATGGGCCTTCAGCTAACAAAGTTGGAAGCAGCAGCTCAAAGTCACAAACGCAAACACAACCACAACAATGCGGTTCAGCACCATCACCAACGCCCTCGCAGCCGTCTTCAAGACCGCCGTTGAGTGGCCCGACCGAGCCCGCAGAGAGGGAAAGACAGCAGCGCCAGAGGCCGCGAAGATCGAGAAGAAGGCGTTCTGGGGTACGCTTTCTCCCGCAATTCATTCATTATATCAGCTTCTAACACTACACTTAGAGCCGGCCGCAGAGATCACCTTCATCGTTGGCCGCACGCGCCGCGTCGATAAGTGGCCGCATGACCGCTTCGAGCGGACGTCCTACACCCTCTCCCGTGCCGAGCTTGCCGCCCTCGACCTGTCGGCACCCGTTCTGCTTAATGCAGATATCTACAACCTCCCGGGCATCGAGGTCCTAGCTTTCGAGACGTTCTTGGCTTGGTTGGACCAGGCAGACCGCCGCCGCCTGCCTGTTGTTGGGGGTCTTTCGGACAAGAAGAAGAAGAAGATGGAAGAGCAGCTGGCGGAGCTTGCAGCGCTGCTCGGGGTGGAGGAGCTGCGGGTGGCCGTTAGGGGGGCGTCGGAGTAGGGATAGAGAGAAGTGGCGTAGTTGTAAGATTAGGGGGAGGATATGGGGTGTTCATGCGGTCTTTGCGGTGTTGTTACTAGATGAATCGAAAGTGTTTACCCTGTACAGTCTCATAGCTCGATTTCTACATACTCCTGATTGAAGCTCATTTCTTGAGCGTTCTGCACAGGGTTTGGTCGTGCTTAAGCCTCTCATGGCTTTCTAAGAATCACAGCCCACTGATGCCAAGTTCCGTAGGCCGAGAATTGGATAGGCGGATTCTGAGCAGGATTTCGCGATGATTGAAGCTGCAGGAGGACCCTCAAATGGCTGGAAACCTCGAGAAAGGCTTCTATATGATTCAAGTTGGCTTGAATATGACATTTCATCATTTTGAAATTACTTGGTCGAGGAAAGCCTTAGACATATAAGCGTGATGAGCAAAATTGAACTATAAACGTCTATACTCTCGCAGCGCTAACAAAGGCGACCTTGCAGCAGAAAATCATACTATTGGAGGCCTCTTAACAGTGTTAGATAGGGAGAAAAGATGGTGATTTCCAGTGGCGCTGATTTTAACTTTTAAGAAAATGACATGTTGTCTTTATTGAGTTTGATATGTTAAGGTGTACCCCAGAGCTTTTTGGCTTATACCAATATTGATTGGCGTTTGCCCCGATTTCACATGCTGTGAACAATAGGTACTACCTCTGCAATTTCAGCATTATTGAGGATCCTCACGCAGATATGTCATTGATCAATGAGATGTGGCTGCTGAACAATGCAATATGAAGATAGGCGCTTTTGACATCACACTAATTCTATGTTCAACTGTGCAGGGGTCCTTCAAACCCTTTAGAGCACTGCCAAATCAAGGCTCAGTCCAGGCTGATTTCTACTCTACTAATCTCTAGTTGCTCATCGACGCTTTCCCTGCATCTACCATCTCTCTCACACGCAGCGTGACCTCTTTCATCGCCTTTGACAACCCCTCTTTCGCCTCAACCTGACCCCCTCCGAGTACATCCACAGCACTAATACCCCCCTGAATGTACTCCCTTTCCCACTTGTTGTACGTAATGGTAACATTGGCGGCGAGAAGTTTGTAGAAGAAGAGCTCTTGTAGCCACGACTTGTCGTCTCCGAGTCCACGCCGCAGGAACGTTGCGTATCCTCCAAATGTCATCAATTGCGGCTGGTCCGGGGGCGTAGCAGGGGCGTAGGCATCTAGGTACTCGTGGTACGACTTCTTCACGTCTTTGATGCCGAACTGGGACCTCGAAGGGTCAATGACACGCTTTCGGCCATCTTTCAGCGTGTATACGATCACAGTGTGTCTACGGCGGCGCTCTCCGTCCATGTCGATCCACTCCTCGATGAGGCGAACGGGCTCGACCCAGAGGTAGGCAATCTCCACCTTCTCTACTTCGTCTAAGCACATGAACGTTAGTATGGGGTTGTTTAGCGCAAAGCGTCTGCTAAGGGTGCAATATACCTCCAAGAACCTTCACGACTACCGGGTACATCACGTACGCTGCCTTGTCACACTGGTGCCGATTCTGGTACGCCCACAGATCCTCGTCGCCTTCAGCCAGCTGTGTGTAGCCAGCGCGGGGGTTTCTTGACACCTTGAAGCCCTTGGTGTCTTTCTTCGCGAACGGCGGGTGGATGGGTTGGAGGGTTGGGATCACTTCGCGCCAGAGGTCGTCGAAGAAGGTGTGCATTGCGTCGAGGTTTGCGTCTGAGATAAGCATGATTGCGGATGAAGATTGCAAAGGAGAGTGACTATCGGCGTGATGTTTGCTGTGATGTAGGATGGTGTTCGAGGCTGGCAAATTTCAGGAACTGGCGGCGAGGCCTTTTATGTGGCCCAGCCCTGACTCTCCGTAACCTTCACTATGTACCTTCACCCTACCGGATAGGCTTAATCCAAGCCCTACGGGTGGACAGGGCCAAAGGTGATCGGCTGTGAGGGCGTGGTCCCTCACACGGCCGTCAGCGGAGGCCGCAGGCCAGTCAGCGCAGATGGATACCGATATCTTCAGCGAAGCCTACGAACGAGCTATGTAAATACCCGGCCGTGTGATGCTATTCAATGGTGTACATTCATATGAATTCTGTTATGCATGGTGGTGCGCCTTCGTTGCGTGGCTGCTCACTGCCAGACGCCTTTTGGCCGCGCCCGTCCACCAGCAGAGATATAGATTGCCTCTAGCATCGCAACCACGAGACATAGCAGGACCCCCACAGCTTGAAGAGTAGTTCCGTGTGTAAACATCTTAACTATGGCTGCTTTAATGTCGCACACCGGTTCCGATGGCGCTCTATCGCAGCCTCCAGACTCTCGCCAGGCGCGTCCCACAACACGAACCCGCAGTGAACCAACAGCGCACCTCCGCCGCTCACAACCTCAGCGCTACAACCTACTCTCGGCAGCACGCTTGCGAGAGAGATCAAACAAGGGAAGGTCATATGGACGGCGTGTTGGCGTGGCGGCAGTCATCGACAATCAATAACAAAACTATGTCACGCCAGCCTGAGCCTAACTCAACAGCGTGATGAGGACACTGCACGGTTTCTTCTTCGAAACCCCAGACAAGCTGAGCGAATCAATGAAAAAAAGATGTCGGCAATCCAAGCAATCCCCAGCGTGGTGTCATCGAGCTGGTGATCAAGAATAGGTTTTGCGCTTCAATCTGTATATCCTCGGAACTATGAGAGGGCCAAAGTATATTGAAAGATACTACGACGACCTCGATTCCCAAGGGGCAATGAAGAGAAGAAGGTGGATGGTCAGGCGCGTCGAGGTTTTAACGAAGATTTTGTGCCAAGGCGCTATGGGTTAGGGGGCCACGTGAGCATGGCCGCAATCACGTGGACTGGTCTCTTTTAGAGCCACAAATAGGATTCTCGGCAGCCCCACCAAGAAGGTAGCATGATTGATTATTGATTTGAGGGTACTAAGAATGATTTGAAGAGCTCCTACGCATTACGAAATAAAAGCTGTGTGATGTCAAAAGTCGTGTAGCACGAGTCAGACCAAAAACTTTACGCTGCAATTAACAGCTCTAGAGCTCTGCATATGGCAGTCGGCTTGATATGCACTACGTAAACCTCTACACTCATTCCGAAATTGAAGAGCTAAGTGGGGCACCTCAAACGGTGGCAAACGGTTGGAAGAAAAGAATAGCTATGCTCGAGATCTGCAGCCTCTTATCCCGCTGACGGTCCTGCTACCCTCTGCTGAATAATTCTCACAATATGCTCCCCCCAACGTACACAGAAATGCCTCACCGCCTCCTGGACCTTTTCCAACATGTCTTTCATGTCTATCTTCTCCTCTTCAGGCGCCTCTACTATGTCCTCGGTGTTCTCCCAGCACAGTTTGTCAACTGCTTTAACCACTACTTCGCGAAGCTGCGCCGCATAGCTTTGCGGAAGATGCTCTTGTTCCTCTGCAGGTACCACCCAGGGCTCCGTCCCGTCCTCACAGCGCGTCTTGTAGTATACCTCCGCCTCCAACACTTCGAATAGCCAGCCATTCTGGGCGCCCGTAAAATCTGGTATAAGAACCGTCCCGTTTACAAGTTGGACCCGGAGGTGGCCATGGTCGTAGGGAAGCTCTTCGGCGTCATCCTCCATGCCAATCCACACTTTGCGTGATTGTTTAGGGCGGATGCGCCACCAGGAGATAGACTCTACGTCTTCTATTGTAGGTGTTATTAGCCCTTTTCCTGTCAAAATAGTATGTGAAGTGCGCTTACCGCCCAGCATGTGCTTCAGCACCTCGAGGAAGATGTATGACACTTCGTCGCAAGTGTTGAATGATAGAAACGCCAGCTGGTCTTCTTGTGACATTTCCTCGGGTAGTGCGCACCCATATTGGCCCTCGGCGACTGCCCAGACTGCTCGCAGTTCCTCTGGCGTCGAGGTTTCGACTTGAATTATGCGCTGTCCGAAGGACGCACGGGCAAAAACCTCCCAGATCTCATATGCGGCGTGCAACTTCTGGGTGACTCGATCGCGCAACGGGGTAGTTCCGGACTGGTTTTCCATGGTGCAAAGCTGTGGGTGGATGAGTACGAAATGGAGTGTTAAGATGAAGGCAAAAGAAATGGGGCTAATTGCGACTGCCGTGGTCGCTTAGTGAAGGTGGGAGGTGAATTTAAGTCTACATATTTGCTCAGTCGCAATCACGATGTAGTGGTATGGAGTGCTGTGGTTGATTGAAGTAAGGTTATCAGGGCACCTCTGACAGCGTTATCTCGGTATAAAAGCAACAAGATACAGTTTTCTCAATATGAAGCATCGGAGATGGTACATTTTATCAGGAATGTTTCTAAGAATCTCGAGGCCCTTCATCGATCGTTTTTTGGTGGAAAGCTAGTAGAGTGTTACGTAGGTTGATATGCAGTCCGAGATCTATTACATGGTCCCATGGGATCATCCAAGGGTTAAGACATCTTAAACGCTGACATCGCGATAGGGAGGTAGTAGAACAGTGCTCAATTCAATCTAAAGTCCATAAAATATGGCATTGTTTCGAAGAATGCTTAACAGGTTATAGTATCTCGAACGACGGCGTCGTGCTCGAAAAGTGGTAGAATGCTGCTCAGCATCCGCTATAGCGTAGCGCGCATTTATCTTAGATTAGATAGTGCATCGAATTGCCTGACTATCCCGAAAGAGAGTCAACTTCATCGCTGATGACTGCCAATGACTCCAAATTGATGCTTGCGCATGGGCCTTCTGGGCGTGTGAATCATCAGGTATGGTGCCTCAGGCAGCAGCAGGACATTTTGAAGTCGATCAAGTATACAGATTTCTATTACATATCTACACCGTCATCATACCGGGTCCCTAACCTGTAGCAACCTAGTCCCGCTAGGTGCGCTCCCTGACAGGATCCTACGTCTATGGAAGAAAACGGGGCAGCTTGCCTCCCTTCGAGTCCTTGACCGCTTTCTCCGCTCCATCCAACATAGCTTTGCGGAAGCTCTCCCTTCCTACGTTTTCTTGGCTGAGAACCTCCACAACACTCGATCCATCATCGATACCGGCACGCCAGACATCGTATGCCTCGCTCAAGCGCTCGCGGAGGTGTTGAAATAACTCGTAATGGTCTTGGGGCCGGTATTGGGGCCCAGGTACAAAGCTCCCAAGGGACGCAAAGGCTTCTTCCATATTCTTCATGGCTTTTACCATCTTCTTAGAGGCAATTTCCATCTCCTGCAGATGTGTTTCCCGGTCGAAGATGAGAGGAATGGTCTCGTCACCCTTCACACCGTAGTCTTTCAGAAATTTCTGTAGCGACAACCCGCACTCCTGGAATCCAAATTGTGCCTTAGTTGGGTCAACGACTAGTTGCGTTCTGTCCGGGAGCATAACGAGAAGAACCATATGCCCGCGAACTCGAGCTTTATTGATTCGATTGGGCCAGAGGGCTGCTCGTTTTGGCTTGACCTCTATTTGCGTCATCTGCACCTCGGCTACAACGAGTTTGTTAGCGCAGCTCCTTGATAGGCTATGTTACGAGCATGCTTTGCACGTACTTCCGAAAATCTTCTGTACGATATCATACAGAACTTGAGCAGCATCGTCGCACTGGTCGGCCATGATGAAGGTTAGGAGGTCTTCATCCTTCGTGATTAACTTGTAGCCCGTTTCCTCCTTCCCAGAGACCAAGAACCCGCCTTCGGTCTCCTTTACGTACGGAACACAGGGCTCGAAGATGATTTCGAGGATACCACGCCAGACGCGAGCCAGCTCAGCGTCGAGCTCCTGGAGCTTAGGGTCGATAGATGACATGATGGTTGTGACAATAGTATACAATAGATGCTATTTCTGGATAAAAGATATTGGATCTTGCAAGATGGGTTCGAATGTTGGGAGGTGGATGGTTGTAGAGAAGAGCGAAGTGGATGGTACTGGTATATATATTGAGAATATGCTATGACTTCGCTGGCAAGGACGACTCAGTACTGACTTGGCCTGAAACCATGAATCATTGGGAGTCATTTGGTGGTGGTGTCGATATTGAGTCCGTGTCGGAGCGCATTTACCACCCACTTTCTTGACTGTGTGAGCCACCTCTGACAGCGTCAGCTTGATGGAAATGCATCAGGATCATGACGCGTGATACATACGTTGTCGTTCTGACTCTCCATTCGCGCATCCAAATCAGAGTGCTCTGAACGTCAACGAGTCTCGCAATGCGTAGTATTGAGCATCACTTGAAGTTACTCACACCATGCTGAGGGCCCGCAGACAGCGGTAAGGCAAGAGCAAGATAGGCATTGGAGACCCCTGAACTACGCTGTGAGGTCCTGTAGTGCGCAAAGGATGTCGATCTGCATCCCCACGGCCTCTACAACGTGATCCCACGCTTCCTGTCTCTCTGCCTGGCTCAGTCTATGCAATCTACCGAATGTGAACTTATCCCCCTCAGCGCAGTCTTTCAACGCGCTCCACGTCCACTCTAGAAGCTTCTCGTAGAAGCTGCCTGCTTGGAACTTTGCCCGCTCTTCAGCAACGTTGACTAGCTTGGGCTCTTTGTTGTCTTTGCTGCGCAACTTTACACACTCGGACCACAGATAGAAGAAGTGCGGCCAGCCAAATTGTTCGTACGTCGGGTCGTATATCAGGTCTAAGGCGCCGACTCGTATGCGGAAGGCGACGTGTCGATAGGGGGTGTATTCGCGGGTACTGGGGTCGTTGCGCCAGACTTTGAGAGTTGGGATGGGGTGGAAGTGGCACCAAGTGACCTCCGCTTTGTCTAAAAGCACAGCCGTCAGCTGTACTCACTGGGTAATCGAAGTAGATTTACTCACCGTTCAGGACGCGCTGGAGAAGATCGAAGGTCAGGTATACGGCCAGGTCGCACTGTCGGTAAGCTGATAGCGCTGCCTCATGCTGCTCCTTGGCGCCTTTGGGGTACGGCCGTCCAAACGCAGGGGGTGTGTTCCTCACGAGCCCAACCACATGGTCTTCCCAGACGAGGATCTGCCTTATGTCGGCGGTGCTGATCTTCGGCGCAATCATCTTCCACAGCAGCTGTACAGTGTAGAGCACACAGAAAGTGTATTTGTACTTCTTTTCCGTATCAGACAACAAGTCTTCCTCCTCTTCCTTTCCGTCTAACATCTTGACGTACTTCTCGAGGGTCTCTTGCGGGCTAGCTTCGTCATCCTGACCGGGACGCTCCATGCTGATGGTCTTTGGCGGAACTCAAAACGAAGGTCGGAGGGAGTACAGACAACGTCAAAGGGGGGCGTCTTACGGTAGGATAGGAGAGAGTGTAGGATGGGACGTGGAGAGGCGTTGGAGGATTGTGATGCTGTACGTGCTGGCTGTTGTTCTCGCGCCCGGATGAGAACGTTCACGATTGAGAATTTACTGTCCACGTGACCCATCAACGCATTGCTTGGGCGCACGGCCTAATCCGGTCTCGAGCTCACCAAATAATTTGCCGACATAAATCACCAAAGCACTATCTTGACCATAGATAGGCAGTGAAGGCGTCTCAGCATATCGGAGCCACAGTCTTCACTCCGTTTGGGTGAAGGTCCGAAGGCAATAATGGTTATACTCTCTGTACCTTCACCCAAAATGGTGTCAGGGGCCCAATGTAGGTAGTTAGCGAAAGTGGGGCTCGCATAAATCTACCTTTTCCTGATGCTGCGTGCCCAGTTTGGTTTCCTCTTCGTCGAATAGTTCTTGCTCCCAGCTGTCAGAACTCCGCGAATTGCCTCTTTCTTTGACATATCGTACACGCGCTCGTACCCTCCGCGCTCTAGTTCTCACGATGACGACCTTACTGTACGATTCTCTGGAGGGATCCGCCTGCCCTCTTTGCTCCTCCGCCTCGCCCCTACTCTGCCCCTGCTGGAACGACCCCTTGCCAAAGCGGCTGCTCTTCGCCGACGCAGTGTTGAGAGAAATCTTCCTACTGTACCGAGAGGTGACTTTTGAGAGAAATCTCTCGGGACCGCTGTGGCTGAGGGAAGATGGGAGAGGAAAAACCTTCGCAATATCGACCCTCCGCGCCGGATACCCAACCGAGCTTGGCGTGAACACCTACCCTCTGCCGCCGGAATACTTCGCGAACTCTGAGCAAGTGCTGGAGAGAAGGGCTGCCCTCTGCGCCTGGCAATGTGACGATGCCGTGGCACTTTTGGGACCTTCTGTGGCCTCCATGCTCGACAAGGACCTAGTGGACGTCAAAGAATTGGTGGTAAAGAGAGAAGAAAAGTGGATTCCGCGAGACGCCTGGACCGACGACGACACGGAGTGTGACCAAGAGACGACGTTCCACAAAGTGCTGAGAATTACGGACAATGATGGCAAAGTTTACTATATGGACTACTCGTGCTATCAGTTCGGACGCCAACAGACCCTCATGACGGAGGACTTCTTCAAACAGTGCAACTTCCGGATCTTAGGAGTTCACGAAGTCGGCACCACGCTGAAAGACCCCCGCCACGTGTGGCTTCGTAAAGCCAAGGACCTGTTTGTAGCCTTCATTGTCAACAACTTCTACGAAAAGCCCTGGGACTCGCTCTCCCTGCTCGATTTTGAAACGTATCTTGAGAAAGTTCTGTACGATTTCTCGAGCCAAGTAGAAGAACTGTTGCGCCAACACAGGTCCGCCGCGTAGTCTTTCCCGCCCTCCTCGTCTGTCCTAGTCCCTCTTTCTCCCCCTCTCTCGTCACAATTTCTCCTGGTTGGGCCGTCACCCTCAACCATACCTTGGTAGTAGGAGGGTTGTGAACTACCCGCTCCCTGGTGCGAAAACCAGGGGCCTATTCGTAGGCGGGTGTGCGAAATCGGACTCTGTCGCCTCCTCGTGGCGCCGCCTGGAAACACTCAACAAGAGTGGCTAAGTGCAGAGACGTACATATAGTGTTTGGCAACTCACACTACATGTCGAAACCCCCCAGCCCTAATCACTTTTATGACTGTTGGATGTCAAGATCCATACGACGCGAATCTCATTCTTGCCTATTCAAATAGTAGGCCCTAGTCGTAATTTCCGAATAGATAGATTCGAAGACATATAGCTTACTTCTGACTAGTCCTAATACCATTGAAGATGGCACAGCACGAACTACGGTTACAAGTTTAGGATGTCATGTTCAAGACGACGTAAATCTCCTGCTGTAATATGCTTTCACAGTACCACCGCGTAAGTTTGGGCGCCTGAATATACCACTGCTTTTGCTCTCATGCTGCTCACTCGATACCACCGTAGGACGTACCCCAGCAGGCGGGTTTCCAACCAGTCAAAAGGCAGTCAGATACCTACTGTATGAAATGGACATACCGTTACGGATGCCTAGGTCCTTAGGCTTCAATTTTGTTCAATCTACACCACTGTCAGGGGCACCCCCTTTGCGCGGAGTCCGGCCAGCCAAAACGTAGTCCGATACGTGAAATCCGAAACAGATAATGAAGGCCCAGATATCTAGCCGTTTTGGCTGCAATCTTGCTCAATGAACACCACTGTAAGGGACACCCTAACTAGCGCGGTTTTCCTTCGTTAAAAGGTAGTCTAATATTTACTACGTTAGCCTTTACATCATACTTCGAAATTCAAAAGCTAAGCAAAATACCCCAAACGGTCGTAAGGAGTGTCTAAATCGATGTCTCGGTACTATACTGCTCGTCTATTCAAATTCCTAAACAGCCAAGTTGCGCAATGCCCGTTACAGATTTCCTAACGCCGTTGAACATTCAGACGCCCCAGGACCTTTCGAGGTCTATGGAGTATGTTGCCAGACCTGATGAAAGCCCTATCTCACTCGTGAATATACATCCTCTGATCTGTCATAGAAACGCTTGAGCGCTTGGATGCAGAGACATCTGCTTGAGACTTGGCAATATGAATAATTGTTCAGGTACCCCAGGACTAACTGCGGCTATCCGCGTGCGATGTAAAGTTCCAGACGCCGCAGATCTATCCCGGGCATCTCTATATGTCAATCTAGGGTCTTCAACGCGCTACAGTACTACGGGCACACGGATATCACTGCCCAAGCGCTAAATTTGCACGCTAGATGCCACTGTCAGGGGCAACCCGGTGGTGAGGATACTTCTCGGTCAAGAGGAATCTCAGATTACGTTGTTCAAACATGAAATGACATCTAAATTACGGTCGCCCAACGGGGGCAGCCCCAACAGTGGCAACGGCGTGCCCGAATTCATGTCCGTAGATGTGCAGTCCCAGGCTATAAATTTGGACTCTCGGATATCACCGTTACAGGGTCGCTTTTGCAAGGTGGACGCCACTGTCAGGGGCGGCCCTGTCACGAGAATATCTCACAGTCAAAAGGATGTATATATTACGTAGCCCGAAACTTGACATAACGCCTACGTCGTGCTTACCCCAATGGGGAACTCCTAACAGCGGCACAACTAGTATGCGCGGAGTTTAGCGGGCTTCTTTACGCACACCAGCTCTTTGGAGCATCAATCCCTTTGGCAGATTGGCACGGAACATCTCTCTTTATCGAAACTCTGGCAGAAGTCTCGGATATCTTGCCCAATCTCTTCCAGTAAAGCTCGTTGTGTCTCATCACTCTTGGCGATAGATTGCTCAAACATGCCCGCAAACAAGTCATCCGTTGGCTTCACATGGCCGCATAATCTCAGAACAGAGCTCAGCAAAGAGTCCCGCAACAGTTTATCGAAGGTCTCCGGTGGCATTTCAGCCTCTTCGCGGAGCCAGTCTACTCGCTGAGGGCTTGTAGCGGGTGCGCTGTACTTCCTGTCGTACTTGCCTGCTTCCATAACCTCGAATGGCCACCCAAACTGTTCGGGCGTGAAATCCACCGCAAAGACGGTGCTATCGTTCAGAACAAGCCGCAAATAGCTGTGGAAGAATTCGCTCTGGGCGTTGTCGAGGTTTTCTTGTTCGGTGCCGACCCAGACGTTGCGGGATGGGACGGGGTCGATGCAATACCAAGAGATCTCCTGCCAGTCCTCTGGTTAGGAAGCATCAGCCCGTAAGACCATAAGTTAAGGCGGGCCGATGCTTGAGATAGACTTACCTCCAAGCATGTACGGGAGTAATTTCATGAAAATGAAGCAACTTTGGTCACAGCCACCGTACGTGAGGATAGCGGCTTTGTCATCCGGGCTGAGGTCGGTTGGCATGGCCCAGCCGTGCTCTGCCACATTCTCTGCGTTGATTCCTCGCAGCTCTACAGGATTTGAGACCACGATCCGGATCAGGTGTGTTGGATGGGAAGCTACTCGGAGCGAATCCCAAATCGCCTTTGCTAGATGCAGTCGTTGCAGTATGCGGTCTTTTAAAGGGGGCATATTGGAGCGCTAACAGATCTTGGTTCGGCTGTGTGGTGGTGGGATGGACTCCAGTATCATGAAAGAGGCGACTGTGGCAATTGGGTAAGGTATAGGAAAACTTGAACCAACCAAACAGGTGAATGAAGCAGATCGACGCCGCGATTTTAGAAGCAAGACCTAGCAACGGTCTAGGAGATATGAACCTCCGAGTCTGACTCTTGACGGCTGAGTCCCAAAGATAGCCAGGCATGATCTTCGAGGGCTTGAATTAGCCTATTTAAACCTCTATATCAGGTCTGCATGAAGATCCACTATGAAGCCAGCCTGAGGCTTGCAAGCCCACCGAAAATTCTAGATATGAACGCTGTTTCTGAGAAGGTGCAAAGGACCCATAAGAACATTGGCATTCCTTCGGAAAATTTACGCACCTCTGGGGCTACTCTAATAGCGGCGAGATGGGTGCAAATCGATGTTCTTTCTGGGGTGCTGATATAGCTGACAAGGAGAACGTAATTGCTCTTGAGGTATTACGCACCGCCTAGGTTCCCCTGAGCGTGAGATGATAGTACCAATGGCGTCCATCTGCAATGATGCCAATCTAGCGTGCCTGTAATCTGTGATTACTGCAGAGATTTTGCACAGTGTCAGGACCCCCCTGATAGCGGTACCACAGCAGCAAATTGATCATCTTGCCTTAGTACTGATATGGCTTACCTAGTATTGCAGATGATGTTGAAGATTATACAAGGAGCCAGGGCCGTCTTGACATTGCTATCACTTGGACGAAAGGGTACCGTTACGGCGGTGGTGATAAGGCTTACCTGGACTTCGACATTGCTGCTTTAGAATAAGAACCTACCAGGGCTCTCCTCACAGCGGCAATGCATTTCCAAATCGACGACGAATCAGCTTTGATTTCAACGACGTTGCTTCTGCTCAGGATATCCTACAAACGAACTACACAGCGCTCCCCCTCTCCCTACTCTCACCACTACCTCTCCTGCCACACTCTCTCCGCAATAACACGCAGTTTCTCCCACAGATCCCGCCTCTTTTCTTCATCTTCTCCCATTACAACCCCTCTAAGCGTCTCTCCGTTCACCCTCAGCCAGCTATCTTGTTCCCTTTTGAGCCTAATCCTCAACGAGTTGTACACAGCGTTCAGCTCTCCATCACGACTCGGCATATCTTCCCACGCTTCCTGCAAAGGGATGCACACTTCCGGCGGTCCCTCCACTACGAACTCGTCCCGGTATTCACGCTCTGGGCCTAACAACCACTTAAAACCGAACTGCCCCGCCGTGAGGTCGAGGACCTTGTCGCCAATTCGGAGCACAGTGTGCACCCGTCTGGGGCTCAGGCGGTCGCCGGGGTTGAGGGTGTACAGGCGCGGATAGACACGGAGCGTGAGGACTTCGACGTTGCGTACTGCCATATGTTAGAAAAGCGTCCCAAAGCAGGCTAGAAATGTACGTACTTCCGTAGAGAGCGGCTATAATCGAGCCTAAGATCACAGGCGCGTCGTCACACTGATTCGACTCTAGGAGTGCGCGGGCGGCCTCGGCGTCGATGTCTGCGGGCATTTGCCACTCCTCCCCTTCCTCTTCGTAGACTCTTATGACGTCGGCGGTGTGTTGATGGCCATCTTGGATGACGGGAAGTCTTTCTGCCCAGGCGGCGGTGATCTTCTTCGGCGTGATTTCGAGGAGGACGGTGTGGAGGAGGTTGTGGAGGTAGCGGGCGGCTTCGGTGTCAAAGTCTATCGTTTGAGACATTGTGAGTTGTACGGCCGTGTGCGTGTGTGACTTGAGGAAGTTCAGGGTGCGTGCAATTTTGCTGTAGCGATCGAGGCTGGTTGCTTGGGGGGTGAAGTTCGCTAGCGAGGTCTCTGCCATAACAAGACAGTGAGCGAGCAGGACGCCGCACGGGCCCGCGTCCCAACTCAACATTTTCAGCATTTTGAACCGTACTTGAGTGCGTAATCCACGTAGATTCAAGCTTGCATAGAGCTACTCGCTATCTAAGTAATAAGGAATAGGGCGAGCAAGGGCCGGACGAAGGGGCTCACTGAACAATTATTCGGCCAATGAAACCTACACAAGGATCACACATCAATGGTCGCTTGTTGATTGTTGCCATAACTCCCTCGAGGTAGTTCAGGGTCTTTCTGTTCGGTTTGAAGCTATAGATGATGGGGAAGCAGGTAACGCTTCGCAGGCTGCCGGTGCGTAATGACCCGAGGAAGGGGGCAAGATAATCAAATTGCCTGAACAATAGAAGGCACGTTTCAATGGCAGGAGAGTGAAGTTAGCCGAGAGTTGTGGGTAGTGGTCTCGCTTATTGCCCAACAAGGCAATGTTGACCGTAATTCGACTACTCGTGAGCTTATCGTTCTCCTGCTGCTACATCTCGTTTCAAACGTCACATCCAGCGAAAATGCCGTCTTTGTCAACCCTTTGTGCTGAAGAATGCGCCCTGCGAAAGCAGAGACAATGGGTGCGAAATGCAGGCCTAGCTCTGAAGTCCTGGTACTCGGCTTATGTGGAGAGCCTCTTAGATCGCGATATATACAACGTGTACTGGAAAGAAGACGTCCTGCACGTTCTGAGTACAAATGCAGTTCGTGGAGCCTGGCCGTTGCCAAACCGTCCGTTGCCGGACTGGTTACAAAAGCCGGAGTTTGCGCTCGAGAAGTCTGCTGTGTTGCTGTACAAGCAGTGCGACCTGTCACTTGCGGTGACCCATAAAGTCGTAGAGATGTTTCAAAGTAAGTTTAAGGATAGCGTGTTGTCTACAACAAGGGCACTAATGCTTGATTTAGAATCTCTCGATTCTCCGCTAAAGAAAGTCAGCATCCTCGCCGTTGAATCCCCGCAAACCGTATGCCATATGGCCCTCCACCTGTGCTCTGGCACCGAGACTCGGAATGACCAGACAAGCCACGTACTCCTCATACTTCAGACACTTGCCGATGACGAATGGGCACTCGATATCACTGCTGCTCAATATGGAATTACCAGTGTGACGCACCCGAAGGAGCGCTACCTGACGGATGAATGCGTTCCTGGTAGAATTCCCATTGAGTATGCAGCTAACGTCGAGTGGGAGGCCTTAGTAAGAGGGGCCAGCGACGGGGACGAATTTCAGGCCCTCCACGTGAAAGCCGGCCGCCATTTCTTTGAAATCGTGAAGGCTTTCATGGAGGAACAACCTGAATTCTTGCACCTTGAAAATGGCCCCTTTGAAGAGTCTCTTATGGTGTCAACTGCTCGTGTCCGCAGCGGTATGGACAAGTACCACGCCTGCCGCTGTTGGGCCAACGCTTGCGTCATCCTATTATGAGGTGAGTGTCGCCCATATCCGTCGAGTTCAAGCTGAGCCGTCTCCCACCCTCAGACCCCGTTGCTACGCTATGATTTTCCTGGGGCGCACGACCAGGGCCTTCGGGCCATCCTCCTTCTCGCTTTATGCAGGAACTGGATGGCTCGAGGGTTTCAGATTATTGCATTTGAAAAAGGAGCATACCCGATTCCGACTCCGGTTTCGTATACGGATGAACCAACATGGCAGATCTGGTTTTAGTGAGAGGAGAATGGCAACAGCATGACACCGTCTGACGTGCTTCATGGAGATGATTACAGCACGCCTATCATCTAATACCCAGGCTATTCATTTTGAAGCGTGGTCATGGAACGAGCAATTACTCCCTCGATTATGGATGCCAACGACTCAGCCTTGCAATCTCAGCACTTGCCGGGCAAGAGGAACTCTGCACACCACTGTTCGGAGGCCTTCAATGATGACATGGAATGATGAGAAGACGTACTGTTCTACGGTATCCACATCAGCGCCCAGCCAGAACAAAGACGATCGCCACCCGGGTCCGGGAGGCTAGTGAATGGGCCCTTCAATTCAGGAACATGCGAAAAGTGAGCAAGACGGCGATGACACTGGCAGGAGGTCCTTAACAAGATTTCTTCGAAGATACTACGATGTAAAATGCTGAGTTAAATCAGAAACGATGGACGGGATTGCAGTTTGTTGTCACCCTTGCGGACGCTGGTGGACCTACCTTCTGATTCGGACGCCTGGAAATCAAGAACAACACGACCTCAGCGCTGGCAGACTGCCCCTGTGGAGCTGACAGGGCTCGACATCTATCGTACCAACCCGAGCTTACCAGATCTGGACATATCCACAGCGAACTCAATTCCTGCTATCATTCGGAAAGCCTATTCTTGAGTCTTCCCATTCGTGGCAAGAAAAGATGAATTGACGTCGAAACGACGATGGCAGACGTACCTCCGGGAGTAAAGTTAGATCTACACAGAATGCTTCATGCCAGGCTTCGTAGATCTGGGCTCGCCCACAGCACACCGGTGTCCCATTCTTGGCTGGAAGACCAATTCCCAACACTCCACATCTCGCATTCCAAAGGAGGGTTTGTTACATAGACGACGCTGTCAGAGGTGCTTGAATGGAGATACGGGTGACACCATCAGTGTCAGAGTTGCTCGCACTGTGAATCTGGAGCACACCAAAACTTGCTCAAAGCCTCCATTACTTTCGGATGCTTATTCTCAAAGCTTCATTTCTCGCAACCGCAAAGGAAAAAGAAGCACCAGAATGCAGGCGCTTGGAAGTCCTCGAATGCGCCACTATTTCTAACACAAGACCTATCATCCTCAGCGTCATATATCTGTCTCCGTCCACCAGGTACTGATGTACAACATTTTTTAGAAACCCATTACTCGGCCCTTCATACCTCGTTTGAGAGCAACATCATGACGACGGCGTTAGAGGCCCTTTGAGGGGATAAGAGGAGGCAGAATTCAATGTAAAGGTCTTAGCTTCATGGACCTCCGCCCGTCCGCAGTCTTTATCCTCAACATCGGCATTTCAATATGATTACCCAGCGGCTTCAATCTTCGTCATGAGAGGAACAAGGTTGATAGCACTCCGACGGCGTCAGGCGACCCTCAAGGGGAGAACTAACTTCAACCCAAGATGTACGGTTATGGGCTTTCCAATCCAAGATCGATCACTCCTCCGAATGACGGCTGACAGATACATGGTGCGAGGCATTCAATAACCAACTTCGCGCGATTCTCTTTGATAAAAAGAAGCCACGATCTATGCCGATCGAAGACATACAAGGAAAAGGAATTGGAAACGAGAACCCGACTATTCCTCAAATGGCTCTCTTCGATCCTTCCCAGTGGTTGTCGTGCTGCTAAAGCCAGTTAACAAAACCGCATCATCTACGAGCGAATTCAGCTGATCGAACTGGCCTTGCAACCAGAGATCCAACACAGCCTGATCTTGTGCAACGAAAGAGTTGACGCGCGGCGGCAGAACCTTGGTACACTCTTGGAGGTTGTTGATATTGTTTACCCCAAGCAAACTAAGCCGAACGTACTCCTGCGCGTAGTCCTACCCAAAATGTAAGCAAGAAGCAACCAACAACGGGCTTTGGATAGTAAAACTTACTTCATTCCAGTGTGCCTGATCCCCAACAAACTCGTTCCACTCATCCGCCGTCCTCGAATCAACCGATAGCTTCTCATCACTCGCAAACTTAAACACTCTCGGCGGCACGCTATTCAGCGTCTCTCCATAAAACTTGACATCCCACACCCCCGGCGTACTATCCTGTGGATCGCCATCCCTCTCCGTATCCACAAAATGCTGCTGGCTCGTCGTATGCGCGCCCACCAACGCCGCCAGCCCATGCGAATCAACCGTCTTCGCCTTGAACAAAGCAATCAACGTATCCGCTGAATCATTCACATCCGGCAACAGCCCCGTCGGCGCCGCCTTCGCATTATCCACCCTCCCCACAAATGAGCGAATGCGCGGACCAAGCGGACACACAACAGCAGCAACCGTAGCGCCCATCTGGATCAAATCCGCCATCCCGACGCCGTACTGGTGATACTTATTATACAGCGTCTTCATCCACGCTCCCACATCCGCCAGCCCGTTATTCTCGGTTCTGCTCAGCTCGTCCGTCAGCAGGATAGAGCCGTCGGCGCCTCCGTAGCTAGACGTCTTAGACCACGCGCCCGCGTCGTGGAAACCCAACCGGACGGCACCACGAGCGAAACGCGTGCAGCGGCCGGATGTGCCGTTGAACTTGGCGGTCATGTCGTAGGCGATCCATTTCCAGACGCAGCAGGTGTTAGCGGCGCAGGCGGAGGAGCCGAGGGCGGAGGGGATGGAGGTGTCGATGGTGCTGGATTCGGCGGTGAGGGTGCCGAGGAGGATGGCTTTGATGTCTTTGCCAATGGGTGTAAGCTTGGAGTCGGCAAGGGTAAGAAGATCTCCGATGAGCTCTTTTGGGTCGTCGTCGGCGCGGGAGGTGTGGTGGTGGAGGGAAGAGAAGGCGGTTGCCATGCCGGGGTAGGAGAAGGCGGTGGGTAGGAGGGGGAGGCTGAGGAGGGCAGGAAGGGTTAATAGCTTCATGGTGGCTGCTGATGGAAAAACCCGCTTGTGCCACGCTGATTCTGGATGGATCAGCCTTTTATGACTTGAAGAGCTTGTATATGAGTGGAAAGATGACTTATATCTGGTGCCTGAACGACGGCGCATGAATGCAGTCTTATGTACCGGCATTAAAAATTGATCCGGCCGAGATGCGGTACGGAAAAAGGATCCGCAAGGCAGGAGATGGTAAAGATGCCTCATACCGGGGTAATCTTCAAGCTAGCCGCGAATCTATCTAGAAATCTATTCTTGGAGGCATAATTTGATGATTGTAGTGTATGGTGAAGCGAGTCTTTGCATGAAGGTGGTA
Source organism: Lophium mytilinum (assembly GCA_010093605.1). Classification (NCBI taxonomy): domain Eukaryota; kingdom Fungi; phylum Ascomycota; class Dothideomycetes; order Mytilinidiales; family Mytilinidiaceae; genus Lophium; species Lophium mytilinum. The sequence continues at coordinate 405,099 of MU004199.1, read as the reverse complement.
CATCGTGGAAGCAGCAATTTGACGGAAAGTGGAAAGCATGCGCACTGCAAAATATGGTGCTAATTGATGAGTCCAGACCGTATCCGACTCATTCGACGTCTGTGCTGACCTGGAAGCGAGAGACAGCCTACCGAGAGTCCAAGGACAGTGTGGCGCCTTGGATGCCCCAAGTGGGGCGTAGACCTGGATGTCAAACGAACGCGCCTGGTTGAGAACCCAGAAGAAATATATTCAGCTTCGTATCTGCGTCTAGGGAGAAAGATCATGTAGCCAGGAGCAAAGCGCGAAGACCAAGTGCTGGCATCCCCTTAAAGTAGGAAGCTGCAGCGGATCTGCAATTCCACCGGCGATGCTTGTCGTTCCCAGCGCCTGTCGTATCCCTGGGAGAATCTTATATTGCCTCAATTCTATTCGTTACCACCTTCCGGGAACGGAGATCCCCACTATTCTTTGAGCAGCTGGAGCAGGGAGAGAGGTGCCAAGGCGGAGGGGAATATCGAGCATCCTGATTTGATTTTCGTGGCGTTTCTCGGAATATCGAAAATGTGAAAAGAAATCGATCTGAAGAGGTGGCTGCATCACACGTTCGACGATGCATCGATCTTCTTGCTAAACGCCTTCTGAATAAAGAAATGGGCTTCACGAATGAAATTCGAGGGCGCCCGTCGACTGTAAGCATGGTGGAAAGAACGCTGAACACGAGACAAACATCGATCGTAGTCAAGGCGAGGGGAGTCAACGTATTTAGCCGGATGATGCTGATGGTGCAGACTCATCCACCAGTTCCAGCGAAGATATTGAACAAAACGGGTTCAGTTCGAAATGCAATGATAGCATTTTCGAATGGTAAAGACGAGCTTAGTATGAAGGCATGGGAGTTAGCGCGGGTTGAATAAGAGTTGGAGATGAAGCATCGTAGCAGATAGATTGACGTTGAGATTGAGACCACGGCTTAGTAATCGTACAGCATCACGTGACTTACTGACAGCCATAGATACTGAAATGGATAGAACATTGTTTGCGAAATTGCGGCAGAAGACCAAAGTGCGCCTTTACTGTTCAAGGTCGGAATTGTTCTGGTGAAAATGTAGACAATGCTGGGCCTAAATTGGTCTAGCAACAAAAGCAATGACCCTCTTCACAGCCTTACCCCATCTTGGCTCTCGGTCATCATCGACCGCTTTCCATCCGTTTTATCTATATCACAAGAAAGGCAATCTCGAGGGGCAACAGAGCACTCTTCGAGCTGAACATCTTGAAAAAACCAGGGCCTCCATGCTGCGACCTAGGCCTAGCTGAGATCAAACTCTCAATCATCTGTTCCCTTATAGAGCTCCTACGACCCATCACTCACTCTGTCTATCTCCATACGCCTACATATTCTATCATCAACCCCCCGTCGACATGAAACGCCTCTCCTCCCTCTTCTCCCGCAGCACCCCCACCACCCCGTTCCAAATCCTCTCCGACCTCCACCTCGAACACTCCGACCAATACGCCACCTTCGACCTCCCTATCTCTGCTCCCAACCTCATCCTCGCCGGCGACATCGGCCGCCTCGCCGACTACGACGCCTACCTCGGCTTCCTCGTCCGCCGCACTACCCTCTTCGAGCGCGTCTTCCTCGTCCTCGGCGCCACCGAATTCCACGGCCTAAGCTTCAACGCCGGCATCGCAGCCGCCAAACGACTAGAAGCCGAGCCCGCGCTAAAGGGAAAGCTCATCTTGCTGCATCAGCAAAAGTACGATCTGCCGGGGACGAATCTGAGCGTGCTGGGGTGTACGCTGTGGTCGCGGATTCCGGAGTCCGCAGCGGCGGCTGTGGTGGCGAGGGTGCCTGATTTCAGAAACATTGAGCACTGGAGCGTGGAAGCGCAGAATGCTGCCCACGCGGATGATGTTAGTTGGCTGAAGAGTCAGGTTAGTGCGAATCGGCGGTTTGCGGGGGAGATCGCGTTGGATGGGCGGCCGGAGAGGAGTTTGTTGGTTGTGACGCACCATGCGCCGGCTATGAGGGAGTGTAATGCGCCGTGGGCTGTGGACTCGCCGTGGTGCAGTGCTGGGGCGACGGATTTGCTGGCTGGATGGGATTGGACGGGGGTGAGGACGTGGGTTTTCGGGTGCACGCATTGGACGACGGATTTTGTGGTATTTGGGGTGCGGGCGGTGAGTAATCAGAGGGGAGTGCAGGAAGGTGGGGAGCTTGCTGGAGAAGAAAAGAAGAAGAAAAAGGCGGCGACGGTATTTGATGTAAGGAGGGTTATTCAAGCTGGCTGAGCATCGTTCGTGGGCCATGGTGAAGAGGAATTGGGGTAGGTATTCTGGTTAGCGGAGTTTGATACCATTGGCAGCCTCAACTTTTGAACGGCATTTCATTTCCTTAATATCTTTAAGTTCCATTACTAGAGTCCCTGACACTGATCATGGTCGTTCTTGTCACGTGACGATTTCCTCGAGCTCAAAGTGTCTCACAAGACCGTCGGGGTCATACCTCTTGGTGTGCCATCCGGATCTATGGAAAATTCTCTCACGCGGTGAGATCTGTAATTTCTTCTAAGGAAAGGGACTACGCTGGGGCATACGTAGCGTACCCCTGTGCGTACTATCTGCGGTTACTATTTATGCTCTCACATGGTCACTTATGTCAATTATTATGAAACAAAGGACTACGCCATGGTATACGTAGCGTACCCCTTTGCGTACTCTCTGTACTTACTGTGTAATATCTTACGCGGTCTAATTTGAGAATGGTTCTAGCAAAATGGACTACGCTGGGGCACACGTAGCGCGGAGGAAATTTACCTGTACTAATTCTTGAGCCTTAGAATAAAATCCTTACTACCAATACTGCATTACTGGGCCAGGTTGGCACTCTTTTGAGTGCATGGATCTTGATGGAGATCTTCTATATTCTATCAGTCAGGTTATCTAACATGCCCCTTACCCTCACATCGGCTTCACCACCCTTTGAAACCTCGGGATATCCTTAAAAAACTTCTCCGGCTCATCCCTCGCCCCATCCTTCCAATACTCATACTCAATCCACGCATTCTCAACCATCTGCTCCTCCATCGCCTGCATCCACTTCCCCAACTCCGGCGCGAGCGGCACCACCCCCGTCTCAATCACATACTGGTCCCATAGCGCCTTCAGCTTCTCCAACCTCTCCGGTTCCTGATCCGCAAGATCATGCACCTCCCCAGGATCTTTCTTGAGATTATAAAGCTGCCACTTCTCCGTCCCCTTCGGCTTCGGGATAAACACAATTTTCCAATCCCCTTTCCGACACGCCGCCCGCCCACACGTCTCCCACCCCTGCACGAAGTCCTCTGGATGAATCCGCGGCGCCGCACCCGTCACAAACGGCTGCATACTTCGCCCCCTCATCTCCACCACCTCCCTACCCTTATACCGCGGCGCGGGATGCTCCAACCCCGCCATCTCCAAAATCGTCGGCGCCAGATCCATAATCGTCGCAAACTGCCCTTCCACCCCCCCTCCCCTCTCCCTCCCCAGCATCCCCTCAGGCCACTTCGCCAAAAACGGCACCCTCACGCCCCCTTCCGTCGTATACGCCTTATACAGCCGACTCGGCGCCGTCGCCGCCTGCGCCCACCTTGGCCCATACCAAATAAAACTATCCCCATTTCCCAAATTCCCCAAACTATTATCATAGTACTTCCTCAAATGCGCGAGGCCCGTCGACTGCACAATCGGATACGCCTCATACGCCGCCCCCTCCGCCCCGTTATCCGACATAAACGTGACGAACGTGTTGTCCAGCTCGCCGATTTCCGCGAGGTAGTCGACCACTTTCCCCACGTTCGCATCGATGCACTCGACCATCGCCGCAAACACCTCCATCGCGCGCGCCGACGCCGCCTGCTCGGTTGCCGAGAGGTCGGCCCAGGGTCTCGTTTCGTCGGCGACGACGGGGTGCGGTTCGACGTCGTGCGGGATCATGCCTAGCTCCTTAAGACGCTGTAGGCGCGCGAGGCGCAGCGCGTCGGGGCCGGCGTCGTAAACACCCTTGTATTTTTTGATATACTCCTGCGGGGCTTGCAGCGGCCAATGCGGCGCCGTGAACGGGAGATACGCGAAAAACGGGCGCGCCGAGCTCTCCTGCTCTGCCTTCCACTCGCTGAGATACGTGCGGAGCTTGTCGCCGTACCCGTCGCTGGAGTACCACCCCTCAGGCAGCTTTTTGACGTACGCGCCGTCTTCGCTGTGCAGCGCGATGTAGCTCATCGTCATGAACTCGGGGATCTGGTCGCCTTTTTCCTTTTCGAGTTGGGGCTCGAAGCCGTAGTGGTTGCTGCACGCGGGGAGGTGCGCGAAAGATTTCTCGAAGCCGCGGTTTTGAGGACCGCGTTCCGGGGTGAGGCCGAGGTGCCATTTGCCCGCCATCATGGTGGCGTAGCCGCCATCGCGGAGGACTTCGGGCAGGGTCACGACGCGCTCGTTGAGGTAGCCTTCGTAGCCTGGCATGCCGCGTTGCGGGGCGGTGGACATGGAGCCCGAGGGGTCGTTTTGGCCGGAGATGTTGGTCCATTCGATTAAGTTGCCTAGGCCGGCGATGTCTGGGGGTGTTAGGGTGGGGGAAGATTGGGGGTTGGGGGAGACAAAATGGGGGTTTGAGAAAAGAATGAATGGGTGGATATAGTGATTTTATGTTGATTGAGATGCAAGACCTGAGAAACGGTATGTGCTGATATGTACGTACGGTGATCCGTTCCGGTGAGAAGCATGGCACGTGACGGGGAGCACGCGGCTGCGGCGTGGAAGTCTGTGAAGCGGAGGCCGGACTTGGCGAGCTTTTGATACCAGAGATTAGTAGGGGGATAGTGATGGTTGATCAAATCATTGGAAGTTTTTCATTTGAAAGGAATTCATGGGGTATAGAGATGGTACGGGACTACATGGGACGAATGGACTCACTTTGTCGATGTTTGGAGTGTTAATCTCGCTGCCGAAGCATCCGATGTCGCTGAAACCTAAGTCATCGGCAAGAATGACGAGGAAGTTGGGACGTTTGGGTTTCGTGGAGGAAGACATCTTGGCGGGGTGAATTGGTGAACAAGTGGGGGAATCTTTGATATTTCACCTTCTCAAACGCGACGTGAAATTCGGTGACGGGAAAGAAAGATCAGGACCGAATCCTATGATAAAATGGCAACCGTTGGAGTTGCAGGGGTGGTAACTGTGCCGTATGTAATTGAAGGGGAGACGCCACGATATGTAGTTGGAGGGGTAACGGGACAAAATATTGACTCCCGCTGATACCCACAATTTCTTGGAGCATCACAGGGAAAATGCCGCTCAAGAATGCGAACTCGGTCAAGGGGTCTCATACGACGAGCAGCTCCACAGCTTTCGTCCCGCCTCGTCAGCTGTTCCCCGCGCCACCATCTCATCTTCCCCACTTTCCACGTCGGAGAGCTTATGAAGCTTTAAGCTTTAGGAGCTTGTATCTAGCCTCCGTTGAATTAGAGGCAGTCGATGGAAGTGATTTGATGCATTACGGCAGTCCTCAGTTCTATTGATGTGGTGTTGCCGTGGAGTGGATGCATCCTCATAAGGATACCCAATGAATTGCTGATTTCCTGCCAATTCCATCTTTGACATCAACAGCATGATGCCTCGATGGATACGGGCTGCCCGGAGTACCGTCAGAACAGAGTTTCTGCCGCTGTTCCACGATCGGCCCTGTCAACGCTACCGGCACACAGGTTGTGGGATCTGTAATCAGCAAATGAAGGGAAGCGGTATCGGGACCTGAATAGCCTCGCGGCTGTAGGCTCCGAATATGCACTAGATAATTTCCATTTGTACATCAGCTGCCGTTGTTGTGTCCCCCGCATGTTGTTCGTAAATGTTACCGTCGTACCCGTTGCCGATCGTGGGATTCCACCAATGCTGGAGCTCGAGGCCACTGTAGCACGACAGTAATCTGGACAAGCTTCGAACTGCTGCCGGGGCGAGTTATCACGCAATCCCGTTCACCGTCCCCGTGGCCACCGAGTACACGCCCTTAAGAGCCGCCGAGGACGACCAAATTGTAGAATTTCCATCCCCTGTCCCTTCAAATCCGCACACGATGAAGTCAACCACGCTGGGAAAGATCAGGGCCTTCTGGCTAGGCAGTGTCGTCTGCATGGGAGGCTTCTTGTTTGGATACGACTCTGGAATGTGTGTATTTTCTCCTGTTTTGGTGATGTGGGAGTGAAGGCAGTCGTGTTGGTCCGGCTGGGCGTAACTTCTTCCTGAGCTTTGGCCCTGCCTCGAGCTTTTCTTGACCTCACCCCCTCCATCCTCACCACCACCCACATCACTACCCCATCGCCATCATCCTCCTCCTCTCGTCCACCTCTTCGCAGCCTCAGACACTGACATGCCACGCCAGTGTCGGTATGGAGCAGCTTCGGCCGCCCTCCTACCCCCTGGCTAACCGTGATCTGTAGGCGGCGTCCTGACCCTCAAGCCCTTCGTCAGCGACTTCCACTACTCGAACAAACACAAAACCCGAATCAACTCCCTCAGCGTTGGATTGCAGCAGGCCGGTGCCTTCGCAGCCTGCTTCGTGATATGGCCCATCACGAACAGACTCGGGCGGAAGAAGTCGCTGATGCTGTCCTCGGCTGTCTTCTGCATCGGCGCCATCATCCAGACCATCAACACCCACTCCCTCGCCGCCTTCTACGTCGGCCGCATCGTCGCTGGCATCGGACTAGGTGCTGCTTCGGTCGTTGTGCCCATGTTCAGTAGTGAGATGGCGCCAAAGGAGTACAGAGCTCAGATCGGGTCCTTGTTTCAGTGGTTTTACACCTTCGGTAAGGCTCCCCCATTACGAACTACCAGCACCTGGCGAAAGATAGTAACACTTGGCAGGAATATTCACATCCTACTGGGTTGACTACGCCATGACGAAGCGGGTCGCTCCCGTATCGAAGCAATGGCAAATTCCGATCGGTCTCCAGCTCGTGCCTGCCGCGATGCTTGGCTTTGGCATGCTTACTCTCAAGGAAAGCACTCGATGGCTCACCAAGAAGGGCAGACACGAGGAAGCATGGGAGAGCCTGAAATGGATCCGGGCCGACGAGTCCCAGGATACCGTAGACGAGATGGTGGAGATCCGCACAGGCGTGGAGATCGAGGAACGAGAGACCGAGAATTTCCAGATCAAAGGTGCGATGCCACATCCCAAAATCAAGATGGACCCTCGAATACTAATTTAATCTTGTGCAGAACTCTTCGAACGGGACAACTTCAAACGCATCTTCACATCCTTCGCCGTCTTTACCGCCCAGCAGGCAACCGGTGCCACGGCGTTCGCATACTTTGGGCCGCAATACTTCAAGCTCCTAGTTGGGGGTGGGGATAAGGATCTTCTCTTGACGGCCATCTTCGGAGCCATCAAGGTCGTGGCCTGTGGTATCTTCGTTCTCTTCCTTTCGGAACGGATCGGCCGAAGACAATCCCTGATTTGGGGTGCAGCATTCATGGCAGCCTGCCAGATTTCCGCCGCCGCTATCGTCAAGAACAAACCCGCCCCCGCGAACGGACACGTTACCTCGAGCGGGATCGCGACGGTGGCTTTGATATACATGTTTGTGATTGCGTACAATCTCAGCTGGGGTCCGCTGCCGTGGCCCTATGTCTCCGAGATCTTTCCCACTAGGATCCGGGAGCCTGGCATCGCAGTCGGCGTATCTTCTCAATGGCTTTTCAATTTCGTCTTCTCTCTTTCGACGCCATACATGATCGACGGCTTGGGATGGTAAGTTCGTTTCCTTCACTCTTGTCTCGGTGAATGTCGCATGCACCCTCCATCCATCCCAACGCATCCGCCTCTTGGCATTTCTGACAGTCTTGGCAGGGGAACGTTTCTTTTTTGGGGAATTGCAGATATCGTCATCGCGATCGGTACATTCTTCTTTCTCCATGAGACGAAAGGTCTCAGCTTGGAAGAGATTGCTCATAACAATTTCGGAAAAGCGGGCAACTTCAAGGACGTCGAGAATGAGCATATCGACATCAAATGATCTCGGTCTTCAACGGCATTGGCGATATAGACCAGATAATTAAGACGGCTTTCGGCCAGCCTTTGCAGTAGCTCGGTCAAGCAAGCGGAGTCTGACGACTATGACTTCTGGCCAATGAGGATCGTTAGCCACCATCTAGAATACTTTGATGTTACTTACCTACAATCAGCTCTATGACTCATCGTAAGTCTTTCTTTTCCTTCTTCCTCGCTTTCATTCCATCCCATGGATCCCAAAAGTAGGTGGGTGACCTCTCTCCGATTCTTCAAAATTTTAGCTCCTATGGAATATCAATCCGTACCCGATGGGTTACGATGGACTTCGATATTTGACTTCCGTTCTTTCTCAAAATTTCAAATCTCTTTCTCTCTCATGTCTAAGTCTTCCCGCAAGCGCGTTACTCTTCGTCCGGGTCCAATAGGCTGCGATCGATTCGTGAAGTCATCTTGAACATTCTCGGCAGGTGTGGCTCCGCTTTCCAGTCACCACGACTCTTCTGATCTTCTTCGTCGCCGGAGTATTCTTCAAAGCGGTCTCCCGAGAATGCTGTTCACGTCGTGGAGATCCCGCTCTTTCTCTTCATCTTGCCAGATCTTCCATCTTCTCCTTACAATTTCGGGATATCTACACCCGCAGGGCAGCCACGTATTTTCCTCTTCGCCATGAATTCAAGTCATCAATCTCTGTGCCGTCTCTCCACTTCTTTCTTCGTGCCATCCGGTAAGTGCTACCGCGAGCGTTGAACTACTATATCGTATTACCGTTGCCGCATCCGATAAATTGCGGTATTTTTGCGATATCTCTTTCAATCATTTCGCGTTCCGACTGCCTCATTCTCTTCGAAGCCATGGACAGTGGTGGCCTTTTCGATGCTTCTTCCAAGAATTGCATGATCAATTTTCTCTTTTCTCCTTCACGCCGTCTCGCCTCTTCATTTGGAGCTAGGTGCATGTTCCAGGTTCGCTTGTGAGATCATCATTCGATGCAGACCTGCTCCGTCATCTGCCGTGGTTTCTGATCTTCGTGTCTCTTCAACTTTCTCGGCGCTTTTCCATATCTCCATCTCTTCTAAGTTTCTTGGCGTCGTCCGATAAGTCCTTATTGGAACGCCTGCTGCATTGTAAGTTCTTCACCGTCACGAACGGGCCGAGGATGCCTCGACGCAGCGTTGCCACTTCAACTTGGTGAGGTTCCATGGGCCCACCTGCTTCAACTGCCTTGGGGCTGTCAGCGTGCTTCAAAGGCATATCCAAGACAAGTCGTGAAGGAGTTGAAGAAAACAGAAAGTGAGCAACCCTCATTAGCCGTTCCCCTTCAAGCTCGTTCCACTTGTTGTTTTTTCCAGGTCCTGCCGGCATTCCAGCACCCATGGTGTGGGTTGTAAGCCCGAAGTATCTCCTCAGCGTTCGCAGATGTCTTCGTTTCTGCCTGCGATCTTTTGCTCAAGAATCAGCCTCCGGATCTGTATTGCTCTATCATCGCCGAGCTTTCTAGAGAGTAGTCAAATCCTGGACGCCGATAGCGCTCACAGAATTCGGGTTCACGGCCTGCGTCTCTAGTTCAGCTTCCTCCTCCAATGGATTGCGATGATGTCCGCTTTCGAGCCTGTGGACTCACCGATAAATTTTTTCTGTGCTCGAATCCGTTCGGATTCGATTTTATTGAAACAGACGTCGCTGGACCCTCTGCATCAGCTAGTTAGCTAGTTTGAAATTTCTACATTTTGAGGTTATTGATGCAGTTTCCTGGCGTTTATCCGCTGGATTTGATACCTGCGGCCGTTCTCTATGTTAGCCTCGCAGCGTTCGCCGCTAAATTGCTCTGAATAAATATCTACCTCCTCTTCTCGCCGTCGATGGCCCTACAGCTTTCCACCAAAATCTCTATTCCCTTAAGCAAGCAATTTAACAAAGGATCCTAAACTCTACTTTCCCAGCCGGAGGCATAGTTTTACATACCCAGCGCTTAAACTAGCATATTAAACTCTAGAATAAAGTATAGTAGCTTTTAGCAGGAAAAATAGCATTTATGCGCCTAAAGACACAGCGCCGGGATTCTAGATAGGGAAAATGCCGGCGGATGTAAAGTTAAGTTTTCTTAGTTTTTCTTGCCCTTAGAAGGGTAGGTAGGCGCTATAGAGGCTTACTAGGGGGTATTATTTAGATTCTTACTTAGCTAGGTTTCTTTAAGATTAGAAGGGGAACAAGGGGGTAGGTTAGGTATAGTAGCTTTAGGTGGGTAGGGTAGGGAAGCGGGGGGGGGTGTCAGAGGTAGTTAGTACTAAATAGTAGGTAGTTGGATGGAGAACTAAGAGGCCGTAATATAGGGGTACCAGTCGTGGATGACTGTAGTTGTTCCGCGGCTTGTTGGGTGTGTGAAACGAGGCTCCTTATGACCCCCTATTGACAATTTGCTATGTCGCGGCTGCGCAGGGCATGGTCCGTCCGCCTCTCGTGGACGGGCCGGGAGGTTGTTGTATGGAGGGTCGCTGAAATATAACACACTTACGACAGTTTCCCTCCGGGGAGGCTGGGGCTGTACCTGTCCTCGCTCTAAGCAATGTTGTCGCGAGGAGGCCTGAGGGCGGTGATTGGGTGTTTGCCGGTTCGGTCCTCCGTGTAGGAGGGCCGAGTCTGTGTTGAAAGTGTCAGTAGGTGGTGCTTCATACTTATGGACAGTTCGAGCGCTGTCCGCATCTTCGTAAGTAGAGGACTGAGTTGTGTGCAAGGGCTTAGCTTGAATGCGCTTAGCCTGCGGATAGACGTCGTCTTCACGCGCGTCCGTCTGCACGTCGCGGGACGGGCTTGAAACGGCGCGTGATGATAGGCGGGTGAGTGGTGTTGTCGTTCTGAGATTGTTGTACGGAAGTTGTAGAGGGCTGGATGACAAGAAGCGGTCCTGTCGCTGCGTGTGCGGAGGTGTTGTTCGCTTGCTCCACGGCCGTGTGCAGAGGTTGTTGTCCTCCTAAGAAGATTGTTATTTGCCCGCTCGACGGGCCTGTCCAGAGGTTGTGCGACACGGCGGCGTCGTCCTTGTCGTTCTGTAACAATTCCATCGCGTATGGGGCCGCTGGGTCATTCATTGTTGCCCCAAGATGAGTGCTGTACACTTCGAGGGAGGCCGAGGCTCGAAGTGATCGGGAGGATGGATCGGGGTAGTATCGATTTGGTTCATGTGCGTTACGTTTGGAGGCTTGTCTAATTCCAAATCTGTTAGCGGGTGCGCTTTGCGTCTATAGACCTTGGCTAAGAAGAGCCCCCTCGGCCGAGCGATATGCAAACATCTGCGTGTGTGTAGATAGCTACACCCGCGGATCGGAGGGCGGGAGACGCGCTGCAAACAATATCCAGTGTCGATGCATGGGTGATTGCGGCGTTGTCGCGGTCGGTGGAGAGGGAAGTGGGAGACTCGGTGATGTTGTGGAAAACGGCGGCGGAAGAGCGGAATCGATAGAGAAGGGGTGGTGACGGATATGAGGAGTGTGGTGGGAGAATGGAAACGAAGCAAACACCCGGAGGCAGATCTATGGCGTTCCACTCGTTGTTCCGCGCAGGAGTCGACCTCTTAGACGATGTCGAACCGCGCTCTCCCTTTGCGCAAGGAGTTGCTGGTATCCTCCTAGTAATTTTCGCGCTGAACATAAGTTGCCTCCATCTCTGCCAGAGTGGCGACGGCGAAGGGGCGTTTGCTAGATCTGTTCTGCGCAAGAACGCACAAGTTGTGCGTCTGGCTGACGCGCTGGCTACCTCATATGGTGGTGTCAGGCGTCGAAGGAACCGTATGCTCGGTGTTGTGTGAGCTGTGTTACTCTGGGCTTCTCAGGTCTAGCGCGCAAACAAGGAGTGTAAGCGCTGCTTTTATATCGATCCCACGCAAAAAGGTACGAGTTGTGTGCCTGGCTACCCATGCTGACTATCTCAGACCGAGGTCTCACTGCGACGAACTAGTCGTCTGGCTGATCGTGCTCTGAGCTTCCGAAAGCTGGCCCCTAGCGGGACAAAGTAGGCGCCGCTTCCGTATCTATTGTAGAGTAGTTCAACCTGAGCTTGTCTCCCGATTATCCGTGGATGTAGCTCATACGGTATTGTGACGTCGAAATAGTCGTAAGCGCGTTGTTGTGCAGCCGTGTTCCTGTAGATGTCCAAGATCTGAAAGCCAATAAGGATGACGTGGGCGCTGCTTCCGCACACATCCTGGGGATTTGAAGATACAAATGTTTTGCTGTGTATAGATAGAGACGTCTCAGACGGTTACTTCACGAGGACAAGGCGGAGCCAGTGTCGTTGTGGTTTGTCCGTGTCGCGTTCGTTGTCCAGAGTTTACCCGCCTTAGGAAACCTTGGGAAATATATGAGCGCTAGCCCTGTCTGCACTCCGCGCAGTTGATGATGAGTTCATTTTCCCAGCTATCCAAGGTGCTACATCAGACAGTGCTTCCAAGGCGTCGAAGGAAAAGCTTCCAAGGCGTGGAAGGAAAAGCTGTGTCGCTCTTGCTTGGCCCGTCTCACCCTGGATTCCTAGTACGTAGCTGCCGGCTGGTTTTCAACGACGTTTCTGTGATTATGATGGTCAAGGCGATTGTGCTCGAGTTGGTAGGGGTCGTTGCGGAGGGCTAACTCAGACGGCGGCTCCGCGTCGTTCAAAAGGCCAGTGGTTTCATCGAAAGTGTTTTTGCCCGTACCTAGGCCCATGGAATGGTACGACTCATCCTGAAGGTCTTGTCAACGTCTCGTCGTTGACGTCGTTGGGAGCATTGAGTCGTGGAAACGGGCCCTTCTGAGCCTCTCAGCCAGTGGTCTCGTTGTGTCCAAAAGAAAGTGTTGTTCGTCGCTGTCTCTGGAGGGCCGGCAAGACGATATGGCCATGCGGCTAGAGCTGGAACAGTGGGTTTCGTCCTTTTCTCAATTGACTATTCTCTTATGCTCATATCCTCCACGTAGCGCACCGCAGACGGCAGCGTTCTCTTGTCGAAGTTGTTGTCGCTTCATCGCCGTCTCCGGAGCACCGGTGATGTTTTGGCTCGTACCACCCGTATCAGCAATCGAAATTGGTATATTTCTCGCGGCCATCAACACAAAGGCCTGAGACACCGGTGTCCTATTTTCAACTGGTCGCTTTTCCGTCGCCGTCGTGGCCAGGGCGGGCAGTACGGAGCTCTCGCAGGCTGGGCTTGCATTGTCTGAAGAAGTAGGAGTCCTCCGCTGCCGTCAACCCCTGATGAAAGAGCTTGTCTAAAGGTGTTTGCTCGCGCCGCCGCGCGGAAAGATGCGGTATGTTCCCTGCCTCCCATGCCTCTTCCGTGATGGCAGACTTCGCTCCGCAAAGGGCCTATCCCTCTCTTCAATTCTGCCATCTTGACGACCTCTACGAGGCGCGCCTGCCAGCACCAGCACCAGCGAACAGCCAGGCCATCTTCCCCCTCGCCTGGATTCTTAGCCTCTCTCCCAGCCCACCGCGCCCCGCCTGCCAGATTAGGGGCAGAACGACGCGCTCCTGGATCAAGAGCTAGCGCGGCTCCATCGCCTCCTTCTCCAGATCCGGAGGCGAGCGCCGGACAAACTCCGCCAACCAGTGGCCGATCTCAGGGATCTTGCAGAATATGTAGAACAAGCTAGCAGTGAGAAGCGGGTCGCGGGGAGGTGGGTTCCGGGCCGTCGGCGAATGTTAGGCAGATGAGGGAGGAGAGGGCGAGGGAGAGGATGAAGGCGCCGCTGATGATGGTTTGGAGAGTGGTCATGGTGGGTGCTAAGCCGCTTAGCTGGGGTTTTCAGGGAATTTGGATGGCGTTGTGCAACATGCGATGAACGATGGTTGGGGCTTGGAATTGAGGCTGCTCGGCCGGCTCGATGAGGTCGGGGCAGTTCACGATACTTGGCGCGGCGGCGGGGGCACGGCGATGGGATTTGGGAGGGCTGCAGAGGAGCGCTGGCTACAGTGATAGCTGATAGAGGTTTCAATGTCAGTGGGTGCAAGGTATAGAAGCTTCCACATCCATTTGCCGCTCTCGCCACGCACTGTGGCCGTTCTAGGGGGGCAACGAAAGACTAGAAAGAGGACGACGCCGCAGCTCGGCAGCGCCTTGCTGGACCAGCTGGTATCGCCAATGCATCTCGTAGGCTCTCGCGAATAGGGATGACAGGCGCAAGCCATGGCACGTCCAGGGGGCTAATGGCAGGTTGCTGGATGTGTCGCTGATTGTCTGGCGGCATTGGGAGTCTCTCCGCCGCGCCAGCGCCCATCTAACCACACGCCCGCACTCATTCGCGCTGCCTTTGAGGATTGCTGCACTTTGCAATAGTGATGAAGGGCTCGCTGGGCAGTTGCATGGCGTGTGCGGGTCACAATATCTGCGACACGCAATCCCTCCTCGGTCGGCCTCCTTAGCTTCCCAGCGACATTGGAATGCTCGCCGCCACACCCGAGCCTGGCTGGCCGTCTTGGAGAAGCGGGATCTCCCAAAGATGAAGATCATAGCTCATCTAGAAATTTGGACAACGTCTGCAAACTGCAGCGACTTGGGCATAGAATCGGAGCTCTGGCCGCAGACCACCCCCAGCAGGCAGACAAGGTGCAGGGACGCACCGCGCACACTTCTCGAAGCCATGAAGAGCACGCTGGACGAATATGTATCTCTGATGAGCGCCATTGAGCGTGACAGCAGCTGGGACGCGCGTCCTAATCCCGTCGGGGGGTCACAATTGTCACATCAGCTAACCTCACCGCCGTGACGGCGTCATCTTTGGTATCTAGAAGAAGCGCCTGCCTATGAGCTTGGGCAATGCAAGCTCCTTGAGAGGAATATGAATCGCGCACCTCACAACTACGGGTTTGCCCGCCGGGGACAGTCTGTAGCCACACATCTGACGTCACAACAGCACGACGGCGGCGTCTATTACAACCCCACGAGGAGGCCTTTCGCATGGTGACAGACCAAAATCTATAAAAACGCAAGGAGCACCAGCCCGTCGAACGTAAGTCGCAGCAGCGGGAAAGTGCGTCACGCACATTGAGAAGACAAGCAAATCAACCCTGGGTCGCTGTCAGCAACAGACAACGCAAAGTCTATCCATGGTGTGATCGGACAATCCCCTCAAGGCCTGAGGGATCATGTGGGCGTTGCGGTGGCCGACAAAATCAAGGCGAGATGAGGATGAGCAGGATGTAGCAGCCCATGAAGAGGAGCACAATGTAGAGGCAATGGTGATGAGCAGCATTCAGGGCCTCTG
The DNA here is from genome assembly GCA_010093605.1 of Lophium mytilinum. Lineage (NCBI taxonomy): Eukaryota > Fungi > Ascomycota > Dothideomycetes > Mytilinidiales > Mytilinidiaceae > Lophium > Lophium mytilinum. Next base: position 389,832 of record MU004199.1, on the reverse strand, counting down.
GTAGCTCCATCACTCGCCAGAGGCAAGAGAGATTGCGTCGCAAGGCCAATTCTTCTTCGAGTACCTGCACAAGGCAAGCAATTCAATGAAAAAAGTGTGCGTGTGTTCCAAAAATTGTCCCCCCGCAGACATGAGGAAGCCCGAAGGTGCCATCAGCCTCCCCATAGGAAGGCGAAAGGTGCCGTCGGACTCCCCGTCATGCGGGAAGTTTTCACGAGACCGCTCGTGAAACTGGCCAAAAGGCCAGAGAGCTCTAAGGCCAATGCCTCCAAAAGGAGAACATAACCCAAAACTAGCAAAGGATTGCGTCAAATAGCAAAAGATTGCGTCATCGTCCGAGCTGCTCCTGCAAATAATGCAAAAGCTTGTGAAGAAGTCAGGAGGACGGGGGCCGATCGAGGTTATATAGTTTCGCGAAACTGCCCCGCAGTTGCTGACTCAGGCTGACTCATCAACGCTAGACAGTTTAACGATCCACAAAGTAGCCGGGTACCAGTTGCTGCTCGACGGCTTCATTGTGGCAGCCGGATTTTCCAGTGGCCCTGCGGCATCTTCCGTACGGTTTCAAACCGCAGCCTGCTAGCCAGAGCGTCTAAAATGGATCGCGCCCCTGTTCACAGCTTTCTTGGGGCTTTCAACTACCCATTTTGGGCCGCAATGAGGTTAGCTGGAGGGCACTCGATCCTATGTCAGCTGTTCCCACGCGTGATAATCACGTGGACACGTCCAGGGACCGCCCAGACAGTATTGTAGGCTGCGCCCATCCTCTGTAGCGCTGTGACGGCGGACGCACTACACAGCTAAGGGCACTCTCACAGTGGCAAGCAACTACCAAAAAGATGAAGAATGTTGTGTGGTCTGGGTGCCTTGGTAACTCATACTTGTTTCCACTGGTCAATCGTGAGTTGGAGACATTCACGCGGCCACGATCATGCCTGAACACCTGTACATACAAAGCTGCATCTCGATATACGTACCCGCGATTTTGATATCTCATATAATAGTAGGATAATGCGTTGGAGCGCTTGAGACGGCGCTGAAGGGGCATCCAAACAGTCTGAGAAGCTGTGGTTCGATATACGGACGTGAATGTTTGACATCCTACTCACGGATTATCAACATGTTGAGGGAAGACAAACGGTCGCTAACAGCATGCAAATTCAGTCATGCCTGGATCCCATCTACCGTGTGAAGCAAAAGGATCCTTAGAAGTTCTTGCCAGTAGGGTACTTAAAGCCAGGGGCTGACCTGCGCGACCTAGAACGTGACATCGTATTTCGGAGTCTGGCTCCATGTTGAGGGCAGCCAAACGATCGCTGCCAGTAAGCAGTGGCATGAAAGGGAAGCTTCAATCTCTAGCACGCCCTCGATTGACTGCTGCGGCGACCTACTAAGGAGAAGTGCAAAGCTGCAGTTCAATTTGCGTGCCCTAGAACGTGACATCGTTTTTGGAGGCTGGCTTCATGTTGAGGACCGCCGAACATTGGCTACCGGTAAGCAACGGTATGGATAGAAAGCTTCAATCTCCATCTCGATATAATTAGCTGCTCCGGCGCCGTGTTAAGCGGACATGTAAAGCTGAAGCTTGATTCACGTGCCCTGGAACGTGACATCGTATTTTGGACTCTGGTCTAATGTCGAGGGCAGCCAAACGATGGCTAGCATTCAGCAAGTGTACGAATAGGAAGCCTTGATATCTGATTAGCCGCTATATGCCTGATGCAGCATCGTGTGGAGGAGATGGGTAAAGCTGGGACCTCATTCACGTGCCCTGGAACGTGACATCGTACTTTGGACTCTGATTTCATTTTGAGGACACCCAAGCGATGGTAAGCAAGGCACAATATTGAGCACTGAGACCTTCTATGTCCAGCATGCAGCTATATAGTTGCTGCGGTGACGTGTTGAGGACATGTGTAGATCTGGAGGTTAATACACGTGCTCTAGAACGTGACATCGATTTTGACGCCTACAGGCCTTTCGAGCATGCTATATGGTGGCTAGCAGCAAGCAAATGCATGCATGAGAGCCTGCTTTTCCGGGCGCGCAGCGAAGAGATTGCCGCTTTATAGTTTCAAATTCATTTAGGAAGCTGTAGCTTGTTACACGTGTTCCGGGACGTGACATTAAATTCAACGCCCAGGAGCCTTTCGAGGCAAGTCAGACGGTGGCTAATAGTAATCAAATGCATTTACAAAGACGTCCTAATCCCGGCCCGCAGCTAGGAGGTTGCTGTTCCAAGCTTTCAAATAGATAGAAATAGCTGCAGCTTATTACACGCGTTCGGGAACGTGACATTGAATTTGACCCCTAGGAGCCGATCGAGGCAAGCCAAACGGTGGCTAGCAGTAACCAAACGCATATATGAGGATCTTCCATTCTCGGCGTGCATTTAGAGGGTTCTAGTTCGGAGGTGTTAAACCGTTGTAGAAAGCCGCAGCTTGATGCACAGCTAAAAGATCTTACTTACTACCTATATTTTATGCAGTGTACTGGGCCATGCTAGACGCCGATGAGACGCATGCAATACCATGCACAAGTGACTTCGATTTGGGGCATACGGCTAGGAGGTCGCGAAAATTGGGCATTGAAGAGGTGTACGTAGCTGAGGGTTAATACATGTGCTCTAGACATTGACATCTACCTACTGGGCTAGCGGTGTACTAAGCTACTCCTAGCGGTGGCGAACAGTGTGCAATGCCATGCACGAAAGACTCTAATTTGAGTTAGATGGCTAGGGAGTTGAGAAAAATAGGGGTAAAAGAAGGGCGAATAGGCATAGTCCGATACACGTGCTCCGGCCTTAACATCCTACCTACTTGGCTGGCAGTATACTAAGCTACTCCTAATGACGGTGACCGGTGTGCAACGCCATACATAAAGGCTCTGATTTGGAGTATATCGCTAGGAATTTGAGAAAAATAGGCCTAGGAGACGCGCGGATAGCTGTGGTTCGATGTACTTGCTCCGAGCTTGACATTCTATCCGCCTGGATGGCACTACACCCACCCATCCTTGACGACGGCGGACGGTGTGCAACGCTATGCATAAGAGGGTTTGAATCGAAGTATTTACCTAGGAAGTTGAGAAAAGCAAGCGTAGAATAAGCGCGGATAGCCGTAGTTCGATGTACGGGCTCCGGGCTTGACATTCTATCCGCTTGGCTAGCACTCCACCTACCCACCCTTGACGGCGGCGAACGGTGGGCGAAGCCATTTGTAAAAGGGTTCGATATGAAGTATTCAGCTACGAAGTTGAGAAAGATAGGCGTAGAAGACATGTAGATAACTGTGGGTAGATATACGTGATGCCGTCTTTGACTTCCTTCCTAAATTGCTATTAGTATACGGGGGTACACTAAACGGTGCTAAACGGTATGCAACGCTATGCATGAAAGGTTTCGATCTGAAGTCGTCAGCTGGGAAGTTAAGAAAGATAAACCTAGAACACATGTAGATAACTGCGGGATAATATATGTGATGCTGCCTTTAACATCCTTCCCAAATAGCTATCAGTATACGGAGGTACTCTAAACGGTGGTAAGCTCCTTACAACTCTATATGTAGAGGAGTCTGATTTGGACTATATAGCTACCAAGTTGAGAGATACAGGCGTGCGAAAGATGTAGATTAGTACGATTTGATATACATGCTGCGGTCTTTCACATCATGCCAAAATGGCGAGCAGCATGTTGAGGTACACTAGACGGTGGCAAGCAGTATGCAATGATACGCAGAGGGCGGTCCAATTCTCGGCGACAAGTTATAGATATGCGGAATGTAGGCGGAGAAGCGATGTAGAGGCCAGCGAGCTGATGTACATATTCGAGGCCTTGATATCCTGCCTGCATAATCTATGATATGTCGAGGCCCTCTAAACAGCGGTAAGCAGCATGCAATTGTATGTGAAGAAGGCTTTAGTACTCACCGTTCACCCAAAGAGATACGATAGCCAGCTATCAATCAGATACAAAAAGCCCAGACTAGATGCACTGGCTCCAGAACTTGACATCGTATGCAGACTGGCGAATGCATGTCAAGGGACGCCAGACGGTGGCTAGCAGTATGCAAAGCAGCTCATGGAAGACTTCAGTGTCCGGCGTAAAGCCAGAGAACCAATGCCCCCCTCTTCAGTCCGTGCGGCCTGGTGAACCCGTGTACCCATCAGACTATCCAGAAACCCCCTTCTCCTCACCCCACCTCACCCTCCTCTTGAGCGTCTTACAGGATGAACACCAACTTCCGCCAAGCACCGAGACTATATCAGCCAAGCCTTGCGCTGGTGCCCGCACAAGACATCTGGCCCCCGTTCGGCATACGCCTACTAGAACCGACCAGAGCGAGTTTGAAGCAAGAACAGACACGAAGAGCAATGGCGATTGGTCTGCGGGGGCGTCCTGAAGGGTCAAACACCAACTTCCACCGAGCACCGAGACCAGATCAACCTAGCCTTGTGTTGGTGCCCGCACAAGACATCTGGCCCCCGTTCGGCATACGCCTACTAGAACCGACCAGAGCGAGTTTGAAGCAAGAACAGACACGAAGAGCAATAGCGACTGGCCTGCGGGGGTGTCCTGAAGGGTCAACCATGCGCGAGATCCGCCATTGCCATCTCGACCTCCCTACAGTGCGTCACCGCGTTGTCCGCACACTCTCCCAGGTCTTCCAACAAGGCCTTGAGTTCTTGGCCATTGTCTCCCCCGTCGTTGACGATTTGGTGGATGTTCTTGTCGTGTTCGAGGCAAAACAACGAGAAGTCAAAGTTCAAAGACTCTCGCAAATGGTCATTGAGGCGGCGGCGGTCTTCCGGTTCCTCAGGCGGGTACATCCCGTAGTTCTGTCCTACGGGGCGGCAGCTGTCTCTCTCCGCACCTACCCCCCTCTTCTGGTAGAGGGTACGGTACTCCCGCTCTGGCGTCCAGCAGGAGTCGAAGCCGAACTGGCTGTACGTCAGGTCCAAAAACCAGACCTCTCCGTTCTTGAACGTGATCTTGAAGACGCAGTGGAGGTAGAAGTCCTCGTCCTCGAATTCGGGATACTGGACGACGAGGCGGGGGCCGACGGGCATCGTGGCGACTTCGATTTTGGCGTAGTCTATGGCAGTAATTAGCATCTTTGGCCCCATCAACTACACAGACAGTAGGGACGATGGCATACCTTGGAAGATCTTCTCTACGATCGGTCCCAAGATCTTTGGTGCGGCCTCACACGCGTTGTAGTTGAGGATGGCCTTGAGCTCCTCCTCGGTCAGGCCCACGGCGGTGTTCTTCCCACGCCCAACACCCACGACCTTGCCCTTTACCTTCAGCACGCGTCGCGAGGCAAAGCGACGGCCTCTTACTCCTATGCACATTCTCCTCTCCTTCTCCGGCTGCTCCTGACAGGACGTGACGACGACGTTGAAGATGGCGCCCGCGACTTGCTGCCAGGCCGGCTCGACGAACTGCTTGACGATGCGTTCGAAGTGGGCGGCGCTGGGGGTTGGAATGGCGGTGAAAGCAGGCATTTTGAAGGATCTTGAAGTGATTATGTGAGTATGCGGTTCGACGCTGTGTGTTATGTTGCCGGTTGGTGGAAGGCGTGCGTGCGCTCTGTTTTGATCAACTTCACGTGGCGCCAAGACATTTGAATTTTGACGGCCACAATGAGGGGTTCCATCTCAACTCTTGTATCTCGACTATGGGGAACACATTCTTCACCTATTCTAGCGCCTGGACGCAGTGCCGAGCCAGTCCCGCTAGCCGCACGCTCATATCACGTCACTGACGCTCGCATGATGCCGGCATCGTGAAGCATTTGAAGGTCTCTCTGACTTACTAGTCGAGCACAGCGACGGGCCATACCACGCGGATACTAAATGCGTGAGATGTCTAAAGTCGTCCAAAGATGGCTCTTCGTACAGAGACGGGCTAGAAGCCTGTGCAGACCCGTTCGCCAGTGATTGGGGTACCCCCATGATTTTCAGAAGTCTAGGCACGATGTCAAACCTCAAGCAGTGGAGATCAGACTGCTCCTTGGCCAGCTAGGTGCTTGGTAACTGGGGTCCTCCGGACAGTGGCAATAAATGAGCAAGATTAAGATAGGAGCGGTGGTATATCTATATGCTCATCTTTTTTTCTAGCAATGGAGAATGAATCACCGTCTGACCAGTTGGCTGACTCTCATAGGAACCCCCTGATCGTAGTATTGAGCGAGCAGGATCAGAACTGAGCGGTAACAAGTACGTGTGCCTATATTTGAGGCATAGTACTATAAGATGTGCCTAGGTCGATGCCACTGCTTTACGAGACATCCCTCTCGAGTGAAGGCTACCAAAGGGGTTCAAAAGTGTTCACAATGATGTCATTCATGAGCAATCCTAACGTAATATTCACTGTCCCTGGTCAATGTTGAGCTACGAGGTGAAGGTGTCCCAATTGTGGAGGGTCCGTGCCGACTTTATTGTGGCGCACCGCCTCCGAACTGCTTCAAACAGCAGCAACCGCGACGACTAGCCTCACAAGCAGCATCAGCAACGCACTTATTCCTCGACATCCTCGCGCACTTACAAGCAAGATGTCTTCTCCATTCGACGCCGAGCACTGGGAACGAGTTATGAGGATTGTTGACGAAGCCTGGCAAAGTGTCCTGGAAACCATAAACCCTCACAACATCGACCCATGGATCCTAGCTGACTTGCCGCAAATGTGCCTCCTCGTAGCCAATGGGGAGACCAGATGGCCAGCTTCCTCTGGACCTGGGACGGGGCCGTGGGGAGAGGGATCGCTGCCAGCCTGCCCAGCCATCCTGAACCGCGATCTTTGCGACGACGCGCCACAAGTCATGGGGCAGATTTTGATGGATATAGTCCAAGGTACGTCTTCTTATGGCTGTCTATGCCATACGATATGCTTATAAATACTAACAAATGTACGTAGGAGGCGAGGACAACGTGCAAGTCGAACTTCTTTCGATGGGCGTCATAGCAGAACAAGTTGCTGTCGTCTGGGGCGAAGACAGCTACGAGGGCCAGACATCCTACCCACACACCGTCGTAAGAGTCACAATCCCTGGTCACGGTTCGTGGATCCTGGACTTGACCAGAAGCCAATTCGGGTTCAAAGACGCCTGGATTCGGGAGGAAGAGTACCGCCAGCAGCACCAAGCCCCCGGAACTTTGGACATCGGGTGTGTGCCCCTGGACCCAACCTCGCGTTTCGACCGTGCTCGTGGGATATTCGACGACCTCCGCTACCGCCTGTTTGCTTGGTTCCGCATAACGCTCGCAGGACAAGGCCTCAGAAGCATCCACGAACTTGTGGATCTTCCGGCAGACGAGGCCCGACAAGGAACAGAAGAACTGCTGGAGATCGCCCGATGGTGCGCGGAGGATACGGCGAAGGACTGGCAGGCGTGAAGGACGAGGGGTGGAGAGCTCACGCATGGTGAGCCCAGTACGCCATCCGCCGGCGCTGTGATACTCAACCTTCGCCTCCCGCGCTTCTAACCCACGTGGTGTGTCCTGGAAGCGTGCTGCTGAAGGGGGGCCACGTTGGGGGCGGGCAACGGGGGCAAGGCGTATCTGAAGGCGCCGGCGGACGGGCAGCTGGTGCTGGGCCTTTAAGACGTTCGAGGAGAAGAGGCGGAAAGAGGGGCGGAAGTCTGACGGGTACACGGGCTAACCAGGCCACGCAGACTAGGGGGCGTACCGGCTGGTGTCGCTTGCAAGAAGGGGGCATTGGTTTTCTGGCTTTATGCCGGGGACTGAAGTCTCTTTGTTGGAATCACTGCTTCATGTGATGTTAGAACTGAATGTACGCAGCCTGAAATCGGGACAACCTCCAAGAACGGTCCAACATCAGGCTAGTGCAGGCTTCCTTGTGCTGTAGGGCTGTCACTGCTAGGACTCCCACAGTGCCGCCAAAAGTAGCAGAGTCAATGTCATAGTCAACGCGGTTCACATTGTAGGAGGCGGAATCACGAGGGTTTGGGCGATGATTAATACCGTCTGCAGTCCTCTGGCACTGCCAAATAACTGGACTAGGATGCCAAAGTTTGAGGTGTTCAAACTGTATCTATGGCTCAACATCCCTTTGACATTGAGGTGCCATCGTATGGAGTCATATGACTACCCAAGCATACTCAGAAACAGATGCTAGGATTCGCTAGGCCGCAGTTGCACTCCCTCCGCATACAACCCTTCGCCATACAGCTGCCATCGTACAGAGTCCCCTAGTTGTCCTAGAATAATCAGAAGTGAATGCCAAGGTGGCCGAGGCCGGGATTGCACTCAATCTATATTTGTTCTTTTACCATGCAGTTGCCACTATATGGAGTCCCCTGATTATCGTAAATACTTAGAAGTGGATGTGAAGGTCGCCGAGGGTGGAGTTGCACTCCCTGTGTATTCGTTCTTTTGCCATACAGTTACCGTCGTGCGAAGTCCCATAATAATTCTGAAATCTTCGAAGTGGATGTCAAGGGCGCCGGGGCATGAATTGCACTCCCTCTGTATTTGTCCTTTTGCCATGCAGTTGCCATCGTACAAAGTCCCCTGATTGCCCCAAATACCCAGCAGCAAGCGTTAAGATTACCCAGTCCAAAATTGCGCTACCTCTACATTCGTCTTTTTGGCATGCTACTGCCACCGTACGGCGTCCCTTGGATATATTAAATTATTCAGGGGTGAATGTCAAAATCAACTACTCCCAGCACATCGCACTGCGCGACTCTCAACGCCAGAACAGCGCCGCAGCGATCCATTTCACGAAACGGAAAAGGCGGGGGGAATCTCCACTGGTAAAATTATTGATCTTATAGTCTCCTCGTTCCTAGGCATGTGCACGCACCGATCTGGACCAGCGCCTTAAGGCCTAGTTGACTTCGTTATTACACTCCCAGTCCGAGCTTCGACCTGCAATCCCACCACACCACACCTCCGAATCTTGCACCCTCAGCCACACCTCCACAAAAGTCCAGGCCTCCATCCCCCGAGCATGAAATCCTCAGCATCCGTTTTATTGGCCCTTAACAAGGAGCTCCGCTCCCTCCCTGCGCCGCCCCCTCCGACTCTAGTGACCCTGCCAATCGAACTCCTAGTCGAAATTGCCCAGTATCTCCAAGATGACTTTGAGGATCTGAGAAACCTTCGCCGGGGCTCGAGATCCCTCGCGGAAGCTGGTGCAATGGTACTCTTCAAAGAGCTACACTTAGCTCTCTATCCGGGGTCGATACAACGTTTCACCAAGATCGCCTTCCAGCGCAGTCTTGCCCCGTTGGTCCGTAAGGTCGTGTTCCACGGTCAAGTGCCGCCTAGCTACGTGGCCATGAAAGGATGGCGTATCGCTCTGGAGAGAGTCGGCGTTCAGGTTCCACGTATGTTGTCGCATTTCTCTGTGATCCCAAGCTTGTTGACTGACCACAATAGGAGGGACGCAAGAGAAATCCTTCGAAATCTACCGCTCCTACGCAGATGCCAATCGAAAGCTCTTCATGATTAACCAGGGTATGTTCGATGGCATTGAGCCAGCGGAACTGAAGATATACCAAAACTTTGATCTCGCGATCGCCCGGCTTGCCGGGTTGCAAGAGGTTGTCTTGACGGCTTACGATGAGGCCGATGACCACTCTCCCTTCTGGAACAAGGTCAAAGAGGAGATATTCCTTACACCCGCAACGTGGCGACGAGGATTTTTGGGGGAGCTGGGCGATAGCGAAACTACCGAGGGACAGATGCTGAGCACCATTCGGTGGGATGCGACGATGGTCTACCCCGGCCTCATCGGTGGCCGTACAGAAGGCGCCATATTGCTCACCTCATTCTTTCGATCAGTAGATACCTCTACAACTAGCCTCCGCGGTCTGCAACTCACGACGGCCGGCGGGGAGTTCTGGTGCCAGCGAGTCAACGAGAACAGCCGGCCCCAGGGCCCACCGCTGATCCCAAAACTCTACGGGGTATTTGCGACTTTGACCAAGCTCGACCTCCAGGTGTGGAAAGGCGACAGATGTGCTACGCAGATCGCGGACTGCATCTCGGCATGTACGGTGCTCAGGGAGTTGAATCTTCACGCCAAGCTCGCCCACCGTGTCATCAACGATACGGTCCAGGATACGTGGCCACACAAGGACATTCTGGCGAGTGTGAAGCCATGGCCTCGACTACGCAAGCTCGGCCTCGAGATTGATGCAAGCCAGTCATCGCTTCTGGAGTGCTTCAAGGAACTCTCCGGCTCCTTGGAAAGGTTGAGACTGCACAATGTTCGCCTCCTACCTACTGCAACCAGAGAGGATTGGAAGACGTTGTGTGATCGGAACCTGCCAGTACGCCCAGCTCAGAATGTGGGGTGCTGGGCCGCCACAATTCAGCAACTCAGCTGCATACTATCTCTGAGAGAGGTCGAGCTCAGCAATCTCGGCGAGATCAGCGTTTCCAACCCTGCAGCGACCGTGTTTCGTGTTTTCACGAGCCCAATGTACATCCAATACGTGAACAAATATGTCTTGGAGAGGAAAGGCAACACAGACTGGTTCAACGCTGACCAGGAGAGCTTCCTGGATTCCTTTCTGGGTACACCGGCGATTGCACAGGAGGCTGAGAACGATCAACCTATGGACATCGAGGGGGCCGAATCGTCCAATGAAGGCCAAGGGTAGGCTGGAGCGCTATCAGGGCTCTCAGGGGCTCATATGAAGAGCTCATCACTATTGTCGAAAATCAGATAGATAATGCAAGGCCATGAAGCTCCTTCTATAGACGATGCTTACTGAATTGTGTTTCTCACCAGTCAATTCGAAGGAAAATCACCAAATTGAGGGCTTGATCGTCTTTTTAACTACACAGGCTGGTAATACGTTTACAAGCGAAGGATATTACTAGATCACCTCGAACCTTCGCAAATTGGTGCCGCTTTTGGAAGCTAGATACCACTGTCAGGTGCGGCTTCATGGGCACAAAGCCGTCCAGTCAAGATGCAGTTCAAAATGCGATGCGCAAGCGTTGACATCGCGCCTCAACTACAGACAACTCATAGACATACCCACAACAGTGGCAGACTGGTGTTTATAGACATATGACTAGTCTCTATAAGATAGAGGCGAACGTAGTGGGTATTAGGCTACCTTTTGACGAAGGAAATACCTACTAGCTAGGGTAAACCTTACAGTGGTAATACTTGAGCAATAATGAAGCCGAAGTAGTGCTATTTCTAGGTATGTGTCATAGTATCGTATTTGTAGGGCTACGGTACTGATATATGGCGGTAATAGAACAATGTATTCACTGCTTCGGTGCCCCGCGCTGCGCTGATAGGACTGCCCGTCCCCCACCACAACACAGCACCTTCTCCACCTCCAACAAGCACGGTATGGCCCCAATTTTCCCGGTGCTGCACGCGAAGGCCGCAGAGCCGCGTTTGCTTTGCATCCCAGAGGAGCTGATCCTCGAAATTGCCTACCAACTAGGAGACGACGTCGCCGCCCTGGGAAATCTGCGGCTGGGCAGCAAGAAACTCGCAAATGTGGCAGCTACTGCTCTTTTCGAAGAGGCCCACGTCGCGCTGATCCCGCGCTCGCTCAAGAACTTGGATAAGATCGCCTCGAACGGACACTTTGCTCGGATGGTCAAGCGCGTGGTCCTTCACGGGCAAATGATCACGCAAGAGTCGTCAGAGGATTGGCTGAAGGCTGTTCAGAGAGCAGGCCTTCAGTTATCAGGTACGTAGAACCGACGTGCTTGAAACTTATAAAACTAACAACCAACAACAGAAGCAGAGAATCAGAAGATGTACTTCCGGTACGCCGCCTACGCTGCTACCCAGGCTCAGTTCATCGACAGCCTGAAGTTCAACTCCCTCAGCTCTACGCTTCCTGGGGCCGCACAAGCTCGCGAGAGCTTCGAAGCCGGCATCGCACAGCTGGTCAACCTCTCCGATGTGCGTGTCGTGTCATACGAAGACGGCGACAACAACTCAAACTTCTGGCGCAAATACGGCAAGAAAATAGGGGTCACTCCCGCAAACTGGCGCGCACTAAATGGATTTTCGACAATTGCGGAGGCGTCAATCAATAACGATGCGTTCCATGAGCACAAAGGACGCGAAGAAGGGTATGCTCTCATAGCCAGCCTTCTACAAGCTCTCAGCAACTTGCCAGACCGCCTAAGCCGCCTCAAGCTTACTACTGCTGGTGGTGAGCTTTGGAAAAACACTATCATTCGACAATCTGCTCCTCTGTTCGCACATCTGGTTGTACTAGATGTTACGGCGTGGCAAATTGGGTTGGACGCCCCAGAAATGGGCGCCTGCATAACAGCGTGCGTGCAGCTCAAGGAGCTCCATCTCCGGGCCAAATCCGTCGGCCCTGTGAGCATAATCAGCTGGCAGACATACCATTCGCTCTTTGATGTTCTACATTACATCACACATTGGCCTGCTCTGACAAAGCTCACCCTGGATATTCAGACCAGCCAACCGGCCCTTTTGAAAGCATGTCGTTCGCTTAAAACCTCTCTGAAGACCCTCAACCTCCGAAATGTGTTTCTACGGCCTCTCTCGAACGAACTAGCTGATGCAGTGACCATGCTAGTTGAAGAAGAAGAAGAAGATCCAGATTGGAAAAAGCTGGCATTGACGTGGGGCTCGTGGGAGCACACAATCACGGAAATCAGCAAGATCCTCACGCTTGCTGATGTTTCTTTCGTAAATCTCTACGAGCTGCATGATCCACGCCACCGGAAGATCTGCTGCTGGCAGTTTGTGTACCAGCGATGGAAGAACTACGTGCAAGACTACGTGCTTCGGAAGCGAGGTAGTACGGAGGAGTTCGTGGTCGACCAGCGGCAGTGGGTGATCTCCAAACCCTTGCGAGGCCTTGCCGAAGGATCGGACGGTTGGGACACTGACTGATCATGGAGAAAGCTCTACACTGTGGTCCAGAGTCTTACAAAGTGGGCAGGCACAGGAGGGAGTAAGGGGGGGTTCAGACTACGAATTCGGGATGATGGGCTAACTTGCAATTTTGCCTTTCTCTAACGAACTCTGATGGAGGACCCCCTGCTTTGCTGTAGCTCTCAAGATCGGAACTTTAGCAGACACTTAATGAAGAGTAGCTTAAGGTGATAGGGTACTCCATAACTAATAAAAATTGATGATATCGATATTCCAAAGACAAAGCAAAATTACGGGGCCTGGGAATTTACTAATGTGACGTTTGCGTGCAACCACGCTGTGAGGTGCATCTTATATGCAATCTTGTGGCGACATAAGTCAAAGGGGAATCCAAACAGGTATGAAGTATATCTTTGAGACGTTCTATAATTAGCTACGTAGCTATTGAATTCGCGTTCGTCTTGCCGAACTGCAGCGGCACGGGAGCGAGGCATTCACCGAGCACAAGCAACGCTCAGCGCGTTCGTCGGTCGACCTACGCTCGCCATCACCGCGCAAATACCATAACACCACTCAACCACTTCTACGATGAACAAACCGGAGGCCTCCTTGCTCGGCTGCCCGGCCGAGATTCTGCTAGAAATCGCACGGTATCTGCAGGACGACACCGTGACCTTGAAGAGCCTCCGCCGTTGTCGTAAGAAGCTGCGCGCAATTGTCGACAGCGTCGTCTTTGAAGAGGTTCATCTTGCTTTCGTACACCCTTCCCTCGATTGGTTCATGAAGATCGCTCAGGACCCAGATCTGGCACCTCTCGTCAAGCGGCTGGTCTTTCATGGCCAGAAGCCGTTCGACTACGTCGGGTTCAAAGAGTGGACTGTGGCCGTGAAGAAAGACGGGTATCAGCTTGGAGGTGGGCAGTTCCTTAAGCTCATAGACACTATTTGCCGTTTGCTGACCGACTTAATCAGACTCAGAGCTCGAGAGCTACTATCAGACCTACACTGAGTATGCAGCCTTAGAATCGCGATTCCTGCCCTCACGCGCTAGCAGCGCTGTTCACGCCACCGACGCCGCCCGCAAGCTCGATAGCGCTGTTCAGAAGCTCATCCAGCTCCAGGGCATCTCAATAATCGCGTACAATGAAGCGGACGACAGTTCTCCTTTCTGGGAGAGATACGAACAAGACATCCTGCTCACGCCCAATACGTGGCGGCGACAGCCGATGGGAATCTTTATCCCCGATATGGAAATGGATCATATGATATGGCGTCAAGCCCCAAAAACCTTCGAACTCCGCCACCGCACAGAAGGCTATGTCCGCGTGATCACCCTCCTCCGTACGCTGGCAAACTCTCCACCTGCCACCCCTCTCCAATATCTTGAACTTACCACGAACGGATGGGAATTCTGGGTTGCTCCTATCACCGCGCGGCTGCACACAGTATTCTCTGCCTTGACAGTGCTGCGTCTAACAACATGGGAAGGTGAGCGATGCGCCGCCCAGGTTGGCGCTTGTATATCAGCCAGCTCCTCGCTTAAGGAACTCGCTTTCACGTGCAAAGGATTTGGGCCCACCGGGCAAAAATACATGCACGGACATGAAGAGTGCGAGCTATGGGAGGCCCAAGACGTTTTGATGACGGTCAAGGAATGGCCAGCCCTTCGCAAGCTCATTTTGGAGGTCAACACAAGTCAGCTTGCCCTGCTCAAATGCCTTCGGACACTCGCTCAGTCCTTAGAAAGCCTAACATTGCGCAACGTCTCCCTTCGAGCTCCCGTAACTCCCGACGCCTTACATTTAAATCTGCTCTGCGGCTCATGGTATGCCCAGGGGGGCGTCGGAGTGGGGATCGTGGACGGATATCATCAGCCTGCTCAGCCAATTTCTTTGCCTGAAAAAGGTCTCCTTCACCAGACTTAGCGTGGCATACCAAGAAAAGCCAACGCCACCTGATTATGAGGAGAAAGCCCTACCTATCTACCGGGAGTTCAGCCATCCCGCATACGCCGAGTATGTGACGGGATATATGGTGGGAAAGAAGGGAAGCGAAGAGGGTTTCATCGTCGTTCAGGAGGAGTTTCTGAACTCTTGGAGATTCAAAGAGATTCTCGCAGAGAAGGGACTGCTTGCTGAAGCAGAGGAGGTCGAGGAGAGGGAGGAGATGAAGAAGAGGGATGATGCAAGAGAATGGCAGGTGATTGCTGAATTAGACGACAAGGTGGACCAGCATATCGAGTGGTAGATCGGCATCAATCCGCATGTTGTACAAAAGATGTTTTTCAAAGAGGGTGGGTCGGATTATGTCCTTGTCAAAGAGTCATTAAACAAGACTGTGCCAATTTTCTGTAAATGATAAATCGGACTCCGAAATAGTAGTCTTCCGAGACTTTTCTCTGAACTGAGATCTTCCGTGACAACGCGTTCGTCAAGAACACTTCATCTAGTAATAGAACTAGCGTACTGATGCTGGCAGGTGACGATGCTGGCAGCTACGGACGGGTGTTTATCAAGACTGGGGCCCCAGCTCGCTACCTACAACACCACCGCACGTCCGTCTCCACTCACCCAAACAGCAGCAGCAATCCGCAACTTCAAATAACAATAGCAAAACACCACAACGCCAACAAATAGAGCCACATAGACAGAAAGATTAGCAAAAAAAGTTTTCCTCATTAGGACTCTAGGCGGATACCGCCTGCTCGGGACTCGAACCCAGCATGTTACTATGATGGACGTTAGCACTGTTTCAATACCACCCTCACCACGGTGGTGAGGGCGAAAGACGGTCCAAATAACAGCACATATATAGTTAGGTAGCCTGCCGTAGCGGGGTAAAGGGCAATGTGAAAGGTCACCTTTCTTGTTGCCCGGGGCACGACTAACCACATAACCTTCAGTGCCACACTTCATGGTCATGCCGCACCCCCGAGACCCAGCTCATCCCGCAATCCCCTTGCTCACCAGGCTGCTACAGAGATTGAACTGCAAGTGGTGGAACACCTTCACTATGAACACTTCCCGGCACTGAAGGATCTTAGTCCTACGTGCGGAAGGATGGTGCTCAAGGCTTGCAGACGACCGGCATAAACTTGCGTATGGACTTCCCAAACACTACTTTGACCAGCATTACTCCGTTTTCGGGTATGGATGGTAGCTCCACTGGTACCGAAGCCGACTTAGTAAGGCATCTAGAGAATGAGAAGCCAGTTCATCGTGGATCGTTTCAAACCAGCTAAGCTCAACGAAACAGCACCACGGAAACTACGAACTCCTACAAGTAGGGCTTGCCCACTTCCACCGTGGCTCTCAAGTAATCTCCGCCGCAATCTCTCCAATCTGGCCAATTCCAATTACGCGCATATATCCATCAACCTGAATACAACGGGCTCGCCTCGCTTCTAGGCCATGTTTGCGGAAGTTGCACGAGAAGCCTTCACTCATCAGTGCCTGCCTAACTAAACTGGTTAGCTTCTTTCCACCTTCACTTGAATTTTCCGAGTATATCATGTCTCGTAAGTGCGAAGTCTCATTTTCTTCAGCTTCAAAATTCTTCCAGCTCTTCTGCGACGTCCGCAAGATTCTGCCTTTTTCCAGAACTATGCCTGTCTACGGCTTTTCGCTACCCTCGCAGTGCCCAATCTGTCACCCTCGCCGCGCCTCCGCCTGTCGCTGTGAGGATAAACCTGCCTTGAAGCGCGTTCTCCGTGCTGTGCGTGTGGTGCACGCTATCGGCCTGACGGTCCTCGAAGGGGTGAACTGCGAAGACATCCTCCGCGTCAATTTTAAGACCGAAAACAACGGCGACCGATTTTTGGAAAGACACCTCCGCCCCGGCTCCTCGCCAGTCATCGGCTTCGACATTTACCCTTTGCCCGCCCAACTTCAAGAAACAAAGAACTCTTTCTTGAAGAGAGCCGTCCTGTCTACCTCGCAGTGTGACTTTCTAGTGGCAGTTCTGGGAGAAGCTTTGGCCGCCTTGCTTGGACAAGATGTAGATGAATCGGCCGAAGTCTTAGTCAACGCCAAGTCAATCTACAGACCCCGACTGGTCCAAGGGCACGTTGTCAAAGAACAAGGCGTCACCTCCCACAACGCCTTGGCCTTTTGGTTGAAAATCGAAGACATTCCCGTCATTTTTGACCCCTCGTCGGCCCAATTTGGTAACAACAAGCCGGTTTATGTGCTACCAAGAATGGGGGAAGGAGCTTCAGACCATTTTACAGCAGTTCTGGGTATACGGGCATTAGGTACGACGCTTCGTGACGTTGCGAAAAACGACCCGCAGTACGCCGAGTGGGCCGCGGCTATCGAATGCCTAGTTCATTCTGCTGTTTTTACAGGACCAAGTAACTTCAGCCCACGGTGGCCGGATTACGTCTCGCAGTTAGACCTTCCAGAAGACGAGTTCGAGGCCCGTCTTGCTGCCGCCTTGTTAGATCTATCGACAAGAGCAGTCCCGGCGTTCTTGGGGCAGTGGCGGAGCACCCACTAGTTGTGGTGTTTGGGGAGAGAGGGGGTAAGTACTTCGTAGGTAAGCTTCGGCCTCGCCCCTCGGGTGCCAAGTAGGCGTAATGCCGAAAGGCTCGAGGTGGTCTGGGTCGGGCCCAACTGCAAGGAAAGCTGTTCTCTCTCCCTGGGTCACGCACGCTTTGGGATGATCGGTCACGCTTCTTCACCACACAATCCTCCCATGGACTTATTTCCGCCATAACGCTTTCTCTCCACGGGGCCGTCATCCCCCGTCTCGGTAGTTGAAAAAGGTTAAGCTACCCTCCTCCCCCGGGTGCAAAGCGGGGGGCCTACGGGCCGTTGAGTGATTAGCCTGGTGCTGGTCCTCGACGGCTCGAGGGCCTTTATTTTGTCGACGTCTGACGTCCGAAACCCTGTCACAAGCACTAAAGCAACGCACTTCAAATCAAGTTGCGAGGAGACAAGCACTGCCAACCTATTCATTGCTTCGACAACATCCACGACCATCAATCTTTAATCTTGGATATTGTCAAAGTCATGAGCCTTCAAATCAACTATTGCGAGATCAAGCCATCGCGGAGATCGAAACCATTCCGAAGTACCTCTTGACGTATCATCTTTACCATGACAACATACAATGCGTCAATGGTATGATTCAGACTTCTGGAAATGGCGTCTGCTCAGGAATCAGCAGAACCGACCACTCTTCATTTTACTGGATGTATATCGCGGTTTTGTAGACTCTGATACCTTTCGAAGCACCTTCTGGCCTATCATTTCTGCTAGAACGACATGTAACGGTTATCACTGTATCATTCAGACTTCGAGAAATGCATCTTCTCAGGAGTCAGTAGGGGCGACCACCCTTCAATCAACTACCTAGATATCACGTTTTGAGGACATTGAGAACATCTCGAAGCATGCCTGGGTGTATCATCTTTACCAGAACGACATGCAAGGGTTCTCAGCTTATGAATCGCACTTTTGCGAAAACTACATCTCAGAAACACATCAAAGTTGCGAGCCTTCAATTCAATCGTCCGAGATTACGGTTTTGCGGACTCAGACACGCCTGCCCACCTTCACTGGCAGTATCCATCGTTACACCAGACAGATATTCGAAGCGCATACGTGCAAAAGAAACAGACTCAGCCTCCCTTTTGTTTGTAGTGGAAAACCAACCCTAACGCTCCCGGGCAATCCTTTTTGGGATCTGGCGAATGTCGAAAGCTCACACACATCACAGGCACTTAACCAACATCTCTTTTGCACAGCCGGAGACATGATCGAAGCAACTTGAATCATGTCACCCATCTACGTGCAGCAATATCTATTTCCACCTGTTTCAGACCGACCATCTCGACGTGACATCGTTGCGCATTTCGACCTTCCCTCAAGGCTCCTTAGGACATTCCCAGTCTGTCATCTGGGCAACACCAAAAGTGCAACAGCGCAACGGGAAAGCGAGCGACTCCTCTTTCGACTTTGTAGAGGCCCAGTCGACGACGCGCCGTACATATCCAACCAGGTCTCAACCAAACTCAGCGTCCACAGTCTTACCACCCCCTACTTCGCCGTCGTCATCTCACGATACCTCCCCCCAAACTCCTCCTCCCACCTCCCCACAATCTCGACCCCCATCCCCGCACTAATCGTCTCCTCCCCCTCCTCCCACCTCCCCACCACCTCCCTCACAAACTCCCCCACCTCCAACGTCGCCTGATTCTTCTCCTTCTTATTATCATCCGGATCCTCCCTCTCACGATGCAAATCCGTCGCCACCATCGGAGGCGCAATCTCCACAACCCTCACCCCCGTCCCCTCAAGCTGCGACCTCAGATTCACGCTCCAGAAATGCAGCCACGCCTTCGTCCCATTATACACCGGGTTAATCACGCTGAACGGCACGAAACCAAGCACAGACGACACGTTCACGATCGTCGCGCCTCCACCCTCCTTCTTGCCGCGGAAATGCGGCAGCAGGCCGAGCGCGAGGTGCAGCGGGCCGCGAATATTAATATCGATCTCGGCGTCCGCTTTCTTCAAGAAATCCTCTGGTGTGTCCTCGAGGACTTGCAGCGGGCGCTGCACGCCAGCGTTGTTGATCAGGCAGTCGAGGTCCGGGTGTTCTTTTACGAGGGTGGCGATGAAGGACGGGATCGAGGCCGTGTCACCTGTGTCCAGGACGTAGTAGGCCGCGGCGCCGATCTCGCTCGCGGTCGTTTTGAGTGAGGAGGCGGTGCGGCCGGCAATGATGACTTTCTTACCGGTCGAGATGAAGTGGGTGGCGAGGGCGCGGCCGATGCCGCCGGCGCCGCCGGTTATGAGGACGGTGGAGAAGTTGAGGGGTTGGGATGGCATGGTTTGGCGGAGAGATGGGTTGGGTAGGGGTTGATATGGAGTTTTTCAATTTTGAAGGTTGAGAGGAAGGGCTTTTATTTCTCTGCGGGACGGTCGAGCATTGATTGTTGTTGGAGATGGAATACGTCATGTTGGTTCAATGGTTTTGGCTCCCGAGGAGGTGTTGTGGTGGGGAATGGTCGTGATTGGGCCGTTTGTGTAGGGCTGCAGTAGCCGACCAGAGTTTGAAATAGTGTATTTGAACGTCAAAAGAGCGTTTCTAATAGACCAACGTTATATATTGGAGGCCTAGCGTCCATTCTTATAGTTTTAATAAAAGATTAAGCCGAGTAGATAGAGATGTTTCCCTTAGAATTATTATATAGATAGGGCCGCTAAGATGGTAACATCAAATGCGCTGTGGAAAACCTCATTCATACGTGGCTTCGTCTCGTTGCAGACTACTCTTGCCTCAACCTCACAAATGCGACTGATAGACTACCGGCTATATCAGGACCAGTGCAGCAAACCGCAGACAGCAGTCCCGGGGAATATCTTGCGGGTCTTTGGGAGCACTCCTTGCTGGCGGATCTCTTGTGGCAAATGAACGAGCCATAACGAAGTTGCCTCAAGCCTCGACCATCACAGTTCCAGGCTCCAACGTGGTCCTGGGCTTCGGTAAACCAGAAGGTCGGGTATTGGGCCTCCCTCGCAGAGAGAGACTTCCGGGTCAGCGTGGAAAGAGCTAGCTGTACGCCTGTGAGGGACGGAGATTGGTTTGGTCAAATCAAAGACGGGTACATCGTAGTGAAGGCAAATCTCTGTCCAGCAAGGGTTCTCTGGAAACAAGCGGATGATGCCTTTGGCCTCCAACCCCAGCCCTCCCACGGCTTATCTGTCCATGGAGAAAACGTCTTGGTATATCCCGACTACGCATGGGCAAGACCGGGAAAGGACCAGCTCCGAGATATAGAGCAGGTTTACTGCCTGGGCCAGTTGGAAAGCGCGAGGCTTGGTGATTCTGTTATTGTGTCACTGGTCATTCGTCCACTTGACGGCGGCAAAAAATATGAGCGCGTCGGTCTTTGCCTATATTCTTCGTACCGCGACGAGGATAAGATTTGCAACCCAATACCTAGAGGCCCTCATTCTCTTTGGTCTGAAAAGAAGGAAATCATGATAGTATGACATTATGATCCGCAATTTAATATGCCGGGGATCTGATTACGTTACCATCCACACCCTCAAGCGCTAGGTGCACGCCTAACGCGCCTGCTCGAGCCGCTAGCAGACAGCCACCGCCTGCACGCGCAGCTCGTTAAGCGGGTACGCGACATCAAACCGCAGAACGCGCGGATGGCGACGCAGAAGGCGGCGGAGCGGGGTGCGATGCGGATGGCGCAGGGGACGATTCTAGAGCTGATTTGGGAGAACCGGCGGCTGGTGGAGGTGAATGGGGAGGCCGTGCGGGGGTTTGAGAGGATGGTTAGGGAGAATGCGGCGCTGAGGGCTGAGGAGGTACGCGTGGTGGAGGGGCTGGCGGAGAAGGTGCGCGTAGTGGAGGGGCTAGCGGAGATGGATAGGGAGTATGGGACGCTCCGGGAGACGTGCGGAGGCGGCGGGGGGGTTGGCAGCGATGGTGGAGGAGATGCGGGGGGGACCGGTGGAGTGGGCGAGGCGGGAGAGGCTGGGGGGGATTGGGGATGGGCATGAGAGAGAGGGTGTGGAATTGGAGAAATAGTCGGGAGATTAGAGGGGTGGTGTTACCGGTAGAGGTGGAGCGAAGCACTGCTGGGCTAGGGAGTTGTGATCTGTTTAGACCGTCTTGATGCTATTTGGAGTGATGTTCATGCTGGATTAGCGGCGTTCAGGATAACGCTGAACAATGCTTACATGAGTATGTGATATTTCACGTGAACAGGGAAACAGCCTTTGATCGCGAAGTGGTGGCTGGACCGTGTATCTGACTTGAATCCCATGAGTGGAAGAAAGCACTACATTCGTTCATGTAGAGCGATGGCTACAGCAGCTACTTAACATTCGATCTAGGAAGACGCGAAGAGATGTCGCCGGGCTTCCAGAGGAGAATTCGCCACGATTGGTAAAGTGCAAGGTAATGAACCTTACGGATATGAAAGTTGATCTGGTGACGCAATTGGTTTCAAGCGTCATCATAGCAAGGTCTATGAAGGTTCTTCGTCGTCCTGTACTGACGGCGCTACTAGGCAATCCCGATTCGTTAGTGTCTATTTGTTATCATGCTATGTCTCGTCCGTTTACCTCGTTCCTAGGCGGCGTCGCTCCGGTAGGTACAGATGGAGGGGTTGCTTATATACTCTATTACTACAGCATAGAGTGTAATCGATATGCTGTTCTTAACGCAGCGCTTGTGTGGCTAGTTGACCAAAGCGCGGTTTAAAGCCAATATGAATAAGTGACTATTACTAACGCCAAGCAAACAAATACAACAGCCGACGTTCATTGGGTTTATATATGTGAGAGATAAAGAAGGCGGGTGGGAGGGGAGGTCTTTGTAGACACCTTTTAAAGAGCGTCTCAAGAAATTTCAAGGGTAGTTTTCTTCTCCATAGGGTACTGCGTTTCTTGGTTCCAAAGCCTAACCGTGTTATCACTTGACGCCGACGCGATTAGCCTGCTGTCCGGCGAGAACGCAACGCCCGTGGTATAACCTGACTTGGAGTGGGCCCTCTTCAGCGTACTGTAGGCCTCTCCTGTAGCTGGATCCCAAAGCCTAATCCTATTATAGTACGACGACGCAATTAGCTTGCTGTCCGGCGAGAATGCAGCGTCGTAAATAGAACTTAAATGGCCCTCAAGCGTACTACGGACCGTTCCTGTAGCCGGGTCCCAAAGGCTTATAGTCATATCATGTGACGCCGACGCGATTAGCCTGCCGTCCGGCGAGAATGCAACGCCGTTGACATAATGTGAATGGCCTATAAGTGTACCACAGGCCGCTCCTGTAG